>CM074509.1:14021778-14621778 GCA_037389245.1 Oryzias sinensis | reverse complement strand
GTGTTTGATTTAGATATGATACTTCTCTATAGTTACAATCTTAAAAATATACAAAGAGAAAAATGTGGTTGCTTCAACATTATTATTGCTTGAGTTCCTGAAATCAAGGAAAAACAATGTTTTGCTGGAGAGTCAGAAAGCAATGTGACTTCACCTGACAATAACCAGGTTAAAGCTAGTTTACATCAGAAGTTTTGAAGTTCGGCTGGATAGACAAAGTTGTTCCTGAAGAGTTTGTAGGCCAGAAGCTGTCCTCCAAATATCATCATCACCAAGCCTGAACCTGCAAAGACAGGAATGAGGTTAGAGTTGAGGTAAGCGGCAGCAGTTTTCACAGACTGAATGGACAAAGTCATTAACCCCTAAGAGGCCAAAGAAGACAGAATTCTCACCCAAAGCAATCCACCAATGCTCGGCTGAGGGGAAATCTGACATCACTGCAAAATCAAATGGAGAGACTGTATGTAATCGGAGGGGTGGGGGGAGTATTACTATTACTAAAGACACAAGTTCACAAAAATTCTAGAAAAGTTGAGACACTTTGACAAAATTACATGAATTCTCAAACAAAAATGTGACACTTATGATGGGATAGCCTTCAGCGGCCATAATTGAATTATCCTGTCAAAGTAGAGCAAAAACAGAAAACTGGAATTTGTTTAGATCTTTGTTTCTCAGAGGACTTTGCATCAGTCAGGAATGAACAGACCATCTATGATAAAAACAGCATTGAGGATATTTTTGCATGCCATGGTGCTCTCACACAGTGACACCACTCTCAAACAGATAGAATCTTTGTACAAAAAAGGAACTGAAAATATTTGCCTAGACACCCATTTCATATCACCACTGTTTTATCTTGGAAACGTACAATTTTTTCTCTTGTAAAAAATTATAAATACGTTAAATTTGCATGTGCAATTTACAAAATCCTTTATTGACTTGCACCTGCTCTATTAAGGGAATATGTCAAGTTGATCTGTAGACCTGGTGCACCCATTAGGTCTGTAGTCAGGGGTGGACCCTATAGGCGTGCCATTTGTGGACAATCTGTTCAGGACTGTAACATCTGCAACAGTGAACTCCTCCCCCCAAGAGAGGGTCCAAGTTTTAATACATTTAAGAAGCAACTAAAAAACGAACGGGCTTAAATCCAAACAACAATGCACACACTTTTGAAAAGGCTATGTCAACCAAATTCAGGAATCTGCTAATGTAAATGTTGTATTCAGTGTTGACTGCAAATCAGATTTTGACTGTTTAACCCTTGTGCTAGGCACTTTAACATTGGGAGTTGGGTCATCTAGACCCACTAGACAGTGCTCTGAACCTTTTTTCTTCAATGATTTGTGATCTTCACTGGTGTCCATGGATTACATGAAATCTTTCCACCTTTATCCACCTTTGTCATGGTAGGGAGAACACGTCAATGGAAGATAGCACAAGGGTTAAATGGTTTCAAAATGATCATTTATCAATTGACATGACCTTTTTTGATGAACTGTATAGAGTCTACTCTATTTGAACCTTTAAACTCGTACTACATTTCGTACTAATGCCATTCTTATTGTTGATTTGACGTGTTTTTGATGTTGTTTGTTGGCAAACCTACAACTTGTCCAAAAGGACGAAAATGAGCTTTTTAGATAACACTGGTACAAACTACACTCTGATAGTCTAAGTTCCTCATTTCTAACAGTCAGGCTGCAAGAACTGAGCTTGCAGTTATCACATGATCATTAATGAGCCCCCTGCACAGTGTGTAGGGTTTTACAGGGAGAAAAAAGAAAAATCTGTGTGACACACCTGCTTCTAACCTACTTCACTTCACCCTTAACTACCCTTAACTACCACCAGACAGGGAATTGGACCGGTGCCGTGTTGCAACGTTTTCCAGGGGAGAAAGTTACAACGGACTTATTTAAATGATGATCATTGGCTATAGTTCTGTTGGCTTTGTGTTCATACAGTATACAGTATGTATGGCTGCTTGAAGGTGCAGTGGTTAGCGCTCGTGCCTAACAGCAAGAAGGCCCCCGGTTCAAGTCCTGGCTGGGGGGACCTTAAACAGAACATCAATGGTGACCTTTATTTGTAGAGAATAATTTGTGTACTTTTTATGCCTTTCTGTTGAAAGAACAGGTCATGTGTTTGGTCTTGTCTGTAGTTTTGATGAACTGTTTGAAGTTTCCCCCATCTTTATAAAGTGGTTTGATCAGCCACTGCATGCAGCATGTTCCTCTGGTGTTTCTTCTTGGTTTTTTTTAGGTTGTCGGCCTATTTAGTTGGTTTGGTTAAAGTTAGATAATTACTTGAGTTGATTCAGTTTCTGGTGACCTCTTTTGAGGTCTGAACTGACCTGCTACTTTCCAGATCTTTCACTTGTAGGGAACATCTGGAGCTTCTTTAAAGGAAAAATGTCAAAGACGACCACCAACTTAAGCCGGAATGGGACCAAATCCGAAGCCAAAATCTCAAAGAACTCAAACCCTCTCAATGCTCAAACATCTTTGAACTACTAAATGAAGAAGTGCTGCTGCATTATGGTAACCATGGTAACCACACTCCATTTTGAGTCCTGCAGCAGCATCCCATTTGAAATGAACTAAATTAGTGGATGCAAGACTCACATTTCTCTAATTTAATATTTGTTGTGAATTTTCTGTTGGCTCATGAGATCTGAAAGTTATTATATTTTCATACTATGTACATTTTTTTGTTTTGTGTAACATGGTTACATCCATCATAGTGCAGAGCAGCTGCACATGCTCTATTGATCCTTGTGTGTGCACATGTCTTTGTATTACCTACTACTGTCAAGGCAACATGCAGCAATGTGACAGTTATGGCGTAATCCCAGACCCACTCCTCCACGATCCAGGCAAACACCAGGCCTCCCAAAACATATGTCACTTCTGTGGAAACAACTTCTACTGGAGCAAGAAAGAAACAAAGTCAACCCAGCGGCACCCATGTCTTTACAGTTTAGCTTTACACTCAGACTCTTCTTAACAGCAAAGACAGTAATGAGGCCAGTGTACTGTCCAGATATGTGAGCATCTACACATCTACATCTACACAACATCTATGATCTGGTTCAAAGCAGGATTTTTCTTTCTACACTTTGATCAATAAATCAACTCCGTGGTCTGGTGGTGCACCGTCTCCCATGAGATTGTGAGGTCAACTCCACAGTCTGTGCATACGAAAATGTAAAAATGGGGCTGATTGCTCTCCTGCTTGACTCTCAGCCAGGTTGGATTGATTTCAGGGTTCCTGGGGGTTTTCCTGGAGCGGCTCTCACTGAAGCTAACTGCTCATCCAAGGGAGGGGGAAGAGAGCTAATTGGAATGAGGACAGAAATCAGTAAACTGGCCTATGTCCATTCAGTAGCTTTTATACAATATCAGCTCAGCTGTTTGTTGTATTGTGCTGATATTATGGAGAATCCATAGAATAAATGATAAAATATTGGAAAAATTATGGAAGTTAACAACTGAGTGTGTACTTGTGGAAATGTGGCAGAATGTACATGTCGCTGTCGTGAGATCAAATTAAAACTTTATTAATGTCACAGAAAGGAAATTCAGTGGAAGTGACTGGCTCAGCTGTCAGAGAACAGACAACCTGCAGTAACCTTCCTGTTGTGACATTGATGGTCGTCTCCCTGCAGTGACTCACCCATGTATTTGGGGCTCTGCCATGATGGCTGGGTTGTGTAGTCAAAGGGAGCCATCAAGCTGTTGATCTCATGAACCCTACAAAGCACAGCAAAAGATGAGAGGCCTGACTAACAGCTTCTCCTGGCCTGTTGGCCACAGCCTACCTGAACAGTCCGATGCAGAGACTGACTGCAATGTAGTACAGGGAGTAGAAGCACACCATGCACATCAGCAGGTTCTGCAGAACCACCTGAGGAAAGATGAGGAACAAGTTTATGCTGCAGCAATGGATGCTCCGTGTTACAGGATTGAGGAGGAGACAAACAAACAGCATGAATGAATTAATGTGTTATTTGCTGACTTTGTCATACATGATCATTTAAAGAAATCCCACGTTGTATTATCTGAATAAAAAAACAGCTGAACTGTAGAGTTGTGTTTGTTACGCAGAGGGTTTCAATGAGTACATTTCCACAGATCAGTTCACTCAGATGCTGTAATTTCCTCTTAGCCTAAGACCATGACATCACTCAGTTCAGAGGTCAAATCTTTACAGCAGTTGCTCTTTAGGATTGTCTGCAGAAAGACAGGAAACTTTTTCATTTCTCTATGATCTTCTCTTGTCTCAAGTACAGCTCATCTTCTGAACCCACTTTCCTCTACAAGCCCACCCCCCAGCTTCACCCAAGTTCAGAGTCACTGCAGCCCACTGTGGTGTCAGAGATGTGCAGCACAAGGACAAAAGAAAAAAGAATTTCAGAGGACATTTGCTGAGTTTACCATGTTCATAGTCTTCATTTATTCCGGCTGCATCTATGACAGAAGAACGTGACTCCTCCTGAATTTAAAGTCAGCTGTTGTGATGTCTGTCATTTCACTGACGTTTGGTAGACCTCTATGATAAGAGTCTCTTCAGCCTGAGCTCTGACACAGCTCTGCTCCAGTCTCTGAGTCTCCACTGGGACGTCCCGTCTCCAGACAGTCAGTGTGTGTGCGCCTATTGAAGCCTCCTTTGATGCAGCCTCTGCCTGCATTCTGAGGACTTAACCCTTTCAGGAAAAGCAAAAATTCCTAAGGAGTAACTGATAATGAGTTCAGTTTCTAAGCCAGGCCTGGTTGGCTAACACACATGCTTGGATGGAGGGAGGGTCACACAAGTCCTACTGGTCAGACTTGTAATTTCCTGTCAAACGTTGTGATTGGGAGTTCTTTGAAGCAGGTTAGCAATCAAACCCGGTGACCAAAATGAGAGTTTTGCTGACCAAAGGGTCAGAAAACAGCAAAGGTTCACTGTTTACATGGATTCTGGAACGATTGGATTCTTTGAGAACTGAAAAGCAGTCTGCAAGATGTAAAAACTCTACCTTCTGAGGACAGTTTGGTGGTGGTCAGTGGTCCTGACGTGCTTACTGACCTTCACACAGCTCCGCCCCTGTCCTCAGTTTTTGAAGTCTAGAGGAATTTGCTGACCTAAAAGAACTTGTGGAAACCCCTCAGAGGACCTTCACCACAAAACCATCGTTTTCCTGCCATATTGAATTCCCTCAATTAAATGAAGTTAAATCTGCTGTTAGTCTTGGAGTTTTACCCCCAAACTGAGTCAGAAAATATTCAGTCAACAGAATTTGATGAGGTGCATTCAAATCCCCTCAAGTAGCGTGGAAAGCTAAACCAAAACCGTTTAAAAAGCATTTCAGTATTGCCTAGAGCACCAGTGTATCTGCAAATACATAATGTATTTTTTAAAGAGCACATCCAGTTCCACAGAGACTGTGATGTAGTAAACCTGCGCTGCAGACCCCCCCACCTCCCACCACCACCTTTCCATATGTAAGGCATCTCCTTACCCATGTTTCAGAGGGTGTGGTCTTGAGTGAAAAGGCCCCATGGCGTTTTATGAGTGTGAATCCACAGCAGCGACAACAGTAGTCCAACAACATGAATGGTTGTTGGTCCTAATGGAAGAAAAGAAGCCTACGTGTCTGAGAGTCAGAGCCTGTCAGGGAGGAGGGCAGGGATGGATTAGGAAAGATTGGATTACTGCTAAGACCTGGCAGTAAACCTGAAAAGAGATAAAGGCTAGCACACTGTAGTACTGATATCTACACAGAAACACACGTCCAAAGACAAACGTGGCTGTCAGTATTTCAGAAACCTTTTCACATTTGGACTCTAAGCTTTTTAGCTCTGCCAAAGCTCACACTGGGCCTAGGACCAGCAGAGACAGCAGGCTCACTTTATGGCAGAGACACTTCCGGTGACGCCTGCCAAGAATCTGCAGCAGCTCCATCCTCCTCACGCTGCTGTGAGCACAAAGACAGTGAGGGGCAGTGAGGGGAACATTTCTGATACACATTGAAGAAAAAAATCACCAATACGTAATCGTACTTATAACAGCAAGAGCTGATAAAAATCTTCTAAAACTTGCTCATTCTTCATCCTTGTGTTTATATTCATAACTTTGTGAAATGTTTTTAAAAAAAACATCAAATTTGTTATTTATTGTTTTCTTTGTTGTTGTAAAAGCCACAAAACAAGAGACCAGGATAAAGAAGACTGTAGTTCTGTTTACAAAGTCCAAATTGAACAGAAGCCTCACAGCTCCATCTCAGGCTGGTTAATCGGCTGATTACTTCTTTCTACAAAACAGACCAAGTCTAAATTCAGCTTCAACTTCTTTGAATGTGTGAATGGATCTTCTGACTGTAAAGCACTTTGGGCTTGAATCGAGGTTTAAAAACTCCACATAAATGTCATTTGGTTTCCACTGGAGGGGGTGTGATGTGTCAGAGCTGCTTCACCTACAGCATCAGTGCAATGAAGTGATAATGAAGGAAGAGTAAGTGAAGGAAAAACACAAACTGTATAAATTACTTACACTTTTAGTTATATAATAGTATGAAATAAATCCTCTATGTAAATGATCAACATGTTTATACACACGCTTTGTTAACTTTGTGAGTTGTCATCCAGCTTCTGCATTTAGGACTTCTTTTCCACACCAACCAGCCTCACGTCTTTCTCTCTACATCCATCAACTTGTGCGCTCCTCTTTCCTTTTTCCCTATGCTCTTTTTTTATTTTTTAAAAATGTGTTCAGCACCGATTTACCCTCTAGTTTTTCTGTCAAAGGCTCTACATTAAAACTTCTCGCTAAGTTCTTCTTGCCTTCTTTCTCTGTCCACAGACGTCTCCCTCCTCTCCTTTTCCAAGCTGACATTTAGCATAATAATTTAAAAAAAAGGGGAGGCTCCTCCATTTTCAGATTAGCTAAAAGGGGCATGCTTTTGGCAGGAGCGTTAAAGTCTTACTTTGTTCCATCATCAGCCTCCTCACCCAAACACTTTCAGCTGATTGAAGCTCTGAGTCTGAAAAGTCTGAAAAGGTTCAGCTTCCTCAGGAGTTTCTTGCTTGTTCTTTTATGCTTTTTGAAATGACAATTTGTCTCACGGTCAGTGGAAATGAATAGTAAACGCTCCAGAAATGGAATGCTCTGTTACAGTTGAGAACTTCAGCAAACGTCAGTCAGGATCTGGGCTGAAGGAAGATTTTCTTGTTCTTGTACTTTAGTTATGTCAAACGCGATGGCTGCAGAACACAGACAGACGTTTTTCATCATTATGCATGAATTTAGTTTATTATAAATGACAGGATGATACAAACCTTTGATGAAGAACACATGACAGTTGAAAAGCATTTAAATCCGCACAAATCAATAAATAGGATCCAAAAGAAAACCGTCTGCTTTGTTTATTCAGCTTGTTTGTTCACAGCTCCATGCACTGCAATGCAAATGTGAAATGATCATAGCAGCAGTAGTTACATCACATCAGCCATGATCACTCTGGTTGGAGTTGTGCTGATAAATCAGTACATTCTCAAAAAACGCAAGTTAAATAATAAAGTGCACAGTTGGTGATCCAGCCATGGAGTGTCAGCTGCCTGAAGCTAACCACACAGGAACACAAAGACAATCTAACATCTCCTGCCACTGCAGCCAACATCTTTGCAGAAAGTCTCATTCAGTTTTCTTTGTATTCTTCAGAGATAATAAAGTTTAACACAACGTCTGGATGTCTGCTAAATGAAAGCACAGGGTTCAGTTTGACGGCTCCACGTCTGTCACACGCATTTCACTGAAGACCTTAGGGCCTCTTCAAAAAGATCAAATACTACTAAATACAGAAAAACTGCTTTTAATCAAGTAGCATAAAACCTGCCAGTAGAGACAGAAAAGAATTCTTGTTTTCTTTAATCACTGCAGGACTATTTTTGGTCTCAAACTCAAACAATGAAAACAATTTCAGCCAATCGCTCTTTACGTTTTAATGTGGAATTTGGATTTTATGCTTAAAATAAGGAAAACCGTCTATGTTGATCATTTAAAACTCAAAGCTCTGAAATTGAAATATTTTTTTCAGTTTTACCTCAAAATCTTCTGAACAGACTAAAATTGTTATTATCTATTGCAAAGCCTTCTCAATTATTTTTGTGTTTAAAAGACAAATAATAAATCTGGAGACAGAGGGTTTGAAGTGTTCCGTGTTTGCAGAGCACATCGTAACCCGCAGAGGTTTCACTGGTCACTGTTGGTCAACAGGACTGGAGCCTCTGATGCTCATCCATGTGACCCTTCAGAAAAATAAAATAAAAAACACCCCAAATACAAATTCAGAACTTTGAGTTTTTTACACCTACTGTTTTCACAAACAGAACAGATACCTACAGTGGCAAATAAGCCACTCATAATTTGTCACTTCATTTCTATTAAACAGTACATTTCTTTGCAAAAAAAAAGCTCAGGATGGGAGAAAAGCACTGATCTCACACCAGTCTGAAAGCACTTTTTGTTTCCTGTGAGTCACTGGATGACATCACACCAGTGAAACAATCAAATTGACCTAAAACAGAAAAAATACTGTTCTGAAGATACAGAAAAGTGCCACATGTCAGCGGTCATGGTGGGATATCATGTTCAGGAGCTCTGACCACCATTCTCTAAACCAGCCTGATGTGAACTTCCTGAGCACGCTCCTCTTCCGTTTCATCCGCCAAACACTCTCAACAGTCTCATCTGCTCCAACATAAATGACCAACAACACAGACTTCACCACAAACGGGGGAACACATTCTACAAGAGCTTCTGTCACATCACTTTGTGGGGGACTTCCTCAAAAGGTCAAACTTGACTAGTGTTCTTTGAAACTCCTCTAAAACTCCAGTGAAACTAAGGTTTTACATCAACTCAGTCTTAAAGTGTAAGTGGATGATTTACTTCTGTTGACATGATTTGGAACTGAAGGCCTTTTTTTCAGGGTTTGCTCTCCTCTGGTGGACAGTAGACACTGCAGGTCACACTGAGCCATTAATGGGAAGAGTTTACACCAAACCATAGTTGGATCCTGTGCTTCTCTGCTGAGAGTTAAGGAAATGTTTTGGGTTTGTCCTGTTTCATGAGCGGATTGTGGATTATTGGTCATCTGGAACATAAGACATGTCTGTAGTCAGTGTGGGACTGAGTTTCTAAATAAAGTGACTAGAGGACTGTAGATCTTTCCATCTGTAGCTAGCACATCACAACACTGCATCTGAGCAGTTCTGAACACTCTATAACCAACAGGACAGTCAGACTTTACTACATTGATGTCTCTCAGGTATATCAGAGTCCTGATTAGACACGCCATCTCTGTTTTTTTAACAGTGGGTGAATACAGTTTGTGTACAAACTCAAGAAGTTCAACATTACTGCTGCATTCAGAGAGCTTCTCTGGACAACTATCTGATGTCTGGACGTCTTTGTTCATCACTCTTTAGTGTTTCTGGAGTCATTCAGCATGTTCACAGACCAGCACGATGCTGACAAAAGAGACACTTTACAGCAGCAACAATCACATTCCGCTGCTGCAGCTTCACAGTAAATGGAGTTGAAGGCCCAAGCAGCGCTGCTCATTCAGTTGTTGCACGACTCCTTACTGCTGGCAGAAAAGTTGGACTTTCTGTTTATATATACATTTAGTGTTGTGGTGGCACAATCAATCATTGGTTTAAATGCATCCAAACATCATTAAAACATAACGTTACTTGTGCACTATCATACTACAGTTCATGTAACACTGTTGCATGAACCTCTGCTGGTCTGTCAGGTGTTCTGTGGAACTTGTGCGACATGTAAGCAGCTCTACATTGTTCTGACCTACTGAATCTTTAGGATGATGCTTTTCACCCGTTTCAGTGCATCTGTAGTGCCAGACCGGAAAGCTGTGCTGAAGCTCAGGTTTGGCCCACAGTCCAGCACACAGAAACCTCAGAAACAAATTCTTAAAGGCAAAAACCCTGCAGAACCTTGATAAAACAGTGAAGTTCAACACCAGGGACAAAAACGCATGTGAAAGCAGTGAGCACTGTACTGTAGGGAAAAACAAGGAAACACTGATGACTCTATTTGTGCTGGAGAACTCCCAGGTCCAGATGAGGATCTCTGACAGAGGCTGTGCACCCCACTGTCCTTCGTGAAACTCGCATCAACAGCCAGCTGCAGACAGATGATGGGGAGCTAGAGGCAAAGAGCCGCTCAGAGGAAGTTTCTTATTTGACCCGATCCAAACTCCATCTGTAAAGCTCTGCCCTATCTGATCTGTGGCTTCTGGCAGTGAAGATGCACACTTTCTGTCCTGTGCTACAGGAGCCAGCTCAGGCCGTCTAGCGGTACGCCTCTGGCCCACGGGATGATCGCTTGGTACTTTCACTGGCGTTGGGCGTTTGGGTTCGATGGGTGGGTTTTATCTGCTTTGAGGACGGACGAGTCTGAGGAACAGGGGATGTTTTGGCTGCCGCAGTCTGAAGACCAGCACCCGGCTCCACAATGGTGTTGATGACTGCAACAGGAACAGAAAGACAACACTCTCAAGTGACCACCCTTTTTGGGAAAAAAAGTAGCTTGGAACATCAAATCAGTAATGTGCCATCATTCAGACGACACATAGACAGTCAGAAGAAACACCTTTCTAACCCTGTTTTTTTTTAAATCAACTTCAGCAGGAGGAACATAAGGATCCTGGGATGCCCTGATATCTTTTATACTGATTTTAGAACACTATCTTTGTTTTCCATCTACCTAAGCTAGCGTTCTTCTGTCCGCTGTGAGACTTGTTTACATCCCTAACATATAGATATCAACTTCAGTGGTTTATTTGCGATGAATCCAACAAATGCTCATCTTCAGCTTCAGATTAGACCCCTCTGTTGTCACATTCTCTAATTTTGTCACCATCTGAACGGTCCTACTGCTGATGTTTTGCATATAAGACCAATGGCTAACGGGTTCCAATTTATTGTTGACAATTGTTATTATAACATCTCTGTTGAGCGCTCACAGCAGAACTGTAGCCTTGTGAGGCTAGAGAATGGTGTACAGATTCCTAACTAAGCTTTTCATGTCTGAGAAGAGAGCATTGCAAGCAAACAAACCGGACAGTGCGATCAAGCTAATTCTGACATAAAACCAATGGAGTGCTGAGAGTAGAGCGCCGACGTTTTTCACAGTATGCTTCCCCTAAAACAGTAAATCCCAGGCCTCTCATGGGAGCCTTTTCCACACGAAACAGCTTGAAACAGTTGAGGAAAGAAGTGACAGACTCAATAGTGACTGATTGAAATGCATTATGAGAAATAATTTCATTATACATTTAATTGGGCTGCACAGATGTGCAGTGGTTAAAACTCTTAAAGTTGTCTATAAATAAAGTTCTCTATCTATCTTGCCTCTCAGCGAGAAGGCCCCGGTTCAAGTCCATTCTGGAGGGCCTAAACCAGAACATCAATGGGACCTTTCTGTGTGGAGTTTGCAAGTTCTCCCTGTGCATGCGTGGGTTTTCTCCGGGGTCTCCATCTTCCTCCCACCGTCCAAAAACATGCTTCATAGGTTAATGGTCATTGAAAATTGTTCATAGGTGTGAATGTGAGAGTGCATGGGTGTGTGATTGTGCCCCTGCGACAGACTGGTGACTTGTCCAGGGTGTCTCCTACCTTCGCCTGCAAGTGGCCAGGATAGGCTCCAGCAGCCCCGTGACCCCGAAAGGGAAAAAACGGGTTTAGAAAATAGATGGATGGTATTTTTAATAAGATTAGATAAAACAAAACAGCACAGTCTCTTTTCTGTTTTATCTTGTGTCACCACATGTCACTGACAAAGAGCACCGATGGTAAAAAAATTAATGAATCCATATGTTCATCCATCCATCCATTTTCCAACACCTGCTTCATTTCTTTTGGGGTCACCTGGTTGCTGCGCATGTTTGAGGGGAACATGCAAACTCCACACAGAAAGGTAACAGCCTGGACTTTAATCCCTTAAAAGTCACTAATTTGGTGCTTTGTCATCATTAAAGCTTAAGTACAGAAATACAGAAACAAATGCATCTCTGAAGACAGATTAATAAACGCCAAGTGGAGGTAGTGAACAAATCAAAAATTACCTGCAAGCTGTCCCTGCACTCTTCTGAGCTCTGTCAAAATGGAAATAATTTCCTGCAAAAGAAAAGAACAAAAACACTGAGAGCAGCTGACATTTAAGCTTTCAATGGAAGTTGCTGCACTGTGGGTCGACCTTGTTCGAGGTTCTCAATAAAGGAACTTCACTCTCAGCGCTGATCTTGGCCTCGATTTCCTCCCAGACGTCTGCCTTGTTCTGGAACAAAACTCTGAGACAAGCAGATTGCCACACAAAAAAGAAAATATCGTTGACCAAGTCACAAGTCCAGAGACATACATGTGTGTTCTAGGCTTGAATTTCTAATCCAAACACACCAGAGCAATACTGATGTGTTTGGATTAGAAATTTGATGTCCTGATCTTTTCTTTTCTTTACTGGATTAATCAACAGTTTAATCCAGTAAGAAACCTGAATCTGAAATATCAATGAATGCTTCCAAATGAATATACTGCATTGAAAAGACCACGTCATTGAGCCAGTTTTTCACATGTTTGAGTCATGATTTCAACCACAGGGTTTTCCATTTTCTTTTGTTTTTAGCCTGAATCAAAAAACCTGTGCTGGATTTAGGACGTAGTTTCTGCAGAGCGACATGAAGTTCATTAGTAATTTACCTCTGAGGTGTGGGCAGGACTATTGGCTTGGAGTAAACCCGCCCCCATTTCCCGTCACCCATATGTTAATACTCCCTCTTACAGTCCCTCACGAGCCCAAGTCCACATTAGCAATGCAACAAAATTGGCGAGTAATTTTAAATCCATCCAGTCGTACAGTTTAGATCCAGATTCCAGCTCCGATGAAGAAAACAAAGAACTTCATCTATTTGTCTCCAGGTGGATGCATCAGAATAGGGTGGAGCAGAGGACCTGTGGCTTGCTGTAGTAGTTTCTACATCAAAACTAAAAGCTTCTTCAAGCGGCATTTTTTCATCTGTTCCTGATTCAGAAAGATTTGAATAAAGAAAAAAACTCAGAAATGCAGTTAATTTTCTATAAATGTGTCCTCCATAATCATCATCATCAGAAAAATGCCAAAACAACATATTGAAAACACTAAAAACCCAATTTTCCTCAGAATGGGTGTTTAACTATTTCATTATACCGTGGTCCGTGTGAATACTCCATTCTGATTGTCTGCTGACTGTGCATTATGTGATAATCCACAGTGATAACACACCTAAAAAAGAAGTTCCGGTCACATAGCATAAATGTTCTTTAGCTTCATCATTTGGACAAAAACAAGCAGTAAGAGGTGAACTTTCTCTCTGAACTGATGCTTTATTTAACCCGTCGTGACGACCAGCATAGATATCGCTTTTCTTTGCCGCTGCAGTCGAGGTTGGTGCAGGCTGGGCCGGCTAAGCAGCGCGTTGTTGTGTTACCCAGTAACAACGTCACAAATAGTCTGCTTTTTGTGAATAAGCTATACACCGAACAAATAACAAGAATAAAGTACTAAAAACAATGTATTTCTTTTGTAAGTGACCATGGTCTAAGCGGGTTAACGGCAGACAAAGTGTGCATTATCAGAAATTAAAGCACTTCAAAGAAGTAACCGTCCAATGAGAAGCTTCATTGGACATTATTCCTTACAAATTGACTGCAGTTATCTAGACTGTAAGCATGTGTCTTGGAATTTCAATGTGTAGCAATCAGTTTCATTTATGATTCAAAATATCCTTTTCCTCACAGTTGGAAAAGCAGTTTTGTGTAATGACTTATTTCACAAAGTTTTCTGGCCAAGTTGCAGCAACAGTTCTGATTAAAAAGAAGCATTTATTATTTTTTGATTTTTTTTTTCTGTTTTTCATCATTGTACTTTGAAACCAGAATCTTCTGTTTTGCCCTTTTTGGGGGAACCGCAGAGAATCATCCGCCTCAACTTTATTCTCTCTTCTGCTCACTCACTCCCACCAACCAAGCACCCTCATGTCCTCCTTCTCTACATCCATGAACCTCCTCTTCGGTCTTTTTCCTGCTAGCTCCAAACTCAGCATCCTTTTTCCAACATCATCACTGTTCCTCCTCTGAAAGTCTCCAATCATCTCCATCTGCTTCCCTGCATTTATCTCTAGAACATCCACCATGATCTGTTCCTCTGATGGACTCATTCCTGATCCATCCTGGTTTCTCCCAAAGAGAACCTCAACATCTTCATCTCTGCTTCCTCCAGCTCTGCCTCCTGTCTCTGCATCAGAGAACAACATGGATGCTCTCACCACAGTCTTCTACACCTTTCCTTTTAATCTTGATGACATTCTTTGGTCACATCTCAAACCTTCCTCCACCTGTTCTCTCCTGTTTGTGGTTGCATTTTCTTTTTATGAAGTTTGTAGTGCTGGCAAAGTGACCACAGAATTTAACACTAAGAGGACACAATACTCCTCTTTTGATAAAGGCTGCGACTATCCATAGAATGTCAAAAAGTGACCATTGCTTTCTCTAGCTCTATGGATGAACATTAGATCTGTTTTGGCTCTGTAAGAATACTCAGCTGATAAAACTTGGTCTTACTTCATTTTTTCTGCCAGTTGTTCCGTGTTTTCCCGGATGGCCTGGGAAAGCTGAGACACGGGGTTCAGCATCACGTTGTCCAGCATCACCTGGAAGTTATTCACACACAAAAAAGGATGATGAGCTTCTTCATCAGCAACCGTTCCGAACGAGCTGCAGTCATTGCGAGCTGAGGAGACTTGGCTAGCATCGCCAAGCGGTCTTTGCCTACTTCTGTGGATTTTTTTATATTTAATAATTACATAATTGTCACATCTGATTGTGTCATTCAGCAAATGTGATAAATTCATTTGATTAGAAAAATGCAAAGGTACAATCAGGAGAGGCTGGAATACCATCATGTGGAAGACAACAGCAGATGAATGCATTACAAGCTCTGTTGTCCAGCTGTAGAACACACGCCCTTACAACTTTACCTTTAGTATCAATGGTACTTTTAATGCCCCATAATGCATTGGGCTCCCCTTTTCCTTCTACAAGTAGGTATTTATTGTTCTGCATCCAAAACTGTTTTGTTGATTTTGTTGTCAGAGAAGCTCCACCTTGGCAGGTATATATGTTAAATACTTTAACATAATTCAGCTGAGCTGAACTAAAACTATTTAGACAGAGGACATCACACTAATGCGCACATGGAGGATGGACTTTGGGAAAATAAAGCAGATACACCCTGTAATGTTCTGGAGAGAAGATTATGCTGAATCCCTCTGAACTGCAGTGTGAAACGGGCCTCAGTAGAACAAGACAGCAACCTCATTGTGGCTCCACGGCTGCCACTGCTTAGAAGTGGGTTCTGGCTCATTCATATTTGCGTCCAGGTCCAAGACCTCAGCAGGACCTGGGGGAGGCTTCTGGTGGTTTAAAGTGGCCTCAGGGATATGCTGGACCAGCTGGAAAGAGAGCAGAGGGAGTCTGGCTCCTGTGATCAAACCCTGGAACGATGACTGCAAACCAGCAAGGTGCTGGTGGGTGAAGGCTGTGCTCTGTGAAGGCATGCGGCAGGTGGGCGTGTCACTGCAGAGCTGGGGGGCACCAATGCATTTCACCTTTTCTGAGATAAATCACCATATTCACAGGAAGGTGTGGGGGTGTGCAGGGGAACCTCACACTCATAGCCTCATTATCATACCAATCTGCAAAACATGTTCATTGATGGTGAAAGACCAACAGAGTCATTAGCACCCAAACCACTGAGAGAGCAAACACTGAGCCAATGCAGGAATCTCAAGTCATAATAGTAGAGGGCAATACGGATCTCTGGCTTCCTGGTTTCTGACCACCCCTACCCTTGTAATACCCCCTTCAACCCATTAACCTAGTTACATGAGGGCGAGTTACTGAGTCATAACAGGGTTTCCAGGTCAAACTTGATTCATTCAATCAGTCCTGAAGATACCTGAAGATGTCGGTCAGTGAACCCAGACTGTGATCAGAACGCAGGAAAACATGCAGGACTGTAAGCCTTGACAACAAGGGCTGGACACCAGCGGACATTGATAGATTAGTTGTTACTCCAGTTTAATGAACAACTTTCCTTTATCATGTCGGGTAGTAAAAAATGGAGAAGACGGCTAGAAATGTCCCAGCAATACAAATACAGAGGAATTCAATTCAATTTTATTTCTATAGTCCAATTTTACAACATAGTTGTCTCAATGGGCTTCAACTTAGATGAGGAACCCCATTGAGAGAGGGATGTCATGTTAGACCCTCTTTCTCGGTACGAACAGTAGTCCTCTTTAAATGAGCTGCTCAGTGGATCTCAAATACTGGTGTTGGATTATTTTAGTGCAGACAAACTGCAACGAGAGACTGAAATTTCAACCCAGTCATCATTTACCATGTTGTTAAACCACAACATGAATGAGTTCAGTGGGGTAAGGGTCCATTGACATTTCTGGGGCAGAACTTTGTTTACTGATAACAGCCAAGGTGAACTTTGACACCTCAGTGGTTTGTGGTAATGATGTCTCACACAAATCAATCAATGAGAAACTGAATAAGAATTGCTTGAATTTCAAAACAATCAAGCACAGTCATGGATCAATGATAGGGTGACCAATCACATGTTACAACTAAGATGGTTGTAACCTGCAGAGGTTTTGGAACAAATGGCATTTGCATGACAGAGAAATGAGAGCTAAAGCACAGACCATACACAAGAGCATGTACAAAGGTGCAGCTGGTGCATCTAAACTGGGAACACAACTGGCTGAAGCTTTCCCTGAAAGTGTACTGATCATCACAGCTGCTGTATGGTTGGATTTTGTTAGACTTTAATAAGGATTCTCCAATTGTTATCCAATTCTTTTTTAAAGAAAGAAATCTAACTGGTTAAAAGTGCACAAGTTCAATCAGAGATAAGTTAGTTATTTGAACATAAGATTTATCAAGTCACGAAAACGATAAGCAGAGAGTGACTACTCATTTCCAGACTGGAATCAGTCTTTGACTTAATGAAAATTATGATGAGATCTGGAAATATTTAGATTTTATCCAGTGTAGTTACATGTCCGAAATAATGTAAGAATAGGAGAAATTGTACAGGATTATTTCTATCTCCTGTCAAGTTAATCATTTGATAAAGTTAACTGCAAAAAAACTTTACCAAAGTTAGTTTTCAAACCCTTTCTGTACTCACATCACTACAACAGCCAGCCATTGCTAGTTCATACAAAGAGTAACCTTTTATCTCAGGTTACTGAACAAGATGAACAAAGTTGGCACATACTGTACTTTCCTGTTTTCTGCTTCTAGGTCTTCTTGCACTTCCTTTTATTTTTTAGCAGCTAGTGCCACAGCCTTTAAAATAGCAAGTTCCAATGATTGCATATGGGTTTTTCAACTCTTGTACAACACAGTTCTACAGAGCTGAAAACCCAATGTGCAGTCATTGTCCTCGGGTTAAAGCAGAACTATAGACTTTAGCAGGAGAACAGGCCGAAGGGCTAGTTATGAAAACAGTACATCTGTGTTCCCAGTTTTCAAAAAGTTCATATGATTTATGTAAGTTTGTCCAGTACCCACCTCGTCCCTGGCAGAAATGGTGGAGTCCGGTTTGTTGGTGTGTGGCAACAAACTGGTCGAGGTGGTGGTGCCCCCTTCAGGACTCAGAGGCTCCCCGTCTCCAGCAACATCATGAATTTCCTTTGCCAGAATGGCCAAATCTTTGGCTAGATCCTGACTAAGTCTGAAGCAGAAAGAGTAAAGGTGTGAATGGGCAGGTTTGATTTCCATTACCAGGCAGCAAGCTGCATGGATCTTACTTTGCAATCTCTGCACTATGTGTAGACCAGTTCTGGTATGGATCAGCATCATTTTGGTCATCATCTTCTTCTGTCTCCAAGGACACAGACTTGGATCTGGTGGCAGCAGTCCGCTGGCTGTGAGGAGTCTGGACTGAGGTGGTCAAATTTGAGGAACGTTTGGATTTAAATGTGCCAGGGTTTGCATCGTACTCTTCCTCAGAAGAAGAGAAGTCTGAGCCCTTCTGTCTTCGACGCGTACCTGTAGTCATTAGAAATTATTGTAATGTCAATGCACCCAAAGCTGGTGACTGGGGAAAAAACACTGCCCAAAAAGGGCATTTAGCAATCAATAACACTTTTATAGAACTGTTTCAGAGACAGGACCCAGAGAAGACGGGCTGGTTCACATTTATGAGTTTATATAAATGTCCATTCAAACATCAATAATCTTCACTTGAGTCTGACCAATGATCCACTGAGAGTGGCTGTTGGGTAATGTTATCACAGAAAAGTTTTTAAATAACATTTAGAAACAGGACCAGGTACTCGCTGAGTTATTTCTCGCCTTCATACTTCAAAAGGTGAACTCACAAAAGCTGAGGAAGATAAAGAAAGGCAGACATCTGGTAATTCTATCAAACTATTGAGACAAAAAGAAAGTCATTGCTCACCACTGCTTGAGTATTTTGCACCAGTTGAACGGGTTCGGGTCAGTGGCTGCTTCACTGGACCTCTGGACCCTCTACTAGCAGACTGGCGGGAATCAACCACTGAAATCTTCCTGCTCGAGGCAGCAGTTTCCACGTTGCGACTAGAGAATCCAGAACGACTGGTGAAGGATGACTCTGTGTCACTAGGACCTGTGAAAGAACCAGTTCTCTTCCTAGGCATGGCTAAGATGTCCAACCTGGACAGCTTTTTCCCCTCAGCAGAACCTTTGGCTGGTGCAGGGGTTTGGTCAGAACTCTGGGAGGCCCTGTCAGTTTCAGTACCCTCGTTATCTGAGGCCTCACCCAGGCGTGCACGTCGCAGCATGGAAGCTCGAGTTGGTCTTGGAGCCGAAAGGCTGTTGGATCTTGTTAGAACTTGTTGAGTCGCTGTCTTTGGTGTTTTTCCATTGTCTTCCTTCTGACTAGGAGCAACATTTTTCTTGGTGCGAGTGGATGGGCCCTGCTTTTCCAGATTTGACGAAGATGAATCGTTTGAGTTTGAAAGCACACCATGCTTTATTAGATCCAAAGAGCCACAGTTACCTGCACTGCGGCGCATCTGCAATCGCATTCCTGCATCGGCTTTACCTTGTGCATCATGTGTTGTCTGGTTACGACGTTTCTCAGAAAGGCGTTCTCGAGCACTGGGCTGCCGGCCCTTGACTTGGATGGAGTTGCTGGAGGAGGACTTTTCTTTCTGGAGAATGCCAATAGCTGCACGTTTTTTAGAAGAGGAGCTGACTGGAGCATTTTGACCACTGACCTGGCTCACTGTGCTTGCCGAGTCCATATCGGATTCCCCTGAAAGAGAATTGTCCACTTGGCTGGAGGAACCCCCCTTTTTTGAGCTCCGACCAGAACCAGATGAGGACATTTTTGTCTCTAGCATGGACAGAGTACATGCAGGCTCTTGAAAAAAGAACTGGCTGTCATGTATATCTTCTTCTTTCTGCTCCATGTCTCTGATAGATGGCTGACTGGAGATGTGGGGAAGTTTTTTTATCTGCACTGCGTCCCTGGTCTGGTCTTTAGTGAAACTCTCTTGCCGAACAAAGCAGGAAATACAACCGTCCCTAGCAGAGGTGGCATCCTTGTCTTGTGTTTGGAGGTTTGGAGCAGAGCTGTTGGCCTTGATACCTGCCCTCTTGGTTTCATGTTCACTCAGGTGGCGGACCAGAACCGTTGTAGGGGGAGCTTTTGCTGAGATTTCTCGAACTCTTTCAGTCTGTACTGAGTGCGCCTTATCAGGTTTGCTTGGATAGTCATCAGAACCAATATAAAAACAAGTGGACTTGTTGAAGGGAGACACTTTCTTATCGACTTTAAATTGAAGGCCTGTTGTACAGAGGGGTATATTTTCATTCCTGACCTGATTGTTCTTTGCTTTCTCCAGAACTCGTCCATCATCAGAGCGACTTGCATCACTAAGGCTGTCAGGGTCAACATCATCCTGAACAGACAGGCACTGATTGGAGTCCTGTGTGTGGGTTGGAGCAGAAGCTCTGTCTGAAGGTGTCTGGATTAGGTGAGCTTCGTGTCGAATCGAGATGGTCGGTGTGATGCAATCCAGCTTCTCTGGAGGCACCTGAGGGAGCAGTCGTCTTGTCCTGCTGCTGTGGCTCAACTCCAGGTCAGAGTTATCGTAGCTGAAGTTTCCCATTGAGTGGCTCATGTAGTGCAAATCTATAAAACAAGACATTGGTTCAAGTCAGCAATATTTTAACCCAACCTCATGTAAAGACACAATTTGCAGAACCCAGTTAAAAATGGATGAATGACATTATCTTCAAATCCTATCCCAAGCAATTAATGTTGGTGAATAATCAAGCAGGTATTCATCACAGGTTAATATGAGCAACAGGCCACCTTCAAGACATCCCTCTTGATGCAGAGTGGAACCACTGTCAACACAGCTGTCAGCTAAACTGGCCCAGTGGGAAACCCACTTTGGTCCCTCCAGATCCGCTGAACGAACAGGAACCTGAAGACAGAAATACGGGTAACTTCCCCCAGCAAAAACTAGTAAAGGACAAAAACATCCATTCTCTACAAAACAGGACCGCAACTTGCAGCTTTAATGCCAAATCTTATTCAGTTTACCTCTATGTGGGCTGTTGTGGGGGAAACGTTTGGAACATGAAAAAAGTTATGTAAAGACTCCGCGGATCTATCAACACAGGGCAAGTTATCTGGCTCATCCTTGTCGTCGCTTATAACGGGTCTGTAGACCCCAGGTGAAGAACCGCTGTACTCTGGAGAATCAAGGACACCAAACACCTGTTGGTGGGGACAGCAAGAGACAACAACACTTCAAAGGTTACATTTATGTACTTTAACAGGCTTTTAACATAGCTACAAATATGTAAGGAAAAAACTTTCTTGACTTTTGCATTTATTTTAGTAAAGAAATGTGATCAGGACAAAAGATTTCAGTAACACTAAGACACAAACAAGCAGCTCATCCACGACCCTAATAGAGGCTTGTGGTTTACCTGGTCAATCATGTTGCGAGCCTCCTCTACATCTTTATCCTGGGATTCAGTTTCAATGGTGTATGTCCCAGCGTCACTCAGATTGTCATCTTCCTCGTGCTTCACAATCCTCTGGGAATCTTTGGGATCTCCTTTACAGACACCAGAGGACATGGGGTGTTCTGATATGTGGCCTGAAAAGTCAATTCTGCTAACAGGGCAGGATGGGGGCTGTAGCACTTCAGGAGGCTGTGATGGGGATGTGGGGTAGGAGACTGAAGACGGAGCTGGAGGTTCTTGTGGAAATGTCATTCGTGTATAATGTGGAGTAACCATCTCGGCAGGTGCAGACTTTGGAGGGGGTGACATATGGTCTCTGGTAGGAGAAATGTCTTTCTCACCAGAGTCTTTTAGGATTTCTGCAGAAAATTCCTGGGAGAGTTTTGATTTCTTACCAACGCTGCCAAAGGGCCTTATAAGGATTCCTGATGTAGACCGAGGAGTGGAAGCTGACAAAGCACCCTCCCCCTCGGTCTTCTCCCTCTTAAGAGAGCTAGACCTCTGGGGACCTCCATGACCTTGGCCCTTTAGAGGAACGGTTACCTGCTGGGTGGCGTAGACTTGACCATGCACTGATGCTGGCCTCTCCCCACCTTTCCTTCGTTCCAGTTTTGTCTTGAGTGTAGAGTAAGAGTCAGTGTTAGCAGGGTTATGAGTGAAGGACTGTGAACGCTTCTTCCGTGGATTGTCATCAAAGAACTCAATGATGAAGGCCTGCTGAGAGAGATGGTCAGGGAGGGCTTGTTTAGTCATCTCTGTAGGGGAGGGAGGCTGAGGAGGACTTTGAGACAGTGGCTTGGAAGCCACCTGTGATGCTGGGGCTGGTGTAGGTGGAGAATACTGCAGGAGCTGGTGGAGCTCCTCTGCTGGAGCAGCAAGTGGACCTGACTGGATAGTTTGTTGTGACCTCTCTGACTGCTCTGGTTGGAGAGTAGGAAAAGATTTACTTCTGTCTTTGGAAACTGGATCCTCTGAATCGCTTTGAGTTCCATCTTCATGGTGGTGACCTGCTAACAGCACAAACCATCAGTCCTATGCAACATTGGGCTAGTCTAAAACACTTAGTCAAGCAGGAATGAGCATCTGAGAGTCTAATCGTGGTACGGAGTTAATATTGTACAGGGTTTCTTGTTTCTTTGAACTGGAAGTTGTTGGACCAAAGTTTAAAAATGAATAAATCTGATAGTAGACATAACTGAACTATAAGAAAAGTTTGATTAACTTTTATTTATTAGCACACAGCATAGAAGAGAAAATTGAAATCCATACAAATAATATCATGTATTATTATGTCCAAGAGTACATTCATCAACTCTTCAAAGTATTCTTTCCATCTTTCCATGACACTGCTGACACCTGTCAATACATTACCATCCTTATCCTTAATCACCCTAACCTGCTGCATGTTCTTCCCATCTTAGTCTCTCTGTCTTGCTAAACTGTACAGGTCAGTCTCTCCCTCTTTAGTACCCGACATGTAACATACAAGTAATCATAAGCCCCTTGTTTGGCCTTTGACCCCTCTACTTTCCCCTTACGCTGCATCTCCCTGTACTCCTGTCTACTCTCCTCAGTCCTCTCAGTGTCCCTCTTCTTCTTAGCTAGTCTCTTACTCCATATACACTCCTGCACCTCCTCATTCTACACCAAGTATACACATACCTGTCTCCCTGATCTCATCAGCTGTAGTTATCCAGTCATCTGGGAGTACTTCCTGACCACCCAGAGTCTGTTTCCACTGCTTTTTAAGTTGTGCAACATTCTTTTTTTCAGCTTCCACCAGAATGTCCTCTTCTCTGCCTTTGCCTTTTCTTCATCTTCTTCATCACCAGAGTCATCCTACACACCATCATATGCTGTCTGTTAACAATCTATACCACTACTTTGTAGTCATTGATCTCCTTCAGGTCACAATCTGTGTGCTTCTACCTCCATACTTATAGGTCACCCAATGTTCCTGCCTCTTCTTAAAGAACATATTCACTACAACCATTTCTATCTGTCTTTCAAAACCAACCATCATCTGTTCTATGTTCCTTTCCTGGATACCAAACCTGCCCATCACCTCCTCATCCCCTCTGTTTCCTGTACCAACATGTCTATTGAAATCTGCACCAATGACCACTCTCTCTCTTCTAGGGATGCTCATCCTCACTTTATCAAGGTCCAACTTTCTCCTTCTCCCCCAGTTACATCCTACCTGTGGGGGCAAATCCACTAACAACATTAAACATCACACCTTCCATTTCTCTCTGACACTCTTTTTACCTTTTCAACACTCCTGACAAACTCCTCCTTTAAGTTAACTCCTCCTCCTTTTCTCTTCCCATCTCCACCATGACAGAACAACCTGAACCCTGCTCCTAAACGTCTGGCCTTGCTACCTTTCCACCTGGTCTCCTGGACACACAGTATGTCTACCCTCCTCCTATGCATCATGTCAACTAACTCTCTACCTTTTTTCTGTCATAGTTCCAACATTCAAAGTCTCTACTCTCGGTCCAACTCTCATGACTTTCCTCATGTCTCTTCCTACCAACGCACCTTCCTCCTCTCCTTCTTCGAACAACTGAGTCGAGTTTCTACCAGCACCCTGTTGGTGAACAGCACCCATGCTAGTCAGTGGTAACCTTGACCGATTTGGTATGGATATCAAAGGTCTGATTTACATATTTTATTTGGCAAAGATTTGACGTCAGATGCCTTTCCTGACAAAAACCATCTGTATTTATCCGGTCCCCAGCCCAGATAAATACAGATGGTAGGAAGTAGGAATGTGTAGAAAACATTTTAAAAAAAGTTTTTCAATTCCTTCCACCCCCCTGGCTCTAAGGTATCTCTTACCTTTGAGCATCTTGATGTTCACAGCAAGATCACTTTTGGTGCTATAAACATCTTCGCTTGGAGCTATCTTTTTGATCATACTGACATCGCTGTGAACTAGCCAATCAGCCACCTTGTTCTCTGCTGACATCATCTCTGCAGGCGCAGGGGTGATGCTGTTCTTGGTGAGTGAAGCCTGTTGCCTCCGCTGCCGGGCGGAGAACTTAGTGACATGGTCTTTGATCTTAATCTTTCCAGGGGTGCAGTCATCAAACTCAATAGTGAAGGACGCATGACTCTGGACAACAGGAGGGGTGGGGCTAGGAGTGGAGGGCAGGGTCAGGAGTGGGTCTGTGTCCTTAGTGGGGATTTCATGGAGCTCCACCCCCATGGATTTAGGATGCTGGAAATCCTTGGTGGGGATCTCAAAGTAGCTGGGCTCACGGTTGTATGAAGGAAACAGGGAGTCTGGCTGTGCATCTGAGAGAGATCCGGACAGGCCTGGATCCACAGATGGGGTGCTTTTCTGCACATCTGACAAAAAACACACACACAATACTGCATGAATGTATGAATGAGTGAGCAAATGCTACGTTCCTGAGAAAGGTGGCATCCAGAAGCAGAAAAATTAAACCCCTTTTAAAAAAATCCTCATTGCAACCCCATGCTCATCAAACCATGACAAACAATCATCTCCATTTTTGTGCTGTTTTTGAATTGATGCTTTAGAACATTTACTTCTGGATTTTTAATACAAAATTCACAGTAATTTTGGTTAAAATGCATTTAGACATATTTCAGTTCCATGTGAAGAAAGAAAAAGTATCCAGTTGCTATAGAATTGTCATAAAATTGTTCATTTGCGTTTAACGTTATTATAAGGGTTTTAAAAATGTCAGGCCGAATGGTTGGTCGTCACACATTTTCACTTCACTGAAGTTCTGTGTAAAAAGTTTGGACATCCCTGATGTAAGGATAAGTAAGATACAGATTACAGACATACAGATTCTTCTTTTTTAACACCACCCCACCCCCACCCAAAAAAAAAAACACGCACTGCACAGGAAGCTTGTTCACACAAAATGTGTGCACTTTGAGCATCTCTATGCTCAGCGTGGCTTAGAAATTAGGAAATTAGACAATCTAACAGGTACTTACGTACCATGTGCACACCCCGTGTGTATCACAATGCCTGTGCACACACCTCATTGGAATGCTGATTGAAGGGCATCACATGACAGCATCCCCCATGCGTCACAAGTGCATGTAACTTACCTTACAAATGCTTCATGACATACTCACTGCATGCATGACAACTGTATGTTCCATTTTCATGAGATGGCTGTACGAGCCTCAAAGCAACAGCAAGACACACCTGAGCTCCTCTATGGGCAAAAGACCCCGTTCAGGGTAATGTTGGGTTGACCCATAGTGGTGCATGTGCATGCCTTAAGAAAGGCAAATGTGCAAAAATAAACTGTAGTCTTAAAGTTTAGTCTGAAGAACCACGACTCAACTTCAAGACAACATGACCTGGATGAATGACAACCATCATCAGCAAATGAACTGTATTGTTTTGCCTAGTTAACAAGCAAGCTCTTTATCCAATTATGTGCGACTTGATTTGCGCTGGTTGGTAGATATTTTTATGCACACAGACATGTAAGAAATCGAGTCCTGTTTGTCTGTATGATCCCTAAAGGTTACGTTTCTACATTTCTGACTGCTTTATCTGCACTTTGTGCTACTGTTACAGGTACGACTCTTAACTTCCAGGAAACTTATGTAGGATGAAGAACTTGTTTGATGATCTCAGAGATAAAACAGTCACGTTTTTAACGTTTGTTTGTGTATCAGAAAAAAAACAGCTTACCTGGAAGAGGCTCTTCGCTGCTCTGAACTTTATTCCCATAGTCCTCCTCCCCCCACCAGGATGGCTGACCGTATAGAGGAGTGGGCCGACTCACAGGAGCCTCTGCCACAGAGACACACACATAAATGGACAAACAAACACACTTTTGAACGGTATTCAAATATTTCCCAGGAAATATGGAGTTCCAGGCCCCTTATAGACGACCACCTGGTTTCTGTACACACTAAGACTGGAGATTTAGGGTGAATTCAGACTGAAAAAAATCCTTTATTCCAGATCGAGCTCTAAACGTTGCATTTGGTCTGTATTCAGACTGCCATCAAGCAGACCATTCTGTTATGGACTGGCTAGGAGACGTGCTGTGTGAGCTTTAACTCAGAGGATGCTAGCTACTGCAGTGATGAGGAGACGTCGGTATGAAGGTACGCTGATAAGTGTTCATGACATATAGATTATAGGAAACAGGGAGACGTGATGTGTGTCACCTTCAAAGTTTTTTACCTTGTGTCAGGCTTTTGGAGCTCTGAGTCCGCTCACCACGGATCTGCTCCTGATCCTCCCTCTTTTTCTCCTCCCCAGCCTTCAGACTCATGTGCAGCTGACTGCTATACTTCTCATGCTGCAACAACAAACACACCACCGGGTTGGACGTGCACACACAAGCACAAACACACAACCAGATTCTGGAACACACAAAAACAAAGACTCACATTGACACCCACACATGCACACACACTGACCTTCAGAGCCTCCTCTGGGACTTTGTGTTGGCTCTTCTCCAGTACGTAGACATGAGAATGTGGGGGGGTAGCTCAGGAAATTACTGAATCCTTACAAACACACACTCACACACAGCAAGTTAGGAAACCTAACCTAAAACCTAAAACTAACCAAAAATTCAGCTTTATGAATATGATACCCCTAACCCTAGATTTCACCAACAGCATCTGATCAAAAACCTCGGGCCTTCTTCCCAACCACCACTCTCAACTATCAGGAGCGCTGGAAAACGGTCTGCTAATTTCCACACACACAGCATGTGTGGAACTGAAGGATATCATATCCGAAGCGGATGATGTCGGACTGTTTGAGGGTGATGTAGGTCTGGTCAGGGATCCGCAGGTCGTTCACAAACGTCTGGAGAAAATAATGTACATGTGTTTACATGTTAACTCTAGACTTCTTCATGAAAGTCCACTTACGTGTGGCTGATTTTCAAATCAAAGAAGAATTGTAAATATGTATTTGTTTGTTTTTAAGAACAAAAAGGAACAAGACATCCGCATCTTTTGACAATAGGCAGAGGAAAGTTCTCAATAATCCAGTAGTCTTGAAGTTGAGTCATGGCATCTGGATTTAAAATCTACTCTCTTGAAAGGTTTCACTTCTGACATGACTGGATATTAAGTCCAGATACCATGACTCAACTTCAAAACAACTTGACAACATGTTTATTTTTGACACATTTTTATAATCTAGTGCTAGAGCTTTTCCATCCTGAATCTGGGGGCCTTACCAAGACATCCTTTCTTTTCCCACTTACTCCATCAGTCTACCTGCTGGAGAAACCACTAAGTGGGCTGTTACGCAATCAAATTAGAATTCATTCATTTTAAAATAGAGCTAAGACACCTTTCACCACCATATTCACATTTGATATAGAAGATTACTGAACTAAATTAGAATTGTATTAAACTTGATTCTTTTTATTCATATTTTTGCTTTGAAAGCAGTCACAGATGGACATGGCCTTCTGATGGACAAGTGGTTGTAGAATCATCAGTGATCAATAACATGATATTCAGGAGAGTTGGGACTGGGGAGCTAAAACCCAGCTTCATACGGTCTTCAGTGAGTGACCATAGGATTCATCCATCCATGTTGGATGGGAAGGTGTGTAACCACCAACTGTGGACAGTGTTACCTCACTGTATCGTGGGTCACTGTTTTACAGATTATTTACAGTGCAGTTTTGTACGCCTTTTGTTTGTCTCTGCTTCTACAGCGCCTTGTGTTCTGCATCCTGATTGGCTGTTGATCTTTTCAATCAATCTCCACCATGCCGCGTCTCTCTTGCATCTGAACAGAGTTAAATAAATCTTTGATGGCCAGCAGATATTTAGTTTCTTTCTATAATACTGGACTTCTTTTTCTATGAAGGTTTGAATTTTGACAGTTTAAACAAAAGAGAAACATGTGAAAATGTTCACGTTTGTCTGAGAAAAGGCTGCCCCAGAACGTCATGTTCTTGTCTCTGAGTTGGCTCCTCACCCCGTTCAGGCTGCCCAGGTCCTTCACCAGATGTTCGTCAGTCGCTGGGTTGTAGTTGATGACAGCATGCTGCTTGTCCACGCTGCGTGACTGTGGACACAGACGCAGCCTCCCATCAGCAAACCACAGCAGCACAGGGATCCAGGTGAGAGTGGACTTATTCAATGCCTTCTAAATGCTCAATGGGGTTTTCTAATGTTCGGAGGACAGCCCTGCTGATAGGTTTTCTTTTTTTTCCTGGTTGAGTTTAGGATAACATGAATGCACACACACAGTAGAGTGATGTCACAACCAGGTTGGCAGACAAATTGGTGGAAATTTTTGTCTCAGCCAATCCAGAAATGGCTGAATCCCACATGGTTCTGTAGGAATGCTCCTGCTGTGAAGCTGAAAATGGAGGCAAACCTGCACCTCTGGAGGTCCAGAGTCAAAAACAACAAACTACACAAGAATGTAAAATAGATTCTGAAGTCTAATCGCTGCTTCAGTCAGACACTTCCAGACTGGCTAGCAGGTCCCTTCAGAACCACAAGGTTCTGACAGAGGGCCCAGTGCCCACTTGCGATCTCTGAACTACACCAGAAGTATGAAGGAAGGTCATTTTGTTTCTGGTTTGTCACATAAACTGTTAGCCAGTCTCCGTCGTGTGCTTGCTCTCAGAGGGGAAGGCTGCATTTTTACTGAACTTCTGTGGATACTTTTCTTTGGAAATGACATGACTGATGTCCTTGCTGGGCTGGTTCACCTGTTCCAGATGCTCACCTGTGCACTGAACCCCTGTCATGGCAGAAACCTCACCTGTAGCATGAGCTCACAGTCCTCTCGGCCCACAAAGATCATTTCTCGAGGGAGGCGGTGCCGAGTACCTGAGCTGCTCACCAGGAACCATGATGTCACACTCATCTTCACAATACCGTGGGGAGCCCCAGAGCATCCTGGGAAATAGATCCAGAGACACAGAGAGAGAGATCCTTCAAATGTCGGCAGTTGGCTCGAATAAGAAGCCCCAGCGTCTCTGAGAAACAGCACTTGAGTGTAATGAGTGAAAACGTCCTCAAACACTCTGCTTCTGTCATGGCTTGTCAGGTTTCTGTCCCTTTGTCTCCATCTTCTGGTTGTCTCTGCCACTGCTGTCCTCTGGCCTTCACCTGCAGGTGTCTTTTCTCCAGAGGTGCACAAGATTGGAGGGGGGGACTGGTGACACACCTGAACCATCTGCACTCATCCTGACTGTAATGACTGGTTTTTACCAGCCCCTCCCCACCCGTCTGTGAGCCCACAGCTGCTAAAAGACCAGTCTGACCTTGACTGGGTTTATAATCACTTAGAAATCTAGTTCCTCGTTATCCAGTATCAAAAGTGGTTATTCAGAATGTGGACCGGATGTTTTACTAGGACATATTTAACCTAATCAGCAGGTATTGTATTTGGATTTTTGTGGGTGCTGGAACATGCTGGACTTAAGGGAAATGAAAGAGCAGATGAAAACTCCTGTGCAGTTCAGCAAAAAGAAGTAAAAAACATTGTGAAAGGTAAAATAATGGATAGACAGTGGAAGGAGAAAGGAAGGTGGTATTATGGGATACAAAGTGGAAAAAATGGGATTAAAGGGTCAAATATGTGTGAATGCAGAGCACTGGTTACAATCAACTGATGAACAATCTTTGTCACTGGAAAACAAATGATAGAAAATAGGAAGTTTACAATGAGACTATTAGGCTGTAAGGATTAATTGACTTAATCGATGAATCGAAATGTATTCCTACAGTCCAACCACATCAATCTTTCTGAGGCAAGTTGTTCATTGAATCATTATCACAGCAGACAACACACATGTGATGTCATCAAACACGGATCGGTCCATCATTCCAGTCCAACGTGTGGACAGACTTTGAATAAAGTCATGTGACCATCCAGTGTCTAGAATGTTCTAAGAATGTTCCCTTTGGATTCTTTGGATGTGGAAAAACAACAGTGGTGAACTTTAGGAAACTAACATGTGAATGAATTTGACATTCATTCTTTACTGGTTGGTTTGGACACAGATTTCATTTCCACTTGATGATCTGGAAGTAATCCAAGAATCTGGAAAACTGTTCAGTAGCAGGAATTTCTGTCTGAGTCTCCCTGGTTGAAGTTTGGATGAAGATGATCTGGATCCACTCTAGATCAGTGAATCAGGTCGTTCAAACTAAACCAACAATCGACTATAAATGGGAGCATCAACCACAGTTTATGACATGAATCTAATCCTTAAAATGAATTGTTTCGACCCCACACACCTTAAACAAACATGTCGGTGAAGATTCTCATTCATGTGGTGACATTGTCTTGAAGTTGTGTCCTGGCATGTGGACTTAAACATTTCAAGGCAGAAGATGTAAGGTTCACATACCATGACTCAACTTTAAGCCATAAACAAAAAACGAAAAATTAAAATAAGTAAAATAAAAAAGGAAAACACACAAAACCTACAACAGGAAATTTCCAAAACATACAATTGGAGCCCAGATATTTTTAAAGCAGTTATGCAATATTTGTTTTCATATTTGGAACTCTAGCAAGTGTTTTGTGCTGTGATCCTTCTTTGCACTCCTAAGCAATATGCTCACCTGGTACAATATTTTCTTACTATTTCTTCTTGATTTTAGGAACTAAACACAATTCAAAACCTCCCCAACCTGTTTCCCAACTTAATTCTAAAAGTCCTAATGTGGTCAAATCTCCCATCGTGCCACAGATCCTCCTGTGTAAACGTGAGTAAACAAACAGTTGGAAAAGGAGGAGGTGCTTTACCACATCACATCTTCAGATACATCTGTGTTTATCTTTGCTTCCTAATCCACTTTTCTGGATCCTAGTGTCCCTTTTCTCTGTTTTCACCTTGTAATGTTAAAATCCATTTTTTGTTCAACTGTTCCTTCATAAAAATCTGAAACTACCGCTCTATTCCTGCTGGTTCTTTGTAAACGTTTCCTTTGTGTGTCTGAGGATGATGCTGGAGAGAATTACAAATGAATTACATTCGGGAATTAAATGATAACATTTGCTAATATTTGTCTCTTAACACACTTTTGCATGTTCCAAACGATCCAGACATTTGCTAGCTTTCCTCAGAGATGTCCCGATGTTTCTATGAGATAAACTGAGACACTGAAGTCATTTATGAAGAGATGAAACAGTTGTGAATTTGCTACAAGTCTAGGTTTATGAAACAATCTTACAAGGTTTTTTACTAATCAAGCAGGCAGTTTAAGGGTTTGTTGTCATTTTCTTATACCTTTGTTTCTTGAAGAGGCTGGTTTGGAGAAATGACATTCTCACATCATCTGATACAAAATTAGATGTATGACCTTTTTGACCAAATTGTTTTACAAAAGCTATTTGTACCAAACAACTATCACATGAACAGATAAATAAGATCAGTTCTCTAAGTGGCGTAACTTTCTAATAGAATGCATTAACCATGAAACATCTGGATGGTTTGGGGTCTTCCTACGTCACCCTCTCCTCTCCTCTGGTCCATGAGAATGAAGGGACGCTGTTCACTTTTCAGCCTCACCCAGAAGACATGGTGGGGTACGTATGAAAGCCGCTGAAGCCAGATATCATGACGTTAGGTCATTCCAGAAAGATTCAGGGTCAGATCTCCGCCTCTAACATGCAGAATGAGGCGGCAGCTTGCCTCTGTTGCTCTCATCGCATCAGACACAGAAGCTCCAAGTAGATCTACCTCAAAGCAGCTGATGACAGATGTTTTGCTTTCTGGCTGAGAAACTGGTGAGATGTTTCAAAGACAAAACAAGGATGGGCTCCAGAAGAGCTGCAAAGATGGAGGAGGTGGAGCAGGTGAGGTGAAGCAGCGGGGATCTGTTCCCGTTATTGTGGCCATGATGCTGGGGTCACCTGCATGACTCACGAGGATAGCTAGAGGAAAAAAGCAGCTCAGGCTCTGATCACACCATGTTCCTCAAACCCGCGCACAGCAACATGACAGAAGGCTGGGGGCCGGACGGACTGGCGGGCTCCTTGTCTATCCTGCCTCTCGGAAAACGTGCGTGAAAACCGGCGCGTGCTTTCACGCACTTTCATCGGAAAATCTGCAGCCCTGAAGCCAAATAAATGCAGGCATGAGTCCCACATGCAGCGTCTGTCCCGCACATCCCCGACATCATCATGACCACCTCAAGCCGACCGCGCCCGGACACACTCTCATGCACGCGCATGAACGCCAGGATGCAGGGGATCAGCCGCAGCATCCATCAGCGGATACTGGCCCGGGGAGGAGCGGCCTGCAGCCGCAGATAGAGGAGCAGATTGATGCTCAGTGAGTCCCCCACGCCCTGCCTTCATCCTCTCCTCCTCCTCTTACCTCCCCCTCAGATGCTGCAGGTGCTCCTCCGCGATTCTCCACCGCTGTGAGGCTGGACGGAGGCGCTGCTGCGCGGACAGAGCATCAGCGGCTTCCCGCAGGACCGGACTCGGGACGCGGATCGGTTCCGTGATGCTGCCGTTGCTACAATGCTGAGTCTTCCAGGCCACCCGCTGCGTCAACACGCACGCACCACGCTCACTGCCACCAATCAGGAAGGAGTCGCACAGAATTTCAGAATAAAAGCGCAGGGGCAAATCAGTGGAAACCCACCTTTTTTTGGTGTGTACCATGGCCTATACTGCCGATAAAATACAGGGAACACCTAAACAACTTAATGTTACTCCAAATCAATCACACTTGTGTGCCATCAAACAGTCCAATTATGAAGCATCGGTGACTGATGAGACATTTCACATGACGCCTCCATGCTACAGCTGTTCATTGAAGAAAATAAGACATAAGTCTCTGCAGGAAACACAAAGTAGTTTTTTACTTGACAAATTAGAAATGATTGCAAAACATTTCGTTATATCAATATTACATATGATGTACATGAAGAAGAAATCAATCCAAATCTAAGCATAACGGAAAGAAACAACCAGAACACAAGAAAACAACAAACAGTTCAACTGTGAGCAGAACCAAAGTTACATTGGAAGGCATCAATAAGTAAGAACTAACTACAAGTATCCAAAGATTAAAGAAGGAAAAATTACATCAGTTCAGATATTTTGACAGTTTAAATGTTTCATGGCATTCTTATTTTTAATCTTTTTAAGAGATACATAAAAAAGATTAAACTCATTTTTAAAAAACAAAAAATTGGGAATCTCTTTCAAAAATCGACATATAACCAAGTCGTTAAACAAAAACTGAATTTTCTTTTCTTTGGCAATACAACCCAATTGAATTTTAGAGTATGTAAATAATACAATTTTATATTTTATTGAGAGCCATCTACACAAGTCCCCCTAGAAACTGTTTACCAAATTACAATCATAAAACAGACGCTCGTGAGTTTCAAAGTCATTTCTACATATTTGACACACATATTAAACCTTAAATGCAGAAATTCTATTATTAACCCTTCTGCTATCCTAGGCACTTTAACGTTGGGAGTTGGGTCATCTAGACCCACTAGACAGAGCTCTGAACCTTTTTTCTTCAATGATTTGTGATCTTCACTGGTGTCCATAGATTACATGAAATCTTTCCACCTTTATCCACCTTTGTCATGGTAGGGAGAACATGGTAATGCAAGGGTCAGGTCATAGGATAGCACAAGGGTTAATTGTTGTGAAATATACTGTGCCAGGTGAGGAAACTGAACAGCAAAAATGGTGGAGGGGACTTTGCTTTTTAAGCCATGGTACGAGTAATAGCAGAGGAATATTGATTTTGTTTTCGCCAACAGCCAAAGTCACAGTCGTGTCACATGACCAGCCAGTGGCAGGGAGAAAGTAAGTTATAAAACTAATTAAGGAGTCAAACTTCCCCATCTTTAATGTCAGTGCTCCTAATGTGGGAAGGGAAAGAGAGAGCTTTTTCACACTAGCAAAGCTCCAGGATGAGGACTGGTACCACTGAGTTATTAAGACTCAGGACAGCGATAGAGCCACATGTGCAAACGTCAAGACTTTTAAAAGTATTATTCGTCATTATGACTTAGTCGAGTCGATGCTGGGAGAACACAACATCTAACGGTAATGGAAAAACAATACACCTGGGTCAGGACAGATGAAGATCATCTTCATGAAGCACTGCTAAACAGGTTCTATGTGTCAAACTCACACAAACTATGTTTAGCTAAAAGTGACATAATCCCGCTGGAATGTGTGTCAGTGATTATCAGCTCACAGCTCCTTCTGGCATTTTAACAATAAACTTTTACAAGACAGTTTTTATGTCCTCGTGAATAGACTGAAGGACAGGTTTATTCACAGGGACCAGTCCGACTGTGTTCCTGACTGATTCATCATGGACAACCTTTCCTTGTCTGAGAAATGTTTCATTTGGGTGGTGGTGGCGATGTGCGCTTGGTGTGGTCTTGTTAGATCAGGAGAAGACTCTTCATAGGGTAAATCACAACTACTTCTTTTTTGTTCGGAATACTTTTGGTTTCGGAAAAAGTTTAAATTCATGAGTGAAATTATCGTACAGTCTAAGCAGACCAGTGTTGTTGACACGTGGGATAGGACAGGGCTGCCCACTTTCTGGACTGCCTGGTCATTGAGCCTGACTGGCATATCTGTGCCTGGGCTGATTGATTTAGAGAGTGGTAAGGGCAGGAAGATGAAATTAAGCATTCAGAAAGATATTTTAAAGGTAAAACTCAAAATCTACAATAACTCAGTTAAACGGGCCAGAACCTCTTATTTTTCAAAAATCATTTCAGAAAATAAAAACAACCCCAAACTTCTTTTTAAAACCATTGATATTTTAATGAACAAAGACTTCAGCAAGTCCTCCATGCCATCATCTAATGCTGCATGTGAGGACTTTGCAGACCACTTCATGGGTCAAATCAATGCTATAAGATCAAACATTTCATCCATGTAATACACGGATCTTAACAGACCTCCAGCATTGTTTTTACCAGAAGAAACACTGGGGAGTTTTGTCCTGGTTGGTGCGGAGATGCTTGGTCGAGTTGTATCCCAAGTAAACACTACAACCTGCCTTTTAGATCCCATTCCCACTTCACTTTTTAAAACATTTTATGGATTCTTTGAGTCAGAGCTTTTAAATATAGTGAACTGCTCTCTTCAGACGGGGGTCTTCCCCTCTGCCTGTAAGACGGCGGTGGTGAGGCCCCTTCTGAAGAAGAGTCAATTAGATCCAAAAAATCTGGATAACTATAGACCCGTATCCAACTTACCATTTTTTTTTTTTTTTTTTTTATTGCTTTTTTAACAAAATTTTAAACACACTCAACACAAACACTGCCAGTGTACACATGAGAAATACAGCATAAATACCCACATACAGCAACAACACAGAAGGATTCATCTGAAGAATGCAGAGAAAGGTAAACAGACATCATCAGATGAGAGGCTGGGTTTTCGCCTGGTTGATATGACCAAAGTCTTTGTGAATTTATCCTGCCGACCAGTCAATTTGTATCGTATTTCCTCAAGGTACAAACAGCTCGCCACGTCATTTAGCCACTTACAGAAACTGGGGGAGGTAGAAGCCTTGCACTCCTTCAGAATAATCCTTTTGGCTATAACCATTCCAAACATGACTGCATGTTAAATTGAGTGTGAAAGCTTCTGAGTTTGCTCTGAACAACCAAATATTGCAATCAGAACGTTGGGAGTTATTTGTACATTGTAAACTGAACTGAACAGCCTAAATATATTAATATTTTATATAATAATAATAATAATATAATATATTAAACCAAAAATGTGTTAGCTTAGGGCATGAGTAAAATAAATGAGATAAAGAACCTATACCAGATTGACAACGATTACAGTTTTGTGAAACAAGAACAAAATTGTATGCAATCTTGTTTTGGAGTAATGCAAACGGTGGATTACTTTAAACTGTATGAGTTGTAGATGTGCACTTATGGAACAAGACTTGATCCCTTTCAAAGCGCTTATCCACAAACTAGTAGGGACATCCATCCCAATGTCATCTGCCCATGCAACCTTAATATAAGTAGTTGTTGGTGACCTATGAAAACATCTGACAAAATCTGAAATCAAATTCTTAGATGTCGACGCTTTCATCAAGACCAACTTACCATTTTTAAGTAAAATTATAGAAAAAAAGTGTCACTACTAAACTTCATGAGTTTTTAAATCCCCCAAAAGTGTTAGAGAAATATCAGTCTGGTTTTATGACAAACCATAGTACAGAGACGGCTCTTTTAACCCTTGTGCTGTCTTAGATGACCCCCCCCCCCCTTCCATTGAGGTGTTCTCCTACCATGACAAAGGTGGATAAAGGTGGAAAGATTTCATGTAATCCATGGACACCAGTGAAGATCACAAATCATTGAAGAAAAAAGGTTCAGAGCTCTGTCTAGTGGGTCTAGATGACCCAACTCCCAATGTTAAAGTGCCTAGGATAGAACAAGGGTTACTGTCCTGATGACATTGAACTTGTTAACACTCTTTTAAACTGTACTTATATACAGTATATAGTATATACTGTACTTATAAATTCATGGATGGCAGAAAACTTCTTACAGCTCAACCAGGACAAAACTGAAGTTCTAATCATCAGTTCTGAAGACAAGAGAGAGATGATTTTACCACATCTTCATAATTTTAAACCTTCTCAATGTGTGAGAAACCTGGGCGTACTTTTTGACTCTGAGCTAGATTTTATCCCACACATTAAAAATGTCGTTAAGACAGGATTTTATCATCTCAAAAACATTGCCAGAGTCCGCCCGTTCCTCTCTCTTGCCAGCACAGAGGTGCTGATGCTTTTATTTTTAGTCGTTTAGATTACTGTAATGCCCTGCTCTCTGGTTTACCCAAAGTCTATTTCAAATCTGCAGCTATTGCAGAACTCTGCGGCACGAGTTCTGACGAGGACCAGGGGGCGGGAACACATTACGCCGATTTTAAAATCGCTGCATTGGCTCCCTGTGTGTTTCAGGATTGATTTTAAAATTCTTTTAATGGTTTATAAATGTTTTTATGGTCTTGGTCCTTCTTATTTAAATGATATTCTTTTAAAGTGTGAGTCCTCGGGGACCCTGAGGTCCTCTGGCACTGGCCTCTTAGTTGTTCCTAAAGTGAGAACATGAACCTATGGTGAGGCTTCGTTCTGCCATTACGGTCCTCTCCTGTGGAACAGCCTGCCGGAGAGCCTCAGGGCCGCAGAGACTTTAGAGGTTTTTAAGAAGAGGCTCAAGAACCACCTTTTTAATTTAGCTTTTAGTTGATTTTAACTGCTAATTTATTCTATTAGTTTTAGTATTTGCTATTTTATGTATTTATTTTAATTTTATGCATCTCATTCTCAATTTTATGTTTTTATATATATTTTATGTTTTTAATTTTAGTATCTTAGCATGATAGCCCCAGTGTTTCTTGTGGGGATCTTTTCCTCCAGGGCTTGCCGGCTTGGTCGGTGGTTGTTGCTGCAGTTCTTGCCCTTGCTGGGGCAGCTGGGGTCTAATTTTGCAGCTTCACGGCTGTGAATTGGCCCTCCGTTGCTGTCCCAGTCTGGGTGGGCACTGTGGCGATGTTCCAATGGCCAGGCTGGCTCCTGGTGTGAACAGATTCCCAAATACCTTTTCCTCACAGCAGAGCCAAGCCTTAACTGTTTGTTTGTTCGCTTATTTATTTATTTGTTTAAAGTCATTATTCTTTGTACATGGGGGGCCATGGGTCATATCTTTTAACGGAGGGGAGTGGGAAGGGTGGGTTGGGTTTTCACTGTAATATTGTGCGTTTTCTGTTTTTAATGTTAAAGCGCTTTCAAATGCGCAACATGCATGAGAAGAGCTATTTTATAAATAAAGTAATGACGTAACTGTGTTCTTGTCTAATCTTGTGGAGAGTTTAACGTGGGAAAACTAGAGGCTTAATATTCTTTGGAATTATATTTTGGTACTACAGAGTTCCAAACTGGATTGAGTTTTTGGATAAGGTTTGTGCCAGGTTGTCTGAATGGAAATGGTTGTTACCCCTGCTGTCTTTCAGAGGATGACCACTGGTTGCCAACAATGTGGTCGCCTCGATGCTCTGGCACAAGCTCCTGGTCCTTTGTCCTCCTATAGACTTGATCAATGATCTCCAGCGCTCTATTCTGGAATTCTTCTGAAATGGAAAGCATTGAATCTGTGCAGCTTTCCTGTACTTTCCTGTCCATGAGGGTGGGCAAGGCCTTGTTGATATTGTGTCCAGAATGATGGCTTTCAGACTACGCACCGCTCAACAGCTTCTCCATCACTGCGGTGCGAAGTGGCTGGACACAGCCTTTTCTACAGAGAGCAGGAGCGCTGGGATACGACAAATGGGCGACCTTGGTCACATTTCAGGCAGGCACTCAGCAGTGTTTTACTTCGGTTACTCCCCTAGGGCGGTTCCGTTAATCAACTCACCTGTTCAGCTTTCTATTTAAGTCCAGGTGTGCAGTTGTTCATTCTCTTCCTTACCGCATGCGCCACATTCGTCGCCCCTCCCTCCTCCCCGGTTTCCACCTGTGAGCTCCGTTAGGGGTAGTTCTTACCCAAAAGTTTTATGGAAATCTTATCTCATGGAATTGTACGGAGCCTTATGCCAAACGATAAGAACGTGAATGCCAACTTAAGAATGTAAAAATAAATATTTTACTGCATGAGTCGTCTGACTGAAATGACTCTTCCTCCTTAACAAAGGGACTTCGGGCCTTTCTGTAGGCCCGTTCTGGACCCTTTATGGGCCTCAGCTCTACACATGAGAATCACACAGATGTTTCCTCATAACAAGTAGAAATGTAAAGTATGAAGTACAAGAATTTGTTTCCTGTTTTGTTTCTTCAGACACATTCCAGACGTTCAAGTTTAATCCATGTCTTCCTTCATTTTTGTCATGCTCCTACGATACCCTCACTATGCAGGTGTTTGTTCTGCATTCTCACTCAGCTATCAATTTTTAAGTAACTCAGCTGCTTTTTATTAGTTAATCACTACTTAGATATAGTTTTTCTCTCCTCGGTCTTCCTTTTTGTCAAGTCATATTTCTGGTTTGTATTTTGATTTTGTGCCATGTAGATTTATTTAAGTAGAAATAAAATTAACTTAGACTAAATGAGAGACATTGTTTTCTTAGAAATCAGTTTTTGCCCCCCCGGTGCTGCTCAGTTATCCAGTCTGTCGCACAAATTCTATAAAAGTGCCATAAGTGTGTAAAGGCTTCTTAGGGTCTCTTTCCACTGTCAGTTTCCTGTTAGGCTTCTTTAATCTCCGTCAGACTAAACTATTTCACCAGTTCTGGTATCAAAACGTTTGTCTCATTCAGGAAAATTCTTCTGCTTTTGTTTTGATATGATTTATGAAATAAGAAAACTGACATTTTCATGATGTTCCACTTCTTGAAAAACCTTTGGAAGCTTTTAACAGCTGCTTCAGCAGATGAACTTTTTTTAAATCTGCAGTTTCTGCCTCACAGACACACTGGAAACACGTTGGCAGCTTCCCCATTCCTTTTTACACTTTCAATGGAGTATTATGCGTTTCACTTTCATTGAAATTTCTTCTGAACCCTTTTTGTTTGTGTAACAAGGTGAAACTGTCTTTTTAGTGGATGTTTCCACTCACCCATTTAATGACGTAATCCTAGAGTCGGCATTGGCAGTGTGTCTGTGTTTCAGCACAAAAACAACCTCCTAACTTTAGCAAAGATGGATGTACATATTGTGCATTAAATAAGAAAGTGTTTAGCTTATCGCTGTTTTCTTGGTGGAGAAAGTGTGTGTGTGTGTGTGTGTGTGCGTGTGTGCGCGTGTGTGTTAGCCCGGGGGCGGTGCTGGTAGCGCATGCTCTTCCTGGAAGCCTCTTTACATCTGTATTTTTTTGTACATTTATTTCCAAATACAAAATACTAATAGTAAAACTTAGTGTAAAAAAAGAGAGAGACAAACACAATAATACAAAGCTTTTCTCCCTTCCACTGTCTGAAACTACTCCTTAGTGAATTAAAAACAGCAATTTTTTCCTGTTGTTTAGGAGCATCACTTTTTATTTTGCACATTTCTTTACAATCAGTTGTGTTGCCAAGGACCTGTGACTAAAGAAAGATAACTATTTCAGGTGTTTGAACAGACATAAAAAGAGTGGGGGAAAAACATTTGTCAGTAAAGATGCTGCAATTCATTACTTTAAGTGTCTATTATAAATATATGTCTGAACTGTTTATACGTTTTAAGGCAAATTCAAATTAAAGAAGTACAAATGCCACGTCTGCTACTAGGAACATTGGTTTTGAGGATGCTGGCTCCGTGCTGCTTTAGCTGCGTTTAGTCATCATCAGATAGAGAGGTTTCCTGTTCAGACGATCATTCCGGTGTGTTGACTCACATCACTGAAGAACGCAGGTCTTTCTTTTTGAATGTTTGCCCCGAACCTTTGCTCCTGCGCAGAAAAGGAGTAGAGGGTGAGTATCAGCAACAACGAGCATGAGAGGTTATAAAGGCTGCAAAGCACATAGAATCTTTAGCAGAAAAAACATGAGAAGAATTTTTCACAAGCTATAGAGGTCAAATGAAGCACAGTGAAAAAAACTATGACTCATAAGCCTCATTAATCAGTAATAACTACACCTTTTCTGCTTAAACCTGACTCTTCTACGTGTCCACTGCTTATTAATGTGGACCCTCGTGGAGAAATGAGACTTATTGGGATTAACGCAACCATGAGGGGCCACAATCTAGTCTGTTTGTGTGCACGTCCCAAGTCCAGGTAAATGGAGAGGCTTGTGACAGGAAGGGCATCTGAGGTCAAACCAAAGCACATCACAGGCAGAGAAGAGGATGGAGGGATCACAGCTGCAAGCACAGCTGGGTGGAGATTTGTGAAGACAAATAAGAAAAGCTTAGAAATCTGTTTAATTTCTGCAGTTTCACATTTTGATTTTAAGATGAAATATCTGTACAGATCTAGAAAAAAGGACCCAAATGTTTTTGGTCTGCTCCCTCATGGAGACCCTTCTAATCGGTCTCATCTCTCTGCTTTCGTTTCACCAGATACTCTACCTGATTTGGCCTTTAATGTCTTTGAAGGTCCTGGACTGCCGGTCTGGTCCTCTTTGGTGCTTGGCACTTCTAAGGAGGTGATCAGCTCGTAGTCATCCTCCTGTGTTGCCTCCTCTGAGTTGGAGTGTTGTCTTTTGATTCCTTCCTCTGTGCTGAGCTGGACTTCCTCCTGTACAGCAGGACCTCTTGTTACGGTGTCAGAACCCAAAGTAGCCTCAGAGACCTGGGCTTTGTCCTGCCTCTGATCCTCCTCTGTCTCAGCAGCAGCAGCAGCAGCAATGACAGCTGCACAACAATTCTCGACACTTGAAGGATCTTTGTTGGATTCTGCAGATTCAGGTTTTGTATCTGTGGAAACCAGGAGCTTCTCTGAGGGCATCTGGGGTTGGGTGGGGGTGCCAGACTGGTCCTGATCTTTGCCAGGTTTAGGTAATCTTGGCTCTGGGTCTGCGGAGACCTCAAGTGTCTGTATGGACTCACAAGATTCCCTTATAGGATCAGGAACTTCTGTCATCCTCCTTACAGTGGGACGTCCTGGAGACGGAAACAAGCATCAGTAATGAGAACAACGGGCGCCAAATGTCTGATGTCCATCTCAGTCGTCCTCACCCTGGAATCTGCTCCTTCTTCTGCTTCCTGATCTGGTCTTCTTCAGGCTGTAACCTTTCCTGATCTCAGCCAGCAGGTTATCAACAATGCAGCCTTCGTCCTGCCTATCCACATCCCTCCTAACTGAGAAATGAGTACAAACAACGTTTGTGTCTTACTGCTCGGCAGCAGCCTGTGTTAAGGTGGAATTGCAGACTAACTGATCTGGTTGGTTGGTTCTCCTTTGAGTTTCCTCTCTTCTTCTCGTTTCTTCCTCTTCTTCTCCTGCTCTCTTCGATTTTCATTATCCTGATGAATGAAAAGAGTTCACAATCACATCAGAAACATTGGTGTCAGCAGATAACTGGATAAAACAATAATGATTGCTAATTTTTGCTGATATGAACATTTCTGCCAAACAATAAATATTCACATCTAAATAAATCATGAAAACAGCCATCTCAGAAGTACAGACTACTATGGTATTGATCATTTGGCCTTTAAGGCTCTGCGTTCACATTCGTGTCATCTCAAATAATTAATAACCGAGTGGTGTCAGTCTGCATCTGTGCTTTTTTGCAGGCTAATGAAAAAAACTGAAAACCTGCTGCTGGAAGGAGGAAGGAAGGAGAGGAGGATCTGTACAGGTGAGACAGAGAAACAGATGGAAGGATGTTCATCAAGTTAGGATGATCAAGGACAGAGATGGAAATGTGTTGACAGGTTCTACAAGTGTGATGGAAAGATGGAAGGAGAACTTTGAAGACCCAATGAATGAAGAACATGTCAGAGAGAAAGAGGAGAAGAGGAGCAGGAAATACCAAAGATCAGGAAGAATAAGAGGAGGAAGAGTAGAAAGACAGTTGGTCCTGAGAACTTTCATGTGGAGGTCTGGAAGAATCTAGATGAGAAGTTTCTGACTGTTTAAGAAGATCTTGGAGAGTAAGAGGATGGAGAGGAACGGAGGAGAAACTGTCTGGTTCCATTTTGAAGCAGAATAAGACGATGATCAGAGAAACTATGGAGGAATAAAAGCTGATGAGTCACCAATAAGTCATTGGAAAGAGTAAAGGAAGCCAGACTGAAGTCAGAAGAGGACATTGTGAACAGCAGTATGGTTTCATGCAAGAAAGAGAACCACAGATGCAATATTTGCTTTGAAGACACTTCAGGAGAAGAACAGAGGTCAGAAGGGGCTGCATTGCTTCTTTGCAGGTCTAGAGAAAGTCTATGACTGGATCCAGAGAGAAGAGCTGTGGTCTGCAGATACAGAGAAGAACGTTGGAGAACAGAGGAGAAGACAGGGGTGGGACTGCACCAAGGATCAGCTTTAAGTCTTTACTTGTTTGCTGTGGTGAGAGCAGCCGTGCTGTTAGAAGTGTAGCAGGAAAAATCTGCAAGTTAACTATGATGCAGCTGCATGTAGCTATAAAATTCAGTGAATAAGAAGACAAGATGACCAAATATAAACATGTCTGTCATGTGCAAAAATATGTCCAAATATAAGCATGCTTGCTTTGTGGGCATGAGCCATGTGACAGCAGGAAGGTTGAAAAAAGAATAAATACCTACATAAAAACCAGATTTATTAAGGTTACCTGCTACAACAGAACTCTCCAAAAGAGCCAATACCCACCTATTTAACTGTAACCCACCTTAATGGCTTGGATGAACTGACTCCTGAAGGTCCGAATGGTGCCAAAGAGGTCATCCAAGGAAAACCTGCTGCCGTCCTCGCACAGGTAGTCAGCCAGGTCACGCTTCCTGCCCTCTATTGAGGACAACACCTGCTGAAGCTGCTGGCACGCCCTCAGACTGTCCTGCAGTCACACAACAGATGAAGAAGACATGTCTGACACACATGATTGGTGGGGGGGTGGAGTCTACAGTGTCTCACCTGGATAATGGACAAGTACTGCTCCTTTATATCTTCAGAGGAAGAAGAAACGTCGTTCTGGGAATTTTTCAGCCGAGTGATGAGGTTGTTTGCTTCAGCCTCGATGGCCTCTGTGTTCACGCTGTACACACAGAGCAGAACACGCTTTCACCTGAGACTCCTGTGGTGTTAATGATGACATTCATGCAGCAGCAGAAAGCAGCCTGAACAGTGGTCAGTTTACCCAGCAGCCTTTTCACACAGCTCCAAGTCTTCAGGCAGGTGCAGCAGGTCGGGATGGTTTTTTTCCACCTCCTGATGGTCACACAAACACCAGTGGTCACTTAGGGTCTCTGGGAGTGCACACATTTCTCAGAAGCAGTCCAAGCAAAGTCTCCGGTTGGTACCTCCAGGATGTGATGCAGCAGCGTGATCCTGGACTGACTGGCTTTGGTTTCTGTCAGTTTTAGCAGAGTGCTGATCTTAAAACCTTCGGCATTCCCGGTGTGAGTTCCCTGACAGAGAGAGCCACAGTGAACACTCCACCCCATCCGTCCGTCCTCACGGTTTCTGATGTGTGTGTCACACTATAATAACTTTTGGTCGTGTGTGGGAAGCTTCAGGTATATAAAAAGGATTTGAGAAAAGGTTCTCACATAGTTAAGAAAGTTTCCAACACTGAGGATGAGCTTACAGAAGCTGGGCAGCCGGGTGCTCTCCCTCACACCTGAAGAACACAACAACCCCAATTAAAGCTCCAAAACACAAACACGAGCTCTGTTGATGAGTGCACGCACATGTGTGTGCTGGCGTGGATGATATGTGTTTATGTGGGTGTGCCTGTATGCACTTGTGTGTGTGCGAGTGCAACCGTATGAGCGTACATCAGCATGTGTGTGCTTAAGTGTTTGTGTGAGTGGGCCTGTGTCTGTGTGTGCCTGTTAAAGTGTGTGCATGCAGTTGTGTGTGCGTGTTTGAACGGACTCTTGCAGGCTCGGTCCAGCAGTTCAGCTTTGGGTCTCAGGGTTTCCAACACAGAGCCACTTTCCTCACACAGCAGCATGCATTCCACCCTTAGCTTGTAACTGCAAGACACAACACACATGAGTGGACCTGCACAGCTGACTGAGAGGACCTGACTCACAACGGTCCCCTCCCTCATACTTTGGGACGTCCAGCAGCTGCAGGTAAAACTGGTCCACAGTTGCCATCCTGTCCTTGTCCGCCTGGTGAGACTTCAGGTTTTCCACCTGAAGACAAACAAAGCAGCTGAGCTTTACTATAAGAAAGGGGGAAGAAACAAACAGCAGGCAAACACTGAGAGGCTGGGTATGAAGGAATGGGACAAGTGACCTAGAACCTTATTGATTTCACTGTAGAATGTGATCTACACTCCTATCTGAACATCAGAAGACCCAAAAGAACCTTAAGTGTGCAGGTCTTTGGGGAACAGAAGGAACAAAAGGAGCTAGGCATCAATGTTGGGGCAAATAGAGAATCTCTGCACCGATTGGATTTCATGAGGATTGTCAGACTTTTGGGTAAAATCCTTTAGTCCGGATTTGCTGCAGTTGACAAAGAAGACACAAGAGGAAGAGAAATGTTGAGCATTTGAAATGAACGTTCAGTTTATAAATCTAAAGACAAATAGATGAGTTTTTTTCTTTTTCTGGTTCTTTCAGCTCTGTAGCAAAGGCTTTGGATGGGGACTTTAGTCGGGGGGGGGGGGGTAGTGTTCAATCAGGCCAATCAGGGATATGAAAAAGACAGTTCAAGTGTTAGTGTTCAGAAATCTTATCTGCATGTGAGAGAAACACTTTGACTCATCAGCTACAGCTCCGAGCTCATCGATTGTAACAAAAGTGTAATGAATCATAGTCAAAGTCTGTGTTTGAGTTATTTCATTTCAAAAATCACTTACTAAGTGGTGAAAAAATGAACACATCCATGAATAAATGTGTGTCATGAATGAATCTTCTAGTCCAAGACATTAGGTATAGTTTGTTTTTTCCTCATCACGCTTCATCGTTCTTCTGCAGCGTAAACCTGTTTGAACCACACTCGACCTTCTGGTTTACACCTGTTCGTTCTTTAAGAGGTGAAGCCCCAAAGTTCTGACCTCATGTTTCTCTGGAAGCAGTTTTTTCAGCTGTTTCAGGACTTCCACGTCGAACATGGATCTGTCTCCTCTCTGGATCATGGACACAAACTCCACATGGGAGCTGCATGTGAGAAACACAAAGGAGACGCCTGTTAAACCACAGCTGAGGCCAGTTCATGAAAAAGTCAGACATTTCTAAATTAACTATTCTGGATTTTGCAGATTTATGGTCAATGCAAAACTTAGTTTAATTGGGGGATTAGAGATTATAAATTCATATGGTTATTAGTTCAAATCAATACTGTGCAACAGTGTGTGATGAAGAAGGTCAACGGAAACAGAGACGGTACAGCTGTGAAGATATGGTGGAAAACTAGAGATCAGCACATGTAGATGTGGGCTATCAGGTGTCTGCTGGCTAGAACAGGTAAGGCAGGGTGTGCAGAGTAACAGGTGCAGGTGAGTTTGTGTTGACAGCAAAGTTCACCATTTGAACTGCTTGAGGAAGATGTTGAGGCTCAGGCTTTTCTTGGCATCGATGAAGGAAATCTGAAACATATCAGATGGTGTGAAAAGCCAAAATGTGAAGACACCCCTCCATGGTTCAGAGGTTTGGCTGGGTCTTTCCTTATAGGAGATCCCATGACAGCGAGACAGGCCGGCTTTCTCAGCATTTGCTGAAGCGTTGGCAGCATACGTCACATCAAACATCTAGTGTCCTAGTAGTCTGTACAAATGTTTATTTAAGCGTCTTTACCTGTTCATAAAAGCATCCACTGTTCAAACTGATGATGAATCATCTAATAGAGTTTGGCATAGGAGCTTGAAAAGGAGCTACAAGAGCAGCATCAGATGTGCCTCAGCTATTGCTGCACGCCCAACAGTACATATGTCTTTTTACAAAGAATGACTAAAAAAATAATCCAATACCTCTTTGGGCTCAGTTTTGGTTTGGGTTCTGGTCTTGGTCTCCGTTGGAGGGAAGCTGAAAAGTTGCTCAATGCTGCAGTAATCTGGCTCCACAGACTCTGAAGGATCCAAAGTCCACAAAGACTGATGATCTACAAACAGACGGAAGAGTTCCTGACCCAGTCCAGCTCAATAGACGCCATTTAACATCAGAACCAGAACCAGCTCACCTGTCACCACCCTAGGCGGAAGTTTCTGCCAGTTCAGCTTCTTCATTCTAAGGGTGGGGCAAGGGACAGGGCTCATGTGAGAGGAGGGGGAGTAAGGCGAGCTGCCAACAACGTGAGCCTCACGAGCAGTAATGATGGTCCCCGACGTTGGAGGGGGAGGAGGCAGCGTAGGAGAGGCACCTGTGCCAGGTAAGGGTGGTGGGGGAGGGGGAGTCATGCCGGGTAAAGGAGGGGGAGGGGGGAGAGCGCCTGTGCCAGGTAAGGGTGGGGGAGGAGGGGGAGGTGGGGGGGGAGCACCTGTGCCAGGTAAGGGTGGTGGTGGAGGAGGGGGAGGAGCACCTGTGCCAGGTAAGGGTGGTGGGGGAGGTGGGGGAGGAGCACCTGTGCCAGGTAAGGGTGATGATGTGGGGTCAGCAGCAGGAAGGGGGCCCTGCAGCTGGGCCTGAATCGCCCTGTCCACTGTTTGGACCCTGTGATTGGCTGAAGAGGGCTTTTGAGGGAGGAGCCTTTCCAGGACAGAGGCTGGAGAATCAGATGGAGCTAGAAAAGAGGAGTCAGGTAAAATCCACCTTCATCAGACCAGGGGACTGATGCTTCAGTCAGACTCACACTCGTCAGACAGCAGCGTGGCTCGTCCAGCCAGATTCTCCAGGGCCGACCAGATGTCGCATCTCTTCGGATCCACCAACAGCAGGGCCTGAAGCATGGACAGCAGGTGGACGCCAGACGGATTGGTGGACACCTGGACACCAACCAGACAACGACAGGATGTGATGGTAGTTTCTGAGAATTCTCTGCAGCAAAAGTTTAACATGTTTTGTCGCATCAAGCTTCACGGCTAAATAACCAACAACAGTCCTGCGTCAAGAGACCGCGGGTATGTCTGCGCTGAACTACGGACCTGTGGATACTCTGTGTGAAATTAGTGGAATGGTGATGAATTGGGGCGGTGGTAGTGCAGTCGATTGGAAGGTCACAGGTTCAGTTCCCGCCCTGCACGTGCATGTTTTAAAGCTTCCTTGGGCAAGACATTGAGCCCCACATCGGTCCTGGACGTTGAGTTTGGCGCCATTGGAGCCGCCCTCAGTATGTGTAAATGTGTGTGACTGTAAAGCTCTTTGGGCCTTCAAAGCAGGTAGAAAAGCTCTATGAATATCCACCATTTACCATGAAGGGAGTGTTAGGTCAAGTGTGAAGATTTGGAGGAGGAGAGGAGTTCCAACGCCATACCTTAGCTAAAAGTGAAGTGAAGACCTGCTCGTGGCTGCTCATGTCAATCCCTCCATACAGCTTTTCCATCTCCTCCTCATCCTCTGCCATACAATCTTGAAAATCATCACATTGGATGTTCAGATCCACATCCTCCGTCTCCCTGGAGACAGAAAACAGAGATGCATCCCATTCTGATGGAAGCAGCTGGACTGTGGAAGACGGTGAGCTCATACCTCATTCTGTGGAGCAGATCCAACAGCTGCAGACCTGGAATATCACAGTTTTCAGTTAAACTAAATCTCAATGATTGGACAGATGAGTCTGACAAACATGCTTTGGTTTTTCTCCAGGTTTCCTGACACAACAACCTTTTCTGTGTACCGCCATCTGCAGGAGTCCATTCAGGAGCTGCACTAAAGCTAGCAAGAGCTTCTCCAGAACGTCTCTGAGACAGTTTTGTCTGTTTTCCTCCATTCCTGTTGGAACCGTTAAAAGCCAAAATCCATATTCTGTTGTTGGAGCCGTTGACCCGATCCTGCCCTGTTCTAGTCCTCTCTGACCCCAAACTTGATACCCCCAAACGTTGTGTAACACACGGACACAACCTCAGTTTTGAATCTGTGCTTAACAATAAACTAAGGCGGGGGGGGGGGGGGGTACCTGAATATTCCCCGTTCTAGCAGATTCTCATAGGCTGGACACTCTTGGTCATCTGTTTTCTCCACACACACACACACACATGTTCACACTGATGTAGGTCCTGCTCATCAGTTTACATGTTCTGAATGCCTCCAGCTGCTTTTCTTCAAAAATGTCTTCTGAAACTGAATGCAGAGCCTGATGATGGGCCCCAATGTTGTCAAAACTCGCAAAAATGCTTATTAATGGCCTGGATAAATTACAGAAAAATAGTCTGGATTTTTTTCCCCATCATCTAAAGTAAATCCCTCAGAAAGAACCTCTGGGAGGACAGGATGAGAAGGCTGAGAAGACCGGCCCTGTTTTTGGCCCAGATCTCCTCATTTCACTGGCATAGTCAGCGTGTGAGCAATGACAGCGTACCGATGAATTCTTGCCGCAGTCTGTTCCTGCTGAGCAGCTCCTCTTGTTCCAACAGGAGCACGTTGACCATGGTCATCAGTGTCACCATGTATGGCACATTGTCAGTGGCCTGAAGCTCATTTATAATCACGCTGAAGCGGTACTGCTGCTTCTTCAGGCTCTGGTCACAAAAACAGAGGACCACACACACACACGGGTTCACTTGGCTTGTTTTATCTTGTGCAGAATTTGAAAAGGTGGATAGGAAAAAGGTGGGGTTAGATGGAGCTGAGGACTTCGCCATGAAAGAGGAGCCTTAGATAGAGAAATGGTCTTATGCAGTATTGTCCAAAACAAACAGGTTTTAAGTGCAGCGGAGGAGATTTGTGTTCCAACATCTGGGCAGGGGTTTCTGAGGGATCAGATGTTTCACTGAAGAGCAAAGTAAAGAAAACAGAAGACGGCTGAGAAGGAGCAGGAGGAGGAGGATGATGTGTGACCTTGTAGTGGCTGAAGGCGTCCAGAGCCAGCTCCCATCCCCGAGGGTGGAAGAGAGCAAGCGCCGTCAGCAGCTCAAACACCTGCTTCTTTACCATCAGGTTAGATGTGTCCAGAGCTGCAGAGAAGCAGGGCAGGGGTGAAAAAAAAACATGCTACTCACATGTCTTGGTGCAGTAGCCTTCATTAAATCATTTGCTTTTTTATTAGCTTGCCATTAGTGCAAAAGCAATTTGTGATGCTGAAAGCTGAAGCTTATTTCTGACACTTAAAAGATGATTTCACACTGAAATCTACAAAGTAGATCTTTTCTGAGACTGCAAAGTCTCCCAGTAAAAAAGCAAAAGCTTCACTAGCAAAAAGGAAAATCTGAAGAGGAAACAATGTAACAATAAATGTTAAACATTTGGGTTAGGGTTTAAAAAAATATAAGAATAAAAGCATACAAAACAAACATAAAGCCAGAAAAATTATCTTAAGCCGCTGATGCTAAAACAGCCGAAAATTAAATAAATGTTCATAAACTCTTAAAAAAAGGATTCTGAATAACATCAGAACTAAGCCTATAACATGTCATCCACAGAAACCTGTTCTAGCTTCAGATTTAAAGTACAGAGGAACCTGAGGCGGAGCTCAGATTGTTCCTGCGGTACTTCTGCTGTGCCCTAGGGTCAGGGTCAGCAGTTCTGGACCCACAGAACCAGCCGCCTCGTCTTCACCCACCCTGAATCAGGTTCCTGATATGAATCTCGTTGTCCAGGATGAAGTGAAGCCCTGAGGAGGAGTTCATGATGGCACGAACACAGCCCACGCAGGTGAGCTGCAGCAGAGCGTCCGACATGCGAGCACAGCCACGACCCGACAGCTCCTCCAGCGCCTCCATCAGGAGATCCAGACCATGCATTTCCAGGAACTGAACCATCCAAGCCTCGTTGCTGGACTCGAGGCGGCGCTTCAAACCTGAGTAGTTCACCTCTGTAGGGACCTGGATACACAGCAGTTCCGATCACTGAAAGAACTCTGAGCTTCAGACCTGGACAGTGTCAGAATCAGGGAGGAGCCAGCAGCTGTACCTGCAGCAAGCGTATGCACAGCTCAGGTTCGGCGTTCTCCATGTTCGCCTCCAGCATGGCGTCTGCGTCTGAAGAAGGGCTTTTGGTCAAATGGCCCTTCAACACCTCCCATTTGGTTTTGGAAGCCATGATGATGGAAGCCTGCAGGGAAGAGACAAATGTTTTTCAGTGTTCTGAGGACTTCACAGCTGCAGACAAAAGCAGACAGACCGGCTGTAAAACTGCACATATTGTTGATTACAAAAAAAGCCCCAGCCAGCAGCATGCGGATGCGCATGCCCCTCTAGCAAGGAACTGGAGTTACTGTTGTGTGTGCTGTGGAAGGAATGTGTGCAGGCTGCCTGGGGTTCCAGTTGACCTGCGGCTCTGGTTGGATCACTCAGGCACAATGGGACGTCTTCAATGATATCATCATCATAGAGGAGACAATGCTCCACTGTTGCACATTCCTAGAATGACTGTGTCCAAAAGCCGTCCAATGAATGACAACAATAAAGGCAGAAGACAACTCGATTTCAAGTGTTGGAAGATCTGAGAAGAACCGCCGTCAGATGAAGAAATGAGAGTTTGAGGGTTTGGAGGAGAAGCATCACAGTTCACCTCCCCTGGTCTGCAAAGCTTTCACATTCAGGCTTTTAGCAAACATCTGATTTCTCTACTCAGGAGGATTTGAAATGCTGACACAGGAAAAACAGCCTTTTCTGAAAAAATGAAAATAAGATAATCCTGAAGATTCTAAATGACTAAAAAAATAACTTGGATTAATTCAACAAAACCTAAACACGCTGTCCATCCTTAGGTTTAGGAGCAGCAGTCAAAGATGCCCAGCCTCCTCCTCCAGCTCATCTGAGGGAGTCTAGAGGCATTTCCAGGCCAGTCCAGAGACATGGTCTGTCCCGCATGTCCTCGGTTTTCATCAGGGTGTCTGTCAAAGTGACATGTCAGGGTCACCTCCCCATGAAGGCGTCTAGACCGGATGCCCCAGCCACATCATCTGGCTCCCCGTGATGTAGAGGAGAAGCGGTTCTACTCCGAGTGCTCCAGGTGACCGAGCTTCTCCCCCGATCTCTGAGGGAGCGCCCAGCCACCCTACGGAGGAAGCTCATTTGTATTCAGGACCTCACCGTTTGGGTCATGACCATAGGTGAGTACTGGAACCAAGATCAACCGGTAAATTAAGACCTTTGCTTCCTGGCTCGGCTCTCTCTTCACCACAATGGACCTCTCCAACACTCTGGAATAGACAGGGAGGCTTAAGGGTCAAATTCCCAGATAATTGGAACACACCATCCGGTCCCCCTTCTAGAAAAGAGAAACCACCATGGGATGCTGCCGACAGGAAGGTTAAGAGGATTTGAAAAATTGCTATTCCAGTTTGATCAAATCAAAGGAAAAGGCAGGAATGTGCTGAAGGGCTATGTGAGAGTAACTTCTGCTGGCAACACCCTGAAATTATCGATGAGGAAAGATCAGCAGACAGTCTGACGCATGCGCCTCAGGAATGTGGATGAGTTTCAACAAGTCCAGGTCAGTGGAGGGACAGCCACCAACTCCTTCAGGACGGACGAGCTGCTGCCAGAGGAGGAGACCAGTGTGTGCGGGTCATCCACCGCGTTCCGGAAGGCAGTCATTAACAACAACGAGCGACACCCCCCCATCCCGCCCAGCTGCTGCCCCTCACACCTGCGCCTGAACAGCTGACTGACCGGCAGACGGACCGACGGTCCGCTGAAGGCTCACATCGATCAGTGGGTCATGAGACCGTTTGGGTTCGACCGTTGGACCGGAAGGTCCCGTTCGGTTACGACCAGAAAAGAGGAGAAATTTCTAATATGAAATAATTTTAATATGAAACTTTCATATTAGAAATCAACTTTTGAAAGAAAAGTTGACTTTTGATCGGTCCCGAACCGGAGCCCGAACCCCGACCCGGTGCCATTCGGTTAAACAGAGAAACACTTTCCCCAAGAGGCTGTTAACAACACCCCCCCCCCCCCCCCGAGAAAAACAGAACCTGCACAAACAGCGGGGGGGGGGCTCTGTCTCGTACTCACCCAGCTGGTGATGCAGGGGGGGGTGTCACGGCTTCAGGCTGTGAGTCTAAACTTTGGTGACAGTTTATACCGACGTTGACTTGCTGTTTCCCCGCGCGCGTCTGAGCGCGTGCCTCTCCGTGGTTCCGATCAACTGACCGGCATCAGACTAAGAGGGCGGTGCGGAGCAGGGGCGGGTTAAGCCACGCCCCCACACTCATCTAAAGTTGGAAAAGGTGCGTTTCCGGTGGCCCTGCCCGAAGGACTGAGGGAACTGAAAGTCACAACCCACAACTGAGCTGCTGGGACGAAGCCTGCACACATCTGTGCAGAGGTTTGGCGCTCCCTTCAGCTCGTTAGGTTGTCTAGCGGTGGGGGAGGAGCTAAACCTACCTGTTCTATTATTTACATCAAACTGAAGATTCATAATAAAAAGTCTGAAGTGACCCTGATCATCTTCAGCAGAGTTCTGACCTGCAGACAACTTGACCTCAACTTTCAGCGCAGCTGATAAATCAGCTGAAGAAGGATATGGACCTGAATCTAATATCTGCAGACATAACAGCGAAGAGAACTATAAACTCTGTCTAAACCCAGAAGAACGGCTGTTGATCAGCAGAAGAAGACCTTGGTCATTCGACAGATTATGGACCCTTTTTATTTTTACTTTTTACAGCATTACCTTATTATAAAAAATAATTAAAAAATAATAAATGATTAATCAACTATTGAAAATGGTTAAATTGATTGATTTCTAATGATATTACTTCACTTGCTCCAAAAATTGATTCATGATTTTTCCTAATGTAATTTTGCACATATTTTAATTTTGGATACTTCAGCAATTATTGCTATGAAGATTTTGAAACAGTGTTATGTCTAATTTACCAAAATAGTATTATTTTTTTAATCATATAAATGAGTAATATAATCTGCATATATTTTGAATAACTGATCTGCATTTGCCATGTTGCTTTCTAAAATAGTTATTTTTACATAATAATTAAGTAATTCATATTTGTCATGTACTTTATTGATACCTAATGATCCTTAATTCTGTCTGACAAAAGTTAGGAACCGGATATTGATAAATCATGTTGAAGAATATAAAACTCAGAACTGTTTTAGAATCATTGTCAGCAGATGATTCATGCCATACAAAGGCCCCACTGAAGCTTAGAGGAGCACACACATGGGAGTGCAGGTAGTGGTGGTGGGTACCAGGCACTCATGGTGTGGGGGGAAGACTCTTTGTAGTTTGTGTTCTGGATTCTCTTTGTGCAGATGGTCACGTGACAGCTAATGGCCTTGGAAGACGGGGAGACAACTGACCAGGCGGATTCTGTATTGTGTATCGAACAATAGATCCTTTAACCCCCTCTCTCTGGATTTACATATTCATGTTTAGATTTTATATAACCCGGGCAGGGAGAGAAACAGTGCTCTTGCTTTGTGTCCCTGCTGTGAGCCCTGTGTTAGTAAAAGGCATTCAGGGAAATTGATTGAGCCCGGATATCTGTATCATAAATATTGTTAGGGTAATAAATCTTTGGGTTGAATTTGATACCCCGTCTGTGCGCTTTCATTCCAACAGAATCTCCACGCTTCAGTTTTGGCGCCCAACGTGGAGCTTGGGGGAAGAACTTCGAGGACCTGGTAGGCAGACCGTAACAAGATTGGCGAAACTTGGTGATCGTTTTTGAACAGACATCCTGTATTAACAATTCCTGTTGTGACATCATCTCTCCACGGGCCCGACTAGAAAGGTAAGCAGAAGCCAGTTGTCATTACTGAATTTCTGCGATTGAATATATTAAATTTAGGAGAGACGGTTGAAGTCTGGAGTCTGCCAATACATGCGATTAATAATATTGTGTATTGATCAGGATTCGAGTCCCTAAAGTTGTTTGTAAATTCAGGGTTCACCACCTCGAATGAAACTGGAGGTACGACTCCTCCAGGACATTAGTTCAAGTCCCGATGGTAGACTCCTTACGCAGGTAAGTTGGAATGTGGAAGGAAGAATGACAGATATCCAACGGGAGGCACTCAGGCTCACTCTAACTGCCGGCGCTCAGGGAGGGTCGCATGGTGGGGGAGCAACATTTCTGCATACTCCAGCGCAGAGACAACAGCAACAGCACTGGGAAAGAGATAGTGATCAAGATGAAGGAAGAAAGGATGAAGAAAAATAGCAAGAGCCAGAATGTGGCGGAAAATAAAGCCGAGAACTACATGGACAGATGGAGAAAATTCATGAAGAGTTCAGACAACAGTCAAGGCCAAATGACGACATCATAAGAGAAACAATTGAGAATCAGTCTGAGGGAGAGAAAAGAGAATTAGGAACACGGAATAGAGCCATACCCAAAGTTAGGAGTAATGATCAGTATTGAAGAATTAGGGAAGTAGCCATACGGGGCAACTGCTCCACTTCAGTGGAAGTAGAAGAGGGAACGGTCATGACAGACACTCAGAACTGGATCAAAATTAAATTTGTAAGTAGTTGTAACAATAATATTGACCCTGAGATGTAAAGATTTGTCCAATAAATTAAAAAAAAATGTTTTGTGTACAATCAATTTAGAAAAAAACATTTTTGATTGAAACTTTGAAATTAGCAGATTAAAGCTGAATTAATATTAAAGCCTACCAAATGTATTCTAACAAGTGACACGCACAACCTGGGGATGGCTCAGTTGAAGAACTGGTGTGTTGGAGAAGGCCTGGATCCAATGAAAGCCCTGCTGGTTAAAGATGTACCTCCAGAGGTTGATGTGGGTTTCATTGAAGAAACGCTACAGACTATCAAAGCCCTTGGAAGAGTCAAAGTGAGAGGGAGAATATACGACCCTCAGTCCCAAAGTTTAACTTTGCTATGTGAGTGCAAAGAGAAAGTGAACACAGCAGCTATTCCACTTGATGTCATGGGTCTGATGCGGCATGGAGAATCTTTGGACCCTCTGAGCGTGAGGAAGAATTACAAAGACACGTAGTCGGAGATGGTCAGACAGAGCCACAATCTGCTTCCAGTTTTCAGTCACCACTGCAAGCATCTACTCCGGAAGCGATCAGCTAATGGGCTTGGAAGACGGGGAGACAACTGACCAGGCAGATTCTGTACCCCCCTCTCTCTGGATTTACATATTCATATTTGCATTGTACATACCCCCGGCAGGGAGAGAAACAGTGCTCTTTCTTTGTGTTCCTGCTGTGAGCCCTGTTTTAGTAAAAGGCATTCAGGGAAATTGATTGAGCCCGGATATCTGTATCAGAAATATTTTTAGGGTAATAAATCTTTGGGTTGAATTGGATACCCCCGTCTGTGCGCTTTCATTCCAACAGAATCTCCACGCTTCAATGTAATAAAATGGTTACAGGAGAACAGGGGTGGGATTATATAAGTTCGCTTTCTTCCACCCCCTTTCAAGCAATATTTATTAATATGTCTAATTTTCCTCACTTTGATAGGTATGAATGTATAACCAATGATTGTATTGTTTTTGTACTATTCTCATTTGATTGCTTGAAACTGTCATGATTCAGAGGCGAGACAGACCCAGATGCTGAAAGCCGGAAGGAGGAGACAGGTAAGGGGAAGGTAAGTAATTAGGTTTATTTTGTTCCGACGTGATTGGGAGTCTTGGCGTGGCTGGAGGTCCTGGTGAAGTTAGTGATCGTGGCGAGACTTGAAGTTCTGATGTAGTTGAGATTCGTGGCGTGGCTGGATATCTTGATGAGTTCGGGGCCCGTGGCGTGTCGGAAGGCTATGACGAAGGTTGGTTCTCTCAGGAGATTCAGGAATGTAGTGGCTGCTCGTGGAAGCGTCTGACTCAGGTGACTCTCCTGGCATGAAGTCCTGAGGTAGAAAATACAAAAGATTTAGCTATAGAACAAGAGAAGGGAGCCAGACTTGATTCCAAGGTTAGACTGAACACCATCAGGGGCAACGAACTGGCGATCAATGCTGGAGCTGGGTCTCCTAAAGTAGAGCAGAGTCTTGATGAGGTGAGTAGTCACAGCTGGTGGAGTCAGGAGCAGAGCAGAAAGGGAGGGGGAGGAGAACTGACAGAGGCACCAAACCCCCCCTCCTCAACGACTGCTGCCTGGCGGTCCTGGAGGTCGATCCGGGTGGGCTCAATAGAAGTCGCTGATGAGGGTAGGGTCCAGAATGAGGGAACGGGAGACCCAGGAGCGTTCTTCTGGACCGTAACCCTCCCAGTCCACCAGGAACTGGAACCCACTGCGACGAACATCCAGCACGGCTGACCGTGAACCCCGGAGCGCCGTCAATGATACGGGCGGGCGGAGGGAAAGCAGAAGGCGGGCACAAAGGTCTGTCCAGGACCGGTTTAACCTGAGAGGTATGGATTGAGGGGTGTACCTTGAGTGCTGCAGGAAGGCGGAGACGGACACAGGAGGGATTGATGATCCTTTAAATGATGTGTGGTCCAATGAAACGAGGAGCGAGTTTGCAGGAAGTGGACTGGATGGGAATGTTCCTAGACGAGAGCCAGGGGGAGGAGAACTGACAGAGGAACCATGACAGAAATAAACCATTTCAAATCAAAAATCAAATCAAACAATATGATCAACATTTGCAGACCCTTTCTGTATTACCCTTTCTGCGCATCTCTTGTAATAAAATCAAGTTCTAGAAACGCAAAGAAAAATTTTCTCTGAGAGCTTTAACCGTTTTCCAAAGCATTTCGTGTCTGATGGCTAAATCAAGGTACTCTGAACGTCTCCACACTTTCTCAGCTGGCCATGTCTGCCTGCAGCCGCGCGATTCCACCGGCAGAGGGCAGTGTCTCCATGCTGTGGCTGCCGTAGCTCCACTTAGTGATGAAAGGACGTTCTGACAATTTAGCGTTTTTATTGATAGAAATTAAATTGGTGGATGAGGAGTTTCCAAGTTTTGTTCATCTGTGTGTATTTGTGTGGGGTTTGAGTGTGTGTTTCCGAGTGCTTGTCCGTGTCCGTATGTGGGGAAGCCTGTGTAGTTGTGTGTTACTGATGTTCAAGCCTTGATGAAAAGACCAAACCTTCAGTCTGGATTGGGTGATTTTAGGTCCGTCTCCTGGTTTCTCTGCAGGATTTCTAGCTACAGTTCAAATCTTTCTGGACAGGAAGCGTGTTTTGGAGATGTTTCCGTCCGGACGACTGATGATGGGAACTATTGTGTTGTCCTTATTTAGCTGGTTTACAGCTTTATGGTCCAGCAGTGGATCTGTTTGTACGTGTATGAAACTCTCTGTGTTGCTTAAACATCCATAAAACTGATGAAGTTGTTGTTCACCTCTCCACATATCCCTTCCTTATTAGGTTTGATAGTTTTTATGCTGGATGTCCTTCCTAACACAACCATGTATTTGAACTGGGCTGGGGACCGGCACAGGGGGGCCCAGACCTGGGCCACCTTGTGGTTTCATAGTTTGGCATGAACGACCAGTAGCAATGAGCTCTGTGGGTTCTGAACCCTTATTTCCCACATCCTGGTCCTGCACTTAACTCACTCAGCCCTCTAGCTGCCACAAAACCAATAAACCAGTCAATTTTTCTTTTCCATTTTGCTCTGTTGATCATCACAAGTTACTTACTTACATAGTCACCTCTCTAACTTACCTTCTGTGTTCTCAGGACATTTAGAATAGCAGATATGTTGCACTATGGCATATTTTTCATGTCTTATCTTTCTGGTGCATCTATGTAATTCATAAAACCCCAGTAGTATTGAAGATATGCTCATTAATTTTAAAGGTGAATTCCTAACGGTCAGCGTTTGTCATTTTTAGATCATTATTCTAAAAGTAAAGTTTGAAATTCATTTAGGATCTACCTTAAAAGGTGCCCTGATCACAGGGCACAGCTTTAACATCGTCACAAAGATTTCAAGAAAATCTTCAAAGGAAATCTTTACAAACAAAAAGAGCTGAAAACTCTCAAATCAGACAAAAAATGAAATCTACATGAAACCTAAACTGTTGCAATTTAAAAGTTAGAGAAGACAAAACATCAATCCAAACCTTCAAGGTAAAGTTTTATTACAAAAGTCGTACTGTTCCACAAGCAAATGTTCAGAAATGAGATTATTCTGATATAAGACGTTATTATGAGAATAACATTTAATAACATGAGGTATTCCCTTACTGGCTACACTATGGGCCAAATTAAAAATGCACTTTTTTTTCTTCAACAAATGCTTCTTAAATACCATTAAATGTATATAATAATGTTTAAAACAAAGATAAAAGATAGTGTCACAGTAATGAAAACTGTTCATTTAAAAAATATCAATTACTGTCAATACATGGAAAGTATGCATAACATTCATATAGATATGTATTTACAGTATTTACAGCCAGACACTGTACAGAAGCTGGATAACAACATGAGCACGATAAAGAAGCTTTGGCAAACAAAAGGAGTGTGCACGTTTGGCTAAACGGACTTGTCCACGTGACGTAAACAGGACGACACGCAGAGTAGAAAAACAAGCCAGACTTTCAAAATCCAGTGCAGTGTTGAATGAGCAGCATCCTGACCCCCCCGGGATTCTTGCATTGAGTATTTGGTTGTGGGAAGAAAATGTCCTGAGCAGACTGGGACACCCCAGTGTTGAATCCAGAAAACGGCAGCTTGGTCACTTGAACCACTGTGACATGAAGACAAAGAAGAAGTCCGAGTTCCTTTTTACAACCGTCCATGAGGTTCTGGTTCCTGACTCTGTTCTGAGGTTCTGTAAACGCGTCAAGGGTCTGCAGACGTCTACAGCTCAGCTGATCAGAGAGCCCGCCCTGCAGCCCAAACCCAGAGCTGGTCAGTTGGGGGAGACCGTCACCTCAACGGCGAGCGCCGGGCTCCGGCCGGGGCCCTTGGGCAGGGACCTTTTGAGCTCTCGGTTTTCGGCAGGCCACGGCGACGCCCTCTTGGTGGTCATGTGTCGGCGGGTGTGTTTGGTCAGGTGGTCACTGCGCATGAAGCGCCGGTCACACACCGAGCACACAAACTTCTTCTCGCCTGTGTGGGTTCGGCGGTGGCGGGAAAGCTCGTCGGAGCGGGCAAACTTTTTCTCGCAGCCCTCCCAGTGGCAGCTGAACGGTTTCTCACCTGCAGGAGCAAGAGGGGAAAGTTACACCTGAGAGATCCGGTCTGGATTCTCAATCTCAGCGCTGCTTCAAAGGAGCTGCAGACCTGCTACCGCTCAGAGTGTGTGTGTGGGAGTAAACACCGTGTAGACAAAGACATCAGCGTGTGGGTGCTACCTGTATGTGTGCGCAGGTGAGCCTTCAGGTGGGAGCTCTTGAAGTAGGTCTTCCTGCAGCCAGGGAAGGTGCACACATAGTTCCTTCTGCGTAAGAAGTCGGCCTGCGAGGCGGCGCCGCTCGGCCCCGACGGCAGGTACACTGGAGCCGGGGCTAAGGGGAGGAGCTTGGTGCTGCCCAGTGTCATGACGGTTTGTGGACCCTGCTGCGGTTGGGAGATGGGGGCCTGAGGCACCACGAACATGACCGTCCCCTGAGTCACGGCAGAGCTCACCAGCAGTGGCTGAGCAAAGCCTTGAGGGGGGGTCTGGGGCAGGATGGGCTTGGTCCCCGCCTGAGTCTGCACCTGAACCGGCGCCTGGACGAAGGCGGAGATCATCCCGGCCTGGCCGTTGACCGGGAAAACCTGGCAGAGGACCGGAGACGACGGGAATGCAGCGGAACAGGAAGAGGTAGAGGAGGGAGGGGGCGCTGACGAAGGAGGGGTGTTGCTGTTAGGAGAGGGGGGAGGGGCATCCTTCTCCTGTGGAAGGGTGTCTGGACCCGGGGGCACGGAGGTTTCTGTAAGTTGGGTGGGGGGTCCAGGCGTGGCAGGGCTGAGGCTGTCGGCCGTGTGGCGGATGACGCTGGTGGCCATCGCTTTGCATGACAGCTGAGTTTGAGGTGAGAGTGGTGACGTTTCTGAGGTAAGGGGGGAGGACCTGGGAGGAGTCAGGCAGGTCTGGAAGTCACTGGGGGGGGAGGAACAGGTGGCAGGACTGGAGCAAAGTAAGACGTCTCTGCCGGAGGAGGCGCCGACGGTGGAGGTTGTGCTGGTGGAGGCCTCGCTGTAGCTGGGACTGTGAGGGGGGGTCATACACTGGAGGGGGGACAGAAGAAAAGGTTTTCATAGAGGAAGAGCTGAGGGAGAACAGCCCAAAAAACCCTGCTCCATAGGAGGTTCAGGGGGGGGAACCTCCCCCAGCACTCACTCACCAGAGAAGACAGAGCGATCATGTCCTTCGCTGCATCCGCCCCCTCCTGCTGAAGCTGCAGGGAGTCGCCTGAGTCTGAAGTGGGGGTCAGTGGGCGGGGCTTGAGCAGCTTTTGACCCCAAAAGCTCATGCTGACGAGAGCCTCGGCGGCCTCCAGGTCGTGGTATTGAACGCATGGCTTCTGCTCCACGGGCTGTCCCTTCACACCCCCCACCTGCAGGGGGGGGGACATCAGGAAAAACATTTTTATTGTTAGAGTCACCTCTGAACCCAAGAGTTCTCCCCACTGAGGAGCGTTCCTGAGAGAATCAGACTCTGCCCAAAGACGTGGCTGACTTCAGGGCGTCAGGATCCTCCTTCCAGTTATGGAGGCAGACGCTGAGAGGATCTGCTCACCACAAGTTCTAACGGTCCAGCATGAAGGGAAAGTGGACCCAAACTGTCTTATGCACTTTTAAAAGAGGTAAGGCATATTGACATATATATATATAAAAAGATTATAGCAAAGACTAATTTCCATCTTTATCTTTCTACATAATTCGGCACACATCACAATAATAAAGCTATAAATTAATAGTAAAAAGCCATTCAAAGCCCCATATGCCCGTTTGAGAGGTAAAAATGTGCCACCAGCTCAGAGCACCTGCAGGGGGCGCAGTGCAAGGGCTGCAGAAGAACCCCTTTAATCCAAACTAAAGATCATTCCAATGGATTTAGCATTGAGGGTTGGAGGGATGTTGGTGAATCTCCAGGGATCCTCAACATGACCTGAACAAAAACTCAGCATTTCTCTGGAGTCCATTCTCAGCAGACTCTGCTGCTCACTGACCAGGCAGGAGGAGGAGGAGGAGAAGCGGCAAACGGGGTTCTAACAGGCGACCCCCCCACCCCTCATCCCGCACACACTCAGCATGACCAGAAGGAGAAGAAGAGGCCGATTGAGACCAGCGAGCAGGCTGGGAGGCTGAGTGTGGGAGGTTAGCTGGGGACAAAGGACTCTGGGGCGAGCGGCAAACGCTCAGCTGCACCCACAGGGAGGGTGGAGGTGAGGTGGCAGACATACTGGGGGGGTAGAAAGCTATGGGAGGAACTCTAAGGAGGAATTTCTTACACCCTCAAGAAAGGATGGGGGGAGGGGGGGGAGCCACACAACAGGCTAACAGCAGGGCTGTAATTTCCTTGAGGTCCACAAACACATCGCAGAAATCAACACAAAGCAGCCTTCAGGGTGCGCCGTGTGAGGACAGCACCTCTCCATCAGTCCATCAGTCCCTTTGTCCGCTTCCTGCCCCCCCGCTGTCATGTCTTTGTCTGTGATAAGATTCACTGACCATCCAAAAATTCAGATGTTCGTGAAAAAGTGAACGTATGTTTACAAACCATAAATTATTATTTTGATGGGAAACGATCACGTTTAATTAAAAGTCTTCAGACGCCTAGCGCACGTGACAAAGTCAGAATAAGTTGAAATGTTGAAACACATCAAAACCATCAGCTGAAGAACCGTTTTGATGAACCGTTGCTTTATGCGCGGCTGGAACGCGGGTTCTTTGTTGGTGTTTACACCATGCAGTAGTTTGGTGTCCCGCAGCCTCGGCGGGACCTGCGGTGGTAACGTTTCCTGATGACAACACAAATGTCGTTTTCTTCCACACACACAACAACAAACAAACAAACAAAAGGCTGGAGAAAACCACTGCGCAAACTTTCTGACGCGGCGGCGCAGTGCGGGGCTGCACCGCGCGCGCGCGCCGCAGCACTGGAGCGCGCAGACGGGGGGCAACGGGTTCATGGTGACCTCAGATAAACCGCGTGACAGCGCCGTAATGACACCCAATCACAGGCGCGCAGGCACGCGCGCCAAAACTCACCCGTTCCTACTGACCCCACAACCAGCTCCCGACACCGACACCCCCAACCGAACCGCTACAAACACCTGCCGGGAATGAACCGGACTCACCTGACAGGAGCGCCCCTGCGCAAAGCCAAACATGAGGAGGAGCAGGTCCGAGCGCGAGGCAGATGCGGCACGGGAGAAGGGCTTCTGACGGCGGAGCAGAGATTCAGCTGCGGAGCAGAAAAGCTCCGAAAACACACAGAAACGAAATTCACAGGAGTCTGGCGGCTGGTAACACTCAGCCAATCACAGCCAAAGGTGTAGCGGGCCACAGCCAATCTCAGCCGGAGAGCGCCGTGAGCTGTACGTGACAGGCACGCGATTGGTCCAAACCGGGGTGCGTGGCTGCTGGGGGCGTGGCCTGGGAGTCAGCGGTGTCAGAGTGAACCCGCTGAACCCGCGGATCTGGGGGAAAGGTTGGGGAGCAGACAGGCGCGAGGAAGACGCAGAGAAACTGATGACAAAAGAACTAAAAAATAACGGAATATAAGCTATAATTACTGCAGCGCACGTGCGTTTGTGTTCGCGGAAATACCGTTTACACAATGTGATTTTGATTTAAGCAGAAGACCACGTGACTTTCATATTTAAAAACAGTTTCATGTAAAAATATTAAAACACTTTAGTTTGTAAAATTACGTCAACACCTTCCTAGAAAATCTGCTTTTCAGTGTCAATAAATATTTAGGGTTCTTGCCTCGTAAAAACGTTATTTCTGGTTTTGTTTCTTACGCCATTTATATGTCCAACCATCTTCTTTTTGTGTGAAAGTGAAACTCAAACATGACAATCGTTCCGTGTTTTGATTCTCTGCAGGAGTTAGAGCTCCGCCCACCAGAGGCTGAAGCGCGTGTTCGAGAACGCACCCCACTTTTTTCTTTATTTGCAATATCAATAATACTTTTGTTTTGCGCGTGCACGCTCCTTGTCGCGCGTGTGAGATTGTGTTCATGTGTATGCCTTTCCCCGCGTGCCGCTTCCTGTCTGTGACGCCTCCCTCCCCACGGTTCCGTGAACCCGGGGACTTGTGTGCGCCGAGCTTGTAAACAACCTCCTCTGTCAAGAATTTCCGGGAGGGGCTGAAATGCCCCACTTCCTCCTCCACCCACCGTGGCGCGTGCATAGCAGCCGAGCACCCGCCTCTTTGTTGTTGGTCCGAGCCCCTTCCATAAAGCACAAACCGCTTTCGTTTGGACCGCGTGAAAGTGCAATGAGACGTAACCGGAACTTTGCTCACAGCTTCTGTGTTTTGGTTCCGAAAATACCAAAGAGGAACGCGCGTGTCACCCAGCTCAAGCTGGAGCGCTGCGGGCACTCGTGCGCGTGTCATTACGTCTTGAGAAACTGACTTTCTGAGAGACAAAGGCCATTAACAGACAGAGAGCCTCGCACCCGTGTCCGCCGTGCACGCGCATCACTCAGTCTGAGGTTTTCTTCTCCTCCTGCTCCGGTTGATCTGAAGTTCTGGGTTGCAGCTGGAGGATGAGGAGGAGGTGACGCGAGTTCATTCCCCCCAAGTTCACTGAGGTTGTTCCAGAAAAAAACAGAAAGGAAGCAGGAAGCGTGTATGAAAACTGTTTCCAGGCAGAAAACCCTCGACCTGAGCTGGAGGAAGTCTGAGGCAGCTGCAGCAGGAAGACCGAGGAAAGCCCTGGACCCTGAACGCACCACTGTGTATGCTGCTCTGCCACAAAATACTCATTTGTACAGGAAATGTCATGAAATGGTTTGGTTGGTGCACCAAACATGAGCTTTTTTTTCTTTTTAAAGAGGATAACCCCTCATAAACAAACTAAAGGACAATGTTACAGCAGAACAGCAAAAGCTTTTAACCATCACACAACGGATGGGGGTTAATGTTGCAGCAATAGAGACAAAAACAGGTTCTTGTATTAAATAGAAAACACAATAAATACAAAATAAATACACGGCCTAAAGATTTTACACTATGTGGATCACAGTTAAATTGCCAGAGGTAAATAAAGTTATCAGTCTCTTCAATTGTTCTGACTGCAGCATGACAAAAAAGGTCTAATATCTTTCTGACACTTTGGACCAGCAGACCATCACTGGCCAAGCTTGTCAGACATGACACATCCACGTGCACAGGGAAGAGTCTTTCCTATTGACTGTACACAAGACATGGACTGAGTGAGTGTGGCGTCACCCATAGAAAACGCTTTACTTCCAACTTCATCCAGATGAAGTCAATTCATTCGCCATATTTCTTGATACAGAGGCCACCATGTTGTGTCCAGACATCTTCAGTAAGCAGTGATTGATCCACGTCAGTCTGAATCAATGTTTCTATGACAACCACTCTTACCAGTTAGGAGTGAGCTTGTTGGAAGTCCATGTAACACGGGTGCCAACCTGGGCCATTGTATTTTTTTCCCCACCTGTTGCGTGTATACTACGTACCTTGCATGCCTTAGGTCATGTGACCGCGACCAACCAATTAGTTAGCTTTATAAGCCGCTACCCTGGAAGCTATCGCATTACATGACAGGAGAGCCAGATTATGACGCTGCGAGGAGCCAACTAGCAGTTTAAACCCGCCGCAAATAAACCACATATTTGACCCATTTTGACAAAATCAGCCATATATAGATGGAGAGCTAAGCCCGAACCAGACAAGGGACCAAGCATTGGAGCCTACCTAGGAACTTCCTTCATCCTATTGATTAGTCCGGGCTGGTAGGAGGCTCCTGTAGCCTACAGACCCATTTCCTTTTTGCATATGCATTAATTATACGACTCAGTGACATTTTCATAAACTTCAATCACTCCCCTTCACTGGACACGTGACTCTGGATTTATCAATCCCTGTCTGGGTTGTATGGACGATGCATGAGTTGATTCGGATACGCTGGATCACTAAAAGGACTATTATTTGTAAATAATTGAATACTGTAATTTCCTGGATTTGTGCTTTCCGTATTTGCATAGTATTGCATGTTATGTCTGTTTTTTTTCCAAATTATTACAAAGTATTTTTTCAAAGCAAATCTTACAGTCTCTGCCTCCTCTCTCATTGAACCGTTCCTGATTTTCTGATTTTTCTGATCACTAGTCCACGATATATATGCTACATCCACACCCCTACCACTTCAATTATACTACACTCCCACCCTGAGCTTGGGTACACAGCCCCAACAACCACAGATACGCTGAGCGAGGCAGCAACTGACCTGAAAGACAAGATCATGCCTAGAATGGACACCAGGCAACCCCGACACCAAATACAACGGAGAAGAAGTTGAGTGACGTACCACCTGAAAGTTTCCTGGAAACTGTGAATGAAGAATTAAGGGCAATCCCTACCATAAAAATCACTGAAACCAATTAACTGGTTTACACCTCAGCAACAGGGATCCTTGGGATGCTTGGCTATAAGAGCAACCATGGGAGAAAACAATACTGCCATGGAAACAACGGTTAGAGGCCAAAATCAGGGCAACTCGGAGGGATGTGAGCCAGTTGACAGAGGCCCAAAGCGGTACAATGAGAAAGCAAGTACCTAAGAGATACAGCCAGATGCCCATACCTGAAGCACTGGAAACTGCCAAACAAAGGCTCCTAGCCTTTAGCAGTCCCCTAACGAAGTACACAAGAGACAATGAAGCCAGACGGATAAACAGGCTGTTCGCAACTCAACATGTGAAAGTGTACGCTCAGTGGCAGGGTCAAAACAGCAGAGCAGACCCACAAAACTGAACAATACTGGAAAAGTATATGGGAGAAAGAGACAGCACATAACAGCAATGCCCAATGACTGTTGGGCATTGAGAAAAGAACATAGCGACCTCCCTGAACAGAATCCAGTAACCATCACAGTGGCAGACATCTCAGGTACGAAGAACAGGACAGCACCAGGTCCTGACATGATACATGCCTACAGGCTAAAGAAACTGACTGCACTGCATGAGCGCCTGGCAGCACGAATGAACCAACTGCTAAGAGATGGAACTCACCTTGAATGGCTAACGGAAGGGCGAAGGATCCTTATCCAGAAGGATCCCTCAAATACTGCAGTCCCATCCAACTACCAGCCAATAACCTCTCTTTCCACAACATGGAAGCTCATGTCCGGCATCATTGCAACCAAGATAAATAGGCATATGGATCAAAACATGAGCAACACACAGAAAAGCATTGGTAGAGACTGCAGAGGAGCCAAACCAAACACCAACTCCTGGTCGACAGAACAGTCGCTCAAGACTGCAAGTCACAACATATAAACCTGTGCACAGCCTGGATTGATTACAAGAAAGTCTATGACTCAATGCCACACATGTGGATCACTGAATGCTTGAAGTTGTACAACATCAACAGGACTCTACAAGCCTTCATAGGAAACTCGATGACGCTGTGGAAAACCACCCTTGAACCCAATGGGAAGCCACTTTCACAAGAGCAAGCGTGACATTGACTCCCTGATCCACACCACCAGGATCTACAGTACTGACATTCGGGCTCGAGAAATGTAGCCGGATGGTGACAAAGAGAGGCATGGTGGTCCACACAGGAGGGGTCTCACTCCCAGAAGGAACAATAGCAGACATTGAGGACAGTTACAAGTACGTTGCATTTCCGCAGTCACATGGCAACCTGGAGCAGACAACAAGGAAAGCAGCAACAGGTAAATACCTCTAACAAGTACGGCAAGTCCTGAGAAGCCAGCTCTATGGGAAAAATAAGACCCGGGCAATAAACAGCTACGCACTGCCAGTTATCAGATACCCTGCAGGAATAATAAAATGGCCAAAGGAAGAGATATATAGACCACAGATGTTAAGACACAAAAGCTCCCCACCCTACATGGATGGTTCCATCCCAAATCCAGCACCTTGAGACTCTTTGCTAGCCGCAATGAAGGAGGCCGAGTACTAGTGAGCATGGAAGCCAATATCTACGATGAAACATCCAAGATCCATGAACACATCAAGCTCAAAGCCCTAACTGACAGTGTGCTCAGTGAGTGTCTCAGGCAATTGAGAGCAGAGGATGCAGTGCTGGAGGACAGATCCTCATGGGAGGGCAAACCCCTGCATGGGATGTAGCACCAGACCATAACTGAAGTGGCTGATATCAAGAAGTCCTGCCAATGGGTAGAAAGGCCAGCCTACAGGACAGCACTGAAAAACTCATCCTTGCAGCTCATGAACAAGCCCTGAGCACCAGAGCGATAGAGGCTCAGATCTACCAAACCAGACAAGACCCAAGGTGTAGATCTACCACACCAGACAAGATGTGGTGGATAAAGAACAGAGGAAAGCCATTGTGGTGGATGTGGCAGTGCCAAGCGATGGGAACATCAGGAAGAAGGAACACGAGAAACTGGAGAAATACCTGGGACCCAGAGAGGAACTAGAGAAAGGATGGAAAGTGAAGGTGACAGGGGTGCCTGTGGTAATTGGAGGAATCGGGGCAGTAACCCCCAAGCTGGAGGAGTGGTTACAGTAGATCCATGGAAAGACCTCAAAACTCTCAGTCCAGAAAAGCGCAGCGCTAGGAACAGCTAAGAAATTTTGTCCATTTACGTCTTGTTACAGTAGCCCACTTTCCTTCAGGGTGCTCATCTGACGCTGACCTTGTTTGTTCTTGGTGTCTCTCGGAGGGGTACTGGAAAGTGCTCCAACGGGGGACTTCATTGTTCTTGTCTGATGTCTGTCTCTCATGGGTTGAGAGGAAGGAAGTAGCGGTAAGGGGCTTGCCCAGAGCCCTCACTGTGTTATGTTAATTGGTCACTATTGAAATGGTTATTGCCCCATTACCATTGATCTGTTCACATATACATATATATACCGGTCAATATCCTGTCTCTCCACAATATGGAAGCTCATGTCAGGCATCATTGCAACCAAGATAAATAGGCACATGGATCAATTCATGAGTAACACACAGAAGGGCATTGGTAGAGACTCCAGAGGAGCCAAACACCAACTCCTGATCGACAGAACAGTCACTCAAGACTGCAAGTCACGACACACCAACCTGTGCACAGCCTGGATTGATTACAAGAAGGCCTATGACTCAATGCCACACACATGGATCACTGAATGCTTGGAGCTGTACAACATCAACAGGACTCTAAGAGCCTTCATAGGAAACTCAATGAAGCTGTGGAAAACCACCCTTGAAGCCAATGAGAAGCCACTTGCACAAGTGTCCATCAAATGTGGGATATACCAAGGTGATGCTCTGTCCTCACTGCTGTTCTGCATAGGTCTAAACCCCCTCAGCCAAATAATCAATAAGACTGGCTATAGATACCGACTCAGAAATGGGGCCAACATCAGTCACCTACTCTATATGGATGACATCAAGCTATATGCTAAGAGCGAGCGTGACATTGACTCCCTGATCCACACCACCAGGATCTACAGCACTGACATTGGGATGTCATTCGGGCTCGAGAAATGCAGCCGGATGGTGACAAAGAGAGGAAAGGTAATCCACACAGGAGGGGTCTCCCTCCCAGAAGGAGTCCTGAGAAGCCAGCTCTATGGGAAAAATAAGACCCGGGCAATAAACAGCTATGCACTGCTAGTTTTCAGATACCCTGCAGGAATAATAAGATGGCCAAAGGAAGAGATACAGACCACGGATGTTAAAACACGAAAGCTCCTCACCATGCATGGAGGGTTCCATCCCAAATCCAGCACCCTGAGACTGTATGCTAGCTGCAAGGAAGGAGGCCGAGGACTAGTGAGCGTAGAAGCCACTATCCAGGATGAAACATCCAAGATGCATGAGTACATCAAGCTCAAGGCCCCAACTGACAGTGTGCTCAGTGAGTGTCTCAGGCAATGGAGAGCAGAGGATGCAGTGCTGGAGGACAGATCCTCATGGGAGGACAACCCCCTGCATGGGGATGTACCACCGGACCATAACTGAAGTGGCTGATATCAAGAAGTCCTACCAATGGGTAGAAAGGGCTGGCCTAAAGGACAGCACTGAAGCGCTCATCCTGGCAGCTCAGGAACAAGCCCTGAGCACCAGATCGATAGAAGCTCAGATCTACCACACCAGACAAGAACCAAGGTGTAGGCTGTGCAAAGAGGCGCATGAAACAATCCAGCACATAACTGCAGGGTGTAAGATGCTGGCAGGGAAAGCATACATGGAGTGCCACAATCAAGTGGCTGGAATAATATACAGGAACATGTGTGCAGAATATGGACTGGAAACCCCAAGGTCAAAATGGGAAACACCTCCGAAGGTGGTAGAGAATGAGAGGGCAAAGATCCTGTGGGACTTCCAGATCCAGACTAATAGGATGGTAATGGCGAACCAACCAAACATTGTAGTGGTGGATAAAGAACAGAGGAAAGCCGTTGTGGTGGATGTGGCAGTGCCAAGCGATGGGAACATCAGGAAGAAGGAACATGAGAAACTGGAGAAATACCAGGGACTCAGAGAAGAACTGGAGAAAGCATGGAAAGTGAAGGTGACAGTGGTGCAAGGCAAGGCAAGTTTATTTGTATAGCACAATTCGTACACAGAGTAAGTTAAGGTGCTTCACAAAACAGAAAAATGCATTAAAATCACAATACATCATAGAAATAATCAACGTAAAATTTACTTTAAAAGAAAAGAAAAATTTGAAAATTGATTTAAAAATAAAGGAAGGAAAGGAAAGAAAAGTGCAGATAGGACCTTTCAGTCATATACACGGCTAAACAGAAATGTTTTAAGTCTAGATTTGAACATGAAAACAGAAGAGGCCTGTCTTACGACTTCAGGGAGGCTGTTCCAGATTTAAGCTGCAGAATATTGAAACGCTGATTCCCCTTGTTTAGTTCTGACTCTGGGAATCAACAGGAGGCCGGCCCCTAAGGTCCTCAGAGTACGAGATGGTTCATATGGCACTAATATGTCAGAGATGTACTTTGGTGCTCGGCCATGGAGAGACTTGTACACAAGCAGAGCTGCTTTGAAGTCTATTCTTTGAGGTACAGGGAGCCAGTGCAGAGACCTGAGCACAGGGCTAATGTGATCATACTTCCTGGTTCTGGTCAGGACTCCAGCAGCAGCATTCTGGATGTACTGAAGCTGTTTTACAGCTCGTTTGGAGAGGCCGGTGAGCAGGCCGTTACAGTAGTCTAACCTACTGGAGACAAATGCTTGGATAAGTATCTCCAGGTCTGGCTTTGACACTATGTTTTTGATTTTGGCAATGTTTTTCAGATGGTAAAATGCCGCTGATGTTACTGAATTGATATGGCTGTTAAAGTTCAGGTCAGAGTCAATGATTACCCCTAGATTTCTGACTTGATCTGAGGGTTTAAGAGACAGAGAATGAAGGTAGCTGCTGACACTTTCTCTTTGTTTCTGTTGGCCAAAAATAATAACTTCGGTCTTGTTTGAGTTTAGCTGGACAAAGTTGTTCTGCATCCACGCACTGATCTGTTGGAGGCAGTGGCTGAGTGAATCCACCGGCCCATATTCACCTGCTGTCAGTGACACATAGATCTGAGTATCATCTGCATAGTTGTGATAAGATATTTTATTACTGCGTATTAACTGCCCTAGTGGCAGCATGTAGAGGTTGAACAGAAGGGGTCCCAGGATAGATCCCTGGGGCACACCACAATTCAGGCCCATGTAGTCTGAGACACAACTCCCAATTTCAACAAAATATTTCCTGTCTTCCAGATAAGACTTGAGCCAACTTAGGGCAGATCCAGAGATGCCAACCCAGTCTTGGAGTCTGTGCAAAAGGATCCCATGATCAACAGTATCAAAGGCAGCACTCAGGTCTAGCAGGATTAAGACAGAGACTTTGCCATCATCAGTGTTCAGGCGGATGTCGTTGGTTACCTTGATAAGAGCAGTTTCTGTGCTATGATGGGGTCTAAAACCTGACTGGAAAACATCAAATGAATTGATTAATAAGAGAAAATCAGTGAGCTGTTGGTAGACAACTTTTTCAAGGACTTTTCCTAAAAGTGGCAGATTAGAGACAGGTCTGTAATTATTCAATACAGTGGGATCAAGACCGCTTTTCTTCAGGAGAGGTTTAATGACTTCAGTTTTTAAGGCCTCTGGAAATTTTCCAGATTGAAGAGACATGTTAACTATTTGAGTAATTGATGGCAACACACTGTTCAGGACAGACTTTAGAAATCTAGTGGGTAACACATCAAGGCAGCATGTAGACGAGCTCAGACGGGTGCCTGTGGTAATTGGAGCACTCGGGGCAGTAACCCCCAAGCTGGAGGAGTGGCTACAACAGATACCTGGAAAGACTTCAGACCTCTCAGTCCAGAAAAGCGCAGTGCTAGGAACAGCTAAGATACTGGGCAGGACCCTCAAGCTCCCAGGCCGCAGGTAGAGCACCCGAGCTTGGAGGAGAAACCACCCGCGGAGGGTGAGAGAGGCGTTTTTTTTTTAAATATATATATATATGTCTGTCTGTCTGTCTGAACCGCTTTTGAGGCGTTTGAGAGCTTGAGGTCCTGGGTGACAAGCCAGACAAAGAGCACACCCTGTTTGAGCCTCAAAATTTAGACTCTGTTATGTCAACTGGATTAGCATCACCAGGGCCCTGCACTGGAGCCAGGCCTGGGGTAGGGGCAACCAGGTGATCATGGTCTGGCCCAAAGAAACGACATGAAATCTCTCTCCTGTGGGCCCACCATGAGCAGGAGAGCTCAAAAGGGGCCAGTGCCATGTGGCTTGGGTGGCAGCTGAAAGTGGGTGCCTTGGGGCGGCCCAAATCCCAGTCATGGAACTTGGCTTTTAGGACATGGAACATCATCTCTCTGAGAAGGAAGGAGCCTGAGTTTGTGCAAAAGTTTAAGACGTACTAGCTAGATATAGGTGGGCTGAATTCCACGCACTGCCTGGGCTCTGAAACTCAGTACCTCGAGAGGGGTTGGATTTTCTACCATTCTGAAGATGCGAAAGGTGAGAGGCAGCCGGCTGGTGTGGGCTTACTTGTGAACCTCAAGCTCAGCTGTCAGGTGTTGGAGTTTACCCCAGTGGACAAGAGGGTCATATCCCTTTGCGCTTGGGTGGGGGATAGGTCTCTGACTGTTGTTTTAGCTAACGGGCCGAACAGCAGTGTGGTGTACCCGGCCTTCTTGGTGTCTCTCGGAGGGGTACTGGAAAGCGCTCCAATGGGGGATTTCATTGTTCTCTGACTAAAATGCTCACGTGAGCAACCACAGTGGCACCTGGAGGGACGTGGTTCGAAGGAGTGGGCTTTGTGATCTGAACCCAAGTGGTGTTCTGTTGTTGGACTTCTGTACCAAGTCTGGCTGTATTGTGGCACTACAGAAGTAGCTGATATGTAATGGCAGTCTAAGTGGGCTGTGGCCCGGGCTGTTATATAGGCAAAAACTCTGTCCAGGGAGGAGTTGGGTTAGGCCATGGAGAAAGACCATTGATTAGCCTCAAAAAGATTCTGACAAACCTCTTGCACCTCACAAGGGGAAAACGGATTTCTCCAGGCATCGTTTTGAGTGCAGATGTGGAACTGTTGACTTGATTGGGGACATTGTCGAGCAGCGGAAGGAATATTTCCAGGATCTTCTCAATCCTGCTGACACACCTCTTCTTGAGAAAGCAGAGGCTGAGGTGGGGCTGTCCATCACCAATGCTGAAGTCACTGAGGTAGTCTATGAACTCCATGGTGGCAAAGCATCAGGAGGGGATGAGGTCCACCCCGAGTACCTTAAGTCTCTAGTTGGCTGGCATGTCTCTGCAGTATTGGCAGTTGGGAACTGTACCACTGGACTGGGAGACAGGGGTGATGGTTCCCCTTTTGAAGAAGGTAGACTGGGGACTGGAGGGTATGTTCCAACTACTGGGGAATCACATTCAAACAACAGTCCGGTTTCCATCTTGGACCAGCTCTACACTCTTTTCAGGGGGCTGTAGATTTTGTGGGAGTTTGGTCCTTCTGTCCATGTGTTTTTTAAATTTGGAGAAGGTGTTTGACCGGGTACCCCATGGTGTACTGTGGAGGGTGCTCTGGAAGTATGGGGTTCGGAGAGCCTTACTGAGGGCTGTCCAGTCTATGTATGACCAGAGCAGGAGCTTGGTTTGCATACCCAGAAGTAAGTCAGACCTTGTACCGGTCCATGTTGGAAACTGGGGTGATCTGTTTCATTATTTGGAATGGACCCACGTACTTGGGACTGAGTTTGTTGCGGGGTAGGCCATAGTCGGAGGTCTCAGGTGGAAAGCCAGACCCACTGATTGGGAACCAGTTTGGGACCTTCCTGTCTGCACCAGTCGGTGTCCTCTTGGGTCAGGCGATCTGAACATGAGCTGCCTACCACATCTCCTCAAAACGGCTGAACCATTCGTCCACTGCTGGCAGCTCCGTGGGTTCCTCTGGCCAGGGAAAGAATGGAGGTTGAACCCCAGGCACACACTGAAATGGCAAGAGTCCCATGGCCGTCTTCTTTAGAGAGTTTTGGGCGTATTCAGCCCAAACCATGAATCGACTCCAGTTGGAGGAACCAAGTGATCTCCTGGTTCAGGCGTTCCACTTGGCTATTGGACTGAGAGTGGTAGCCGGAGGTGAGACTCACGTTGATGCTTGGACCCTTGCAGATTTCATGCTACACTTGCAAGGTTAACTGGGACCCACTGTCCGTCACTAAGCCCTCCAGGAGACTGTACTGCCAGAACATGTGAGTGATGAGTTGAACTGCTGTTTCTAGAGATGTGGGCAGCTTGGTGAGAACCAGAAAGGGTTGAGCCAATCCCTCGAGCCCATGACTCCATTCTGAAGACACCTCCTTCGTGGCCAGCAGTTCCCAGTCGCCCACGTCATAGTTTTGTTCCCTGGTGTTACGTTTTTAAAAATAAAAGCAGGTGCACAGGAACACCTTAGCAGGCTGACCATGGCAATGAGAGAGTCCAGCTCCGTTAAGAGGCGTCCACCTCCACGATAAATTGCTTGGCTGGGTCTGGGTGATGGAGGATGGGTGCCTGTCCTGGACTGGATCCAGCTGAGACATTCATGAATGAAAACCGTCCAATTTATCTGAATTCTACAACGATGGGACAAACTGAAAGACTTGGCAGCTATCTAACATACTAGACTGTAGGTGAGCAGATGCTTTTTCACACGGGGCCATGTGGGTTGAACTGTTATAACCCTGATCATGAAAACCATCAGTTTGTGTTCTCCTTGCCTGATCTGCGACATGAATCAAAGCTGGACAGAGACCAGCACTTTCTCAGCTCCACCTTCCATTTCCATCATCCCGTTTGACATTTTTCTTGCATTTCAGTTCATGTGTGTGTGTTCTGAGGGTTCTGCCAGAGACAAGCCCAATCATTTCCATCCAGGTGTCTAGTTTTAGCTGAACACACGTCCAGAACATTTATCAAAAGTGTCATGAGCTCCAGGAGGGCGGTGAATCTGAAACTGAAGAGCTCGGATCTTCCTCTGAACTGTAAACACAGAAATCTGTCAGTCTGTTTTGACAAAAGAACTTCAGGCAAAAACACGAGGCAACAATGAAAAGAGCTTCAGACAACAAATGACAGTTTACTAAAGATTTTATTCTACAAAATTAAGGAAGATAATTCTGTCCACAGACTGACACCCGCCACCTAACAATACATTTCATCTCATCCAGCATTTTTTTTAAACATCATTCAGCTGATGATGAGGCAGATGATGAGAGAAGAAGTTTGACGAGTTTAACTTTCTCCAGAGGTCTGAGCCGAATGTCTGGTCCTGGTTTCAGTCCTGTTCCTTAACCGCGCTCTGTCCGTGGGGGGCGCAAACACCCGTCTCTCCACACTCAGGACCTCTTCGTACAGGCAGCTGGGCTTCACGTCCAGAATGAAGCAGAACAGTTCCAGCAGCCAAACGAAGGAGTTCGGCAGCGTGTTTTTCAAATCCGTGAAGTGGTTTTGGCATCTGCAGCAGAAGAGCATTTCTGAGATCTCCTCAAAGCCTCTCAGCTGTTTCCGCCTGCAGATCTGAAATCAATAAAACCTCTAGGTCTCTGTCAGTCTTACCTGGGTTTGCAGGGTCTGAGCGACGAATGCCAGTATGAGTGGTGGTGGGGGGTCAGAAGGTCATCTTTGAGCCCCACAACTCCATCCAGCAGCGTGTGGTGAAGACTGGGACCGTCGGCTCCCTTCTGTTCCCCCCAGCAGAACTTGAAGCTGGAGGTGGTGACATCTTTAGGGCCACTAGGCTGAGAGGAAAGCTTCTCAAAGCACATCTGCAGCTGCTCTGCGACTCCTGCAGACATCAGAACCATGGTCAGCTCCTCCTACTTTCACACTGTCAGGAGGGAATCTGAATCAAACATGCATAAATGAACCGTTGGATGCAGACAAGAACCGCGGTTGCAGATATTTTTAGAGTAAATGCAACTTTTAGGCTTCAATGAAGCTCCAGCAGGTTTTACGCGTCAATCACAGAAGCCTGAGGTTAGCCATTAACACTCATCACAGCACATTAAACACGTCCTCCATGACACTGTCCAGCTCTGACTGCAGACAGGAAGATTCTCTGCTGTGATTAGATGTCACGATGTGATGCTCTTCCTTCTCTTCTGTACAAGTCCTGCAGCAAATGTCTGACATGACATGAAGGTGGCTTCTTTGCAGCTTCAGGATGAGCTCCTGAACATCTACAGCGTTCTTCTGAAAGACTGTGAGCTTCCTGTGGACATCCTGAACGCATTCCTGAGGGAAAACATTTCCTAAACTCTTATCTGCTAATGTCTGATTGGACACAAAGCTCCTTTGCATGAAGTCTCTCCTGTAGACCTCTGGACGAAAGATGTTATGGAATATAAAACAGCTGTGGACCTTTTTTAAAGAGAAGACTGAATTTTGAATATTCTCTGCACGTTGTCAGTCTGGAAATGTTCAAGAATTAAATGTACAGTTTACTTAATGAGGAATCTAAACTTGAATATTTTTCTTTTTGAATCTTAAGGACCTTTCATTCCTCTATTCCTCAGTAACAGTGAATAAATGCAGGACATACAGAACGAGGCTCAAAGTGCATCAGGGATGAAGAAACAACAAACAACATCAGAAGCAGCACCAAACTCCTACTTTTCTTCTTCATGATCCACCATTTCTCCTTCTTCCTCATGAAAATGGGTTTCTTTGCTCTCCACTGCCTCCTGTGACAAAACACAGTGAAGATGAAGCAGTGAATGAGGATGCTTGATGTCCTCCAGACAAACCTAAATCAGTTCATGATTTACAGCCTCAGAAAACTGTAACAAACTAATTCTGGAACAATCATCTCTGATCTTTACATTTAATGATTCTCACTAGGAAAATGGAAGTGGTTAGGGGTTTTGTTCCGCTTAACAATCTTTCCTTAAACTAAACAATGATGGGGCCTGTAGCGCCACCTGTTGACCACAAACACCAGCTTGATCAATCCAGTTGTGAGGCTCAGAGGCCTCATTTATAAAACTTTGCGTAGGATTTGCGTCAGAAGTGGCGTACGGATGAAACATAGGACGTGCGTACGCACAGAAATATTCAGATTTATAAAACCGTGCGCACGCACATCCTACGCATCTTTCCCTTAATAAATCACAACCAATTCTAAATGCAGCGCAGCTTTAGCGGCTTCATGACACGCCCATAGTTGCCCATAAATAGTCCGTGAAACGCCCACAAATTAATATTCATTGATTGCGAAACCATGGCAAACACAGAGAGGAAATGAAAAAAACGTAACTTCACTCAATGTGAAGTAGAAGTTATCGTTGGCGAGGTGGAAAAGAGGAGAAAAGTGTTGTTTGGAGGGCACAGTGTGGGCATTACTAATGCCAAAAAGGCACGTGAGCGGCAAACGGTGGCAGACGCCGTAAATGCTGTAGCCTCACAACCTCGGACCGTGGCCGAAATAAAAAAGAAATGGTCGGACATCAAAGTCGAGGCAAAAATACGTCTAGCGCTGCATCGCCAGAGTGTGTCTGCCACGGGTGGGTGGGGTGGGGGGGACACCGGAGCTGACCCCTCTTGATGAGAGACTGGCGGCAATAATTGGGGAATCCCTTTTAGGTGGAGTGGTGACTGAGGCGCAGGGAGACACCGACGCGCCAGATGAACCGGGTGACACAGGCACGGCGTGGTTCCTCCGAGTGCTCCTCTGTAACGCCGGGCCCAAAAGCCCGCAGAGGTCCAACAGGACGGCTGGAGGAAGTCGGAACCGGCTCATAAGCCACTCGTCCTCGTTTGCCAGCACGTCTTCTTGCTGTCTAAAGATGCGTTCACTCTGAATTCTTCCATTTGCCACATCTTCTAAGATCAGCCATTGTGCGTCATTCCGCATTGTGATGGGGCATTTTATGTCCATCCATTTATTGCATCTGACAAGCTACAGATGTCGGTAATAATCGACGTGGAAATGGGAAATTGTTCAGCAAATGTAATTTCTTGTTGCTTTCTGAATGGTTGAGACATACGCCATACATTGTTTTATCAAAAATAAAACAAACTAAAGGCATATGCATGAATACCATAATTCTATAGCTTATGAAGAAATGTTTTATATGAAAACAACTTTCCCCAGTGGACAATTAGTACATCTGTCCGTCCGTCTGTCTAATTGCACCTATATCTGCTCCGCCAGACGGACAAATTAACGAGAATATCAGTTTTGTACATTGTTTCGTTCTGTTAACTATGTTATTTATGAGGATGAATTAACATGCCAATATTGCAGAACATATTTCACTTTTCTTTCTGCAAATAAGTGTATCTGAACCTCACCTGGCTGTGTCCTGGTCCCTCCTCTGCTGAGCTCGGTTCAGAGCGGTCTGCATCAGTTTGTACCACCTTCGCAGGTTAAACTGGGCCCCTGTCAGAGAGAAAGCATGAGCTTGAAGAGCCCCCACCAAGAGGACTCACACACAGGGGGAACTCACTGACCCTCTCCGTCTGTGGACCTGGCGTTGTTGGACAGCTCCCTGAAACCAGGAGAACCGCAGTGAGACGACCTGTCTGTGGAACGGATGTAGGTGGGTGGGGAGGGCAGGGCAGGGGAGGGGGGGTTACCATTCGGTGTGGTCGTCCAGGCCAAAGAGGAGCTTCATGGTGACGATAATGAGCGCTGCCGCCTGCAGGTCGTACCGGGGCAGGGTGGGCTGGGACTCGGGGTGGAACGTCTGGCTGCTTTCATGGAACAAACCTGCGAGCTCCGCCACTCTGCAGACCCACCTGTGCAGCTCACCTGCAGACAGGAAGGGAGCCGCTCAGCCCGCCGCAGCATGTCTGTCTGTCAGCTGGGACGGAGGAAGCTGTTACCGGGCAGGTTTGAATCGATCAGGTAGCGCAGGCTCAGTGGCCCCGGGTGGAGCAGAGTCTGCTGGCTGATGGGAGGAAACGCTGGAAGCTGCAGGAACAGAAGCAGATCCTGAGCCTCCTTATGCAGCGAGCGGTGAGACGGTACCGTCTGCAGAGACAGTTCACCACATCATCAACAAACAGGAGAACACAGGGCAGAGGTCAGCAGCTCTCTCACTCCAGGTCATCACCTCTGCATTAAACAGAAGAGCATCTTTGCCGAACAGCTTCATCTGCTCTGGGAGCTGCTCATGGGCCTTCACATACGGGACGCTTCCACAGTTCACCAGCCTGAGAGCAAACACAGGATCAGCCCAACATCCAGCAGTCCAACGCCTGGTTTGGAGGAGCAGATTACCCAAGCAGGTCGCTGAGAGTCAGCGCCTCCCGGCTCCAGACCAAGGCCAAGTGGATCAGGGCCAGAGTCTTCTTCAGGCTCAGGAGTCTATGGCTCCGCCTCTGACGGGGAGTCAGGTAACAGAGGCTGTCCACTGATCCAGACCAGTCACTGCCTGAGGGATTAGGCTACATTTGAACATACAATACTCTCAATACGTCACAGATATTCTGAAAGAAAAAACAAACTCAGTGGATGTGGTACACACAGAGACGTGGTGAGCGATACGCCGAGGTCAAAGGTCCTCAGGGTTGGCTTTGGGGAAGGAGGTGTAACAGTCTGGACAGGTATCACCAGTCAGGGTCAAACTGATTGATTGTTGTAGATGACCCAGTCCCTGAATGTTCTAACCTCAGAGACATCATAGAACCATTCTCATCCCCCAATTCCACCAGAACACCCCCAGCTTTCTGTTCATGGATGATTACACCCGATCACATGGTACCAGTACCGTCACAGCTGGACTTCAGGAAGTGGGAGTAGCTCATGTGGTATGACCAGCAATGACCCTTGACCTGAACCCCATAGAGAACATCTGGGACCAGCTGAGGCAGACTGGATGATTTGGACCCCACCCCCAAGTGAGCTGCAGAACTGCATGCAGCACTTATGGCAGAGTGGGACGCATTGGTTCAGAGTAACACCATGAGGCTGGTGAGGAGACGTCACTGTCAAGCTGCTGTTGATGCAAATGCTGCAAATGCCCACTATTGACATTTCTGTTATTTGGGGCTATTTTATTATTGTCCTTGTTTTAGGGGTAATATCAAACTAATGGAAATGTTTTTTTCTCATTCATTATTAGTAATATCAAATGGAACTTTTACGCATTTCATTAACATTCCACTTATATAGGAAAAGCACTCATGGTAATAACAATATCCCCAACTTACTGTCAGTAGTCTAATTCAATAATTAGATAATAATAATAATAATAATTCACTCATTTCAAAGTCAGACCCCCCTGTTGTCCCCCCAGACAGCAGAGATCAGAGGTCTGTGTCTCCAAAGACTTCATGGCTGACCCCAGCTGCTCCTGCTGGGGGAGTCAAACATACCTCCTTTAGAGCTGGGGCTGCTGCAGGGATTTGACTCTCCATCCGTCCCGCTGGCTGATGCCACAGACGCCTCGGCGGCGCTGTCTGAATCAGAGTCTGCGTCTCCCTGTGGGGGGGGCGACAGAACAGAAGGCTGCTGCAGTCATCAGCACTCTTCCTCTGAAGACATTTATGTTTGTTCCTGCATCTGAGTGGATCTAAAAGATCAGACTAAACCGACATCCCTTCAGTGGTGAAAAAGTATGCAGAGCATATGTATAAATAAACATCCGTGTTAGTACTCGTTGAAATCATGTATATGATTATCTAAGCACAGATTTTCAAAGGAAGGTGAGTCACAGACTGAAACTGACCACTCTGAACTTGGCGCTCCTAACTCGGTTGACGCAGTAAGCCTGCCGGCTCTTCTGCAGGTAGAGCCTCCACAGCTGACGCAGCACGCCGTCCTACAGCGGCGAGCCACACACTGATCAGACGGGCTGGGCCATCGATGGCAGATCAATACGGACAGATTCAGACCTTGAAGTGAGGATGGACTCCTAGCCTAAGCAGGGCATCCGCCTGGTTCATCAGGATGAACTGGAAACCTTCACAGACCATCCACGTGTGACGGCCACCTGGACGACACGGAACACGGGAGCACGCCGCCAACACGTGTGAGACGAGGGAACACAAACGTTTCAGATGAGCACTGCCAACAAACTGAGAGGAGCCCACAAGCATTTTCAAAGATCTGAAACTGGAAACGAAGCAAATGTCTGAATGAGAGTTCCAGAGTTTAGAAGCAACAAGGATTCATGGAGGAGCCTGAAGAAGATCAGAAGATGCTGGAGGAAGACAAACCAAAACACGCTTTAATGCGCCACGGAGACCTTTAGAAACATTGATGTAAGACACACTCCTAATGGAAAAGAGGACTGGAGGCTGCGCTCACAGCCAGAGGAGCTGGTGAGGAGGAGGAGGAGGGAGGCAGCTTCGCTCCACAGCTGACCTCATGACAGCGTCAGTCACAACCTCAAGGTGGTTAAATGATACTAAGCCTTCCCTCCTGGGTTATTATGATCAGGTTTGTTCATTTGATAGTTAACATACATCTATTCAGAGTCATACATGTAAATATACCGGATAACTTTAGACCTGGTTTTATCCCTGGACTCTCATGTTGAGTCACTCGTTCGCTCTTGTTTTTATCATCTTAAAAACATTGCAAAATTGAGTCCAGTTGTGTCCCGTTCTGAGATGGAGATGCTCATTCACAGTTTTATATCCTCCCGTCTCGATTATTGCAACTCCATCTTCACATGTTTAAGTAAAAAATCTCTAGAACGGCTCCAGATTGTCCAGAACGCTGCTGCTAGGCTTTTAACCAAGTCATCCAGGTTTTCACACATCACCCCGTTGTTAATGCAGCTGCACTGGCTCCCCATCCACTACAGAGTGCATTTTAAAATCCTGGTCTTAACATACAGAGCTCTTAATGACCAAGCACCAGTCTACATAAAAGACCTGGTGCAGCCATACACTCCCAGCAGGTCACTGAGGTCATGTGACCAGGGTCTGCTGGCTGTTAAGAGAACCCGGTTAAAGACTAAAGGAGACAGAGCCTTTGCTGCAGTGGCCCCATCCCTCTGGAACTCTCTTCCTCTCAGCCTCAGATCTGTGGACTCAGTGTTTTCTTTTAAAAAGCAGCTAAAAACATATCTTTTTAAAATAGCCATTTCTTAATTTCTTTTTAACATGTGTTTTTACTGTGTTTTACTGTTGTTTTATCGTGTTGTACTGTGAAGCACTTTGTGATTTTTATCTGGAAAGGTGCTATACAAATAAAGTTTATTATTATTATTATTATTATTATTAGAGCAGTGGTGCTACTTTGCATCTGTAGTCTCCTACGGATACAAAGTGTGATCAGATGAAGAAATGTGCCAGCAGAGGGTGGAGAAGACAGCGGAGTGCTGCTCCACAGGAGGAGGTGGGCTCCCCGACGGAGGCAGGATTCTGCATGGACGGATCAGACAGCCGTGCACAGCCTCTGCACACAAAGGAGCACGGGGGCTGCTTCAGTGGGACCTGCAGCAGAAATGGATGCTGCCTAAAGGCAGCAGCAGCAGCAGCAGCAGCAGCAGCTCACTTCCCTTCAGAGAATCTGTCCACCCAAATCTCACTGAGCTGGCTGGACAGTGCCAAAAAAGAAAACCGCTGTTGGATTAAGTCTGTACCTGGAAATGCAGAGATCCTAATCAAGTGAAGTGAGTGAACTTTGAGTTATTTCAACAAATAAACTACAACAACAAACTGCAGCAGAATGTGAGGGACTCAGACCTGCTGTCTCGGTTTTGGATTTTCTGCCGAGGGTGGAGATCCTGTTGGCTCCCTGGATGAAGGTGAGGTCCATCACCTCTTTGGTTCGCTGAGGACATTTGGAAAGAGGAAGGCTGAATCAAACACTCACAACATCAACATAAGCTGACTCGGTCTGCCCCCTGCTGGCAGCCAACAGTACTGCGCTCTGGATTCTTCAACGGTCAGTTTAAACAAGTTATTGACCAGTTAGTCACTAAAAGTAAGGCAGCCCAGCCCTGGTAAAGGCCCAAAGACACTCAACAAAACTTTAATGCTGAACACTGGTAGACATTTTGGTAATTATAGCAGGAAAAAAGCCAAAGTATCTATCAAGGTTTCTGCAGGAAATCAGATTTGTTGCTGTGGCTGCCATTTGAGAACGTTAATGCCATCAAAGGCTGTAGGAGCGGATGAACATGCATAAATGTATAAACTGAATATGGTTTAAACGGGTTTATTTTGTCCTTTTTTGATCAGTGTGCTGGATTTGTGTTCAGACTGGCCCTGAAACGAACAGGATCTGTCTGCCTTTGATTGTGTGTTGGCTCCATAATGAGGTTCTGACCAGAGACCACATTCTGTGGTGGAAGGGCCCGGTCTGAGCATGGAGGGGAGGAGGGGGCCTGTCTGCGTGAAGAGTCATCATGAATCAGGATGAACTCAGTCATGAGGATTGCTCTAGAGCTTCACAATGTTTCACAATCATTTGTATTCTTGTCAGGTATGACTTTGTTTCTATCGTGGCATTGATAACTCCGGCATGAACAAGCTTTTTTAGATCCAAACTGTCCCTCCAATGACCCTTTCTCTGGGAGAACAGAGCAGATTTATCCACAGTATTCTAATTTTTGAAATCCTGTTTTTGTGGGTTTTATGAGCTGAAACCCCAATTGATGTCAAACTAAACAGTGGGCCCTGAATCTGTATTCTATGCTTTTTTAAATGGTGTTATAGAAATGATGACCCTTTTCTACGATATTCTATATAGGGGCAACCATGGTGCAGGGGTAGAGTGGTCATCCCTCTGATCAGAAGGTGGCAGGTTTGGTTCCCGTCAAGGTGTGCTTCACTTTGCTGGTTACAGGTCGGTGCCAGTGTTCGGCAGCCTTCACGCCGCTGCCTTTGCTCCTGTGTAGTTTGACTTCACCATGTCTCCACTTCACCCAGTCAAAAAAGAACAAATCTATGTCTGACCGCATGGCTTCTTCACCTCTGTTGTTGTTTTTGTTTGTGTTCTTGTGTGTGTGTGTGTGTTCTTGTGTGTGTGTGTGTGTGTGTGTTTGGTGGAGCTGCTCCGGTCAGCTGATGTTTACCTCGATGACATTGTGGCAGGACTTGCAGAAGAAGCGACCCTCCTCTGAGAGACCCCAGTCCACGGCTGCGCACTGGGCGCACGGCTCCGAGTAACCCGCCTGAAAGCAACACGCACGCGCGCACGCACGCACACATTCCCTCATTCATTAAACTGTTGATGAAGTTTGTAATGTGCTGAGGTTTCATATTACGCTCTCAACTTAAAGCGTCATTTGTTTTTCACCACAGAGACGCGCAGGTTACTGTTACGTCATCACGTAAACGTGCTGTGATGATCATAAACGGGATGAACTTAGTAATTGTTTCTGTACAGAAGACCTCTGCCCTCCGCCACACAGAGCGTTCATCGCTGGTGAAGCTGCAGAGCCCAAGAAAATATAACCAGCTTCCCACTGATTTCAACAACTGACGCCCAACAACAAGAACAAGGGTCTGATAAGAACATCATGATTATGATTACACGCAGAAGGAGGAAGGTTTAGCGTTAGCGGAAAATCTGCGGGCTAAAAACAATAGCTGACACGGGAAACAGAGGTCCAAGGCCATATCTACCGTTTCTTCTTCGTCCATTGTGATTCCAGAGATAAACTGTTTGTTGCCTTCTTCAACAGCCAGACAGTAGACATGTGCAGCCAAGGATGAGCAGCTTCTTCTTCGATGCGCCTCCGGAAAACCCGCCCGCTGCTGCCACCTACAGTCCGCCGCGAGAACTGCACGCCTTCAACGAAGGTTTTCACTGCTTGACCTTGAAAGAAACTCTGATGGTTGTTTCCACCTTCGATTAGTCTAAGGCTTCGTGGATCCAGGAAAACAAATGCAAGGATTACAAAAATGAAAGAAGGTTGAAGTGTGGAAGAGAATTAATAACCGAAAAACAGTATGAATTTACTGCAGCATAAGGAAAAGTGCGCGCCAGCTGTGGATCTCTGCAGAGATTGGTTTTCCTTCAAAGCGGATTTAGATGAGATCAGAGGTTATAAATAGACAACCAGATGTTTCCTTTGCTCTTATATAACATGGAAATCCCCCCCCCCATGTCCCAGTTGAAGGTGTTCTCCGTTCATGAATAAACTTTTAATTGTTTATTTTTCAGCTACTGCTGTGGAATCACGCGCACCCACCTGGCTGCTCACTGTTAGGAGCTTGGTGAATGTTTTGCTCAGGAACTCATCAAGTTCACTTTTATACAGCGAAGATTGGTGGCAGATTTTCAAAATAAAAGCCTTCACAGGCTCATCCCTACTGTGTTGTAGAAACCTGAAAATGCTCCCAAACAGTGTTACTCATGTACAAGTAAATATTACATACCTTAAAGACTACTTTACTAATTGTAAAACAAACTGAATGTAGCCTCAGACTGCCAATTGGACTGGGTACGTAAACCTGAAGACATGCTGTCCACACTGTCTGCAACGACAATGAACTGATCAGAAAAATTCTTTTTTAGGGAGCTCCTGGGTTCTTAACCTGCACTTAAAATCATGAATTCCGGGCTTCATAACATATTGAGCTTTTCAGCTTTTCTAGAGTTATAAGAAGACAAAGAAGGCCATGGCAGAAATAATCTTCTTTAACATTACAGCAGGTTTGTAAATACTTTTTTTTTTCAGTAAAGAGCTCACGACAACTTAACATGATGACATAACAAAAACACAGACATTTCATCACATTTGACAATAACACACAAGCCATCTAGACTTTTACGGTAACTTGTTTTGAATCTGCAGTTCATAATGTGTAAAAGTACAAAAACTATCTAATTACACAATGTGATAGAGTTAAAGTTAAAAAAAATGTACTCAAGTAAAAATGTACCATACATGGCAGTAACTATTATGTATGCAAATAAAAACTTTCTCAGAGATTTGGTTCAATCCTTGTTTTTGGCTTCAGTTTGACATGTAATTTGTGTTTTACTAAACAAAAATAAAAAATAAAAAAATTAGAAAAATCGGTTAGTTCAAAAGGGGCCCAAGTCCACAATTTTTCAAAATAGAGATATTATCTGTTCTATGGTCTTCAAGGGAAAAGCTATCTGATTATGTGCAAAACAGTCCCAAGTCTGTTGTGATGTATTGACTATGCTTGACATTTAAAATGCATTAAGTGCTAAATTCCTGGACTTGGGCCTGTCTTGCATGGGTTTAGCTTTATCCCATGGATGGCAACACTAGTTATCCAATATGGCAGCGCCCCTGTTTAATTCAAGAAGGGCCCAAGTCCAGAGACTTTAGTTTGCTAGTCCTCTGAAATTATAAAAGTGAGGTGCTTCATATTATAGCATTTGTAAGCTATGAACTGGAGCTAAATCTGGGTAACGTATGAATCATTTGGTGTAGCCTCCCTTTAAGCTATGCAATTAAAATCATTTCCTGGAAAAACAAACCTCTTGGACTTGGGCCCTTTTTGAACTAACTGATTCAATTTCTAATGAGCAAATGAACGACAAAGAAAAAATGTTCAGGGGCCTCATACTAAGTCTGGTGTGATGTATTAAAACAATAAATGATAAATCATTATTGAATTGAGCACAATAGGCTGTCGTGAGGATTCAGTTCAATGGTTTGAAAATAGACAAACCTTCTTTGGGTTTTTTTTCTTTGATTTTTTTTATTATTATTTTTATTTTATTTTACATTGTATCCCGATATTCACCCGTATCTAAAATTACATGTTAAACTCTGACTCGGGTTAAAAAACCAAAACCAAATTGTAGCCACTGGTATTGGGCTTTTACTGTGAAAGCCTTCAGCTTCACTTCCGCCCGCCGCCGTGGTTTCCGTTAACTTCAGTGCGGTCTGCGGTCTTCCTGGATGTGATTGGGGGATAATTTTCAAGAAAACCCTCTGAGAGCGGACTCGAGTCTCTTGAAAAGTTCCCGTTTGGACCGGGGAGTGCTCGGGGGGGGCTGGAGCAGGACTTTAAACCTCGCTTTGCTGTGGAACATCCGCCCGTGTGGAGCCCCATGAGCCCGCGGCTCCTCTCGGCTTTGGTCCCGGTCCTGGTCGCGGTGGCGGCGGCGGCGGCGGCGGCGGCGAGCCCGCCGGCGGACTCCGGGCAGCAGGAGTTCGGTAAGACCTCCGGACCCGGTTAGAGTCTCAGATGCCGACCAAAAACCGAGTGAACGTGATTGCTTAGCTTCAGGAAGCAGGACGTCTGCTGCTGTAAACTTCATGAATTTGTTTACATTATTTTAGGTCAAGAATTGATTGGATTTGGAAAAGGTTGATTTCAAACAATCCAAACAAAAATAAAACCAAGATGACCAAAAAACAGAAATATAGGAAGGTTTATCAAACGTGTTGAGTGGAAATGACAAACACACACAGAGGTCCTCATCCACGTCACTCATCTCCACCACCTGATCATCATGCAGATGTTCCACAGCTGGTGTGGAATCACGCAAATGAAGGGAAAAGCTGTTTCCTCAGAACTAAAGTGGAATGTGTGACAGCATGCAGCCTGAATGCTGGGACACGGTCATACATGGTCATACATGGTCATACACGGTCATACATGTGTGATTGTGTTGGAGCTCCACTGACCTCACAACCAGAAGATCCTGGTTCAAATCCTGGCTGGGACCTTTCTGTGTGGCGTTTGCATGTTCTCCTCGTGTGTGTGTGTGTGTGCGTGTGTGTGTGTGCGTGTGTGTGAGCGTGCGTGTGTGTGTGTGCATGCGTGCGTGTGTGTGTGTGCGTGCGTGTGTGTGTGTGCGTGCGTGCGTGTGTGTGTGTGTGTGTTTCATTTCCCTTCTCCTCCAGTCTTCTCCAGTTGCTTCATAGGTTCACTGATGTCTTCAGATTGTCCTCAGATGTGTGTGTGTGCCCAACAGTACCTGGGTAGGATCCAGTAGCCCTGCTGTGACCCGGCACAGGAAGTAGCAGGTTTTTACTGTGGGTTGGTTACATGTCACAAACACATTTGATCTTCTTCCTTGGAATGTTCCTCCACAACAGTCCAAGGAAGAAGATTTTGAGTCCAGTTGCACTGACTTCTGGATGAATGAGAACCTACCAAGCACTGGTGGATGTCAGTGTCCTGTGGGTCTGAACAGAGGATGAATCAAAGAACAGAAAGCTCCTGTGGCTCACCAATGTCAGTGTGTGTGTGTGTGTGTGTGTGTGTGTCCTGCAGCATCTCTGCGGTCCATCCTGGAGGACTTTGACGTCTTGCCCGTCTCCAGCCTGCAGAGCCACTCGGTGCGTCGGCGTGAGGTCCAGACTCAGACTCACGTGGAGAAGGTTCTGAGCTTCAGCGCTCTGCACAGGTTGGACTGTCGTCTGCAGAAAGTCTGTGTTTGGGATTCTTGGATTCTGACCGTTTCTGCTGCCTGACGCAGGAACTTCCAGCTGTATTTGAGAACCAACGACGAGCTCTTCAGCAGGGATTTCAGCGCCGTGGTGGTGGGCGAGGACGGGCGTGAGCACAAGCATCCGGTCAACAGACAGAACTTCTTCACCGGACACGTCATCGGTAATTCTGTGCTGGAGGTTGGACTGCTAGATCATCAAGCACTGGATTTATTCTTATTACATCAAAGTGAAGAGAAAAAATAGAAACCAAGTGCCAGAAAAGTGCATTTCCTGTAAAAAACAGAACACTGAACTATGAAATATAATCAAGGACCAAAGCTTGACCTCTGATCTGCTTTTCATCTGTTACCAAAGTGGTCTTTTCATTATGATGATGCTGTTTTTAGCCAAAATCCAAAAGCCTGTGTCATTCTCTAGGACATAGTTTCTGCAGAGCGGCAGGAGTTCATCAGAAACTCACCTCTGACTGTAAACCTTGGCTGATATCCCAGCATTCCTTTGATCACACTCTCTCCCGCTAGCATACAGCCACTCACACCCCCAGGCTAACGTTAACAGGGTCTTACACCCATCTGAGCCAGTGGCTTCCCCCCACTTTAGAGCATCATGCAGCATCTTGATGAAGGCTTGACCTTGACCTCCATGGAGGGTCCAGAGGCCTGCAAAAACAGGAGCAGCCTTTGAGTCTGTAAAAGCTATGCTGAAATGTTTCAAGAGTTCTGAAATGCTCCCTCTGGTCGGCGCAGTCTCTGTGTTCCCTCTTCTCTACCGGTTACTTTAGCTGTAGTCTCTGTCAGGCGGTTTGCTGGGCTTGTAACTCCGCCCCTTCGACCGTGTGTGGGTTGAAAGAAGATGGGTCGATTTAAAGAGCCAATTTGTTGACAACCGAGCAGTCAGACCGATGACCGAACTCTCTTCCAGGGGAGGAGAACTCTCGTGTTCAGGCCCACATCGACAACCAGGAGTTCTCGGCTCACATCCTGACCGATGAGGCCGAGTACAACATCGAGGTAACGTTTCTACGTCTGCATCCCGACCTCTGGAGAGCGGCGGAGAACAAACCCCTTCTCTGTCTGTGGTCCAGCCTTTGTGGAGGTTCACCTCAACGCCCCCAGATGGTCGCGTCCTCATTTATCGGTCAGAGGACATCAGGAACATCAGTCGGCTGCAGCAGCCTGCAGTCTGTGGGTACGTGAGCCCCGCCCTCACTGACGGGCGCAGAGCAGCCGTGCAGGACGAGCAGGAGGAAGGTTCGTGGGTGTTTACAACTTCAGTCTTCTAGGACTTTTGTCTGTTACATGAGAGATTTATGGTAACAACAATAGAAGAAAACCGTGTGTGTGTGTGACTGTAAAGACCTTTAGCTCTTAAAGCACGGTGGAAATGAAGCGTTTACCACTCATGACTGACAAAGCTGCATGCGTCAGTGCTGAAATGGTTCATGAAGTTTAGATGCCATGACTCAACTTCAGACGACATGGTCTGGATGAAGGAGACTTTCATACGTGTACATGTATGTCAGAGTGTTCATGGATCAGTGCTGGTTCCTGTTAGAGCTGCAGGACTCACGGACGGAGCACAGATGCTCCTCAGCCGCCTTTAAAAACAGATCTAAGCGATCAAAGGCTAGAACAACTCAATGTCCACGTGGAGTCACCCCCCCCAACAGAAACCTTCTGGTCCTCCTGAAGGTTCTGCCCCCAGGTCCAGACGGCAGCTCCACGACCACAGGAAGAACACCTGCCCACTGCTGCTGGTGGCCGACTACCGCTTCTTCATGCACATGGGTCGTGGGGAGGAGAGCACCACCCTCAACTACCTGGTCAGACCCCCTCCCAGACCGTGAAACACCCCCGCCCCAACAGAGTGCAGACCAGCTTCTGTCTGTGCTTTCAGATTGAGCTGATTGATCGCGTGGACGACATCTACAGGAACACGTCGTGGGACGAGGAGTTCTCTGGTTACGGTGTTCAGATCCAGCAGGTGAGGGGGGGTCGTGTTGACGGTGAAGCCCGGGTGGGCACCAACGGTCCTGACCTGTTCCTGTGATCACCTGTGCTAGATCATCATAGAAAGTGGGCCGACGCCGGTGGCTCCTGGAAAGAGTCACTTTAACATGAGAGGGAGTCCGGTGGAAGGTAAAGATGTGTGGGATGTCAAGAAGCTCCTGGAGGTAACGGCCCACCCTGTCCTCACAGCTGACAGGAGTCTGAGAAGAAGAAGCAGTAGTGGGGGTCTGAGGGCGCCATGCTGACACACTCGCCTCTCTACCTGCAGCAGTTCAGTGTGGACATTGCAGACAAAGCCTTCAACGTCTGCCTGGCCCACCTCTTCACCTACCAGGACTTTGATGAAGGCACTCTGGGTCTGGCCTATGTGGCCCCGTCCAAACCCGACATCCCCGGAGGGCTCTGCTCCAAAGGTTGGCTCTGCTTCTGTTACCCCCCCCCGCTCCCATTCACTGTTTGTTTTGACTTGTGACCTATTCTTCCTCTTTGCAGCTTGTCCTTCATCTACAAACCAACATGGAGCCATCTACCTGAACACGGGCCTCACCAGCACCAAGAACTATGGAAAGACCATCCTGACTAAGGTGGGAGGGGTCTTAAGCAGGAACACGTTGGACTGAACGGGTTTTTCTTTAGATTTCTGCTGTCCTGCCAGACCAGACGCAACAACAGAACCTCTTAGGTCTTCATCAGAAAACCAGCAGGAGACATGTAACCCTTGTGCTATCCTAGGCGCTTTACCAGTGGGAGTTGGGTCATCTAGACCCACTAGACAGTGCTCTGAACCTTTTTTCTTCAATGATTTGTGATCTTCACTGGTGTCCATGGATTACATGAAATCTTTCCACCTTTATCCACCTTTGTCATGGTAGGGAGAACACGTCAATGTAAGGGGGGGGGGTCATCTAAGATAGCACAAGGGTTACAGCTGCGCCTTGATGTGCAGCGGGGCTTTCATCCCAGATCCCTTTTAAAGCTGGTTGCTCTCGACAGACGTTGCGGTTCCATCAGTCCTTGAAGCAGCTGTCAGGACCAGAGCAGTGAAGAGGATTGAAACCGCTGATGCCCTTTTTCAGTTCAGGCGACCCAAAGAGGAGGTCCAGAACGTCCTGAAGGAGGACATTAGGCAGAGCAGATGGTCTCTGTGGCGCCCTCTAAAGGGAGAATGACAAAGTGGAGGAGAAACAGTAAAGTCTGTGACTCAGCCCCTCCCACAGCTGAAGCAGGCTCAGAAATGTTTTTCCTGCTTTTTCCTCCGGTCTTGACTTCCTCCACCCCTTACCGGCTCCTGCATGGGGGTAAAAGATCTTTGTTTCCACAGGAAGCTGACCTGGTCACGACCCATGAGCTGGGGCATAACTTTGGAGCTGAGCATGATCCAGACGACATCCTGGACTGCGCCCCCCGAGAGGATCAGGGGGGCAAGTATGTCATGTACCCCATTGCAGTGAGCGGAGACCAAGTCAACAACAAGGTGTGTGTGCTTCCTGTCCCTCACACGAGCAGTGCTCTGTCTGACTGAGGACTGAGGGCAGCTCGTCTGCGCAGCTCTTCTCCAACTGCAGCAAGCGCTCCATCGTGAAGCGGCTGCGCTCCAAGGCCACTTCCTGCTTCAGAGAGAGGAACATCAACGTGTGCGGGAACTCTCGGGTAGAGCAGGGCGAGGAGTGTGACCCGGGGCTGATCAACATCTCATTGGACGGCTGCTGCACCCCTGACTGCCGACTGAGAGAGCACGCTCAGTGCAGGTGAGGGTGACGGAGGTGAGACGGGCGGGGCACGCCCTGCTGAGGCGCCCCAGCTCAGCCTCCGATGTGTTCAGTGACAGGAACAGCGCCTGCTGCAAGAACTGCCGCTTTGCGTCCAGGGGCGTGGTCTGTCAGGAGCCCATCAATGCCACCTGTGAGGGCCACTCCTACTGCACAGGTGGGCTGCGCCGGGTCTAGCTTCTGTTCTCAGCTGGTCACATGCTCTGAGATGAAGCTGCTGCTGTGTTTCTGCGTTCCAGGAGACAGCAGCGAGTGCCCGGCACCGGAGAACGCTCCGGATAAAACCGTATGCCTGGACAACGGGGAGTGTCACAACGGAGAGTGTGTGCCCTTCTGCCAGGCCATCCTAAACCTGCAGCCCTGCGCCTGCAATGGTACTGCTGATCTAGAGGCCCAGCCGCTGGCTGATGAGATGACGTGAAGGGAGGGGCTCTCTGGAGGCTCAGAGATGCTTGAAGTGATCCTGGGCTTAGGTCAGGGGTGGGCCACCTGCGGCTCTGTCCTCCCTGTGCTGCAGCTCTCTGTGGTTTAGTGAAATAACTACCATGTTCTCAGATTGTCGTGATTCCTTTGACATGGTCAGGTAGAGCGAGCAGGCAGGAGGAAGAGAGCCGCGTGAACACGTGGAGGGGGCGTGTCTGCAGCTGTGAACGCCGACCACAGTCTGTGAAAAGTGGAAAGTTTTTCTAAAAAGACAGTCAGTGGTGATCTCATAGGGACACATGAGCGCCCCCCCAAAAAAGCCTTTTTTTCCTCCCCCTAGACCAAAACACCCCATTTCCACGTACAATTAATTAAATTTGCATTAGGCCGCCCCTACTATCCTGTCACCTCGCTGCTATGTATGTTGCACTGTCTCTGTAGAACACACTGCAGGGGGGGGGTTGCACGCGGGGGAAAACAATGAGCAGGTAGAGAGGCGGGGGCGGGGCTTAGACATACCGCTTATGATGCCAGACAAACTAAGAGCTGCTTCCTAGTAAAACATAGTTGTCATCCATAAATTTAATATAATTTATTGGGTTTAATGGATTTAAAGGAAAAAAAATAGAAAGGAGTCTGCATCAAAGTGAATTTGTTTCTATCATTTCTTTCATCTCTGGTGTTTGACAGACAGAAAAGTCTATTCAAGGTTGTGGAAAATGGACAAAACATCAAAGGAAACATCACGCTCATAAAGAATAAAAATAATTAAAATAAATAAATATCCTGACAGTATTTTGAATCAATACAAGTGTTGCCAAATGAACTATGGCGACAAAACCATTTTTTCTAACACCCCTGGAGTTTTGGCTCCCTGTGCTTTCATCTCAGTGGGAAACTGATCCAAATGGCTCTCTGAGAGGTTCAGGTGTTTAGAGCTCACCACTTCCTCTGATGGGGCAGATTTGGGCAGAAGTTTTGCCCCCTCCATGCAGGGTCATGACAGCAGTCTGCTGACCCGTCCTGCTGCCTCTCTGCTACATCTAGAAGGAATGATCTTCATTCTTTAGCACGCCATCAGGGTACGAAGCGCCTTACAGTGGACGCTGAGCTTAAAATCTTGTCTCTTCCAGAAACAAACTCTTCCTGTAAAGTCTGTTGTCGGAACAGTGGGGGGGTCTGTTTACCTTACAAGGACAAAGGTGACAGCTTTGTGTTCCTGCGGAAAGGCAAACCGTGCACAGTGGGCTTCTGCGATGGAGCGGTGAGTGGAGCTGCTGTTCAGTGGATCCAGTGTGGTGGGTGTGTTAGTGTGGGGGGGGGTAACCCTACTAACCCAACTGTCCGTGCAGGGGAAGTGCATGAAGCAGGTGCAGGACGTGGTGGAGCGGCTGTGGTACTTCATCGATAAACTGGACATCAACACCTTTGGGAAGTTCCTGGCTGATAACATCGTGGGCTCAGTGGTGGCGTTCTCGCTGCTCTTCTGGGTTCCTGTCAGCATCCTGGTCCACTTTGTGGTGAGTTAGCCCCCTGTCCCCCCGCCTGCTCATCCTGACTCAGCTTTTGAGGCTGGCTGTGGTCTGCTGTGTTTGTTCTGACGAATCAGTTGAAGGTCGCTTTTCTCGCCTTTCAGGACAAGAAACTGGACAAGCAGTACGAGCAGACGGCCAAGTCTCTGTTCTTCCCCAGCGTGAGTTCTGATTTCTGTCTTTGGTTTGAAAGTCTGACCCTTGTGCTGTCTTGTGGGGTCCAGATGACCCCACTCCCAACGTTCCCGTGCCTTGGACAGCACAAGGACTAGAGGTGATGGTTAGAGAGGATCCAGCAGCTGTTTGGGATGTTCAGCACACATGCAGCTTAACTGAACCACTGAAGTCTGCTTAAGTTATGGTGCAGACACTTTGGACGCCGCCGCCGGGCTGCTATTACAAGTCTATTGGAGAAAAAGGGACGTAAAGGGCGTGTCTGGGTGATGACACATACACCTGTGCCAGAGGGATTGTGGGAAGTTTCCCCCATGCTGTGTGGGGGGAGCCAGGTGTCATGTCTTCCAGTGCTTTCTCTGCTGTTGTAGATGTAGAAAGCACTTCTGGGATCTCTGGATGTTCATGCTCAGCCTTTTTTCCCAGAATGCAGAGCTGCTGAGCAGCCTCGACTCGGCTTCAGTTCGGATCGTCAAGCCTCCGAGCTTTCCCGCCCCCCCTCTGCGCTTGCCCCCGAGTGGCCCCCAGCAGACCAACACCCCACCTGTCTTCAGACCAGGCCCCGACTCGGGTCACACCTCCCCTCCCCTGGACAGCCCCCGCATGGCCACCATCCAGGAAGACCCCAGCCTGGACTCCCGTCTGGACGAGGACCAACTACAGGAGGACTTTGGGCGGGCAGCGGGGGCGGGGTCAGTCCTGCGCTCCTTTGAAGACCTGACGAAGGCGAAGGTAGTGTGCCGCAGCGAGAAGGCGAAGCTGTTCCGACTGCAGAGACACCATCATGTTGAAAGCAAGGAAACGCAGTGCTGAGAGGTGCAGGCAGGTGGCGCTGCACCACCAGCTCCAGGCAGCAGCAGCTTTCTGGAGAAAACCACATCCTGTTACCGGGGCTCTGTGAGAGCCACACACTACCAGCAACATGCTTCACCATGAGGCAGTTTGACGCAGACAAGGAGTGGATGCTTTTAGCTGGGCAGTCTAAACATTATCTTTAGACTGTGAGGAGGTCACACAGCACCAAACACAGTTTGATACCACATATGGAGTTTGAGTCTGCTTTAAATGATTTCTTTTTTCTCTTTCTGACCCACTTTTGTATAAAGTGTCCCTCGTCCTTCCAGCTTGTCTAGCTCACCTCGGTCAGTATTTTGTGTTTGTGGAGTTTGTCTTTGAGGGACTCAGGAATCAGAGGAAAGACGATGTTACATTGTGCTTTTTAATCTTCTGAGGTTTGTTGGTGGTAGGCATTTTTAAAATATAAAAATGTATTTACCCTAAAAACCAACTCATTTTAATTTGTTTGTCATTGGAGCATATGTATGAATGTGCAACATAAACTCCAAATGAGCTTTTATTTGTTGAAAATATTTTACACCTTTTAAAAATGCATTACATAGTTTGTCATATAGTAAAATGTGTTTTTCTTGTGGTGTTGCCAGGTGGTGTAGTGGTCAGCACTCACTGCGTTCTTGAACCGTGTTACATACCCGGTGTGTTTGTAGCTTCCCAGCCAGTCAGCACATCATTCAGTATTTGTACACAATAAAAAGTAAAAAATTGTTAAGAAAAGTACACAAAACAAATAAAACTTTTGTATTATTATAAATTTCTTGTTTCATTTTATTTTTAAATAAAGTTCCAGAAACAAAGACACACGCCCCAACACTACCATGCCTGGCCACTAGGGGGCGGTAAGGCGGCTTCAAAGGGTTTTCTTCACAGCCACAGGAACGTGAAAGAAGAGGCGTAAAACATTACGGACAGAACAGAGCGCTCATCTGGCGTCTCCGTTGCTGTACATGACAGCTGAGTTCTGTTCTGCGTCCTGGTGAGCTTCAGGGGCGGACCGGCGCTACAGTCCGGTTCCGTTTAAAGCTTTTTTTTACAGTCTGACCCCGGAGCCTTCAGGACGGGACGATGTTCTGTGTCCGAGTTCGAGCCCAGCAGCTGCTGCACAGAGTCTTCTCTCCTTCGGCTGGTAACGTCCCTTCAGCCGTCAGATGAGTGACTGCAGCTGCCTGGCTGGACGGAGTCCTTCATGATGATGACCTGCTGCTGGAGGATGACCTTTAACCTCCAGCAGCAGGTCACTGCGGGTCAGGGCTGGTTCTGTCCACACGCAGCTGCAGGAAACGTTTGTCTCTATTTTATCACCCAAAATGCAGCACTTTAAAGCCTTTCCCGGGGTTAGAAGCAAAACAAAAACGTTCATTTATCTTTAACCTATGGGCTGTTTGCAAGCTTTTCCACTCCGATCATCTTATACTCTGTTATCAAATCGTTGCCAGTGGTTACATTAACTTAATGTTTTTAGCCAAAACCAAAAATCAGAAGTTCAACTCTGAGTTGTTGGAAGTAAGCCTTCGCTGATTTCCCATCATCCCTTTGTTTATATTCCAGCTGTTGTAGTTTGTTTTTTCAAACTGCATTTTTTCATCTGCTCTGATCCTCCACAATTTCAATCAGGAAATACTCAGAATGCCGTTTTCATCCTAAATTCTTTATGAATGTCCTCCATCATGAGAAAAATGCTACAAGAAAACCCCCATTTTCATTGGAGTGGGTCTGTAAACTAGGAATTAGACCTTTTCTCCAAACCTTCTCTGTGAAACTTTGAACCCCTGAAGCGGTTCGGTCAGAAAACCGCAGACCTCCAGTCTCTGAATGGGGTCTTTTCAGGACAGCTTTGTTCCCCACAGGACTACGGTGGACCGCTGCCTGCAGATCCCCCTGCAGCTCTTCAGACTCCAAGGACGCTGCCCCCTCCATGCTCAAGCACCTGACCTCAAAGATCACAGCCGTAGGTCCAATTACTGTGGCAGAATACATGAAGGAGGTCCTCACCAACCCTGTGACGGTATGTGAGTCCCCGCTGACCTCTGACCTCTGCTGTACTCGGGGGGGTTACATTTCATGCTTTTATAGACGTGGTTAAAACTCACAAAACCGTAAACTAATATTTTGAATTTTTTTTTTTGATAACAATAAAAATCTGGAAATTTAATACCTTTAATACCTTAAAACCTCTAATATCTATACGGTTTGTATTTTTGAGTCACAAAAGTCAATAAATCACTTAAGTTGACCGGATCCAAAAGAGTATTTTTAATTCTAAGTAAATAAATCAATCCGAACTGGTCCCTGTCAGACCTGGTCCCTGTCAGACCCGGTCCTCATTAGATCCGGTCCCCATCAGACCCGGTCCTCATCAGAACTGATCCCTGTCAGATCCGGTCCCTGTCAGACCCGGTCCCTGTCAGACCCGGTCCCTGTCAGACCCGGTCCTCGTCAGACCCGGTCCCTGTCAGACCCAGTCCTCATCCGAACTGATCCCTGTCAGACCCGGTCCCCGTCAGACCCGGTCCCCGTAGGACCCGGTCCTCGTCAGACCCGGTCCTCGTCAGACCCGGTCCCCGTCAGACCCGGTCCTCGTCAGACCTGGTCCTCGTCAGACCTGGTCCCCGTAGGACCCGGTCCTCGTCAGACCCGGTCCCCGTCAGACCCGGTCCTCGTCAGACCCGGTCCCCGTCAGACCCGGTCCCTGTCAGACCTGGTCCCCGTAGGACCCGGTCCTCGTCAGACCCGGTCTCCGTCAGACCCGGTCCCCCTCCTTGCTTTTTCTTTCTCCTGCACTCAGACTGTCTTTTGTTTTGCTGCAGGGTTATTATGTGAGGGGCGACATGCTGGGACCTGATGGAGATTTCATCACATCACCAGAAATCAGTCAGATTTTTGGAGAGGTGAGACACTGAGGCTCCTGTCCTCACATCACTCTCCTTTTCAGAGGAGTCTGGTCTTTACCAGCATCGAAACGTCTGATGATTCTGATCTGCTGGTTCTTCCTGGTGGTCTGCAGCTGATGGGCGTGTGGATCATCAGCGAGTGGATGGGAGCGGGCCGCCCCCAGCGGCTGCAGCTGGTGGAGCTGGGACCTGGGAAAGGATCGCTGGCTGCAGACGTGCTCAGAGTACAGATCCGTTCACTAGAACCCTCTCCTCCTGTAGAAACGGCTGGTGAAGAGGATGAAGAGTGGTGTGTGGTTATGTGGGTGTGTGGGTGTGTGGGTGTGTGTTTGCCGGGTGTGGTGTGTTTTGTTGATGTTTGTTATTGTGTTTGGCCACATAAATCAAAAGACTGGATGAAATATTAATCATGACTTAATGAAGGAGCCTTTCACCTGCTGAACTACTAAAGTCTGATATTTGTGACTCTTTTATTAAAATGTTTTGGTCTATGACCTTTAAAAACATGAAGGTCATCTCTGATTCCCCCCCATGCAGGTCTTCAGTCAGCTGAAGTCAGTTGTGGGCGGGGCGTCAGTGTCGCTGCACCTGGTGGAAGTGAGTCCAGCTCTTAGTGTCATCCAGGCTCAGAACCTGACCGGCGGTCAGGGGGGGCCGAGCAGCGACGGCCCGGTCTACCTGCGGGGAGAAACAGCCGCGGGGCTGCCGGTGTCGTGGTACCGGCGCTTGGAGGACGTCCCTGCAGGTGCTGAGCCCGGTTCTGTACCAAGCCTCACTTAGACTCTGCACGTGTTTACGTGTTGATGAAGGAGTGATGAAGACGAAGCTTTCCTCTTCCTGCTGCTCCTGTTGCTCATTCAGAAACTCTGCAGAAGGTTCTGGTGGATGCAAACGGTGAAACATCTCTGCTGGGGTCCAGCTTCAGCATCGTTTCTGCCTCACTTCTTATTCCATGAGATTCAAAGAAACAAAATCTGTCAGAGAACGACTATCCGAGCGTTCAGGGTCGTGACCAGAGCAGCAGCTGGTGTCCTGTTACCCCCCCTCTGCCCCCCCGTCTGTCCGTCTGCAGGCTCTGCAGGCTCAGTGACCGATCTTCTCTTTGGTCTGCAGGATTCAGCATCTTCATCGCTCATGAGTTCTTTGACGCTCTGCCAGTCCACAAGTTCCAGGTGAGTGGGGGGCTGCAGACGGTTCTGGTCCTGGGGGGCTGCAGACGGTTCTGTTCCTGGGGGGCTGCAGGCGGTTCTGTTCCTGGGGGGCTGCAGGCGGTCCTGTTCCTGGGGGGCTGCAGACGGTTCTGTTCCTGGGGGGCTGCAGGCGGTTCTGTTCCTGGGGGGCTGCAGGCGGTTCTGTCCCTGGGGGGCTGCAGACGGTCCTGTTCCCGGGGGCTTGGTCAGCAGCCGCTGTGTTTGTGACAGAGGACAGACCGGGGCTGGAGGGAGGTGATGGTGGACATCGACCCCCACGGTCCGCAGCAGCTCAGGTTCGTCCTGGCGCCGTCTCCGACCTTGGCCTCATCCGTGCTCGTCCAGGTGAGGCTGTCCACCCCCCCCCCCCGCACACACACACACGTCCTGCATGTCATGTTCCAGCACTGATCTGGTGGGAAACCATTATGCTGCTTTAGCGGTTTGCAGCTTAGAGCGAGATGATCTTCTATACGTGATTTTATCATTTTTATGATTATTAGTAAATGCCTGTTAACATTTTTTTAATCAGTGCTTTTTTTCTTGACGGCAAAGAGCCGGAAGAAGGTTTAGTGTCAGGCTAAGACGTGCCAACAGCATTTACAGTCAGGACCATAAATATTTGGACAGAGACACATTCTTTCTAATTTAGTTTCTGTACATTACCACAGTGAATTCGAAATAAAACAGCTCAGATGACATTGAAGTGCAGACATTTAGCTTTTATTCCATGGGTTGAACAAAAAGATTGCATACAAATGTGAAAAACTAAAGCATTTTTTAAACACAATCCCTTCATTTCATGGGCTGGTAAGTAATTGAACAAATGAAATAACTGAAAACCAAATGGTCATTACTAATATTTGGTTAAAAACCCTTTGTTGGCAATGACAGCCTGAAGTCTTGAACTCATGGACATCAGCAGATGCTGGTTTTCTCCTTCTGAATGCTCTGCCAGGCCTTTACTGCAGCAGCTTTCAGTTGCTGTTTGTTTGTGGGCCTTTCTGTCTGAAGTTTAGTCTTCAACAAGTGAAATGCTTCTCAATTGGGTTAAGATCAGGTGACTGACTTGCCCATTCAAGAATATTCCACTTCTTTGCTTTAATAAACTCCTGAGTTGCTTTGGCTGGATGTTTTGGCTCGTTGTCCATCTGGATTATGAAACGCCGTCCAATCAGTTTGGCTGCATTCACCTGGATCTGCGCAGACAGGGCTGCATTCACCTGGATCTGCGCAGACAGTTTGTCTCTGAACACCTCAGAATTCATTGGGCTGCTTCTGTCCAGTGTCACGTCATCAATAAACACTAGTGTCCCAGTGCCACTAGCAGCCATGCAGGCCCAGACCATCACACTGCCTCCACCGTGTTTTACTGATGATGTAGTGTGCTTTGGATCAGGAGCTTCTCCACGCCTTCTCCAGACTTTTCTCTGGCCATCATTCTGGTAGAGGTTGATTTTGGTTTCATCTGTCCAAAGAATGTTTTTCCAGAACTGTGCTGGCTTTTTGAGATGCTATTTAGCAATGTCCAATCTAGCCTTCCTATTCCTGAGGCTCATGAGTGGCTTGCAGTGTTCCCTCTGGATCTACTTTCATGCAGTCTTCTTTTATGGTAGACTTGGATGATGGCATGAGTCCTCTAATCAACTCCAGGCCTTTTATCTGCTTCACTCATGATGACATAACAAGGGAATGGTCCACACCTGCCCATGCAATAGCATGGAAGTCAATTGTCCAATTACTTAGGAGCCCATCAAATGAAGGGATTGTGTTTAAAAATACTTTCGTTTTAAACATTTTATGCAATCCTTTTGTTCAACCCATGGAATAAAAGCTGAAAGTCTGCACTTCAATGGCATCTGAGTTGTCCAAATATTTATGGTCCTGACTGAATGCTGCAATAACATCAGTCTTTATTTTTTTCGGGACACGATTGGAAACATGAATTTACATGATTGTTCACATGTTTTCTCAGAACTGTGCAGCATTTCTGCATTCAAAAGTCGTCTCAGCCGGCTCACAAAGCGTCTCGATCAGAAAGAAGTTTTGGTCCAAACGAGTCTGATCGGGGCAGAGTATTCCGAACGGCGTGTTTACATGACGCATTTTTATTTTGGTCAGGCGTTTATTCCCATTACTGTTGTCCATGTAAACGCAGCTACAATTCTTGTCTTTTTGAAGGAATCTGACCCTCAAGCCTGATTTTCCTCATCACTCTCGTGTATCAGGCGGCCGAAGCGCGGGATCACCTGGAAGTGTGCCCAGAGGCCGGAGTCATTGTCCAGCAGCTGGCCAGAAGAATCTCAGAGAACGGTGGAGCTGCTCTGATCGCAGATTACGGCCATGATGGAACAAAGACGGACACGTTGAGGGTACGACAGGAGCGTCCCGGCCGGCATGCTTCTTCCTGATGCAGGATGCCTGTTGACATTGTTGCATTGGACAGGGCTTCAAAAACCACCAGCTCCACCACGTCCTGTCCTCTCCCGGCTCAGCCGACCTCACCGCCGACGTTGACTTCAGCTACATACGGAGGATGGCTGGAGAAGGGGTGACCTGTCTGGGACCAGTGGCCCAAAAGACGTTCCTGAAGAACATGGGCATTGATGTCCGCATGCAGGTATTTGAGCAGGAGTGGATCTCCTTCAACGTCGTCTCTAATGGCTCCTCAGACCACGTCTGAGTTCATGAACAATGATCTTATATACACACACACACACACACACACACACACACACACACACACACACACAGGGATGCAGGGAGACAGCTGGATTGAAATTCCTGTACATTAAAGTAATACAATGTTTGACTTTATGGTTGGGTAGAACTTCATTGATGGCAGTAAAACAGTAAAATGATACAGATGACATTAACAGAAAAGCCACTGAAGGAGGGGCTTATTTGTGCAGAGATCCTGAAAGACATAAAGCAGAGATCACTCTGCCCCCCCCCCCCTCTGGATCCTCCCTTTCATGTATTTTCATCACTTCATGTTTCCACCTTATCTCAGCAGCAATGAAGACTTTGGACTCTTGTGTCTGATCAGTGGGCTCGGTTCTGTCGCCACAAGGGGGCAGCAGAAACACATCATCATCATCATAATAATAATAATAATGGATTGGATTTATCTGCGTTTTTCCAGATGCTCAAAGCGTCTGGCAATGTGTCCATTATTCATTCACTCTTTATCCATACTTGGTGATGGTAGAGGCGTGGCTGCCAGTTCGCGCCTACGGTCCCTCCGACCGTCACCGGGATCATTCATGCACATTCATGGTGGTAGGCAGTAGCGTTAAGGGTCTTTAGTAGGGCTGTGACGTTAACCGCATCGCCACACTTTTTTATTAGTTTTATTTATTTTTTAGGTTTTGCATATGGTGCGTGATTGGAACTATAATAAACACATTAAAATAGACTTTCCTTCTTTCTTTCAGACTGTTCTCTCCTTCTCTCCCACCGCGCCGTCTCTCTCTCTCCCGCGCTCTCACTGCCTCTGCTCCACGTGACACGCGGCTCCCTTTACATACACAGGCACGCGCTTTCAGAAGCACACATCCTCATTCTACAACAAAAGTTTCCGTCTCATGAGGAAATAAGAGAAATTTACTGCTTTCTAATTATCAATTTCCATTGTTTTCATTTCCATTACAAGCTGTGTGCGTTCTTAAGTGCGCGACACGGCCGCCCGCCAGAGGATTTTGTGTTGGGGGGGGGGGGGGTGTTACTGTCCTCCTTCATTCCGTAACACCAAACATGAACGCGTGCCAAACTGCCCCGCGTTCTTCATGGGTGTCAGGCTTCATGGCTACCAGAAAAGTGACAGAGTGTCTGCAGTCTGTTTATTACTGGGCAATATTTAATATCCTGAGAAGACGTCTGTACCAGAGAGCACAGGTGAAACTCACGTGCAGCTCCAGAGCGGTCCGCTGCAGAGGAATCAACACACACCCCCAACACACATGTGCGCGCTCCCTCCTATACCCACACAAAACGCTCCGCGCTCCCACACACAATCTACAACACCTATAGTTAGTTCACAAGTTAGATATGTAGTTGTTAGTTGTTACTGTTATTTGTTAATAAAGAATAGTACGTTGTAATTGTATTTATTTCCGATGCGGCTGCCGGGGGATTTTGTGTTGTTTTTTGTGTTTTTTTCTTTTCTTTTTTTTTTTTGGGGGGGGGGGGGGGGGGGGGGCTGCGGTTAACCGCGACACCTGGTGGTTCATAACCACGGTGATAAAAAATTCGACACCGTCACAGCTCTAGTCTTTAGTGATGTTAATAGCCTGCCTGGAATTGAACCCTGGTTTCCTGCGTGGTAGTCTCTCACCTTACCAGCCGCTGCTACCCACTCTGTCCACAAAGGTGTTCATGTTGTGCTGTGACTCTGTCCAGGTTCTCCTGAGAAACTGCAGCGACCTGTCCACCAGGAAGCAGCTCATCAGCAGTTACGACATGCTGACCAGTTCCACCAAGATGGGGGAGCGCTTCCAGTTCTTCAGCCTACTGCACCCCAGCCGCTTCTCCAAACCCGTCGTATCGGCAGGGCTGAAGCTGGACCGGACGAAGAGCCCAGCTCCACTGCCGGTGGCTGGATTCACGGAGCTCAGATTCTCTTGAGCGGGAAGCTTTAGGAGGTTCAGAATTCACAGAAGGCCTGGCCTCAGAAATGGGAAAATGCTGGTTTCATTTTTCAAAAGCGTCTCTGATGTACTCTAGTGTATTTAACTCGTCTTTTATGAACAATTTTTCAAAATGTGAGGTTGAGTGAAAAATAAGGAAATAAAGACTTTTACTGAGGAGATGAGTGGATCAAAGTTCTGGGTGTGAGGGGGAAGGCAGTTCCAGAGGGAATGAATCCTCTGCTCCCCATGGTGCTGAGGCAGGAAGATGGAAAATAAAGATATGTAATGGAGTCTAACTGGAAACCAATGAGGTGGACGCTGAGGGCAAACAGCTGAATGAAAAAAGAGGATCTGAAGGAATGAGAGGAGGCGCTGGGCCAAGAAAGGCTTTGAAGGACATGGATTTTGTTCTCAACCTTTTATCCTTTGTGCTATCTTAGATGACCCTCCCCCTTCCATTGAGGTGTTCTCCCTACCATGACAAAGGTGGATAAAGGTGGAAAGATTTCATGTAATCCATGGACACCAGTGAAGATCACAAATCATTGAAGAAAAAAGGTCAGAGCTCTGTCTAGTGGGTCTAGATGACCCAACTCCCAATGGTAAAGTGCCTAGGATAGCACAATGGTTAACTTACTGGGAGCCCAAAAAGAACAGGAGCGATGCAGTGAGGAGGTGGAGTTGCTGCTGAGTTCTGAACCAGCAGAGGTTTATGGAGGGATTTTGAGGAAGACCAAAGAGAAGGAAGTCACAGTGATGACGTTTGAGTGAAAGGAAAATGTAACATCAAGGATTGTACCCAGACTCTTTACCTAAGGGGGGACAGGACCAGGGAACCATCTATTTTTTTAGAGAAAATCGTATTTCTGGAAATAGGCCAATTCAATTTTCTTTTTTAATGCCCAAATTCACAACAACAGTCGTCTCAATGGGCTTCATACCGGTAATTGTAAGGTAATCATACAATCAAAAGGATCATAAATGCATAGAATTCAATAGGATAATACTAAACTCTAACTGAACAGACTAAACTAAACTGGCATCCCTGCCCTTAGATCCCCCTTCGTGGTAAGGAAAAACTAAAGAAAAAGGGATTCCGGAAAGAAAGAAGAAACCTCAGGGGTGTCCACATGGAGAGGGTTATCATGGGTATCCCCATGAATGACAGGCGATGCACCAGAACTCTTAGAGAGAATTAGCTTATCTAACTCTACAACTACATTGCATAGTCCAGCAGACGAGCTTCATCCAGATGGAGTTGGGGGACGGTTGGGGGTGTGAGATGAGCCAGAGGCAGAGTCCACAGCCAGGTGTAGGAGCAGAGACGAGGTACTCGGTCAGGTACAGGAAATAGATTTGGTTTTAAAAGCCAGGAGCTCTATTTGCGTTTGAAGAACCATCAGTTGTCATCATCGAGGCCATGATAAGGAAGAGAGTGAAAGAGTTGCTTTGGGTTTGCTGGACAGGTAGCGCTGGGTGTCAGTGAAGGTCAGAGCCCTGAGGCACACCTGAAGGTTTTTAGCTGATATGAGTGAAACCAGTGAAGACCAAAATCATGTCAGCGTACGGCGCTACTGAAACCCAGAGGTTTACTGAGGGAAGTCTCTGCAGGGCATGCGTGTGTGTCCATACATGTATGTACGTATGTGAATACGTATGTGTGTGTGTGTGCTAGCATGCTTCAAAAACAGGAATGAACACACCAGAGCACACATATGTCTGTGAGTCTGCAACACTCCTACATCTGCTGGGAAAGTGTCTCCCCAGAGACTTGAGGGTTGTGGGTTCAAATCCATGATTGGGCCAAACCAATGAACCACAAAATATGAGCTAAAGCCTCCCTGCTTGACATCCAACATTGAGGTTTGGATTGGGGGGGTCAGACCACCAAATGATTCCTGTGACTGACACATTCAGGTGATTGCTAGAAGATCTACAGACTACATGATGATGAGACACAAGACACAGAGCAGATGTAACAGATTGTTTTTAATTTTTCAGCTCATAAAACACTTTGTAAAAATATAAAAGTTGTAGAATAAATTCTCAGGCTTAAGTCTAAAACCCCTTTAGAGTTCATAGGGACTGACAATGGCAGCCTGTTTCTCAGCTCAGAGGAAATACTGACAACTAGAACATATCTGACTTTTTTTACTGTACGCTCTCTTTACAGAGGGTTTATTACAGAAGCAGAGAGCCTGATTTCTGCCCTGTAAAAGTAAGAATGACCCTTCCTGGAGCTGGACTTTTGTCTGTCTTGGTCTCCTTTAGGAAAGAGCCTGCAGTGTTTTAGATAAATATCTTAATAAGACAGAAACCTTTCTCAGGAAATCTGAAATTCTGACATGACAGAGAAACTGACACATTCAACATGATAACATGTTCATCTCATCATTCTGATGAACTTACTAAAAAATTAACCTAAATTCAAACTCATGACTGTCTTCAGTCTCCCTGGGAGGTGAGGAGCTCAAACACAGGAATCAGAAATAATCCAGTTTTTCCTTAAAGACCTACTATGATGGAGTTTTTAACATGTCCTTGTGGTATTTTCTCACGATGGAGGACATGCGTAAAGACTTTTAAGATTAAAATTCCATTTCGGAGTATTTCTTTATTCACATCGATGTGAATCGTGATGCTGGGCGGGCCACAAGCTCCCTGCTCTGCAACACGGAAGCAAAAGGGGGGTGGGGTTGCTCCCCCCACACATACAACTCATTCATTTTCTAATCTGTTTTATTCCTTTAGGGCTGCTGGAGCCTATCCCTGCCACTTGCGGGCGAAGGCAGGGGTACCCTGGACAGGTCGCCAGTCTGTTGTGGGGTCAGTCTAGTCTATCAAACACACACACATACATTCCCATTCACACCTAGAGAAAATTATAGAGGGACCAATGAACCTATGAAGCATGTTTTTGGATGATGGGAGGAAGCCGGAGTCCCCGGAGATAACCCACGCATGCACGGGGAGAACATGCAAACTCCACACAGAAAGGTCCCCATTGGGGTTCTGGTTCAGGTCCCTGTCAGGGACCAGGGACTTGAACCAGGGTCCTTCTTCTTTTGTGTCAATAGCTCGATTAGAAATATGTTTTTTAAGAGAAATGTTGATGTGTTCAATACTTATTTCCCCCGCTGTAAGTAAGGGTTAATGGCCGACGAAGTATGCATTATCACTTTTTACCGCATTGTGGAAGCCTGAATTAAAGGACGGTTGTTTCCGCAAAGTGCGTCAAAAAGTGATAATGCATTCTTATAAGGCCATTAACCCGCTTATACCATGGTCACTTACAAAAGAAATAAATATTAACCAGTTTTTAGTCCTTAATTTCTGTTTTTTTCCAATTTGGGTCGCTTTTCTCACAAAAAGCGGACAATTTGTTACGTGCCACACTACATAACAAAGAGTCCGCGCCGCGCAGCACCACCGCTGCAGTCAAGATTCAGAAATATATCTATGCTGATCGTCCCGATGGCTTGAATAAAGCATCAGTTCAGAGAGAAAGTTCATCTCTTACCGCTTGTTTTTGTCCAAATTATGAAGCAAAAGGTTGTTTTAAAGAAGCCGGCGCAGTGATACAAAACAATTTAAGCTAGGTGACTGGAACTTCTTTTTTCCCAGTGTGGTTATCATGTGGTATATCACTTTTTAATGCACGCCCAACACCCATTTAGAATCAAGTATTCCCCCAGACCATGGTATGATCATCATTAAAAGACCACTGGGAAGGCGCTGAAAACAGATCAAGAGGGTCAGAGTGGGGACTTTAAATAGGATTTCTGCAAATCCTTTCAGTACTTCTTTGGTTGAAATCGTGTTTAACTAATTCACTCAGTTCTGCTCTTTCACAGCTTGCATGGAGTCTAGTTTGAAACTCAGTGTGTGTAACTGCACTCTTATGACAGAACATGATCCTGAAACCAGCATTCAGCAGAATAAACCAGTTCAGTTAGAAAAGAAGGAATCTTCCAGTTGGATCAGATAAAAAATACCTGAAAAATAAATACAGGTAGATATTGCTGAATGAAGTTTCATGAGTCTGTGACTCCTGTCTGAACGAGTACATGTGCTGAGAGCGAGTCTCTCTACATAGGATGAGCATCATTTTGAAATCTGAGGGCCGAAGCGTAAAGAGCAGCTGGGTAGAAGCAGTGTCCTTCATTGGATTGATTGGTTCAGTGTTTGCAGCTCACCTATGGTTCCTCTACATTTCTCACAGCTGCAGGTATGTTTTCCTTCTCATCATTTCTGTTGCTGCAGCTGATGTCAGTTTCAAAATGAGCCATCATCTTTCACCTCAAACATTTGAGATGCTTTTTGTTGATGTCTGAACTTATTATTCCTGCAGAAACCTTTTGGCGGGGCTCAGGACCTGAGGTGGATGCGGTCTGTCATTAAAAAAGGATGGAACAGCTTAGCAGACGATAAGACAGACGTTTGCTCCTGACAGAGGTCACTCAAAGTGCAAGGATAATTCAGTCAGTTATACAGACTGACCTCAAACCAAGGATCTGAAGGGTTCAGATTCTTTATGGGCCGCTCCACCACAGCTTAGCTAGCAGTAAAGACACTTTTTTTACACAGAAAATCTGTGGAGCCTCACTGCATTTAAAAGTGGATGCTTGAAAAGAATCTGGACATGCGTATTCCTGCTGCTCACACCATCCTGGAGGCTGATGGGAAACCGTTTCTGTTGTGGACCCTCAGGGGCTTTTAGGGATCCTCATCCATGTCGTCCAGGTTAGGGGACATGATAAAGTGTTTGGGGTAATGCAGGCCTCGTTCATCAGCGTATTCCTCCCAGCGGGCGTCATCGCTCTCATGGGTGATGTAGCGCTCGCCTCGCCGTGTCTCAAACTCCCTGAGGTCCAGCCAGGTTTGGTAGTCCTGCAGTGATGGTACAGAGACAGAGGTCAGTGTCAATGGTGTCTCAGCATTGATGGTGTAGGTTTTACTCTTTGATCACTCAGAGTCACATGAAAGTCCTGGGGCATGCTGGGACATGAACAAAGCCCCTGACTCTGCTGTTTCCATGGAGATGCTGTCTGAAGATCACCAGCACATCTCTGAACTGTGGCTGTGAGGGCAGGACATGTGATTGAGGCAGAATCATCTGAACAGCGTTAGGGGCATCCAGGCATTCACACCCACACACAGTGAAGCCAAGACTTAAAATGCTGGTGGGGGGACCCCCCATCACCTTTTATCAGGAAAAAAGGACTTTGATTTACTGCAGAAAACACAAGGACACTAAAGCAAAGGGATCCCTGTGAGGAACTGTAAAATTCCCACTGCACCCTTATGTGGTCTCAAACCTGTGTCTTGCTGTCAAGAGCAGTTGACACTGCCCCACAGCCCGTTGATAACATTCATTAAATGTAAACATTGAAGAACACCTTTATTTAAATCGCAGTTTTGATGGTATTGATTTTTGTGTGATAATGTAAACTTCAAAGGCTGTTATCCCGCCCATATCATGGTCACTTACAAAAGAAATAAATATTCATTCAGATTTTAGCGCTTTTTCTTGTTATTTTTTCAGTTTAAATCGCTTTTTTCACAAAAAACGAACTATTTGTTACGTGATGCGACGCGTATTCACGGTAACATGACTGCGCTGAGCCGACCTCGGCTGCAGCGGCAAAGGAAAGCGATGCCTACACTGATAAAGCATCAGTTCAGAGAAAGTTCACCTCTTACCGCTTGTTTTTGTCCATAATGATGAAGCTAAAGAGGCCAGCGCAGTGATACAGAACATTTATGCTATGTGACTGGAACTTCTCTTTAGGTGTGTTATCACTGTGGATTATCACTTTTTAGTGCACACCCAGCAGCCAATCAGAATCGAGTATTCACCCGGACCACGGTATACATTCCTGGTAACCGATCTTCCCTTCTCCTCTCATCATCTTGGCTTGATATTTGGAGGCGTGGCCTTCATCCTCGGGTCACATGTGTGCGTCTCACTCTTTTTTTCAGCAGACTCCAGTCCAGTTAAAACTCTCCCTAATTTAACAAGCAACGTTAAAACAATCCAGCTTTATACCGAGGATTTTTATGAAGCTTTTCTCCATCAAGCATCACAAAGAAACATCTGTCTGTGAAAATAAACTACATCCACTGCTGTCTGACAGCAATGTCCGTTGGCCTATGAGATATGACTCTACCATCAGTCAGAAAGAAAACACTAATCAATGCCAGAAGTTGTGGCGTCTGTTCTTCTTAGCAGCACAGCAGCTTGAGTTAACAGTAAATTCAAAGACACGCGACCGAGCGGTCCTGAAAAACACACAGCCCTCCATCTTTAGATCACGTTTGATGGAAGTAAACATGATTTGAACATGTTCAGCTTCACAGCACTCATGGTCTGCCTGTCTCTTCATGCCACCCACATTCATTCCATTACCTGCAGCCAGGGGTGGCTCAGGGATTTGTCCACGCTGAAGCGTTTCCTCATTTTTACCTGCAGCAGGTTATTGATCAGGTCTTTGGCTGAAACACATCAAAACATCTGCTGTGAGTCTCATATGCTCACCTGTGGATCCTTGTGAGTGAAAAGTAATCCTCTAGGAATCTTTTTGATTTATCAAATAAAAAGCAAATTTGAGAATTGTTCAAACAAAATTGTAAACCTTCTGGTTGGAAGATATTTTTACATTTTTAATTTAATATCAGCCACAAACCTCCTGCCTTCATCCATGTTTAAAAACAGAATAATGACGGGTATTGCATAATCTGTGGCTGAAATGTTCCTCTCTAATCTTTTAGATTTAATCAACATAATCAGCAGTTCAGCTTTTTTTAGCATTGCAATCAACAGTTACTTCCACCAAAGACGGCTTCTTTACTGGAGATGATGACATTTTTTATGCGTTTTGTAAACAGGTTGTTTTTATAAAATCATTTTTAGACGGCAGCACATCTCACCCTCCTCAGAGATATCCTTCCAGGGGTTTGGTGGGTACATGAAGGCTGCATTCTGGATCTGGTCATTGATGTCCTCGTCCTCGTTGAAAGGAAAGGTTCCGCTCAAACTCACATAAACGATGACGCCAACAGACCACATGTCCAGAGAGCGGTTGTAGCCTTTGCTGCGCAGCACCTCTGGTGCCAAGTATGCTGGTGTCCCGACCACTGAGCGGCGGAAGGACTTCTCCCCGATGATGCGGGCAAAGCCAAAGTCACAGAGCTTCACCTGGATGTGAGGAAGAGCTGCAGTTTGAGCTTCTGCACTGCAAAGATAGAAACCCTTCAGGTGTTCCTCGACATATTTACCTGTGGAAACGGCTCTGCTGAGGCCAGCAGCACATTCTCAGGCTTCAGGTCGCAGTGGACGATGTTCTTGAAGTGAAGATGTCTGAGGGCCACCAGGATCTGCAGACACGGTTCACAAAATCCTAATTCAGTTGTTCCTTGTTTACTGAGACATCCACACTAAAGATCCCAAAGCAAATCATACAAACTGAAGACCTGGAGCTGTGGGGAGGTGCAGATCCATTACAGTGCAGCCAGCAGACCTCTGCTTCTAGCCATCAAGAACCCCCCCCCCCCCCCCCATTTGACATTCTCCCCTTGTTTGTGTTCTTGGTGCAAACAGATGAGTTTTGAAACTGTTTTCAGGTGGGGACACAAACTGCATCTTTTCTGACCAGTACAGGAAAATAATGATGGATGTAGACAACATTCTCATCCTTCATCTAAGTTATCTAATAACAGATCTGAGTAGTCAATGGCCAAAAGGATTACAAATCATTTACGGAGCTGCTTTAACCATCGTTTGATAGGATCCAGTTGGTTCATGTATGATGATCCTTCCACACACAGAAGAGGCAGTCACGGTGTACCACAGAGTTCTGTGCTTGGTCCAAAGAGGCTTCAGCCAACTCAATGGCCTTGTGTTGAGTGTTTGCTCGGAGACTGGAAGGTTGTGAGTTCAAAACCACGTTGGAGTCCTACCAAAGACTAACAATGGGGCCCAAAGCCTCCCTGCTTGACACACAGCATTAAGGGGTTGGATTGGAGGGGGTTAAATCCCCAAATGGTCCTGGGGGTGGCTGTCTTTGCAGCTCACAGCTCCCCCAGGGCATGGGTCAAATGCAGAGAACACATTTCACACACCTCGGTGTGTGGCACACTATTTCTATGCTGATGATACTGATGTATAGACCAAGGAGATGTCCTGAAGCTGTCCAAAACTTGAAGCATGTCTTCCAGATTTAAAGATGTTTTATTCTTTTTCTTGAACTCAGTTAAACAGTTTGTTGAGTTGGACCTGAGTGCTTCAGGATGTTGCTGGGTAACAGCAGAATCACACTGGATGAGATTCTTTTGTATCCAGTCCTACTGGGAGAAATCTCAAGAGTAAAAAACATCAACTTGCTGACCTGCATGACCAGAAACTTGGTGAGGCGCTCGGGTAGTCGGCTCTTCTCACTGGATAAAATCATCTCCAACATGTCACCATGAAGTTTTTCCATGACAACGAAGACCTGCTCTGGAGTCTCAAACATACATTCCAGATTAACGATGCCGGGGTGGTGGAGTTTCTGTCAGGCAGAAGAACATGTCAGCTCTTTATTAGAGCTCTCTCCACTGGTCTCAGCTGGAGAAGGTTGGATGTGTTCTACCTGGAGAATTGCCACCTCGTTCCTCAGCTGACTCTCCTGCTTGGTTGGAAATCTCATCTTATCAATGATTTTGATTGCCACATCTCTGCCACTCTTTCTGTGTTTACCTGCACAAAGATGTTTGTTTAAGGATCTGAGCATTTCTGAGTCTGCATTATTTTGGATTGAAACATGACTTTCTGAAACATCTCACCTCCATAGACGATTCCAAACTGCCCTGAGCCGAGGACGTCATCCGCGAAGATCTGGTACACTGAACTTATGTCCTGAACAGGAGAAAGACCAAAAATGTTTTTCAGAGATCCATCACTCTTGTGAATATTTACAAATCATTCTTGAAAAAAAAATACTGGAAAGACAACTTACAACATTTTCCTGAATCTGAGAGTTTGACACAGATATGCTGACTGAGAGTTCTGCTGAGGAGACACAACAAAGATAGGCATATGAATGTGGTGTCAGCCCCCATTGCTTGACTGAAGTTCTTGACAGCATAAAGGGAAGAAGTTTGAGGAGGAAGGTTTACAACAATGAAAGTGTCCCCCCCCCCACCTTGTTTAGAGCTACAGACTGAGCACACATGGCTTTAATTTGACCTGACAGTGAGAAGCCAAGGGCAGCTCTGCAAAGGGACGACTGATGTGCGAACATCGAGTACACATGTGGGCTTGTTTGACTGGGTCACCCCCCCCCGCGCGATCAATGCTGCAGTTCTAATGGTGTTCAGGTCATCAGTTATGTCATTGTTTGGGTTTTAAAGCTGTGAAGGCCAGCCCTATGTGCTGTAGGTTGAATATCTCATCAGTTCATTTGGTCCTATTTGAGAACGCTCCTAGTGGCTAAAAGCTACTCTCAAAATTCTGAACTAATAAACTGAACTTAATAAAATGCAATGTTTATCTGTTTTTAGTCTCTTTTTCTACTTCACAGATTGGTGTAGATATATGAAGGGTTTTTTTTTCAAAACAAAAATATGTTTTATTCTAATCCAACTACATTCATGTGGGAATGAGAAGTTACTGACCTGCTTTTTAAACATAGTATTGTTAGTATTACAGATAATTGTGATGGAATGACAATAAGCACATCTTAAAATGATTCATCTTATGAACTCGTTTTTGTCCCTTTCGGGGTCACGGGGCTGGCAGGGGAGACCAGTCTGTCTCAGGGCAACAATCACTCACCCATACACACTCACACTCACACCTAGGGACAGTTTAGATTAACCAATCAACCTATGAAGCATGTTTTTGGACGGGGGAGGAAGCCGGAGAAAACCCACGCATGCACGGGGAGAACATGCAAACTCCACACAGAAAGGTCCCCCATTGGTGATTGTTGAACTGGAGCCTTTGCTGTGAGGCAAGAGCGCTAACCACTGTGCTAATAATTATAAAATGATTTTTGAATAAAGGACAAACAAAACTGAGCTTATTGCTAAACCAAAATAATTCAGCACTGAACTGAGTTGAGCTCAGACTGAATGAAAAATCAGGACCTTTTGTTGTAAGGTGTCTCCACATTCATGTCAACATTGAATGAAAAAGATCATCTTTGCAAGCTGATTGCATTCTGTGCTGTAGTTCATGTGACACGGTACAAATGAGATTGATGGAAACGGCCTAATAATCAAGACGCAGAACACAATGTGCTGTAAAAGAAAGAAAGAATCAAAGAAAAAATGCATGCAATATGCAAAACAAAATCGAGGCACAGAACTACGTTATAGCATAGTTCTATGTCAACGATTTTGTAACTGATGTTTGGAGAAGATTGGAGAAAATTGCTCCAATGCCACCATTCAGAAAAAGACACAAAAGATTATTGCCTTTGAAAAAACAAATAAACAAAGAAAAGAACAGCCCTGCTGGAAATCATTTTGTTTTTGTCAAATTTTGGACGATATTTTCAAATCATCATGATTGCCACACTGTTGCCTTTCATGGAATTATATTTCTGCAGAGTATGACAACATTTGACACAACGGTGACGTAATGGACTGCTAAATGACCTCCCTGGTTTGATCAGATGTCAGAACGATGCTTCGAAACAGAAGTTCCACTGGGAAATTTGACACCGTGAGCCTAATCTGGCCATTTTCTTCTTCTTCTTTTCCTTTGGTCTTTTCAGGGGTGGTCAAAGAGAATCATCTTCCTCCATCTAACCCTGTCTTCTGCATCCTCTCCTCTAATACCAGCTACCTGCTCTGCTCCATTACGATCCACCCACCTGCAGACAAACAGATCCATGTACCGGTACATCTTTGTTTTCCTTGTCTAAGCTGGTTTTGCTCCCCATTTTTACTGCACCCCTAATATTAGCTTGGGGTTGTGAGGGTCTGTAAGCAAGGGGAGAGAATGTAAACAAAGATATGATGGGCAATGAGGGAAGGCTTACATCACGCCAATAGTCCCGCCCACAACTCAGAGGCAAATTTTTATTGAACTACTGCTGCTCTGCAGAAGCTACACTATATTACCAAATGTATTGACCCATCTGCCTTGATTCACATTTGAACTGAAGTTCCATTCCTAACCCATGATGTGGCTCCACCTTTTGCAGCTATTACAGCTTCAACTCTTCTGGGAAGGCTGTCCACAAGGTTGGGGAATGTTTCTAGGAATTTTGGACCAAAAGGTCATTGGTGAGGTCACACAGTGATGAAGGCCTGGCTCTAAGTCTCTGCTTTAATTCATCCCAAGGGTTTTCTCTGGGGTTCAGGTCAGGACTCTGTGGAGGCCAGTCCAGTTCATCCACCCCAGACTCTGTCCTCCATGTTTTCATGGACCTTGCTTTGGTCACTGGTGCACAGTCATGTTGGACGAGGAAGGGGTCGCTCCAAACTATTCTCTCAAGGTTGGGAGCATGGAATTGTCCAAAATGTTTTGTTATCCTGAAACATTCAGAGTTCCTTACACTGGAACTAAGGGGCCAAGTCCAGAAAAACCAGCCCACACCATAATTCCTCCTCCACCAAATTTCTCTCTCGGCACAGTGCAGTCCAAAATGGGCCGTTGTCCTGGCAACCTCCAAACCCAGACTCATCCATCAGATTACCAGATGGAAAAAGGTGATTAATCCAGCGGATAATTAATCACAGAGTCCAGGGGCGGCGAGCTTTCCACCACTGCATCAACGCTTTGCATTGCACTTGGTGATGTGTGTTTGGATGCAGCTGCTCAGCCATGAAACCGTTCCATGAATCTCTCTGCGTGCTGGGGGGTATTCCAGAAAGCAGGTTATGCTAGCTCTCACGATAAGTTTGAGGCTAAGGAAGTTGATAACCTCAGCTTTCGGTTCCAGAAATGGAGGTATGTTTCAGGGTAGGTCAAGTTGCCATAGCAACTCATGCTCTGAACATAACCTGGTCTGGAGCAGGTTTAGTTGAAGGTTAGTTTGTTTACAGAGAGGTGAAGCAGCATGGCGTGTCCATTTGAAGATGATTTAGTGGATGAAGAAGCTCAGATAATACTTTTGCCACAGTGAGAGGGTGATAAGACCACATATGGATGTTGGAAAAATATTATTTTTACTTTGAGCTAACTTTATTATTTGTTTCAGTTAAGATAAATCTTTTTTTTGTAAGTCAGTCTAAAAATAACACGTAGTTTTCAGACAGTTATTTTACTTTCATTCAAATTAATTCAATTAAGTAGGTGTAACTTTGGTGCTGCTGTTAGATCGGCAACGCAAAGGATTGTGGGATATCATTCGCTTTGCCTGTCTGGACGGATTTGGGTTTAAGTGTGGGTTTTTGACCAAATGTGTTTAGTTGTTTAGCTGTTTTACTGTGTTTTGCCATGTTTCGCCGAGTTAGTTTGCCATACTGAGCTTACGTCTCTGCACCATGAGTGAGAGTGAAGGAGAGGATGATGAGTTTATATACCACCCCTACGGCCAACTGCTGTAACGACAGTGACGGTAAATTCCTACTTGAGATTTTGCACTCCGTGCATTTCTCCCCCCGTCTTTTTTTGTTATAAAAATGAGAATATCTGCCGGCTCAAACTTAGACATTTGAGAGTTCAAGAAATATTATTAATTAAAATGGAAAAAAGATTAATTGAATTGGAGTAATGTGACATTTAGTTGAATAAATATGTAAATTTGAGTTGTATGAACAATTATTGAGTTTTATAGACGTTTACTTTGTCTGCTCTTTTTCTACACGCAGAAACTCTTTCTTTTTATCATGCAGCCGTGTTACTTTTTTGATGGACGTGTAATCTTCATACGCGGTCATTAAAACCTCAGACTCCGTCTCACTGAAGTACAGCGTTTTCTTTTTTTTTCACCACGCGTTTCCATGGTGACTCCAGAAATCGGCGATCCATTGAGAATGTCTTTATGTACCTGCCGTGCACGCCCATTAACCCAGGGTTACCAAGTGGAGCGTAATTACGCCAACTCTTATCCGGTCTTTTGGAACCGACATACCCAGAGTAAGCAAATTCAGGCGGATTTCAGCCAGAGTTCAGGCTTAAAGTCAGGCTAGTTTAAACATGCTTCCTGGAATACCCCCCTGGACTTGGACTAATCTGAAGGTCTGTTTGGAGGTCTGTAGCAAATGACTGCAGAAAGTCGGTGACCTCTTTATGCGTCAGCATCCTCTGACCCCTCTCCATCAGTTTATGTGGTCTACCACTTGGTGGCTGAGTTGCTGTTGTTCCCAAACTCTTCCATTTTGTTCTGATAGAACTGACAGTTGACTGTGGAAGATTTAGGAGAGAGGACATTTCACAACTGGATCTGTTGTACAGGTGGCGTCCTATGACAGTTCCACGCTGGAATTCACTGAACTCCTGAGAGCGGAACATTCTTTTACAAATGTTTGTGAAAACAGTCTGGATGACTGAGTGATGATTTGATCCACCTGTGGTCAGATCAAGTGATAAGGACACCTGATTCTGATCATTTGGATGGGGGAGACAATACTTTGGGTAAAATACTAGCCATAGCCACAGTTACACTATTGAAAATCTCCCAAAGCACAGTGATACACCTGCTGAAGCAGAACTGCTGTTACACTCACACGTTGGGCTGCCACACAATTAAACACCCAAATGCAGCAGTTTGAGTTTCATACTTGTATTTAGGCAGGGTCAGAGGTCATAAGTTTAATGAGCTCCAGCTCTGATGGAAACCATTTCTAGATGAAAACTTTCAGATAAAACCACTTTGAGTGGAGATAAATCAGAAAGAAATTCAGCAGAAAATCCTCTGAAAATCCCAGCAATTATATGATCCGTTTGTGTGTATTTGGGGAAACACGGGAGCTATGAGTTTTGCATTAGTGCAACATGAAGAGATGTCTAATCTATATGATTATTGAGCCAGAGGGCAGACAGCTGCAGCTGTTGGTTCAATTCTGTACGACTTTAAAAAAGAGCAAAGAACATCAGCCTTTTAGTGAACGCCAATCAAAAACTATCCTAATGAAGACATTAGGATAGATGTTTTTACCGTCCAGTTAGTAAACTGATGCAATCTGAATATTGGATAACATTTGGTTATGTAAATATGAGCAGTACACCAAAATGCAGAACACATGAAGAGCTCATACTGTGTTTGTCCACCTATGAGAGACAAGATCCAAACATGTTTCAGTAAATAAAATAAAAAAAGATCAAATCTGATCCTTTTTAAGTCTAATCTAGTTTAAACATTGTTAACATCAAACAGGATCCAGTTTAGTTACAATCCAGATTGTCAAACCTAATATTGATTTAATGTGATCTACTTTAAATAATCCAGTTTCAACACCTTGTTTCAAACGTTTAAATGGACTCCAGTTCAGACATGATCCACATAAACCTGATCCTGGTCAAACTAGAATGTACTTTTGTTGGTACTTACTGTGGTCACTCCTCTGGCCCCGCCCGGCGCCAACGCTGGTCTTGGGCGTGACTGGCATCATTGCCTGGCTGATGGCTTTCTCCCAGCTCTGGCCCACACTGAGCCCCACCCCGGAGGAAACAAGCCCAGGGCAGTGGTGCGGGGAGCCATTATCTTCGCCGACAAAATACACCATGTTGGCAGTAATGAGCTCGAAGCAGTGGGGGTTGCTGCCTGGGGGCAGACTGCTTAGATCCTGCGCCGGCTTCACCTGTAGGATCTCCGACAGAGGGATCTCCTGCGATGGAGAGTGAAGAAGGCAAAGCTGGTTATGTGCTTGATGCTGAAGGACTTTGTCCTTCCAAAGCCTGATTTCTGCAGATGAAAGAAACCGTCCTTCTTACAAACAAAGCCTCTGAATCTGGCTGAGGCAAGAGTTGTGTCTTTGGAGTCATCTAAGCATTTTGTGTTCCCAGACACCAGCCACTTCAGCCACACTGTCCCCCTCTGATTAAAGACAGGATGTGCTCCAAAACGCTGGCATTTGACAGCTCGGAAGGAGCAAAGCGAAGGCAGGGAAGTCTGTGGTAACTCGCCTCGCTCATCTTCAAAGCTTTGCTTTGAGATGAAGGTCAACAGTAACAAGATGAAAGCTGGAGCAGAGTTGAAAGAGTGAATAGAAGAGAAACAGCTGAACGGACCTGAGGTCACAAATGTGGAGGAAGCCCTCTCATTGTGGCTGATATTTGGAGAAAACAGATTTATTACCCCTACATACACAAATCTTCCACAAATCAAAACAAAATTTAAGCAAGAAGACACGCTAAAGCCTGTTTTATGCTCCCGCATTTTTGCTGCAGATGTTAAAAGACAATAGATGCACAGGCCCCTCCCCATCCTGCCTGTAATGTTTGATAGAAAAGCTGCTTTACAACTAAAATGGGCGCTTTATTTTCAATATGGCATCACAACCAAACAAAATCTACAGAAGTAAAAATGATTAAAGAAAAAACTTTGTTTCCACTAGAATCATATAAGTCTGCTTTTTTTCTTTTGGACCCCATTTGTCTCTTCAGAACCAACAGGTTTGTCTGTGATTGAAAAAGCAAGGAGAAAGAAAAGGTTTGTCCAGTTAGCTTAAAGCACGCTCTGAGAGCGTCTGCTGGAAATGTTCCACAGGTATCACCTGAGGTTGGAGTGGAAGCGTAGCACAGCACGGTTACATGTAGGTCTATACAGTCAGTCAATTTGAGCTGCAACCTGTGCAACCCCCACCACACATACACAGACGGAGGAAACTTGATCCAATCTAAGGAGAACTCTTACCTTGTAAAACTTGGCTCCACTTTCATTCTGGAACAGAGTCAGAGTTTTGCTGTCCAGCCTCCAGTAATGTCTTTTTCTCTGAAAAGGACAACCAAACTCAACAGTGTCACTGTTAGGAGCATGAGAGTTTATGACCCATCAGAGGAAACCCTCTGGATCTGACAGGCACAAACCTGGACCAGGCCAAGTTGTCTAAGGACACACAGAGCAGGACTAATAAAAGACCCCTGAGTTTATTAACAACCATAAAATACAGCTGAACAGACTAACTTTTATCTGGTTTCTTTTAAGCTACTGGAACCCAAACAAAGGAAAGATAATACATGTGGATAAGGATGAACACCATACCTCTTACTAGCCTTACCTGTACTCATGATTGGACATAATGTCTCGGTTTTATGCAAAGAAAGTAATTTATAAAACGTTTTTTTTAGAAAAAGCTTGGTAAAGCAAAGGAAAAGGTGTGTGTTTTCTGTGTGTTCTAACCAGGTTGTCCCTGCTGGTGTAGTGCACCATCCAGCCCTCTTTCACCACTGTGGAGCTCTTCCTCTTGGTGTGTTTGATGGACTGGACCACCCGCATCAGGGGGATGTTGCTGCTGGTGGACGGGCTGCACAAAAGCACATCACACTCAAAGTCGCTCCTACAAATATGATTTTAGGAGAAAAAATGGGCTTGCTGACAAAACATTTCAGAGTAAATGAAATGCATTTTTACAATGTTTATGAATACAGAGTCATTTGAAGAGGGGAACAGCATCGTCTTTCTATTATATGCATCCAGAGATCTCAAAATACCAAAAGTCTTTACTTTTAAAGCACACACTATTTAAACATGTGTAAAGATTCAGATAAAGGATTTAACTCATTTTACTTTGTTGGCCCCAAACAGGCAGCTTAAGTCCAAAAGAAACAAATTTTACAAATTCACCAACCAAAAAAAGACATACACACTGACAAACTAAATTCATGGCAGATTCAACAAAGTCTGCTACGTTTTATCATATCAACTTAAGTGCTGAAAAACATATTAAGAGTGAGAATAATCAAATCTGCAACTTGATTTTTCTTTTGCGTTTTTTTTTCAAAATAAAAATGCTTTTTATAGGTTTTGAATTGATGAAAATTCTATTTACGTTCAGTTTTAATCAAGTTATGTGGAAAAACATCTTTTCTTGGCCATTTGGTTTGAGAAGAAAATTCGACAATCGTTCTATTCAAATCACTTTGAACATAATCAAATCCAAATGTAAAGATATGAATTGTAATCAAATCTACTGAGTAATTTAGCAGTGATGCCCAGCCTTGGTGTACAGTGATCCCTCGCTATAACGCGGTTTACTTTTCACGGTTTCGTTACTTCACAGATTTGCATGGTGCATTGTGTTCTGCATTCTGATTGGCTAAAAAGTCACTCCGCTTTTTCTCTACCTGTGCGTCAATAACGTTGCAGTTTAATATGTACACGTACGTAAAACAGATTGCCAAATTAACATTACATACGTGCAAATCATCTTGCAATTTGGAGTTTCTCTAAAACCCATAGAAAAAAGACCGACTTCAACTGTCAATCACTATGTTCTTCTCTCGAACAAACACAGCTGCACCGCGGGCTTCAAGAAGAAAACACTGCAGAGCGGAGTCAGGATGCAGCGGCTCAGCCTGAAGAGCAGTGAAATACACCTGAGTCACTATTTGTCCCACTGTACTTTGCATTTTTTTGATAATCATTTTAAATTTCTCCCGTTTAATCCAACTACTCAGGTCGCGATGGGCGGGGCTAATCTCCGCGATTCGAAGCCTTCTGTTCACATTGATGATTAAAATTATTATTTGACAGTACAGAAGTTATTTGTTGAAAAAAAAACGTTTCTAAATTACCTTTATTTGTGAAACAAATGCTTGAGCCTGTAAAATGGTTTGTTCTTTCTTTTCAATGTATAATAGAGAATTTAATTGTACAATAATTGTAAAAAAAAAAAAAAAATAGAGGTTTCTTAGTTTCTACTTCACGGATTTTGTCTATCGTGGTTTTTTTTGGAACGTAACCCCCGTGAAAAACAAGGGTTTACTGTCCTGCCTAATATCTATATTAATATTGCTCACAACTTTGATAAGATTTTAGAATTTAGGATTATAGGGGAGCGGTTTGAGAGGAAGAGTGACCCTGGGAGGGTCTCCCCTTGCAGACAGGTCCCAGGTGATGAGCCAAACAAAGAGTGGCTCAGTGATAACCCCTGTCATCATCCCCCTTATCTGACCTAACTCGCCAGTCCATTAGCTAGTGTTTAGTGATGCTGAGTGAGTCCACATCCGTTAAAGACTCACTTTGGCTTTTCTTGTTTTCTGATTCCAGTTGTTGTCTTTATCTTCCAGCCTGACTATTATCTTGGATTATCTTCCCCTTTTGAATAGCAGAGACCCCCCACCACATCAGGTTCTGTCAACGGACCAAACAGTTGTTCAGAGTCCGTGACCCTTCTGTGTCTCTCCGAGGGGTACTGGAAGGAACCCCAACGGGAGACTCAATCGGCGTCCTTGTCATTGCCCACACGGGCAAGAGAAGAATGTGATTGAAAGGAATGGCTCTCTGGTCTGAATCTGAGTGGTGTTCTGTTGTTGGACTTCTGTGCCCGTCATGAAATGTGACACCATATTCAAACACAGGAGGGTTAATCAGTCTGTGAGGGAACCAGGACGCCGCAGGCATTAGGTCAATGATCAACATTTTGGTCGTTTCAGGCGACCTTCAACCATGTGTCTTGAATACTTGGGATTCAAGCTTTCAGGACTCCTCCCTGGGGAGGTGTTCCAGGCATGTCCAACTGGGCGGGGGACCATGGGGAAGACCCAGGACAGGCTGGGGAGACTACGTCTCTCAGCTGGCCTGGGAATGCCTCCAGAGGAGCTGAAGGAAGTGGCCAGGGAGAGGAAAGTCTGGGCATTTTTTCTTAGACTGTTGCCCCTGCAACTTGTTCACAGATTAGGTGACAAACATAGAATGATGGATGGATGGATGGATAGTTTTCCTAAAGTATGATCACTACATCATACCTCATTAAAATAATAAAGTAGTAAAAAAGAAAAATAAAGTACAGTTTTTTTACCTGATTGCTCTGATGGTTTCATCATCTTTCTCGGTGTCAGTGCAGGGACCCTCCATGAAGAAGAGTTTGTCTTCTGAGGTGGAGAGCTCATCCTGTTCGTCCATGCTCTGACCATCACTGTTGATGTTATTGTCCACCTCCATTGTCACTTCAGAGTCCAGACTGGGACTCAGCGGCTCTGAGGCAAAAGAATTGGACATAAAAGGTTTCAAATAAAGAAACTAAAGAATAAAAAATAAAAGTTTGGCTGACTAAACCATAAAATCTCCATCTCTAATTGTCCTTAATATTTTCTCTATCAGTCCTAATTCGACCTTTATTTGACCTTTACCATCTCCCTGTACTCCTGTCCTCTTTCAGAGTTCCACTTCTTCTTACCAAACTCCTGAACTTCTTCATTCCACCACCAAGTCTCCTGATTTTCTTTCTTCATTCCAGAGGAAACACCAAGAACCTTCCTCCCAGTCTCTCCGATCACTTTAGCTGTAGTTCTCCAGTCATCTGGAAGAACCTCCTGATCTCCTAAAGTCTGTTTCACCTCCTCTCTCAAAACCATTTTTAAACTTCCACCACTTGGTCCTCTTTATCTTAAATTATACTTTGTGATTTTTGTCTTTATGCCAATGTGATTGACAGGATAATTTCCTTTTAAATCTTAATGGACTCAGTGGGCTTCGTTGAAATGCTAACCAAAACCCACTCATTAGCATAAACAGTCTCTTGATCCATGGTTTTGGTGGTCCAGGTCTGCTCCTGAAGCCTTTTTTGCTCACAAGTGGACCATGCAAACACCAAGAAGACTAAGAAAAGAAACGGAGGTCTCTAACACTTAATGAAAGATGACATTCTGACATTCCCTTGTTATGCTTTTGACATTGCTTTTGTTTGTTCCTAAAAAAGTTGATTCCTGCCTTCAAAGCAGTATAGCAGAAATGACCAATCATCTCCTAACTTTAAATCACCATTAAATGAATAAATGTTTATAACAGAAATGAACTAAAGGCTTTTCCTTCAAACAGTGTTTGCAGTTTGGATGGGTCCAACCTTTTTAGCTAAGTTGGCATTAAATAAGTGACTTGGAGTCTACATTCTTCATCATATCATCAGCTTCAGCATTCACACATGCATTTTACAGGAGATGCAGTGTTCCAGTAGAAATCCTGCCACACATGGGGCTTTTGGGACCGAGACAGACAGTAAAACCTCTATGTTGTCTGTGTTTGCTTCTTTGTGTTGGTTCCAGTTCAGCACAAATGTGGTCATCCTGTTTCCTTTTTTTTTTTACTCTTACATTTGAAATAGAGTCCAGCTGAAGTGAATAGACTCACCTCCATTAAAGTCCACCTCTCCCAGACAATCTCGGGGCACTTTGCTGGCACATCTCTTATGGCAGTTAAACTTACAATCTGCAGAAAATCAAAAAGAGGTTTTCAAATTCTACCTAGAAGTAGAAAATTTCTGCCTTGACGTGACACTGGGGCTGTTCTTTTAGCAACCAGAGCGAAGCTTGCACCTTTGCACTGCAGCCCCTGCCTGAAGAGGCCTTTCAGCAGCCGTTTGCAGTACTGGCAGATGGTGGGACGGGTGTAGGTGTGAATGGAAAAGGTGTGAGGAACTTTAACTCGACCGAGGACCATCTTCTCCATCCAGATTGGACGCCCGCTCATCAGTGAGTTACGCTTCCCTGCACCCATGAGGGGGCGCTGCTGGAGAAGAAAAACCAAGTCAGTTTCAAACAAATATTTGTTAGAATGGCTAGAGGTCAAATGAGCATTATTGATGCACACAGATTTATTTTGGTTTTTAGACCACAAACAAACCAATGACTCAGACTACATTTCAGTCACTTCATCAGTCTCTACATCAAAGATTCCTGAATTCAGTGTGCTCACGAGTCAATCTTCCTCTTCTGCCTTATTATTTCTCATAATTTTACTTACTTAATATTTCAGGTGGAATTTTTGTTATTTTTGGTTCATGAAATGTTTAACATATAGACCAATCAAAGCAGGGAGCATGTGGCCTGCTTGTAGCTTCTACGACACATCTACATGCTTTTCTAAAGGGCCTATATACCAGGCTATTCCTCAGCCTTTTATAGTAAACCCCATCAGTGTATGATAATATATTTATCACCTGTGGCACACAAATGAACACATTTTTTATTAAATACTAGTTATTTTCCAATCAGGAAGAAAGACGACATGATCTCTGAGGCTCCGCCTTTCACTCCTTGTGGGTGGCACCCATTTTATGACGTCAATCTAGAGCCGACCTCAGCAGCGTGTTTCTCCCACGAAAACAAACAACATCCAAAATGAAATGAAAAGCATTTAGCCCATCGCCACTAGCTCTGTGGAGAAAGTGGGCGTGTGTTTTAGCCTGGGGCGGGGCTGGCAGCAGACTCTTCCTCACTTTGTGATGTCACAATGTGAAAACCCGCTTGTTTTTGTGGATTGAAAGGGGCTGGTGGCTCAGAGAACAGGTTTTTAGAGGAAAACAGAAATGCATAAATGGTCAAAATACCACTTTATGGTTGTTTAGAGTGAGGAATAATCATTATAAAACACTACAGGGCTCAAAAAGTTGATTTTGCATGATGTAGACTCTTTAAACTGTATTTTTAAATCTGCTGCTGATTTAATAACATTTATTTTATTTAAAAGCGCCTTACAAAACACCACATTTAAAAGAAAAACAAAAAATTACTTAACGAAACTTTAAAAACATTTAAAACTATTCGAATTTAAAAACAAAAACTCACGAATGCAATCTTAAGCTTAATTTTGTTGACAAATGCTTCAGGAACATGCTTGACTCAATGAGTGCTGGAATGTCTTTGAAGTTAATGCGCAAATGTAATATCTATTAAAACCTCACATTTCCTGATAAATATGGATCTCAGACCAGTCACACGCACATACACACACACACACTGAAGGAGGAGGGTTTGGGGAAGAGACAGAGGGAGCTAAAATTGTGTGCCTTGTCTAGGCTACCCCACCTTGGTGGGACACAGCCTTGGTAAATGAATGAATGAAAAATGGATCTGCATTGTAACCTGTAGTTATTTACACCCAACTTCAAACATGTTAATATTTCAGAGTTTTATGGTTTGGTATTGAGCAGTCCAATGGCCCAGGTAGTGAGGGTGGGGGGACTCTATCTAGTTCATCAGGAAGATGGTGTTAGGGGGCCACTGCTGTTTATGTTATAGAGTTATAGTTTAACAGCCAGAATCATGTCATCAAAAATGATAGCAAACTTGTTGCTTTGACTTTTGACTCTTCAGCAGCCGACTACCCTTTCCATGTCTACAGAAAAGTGGGTGTTGACTGCCACTCTGCAGATTTTCTGCCTGCAGGATCATGAACTCCATTGATATGCTAAAAATGTAGAATTTCTATTATTGCTTTTATTATTACCATCCTCTATAGTTGCCCTAGAGCAGTGTTTCCTAACCCTTGTCCTCAGGGCGCTATGTGCTGCATTTTTCAATGCAACCCTGCTCAAACACACCTGCCTTTCATGACTGTCATTGTCAGGCATCTGCAGAGCCTGATGATGAGCTGAGTCAGGTGTAAATAAACAGGGCAACATGGAAAACATGCAGGACAGTGTGCCTTGAGGACCAGGGTTGGGAAACACTGCCCTAGTGCATGGAACTTACTATTAACAGGTCTACATTAAATTTCAATAATAACATTATTAGTAGGCTGTAGAAGTTAGAAGCTGGGGAAAGTATGGTGCACTGGGGTTCTGTCCTCTACTCTCATCTTGATCATTTATTTATCATTCAGTCCTCCATGTCTCTGTTTGGTGCAGTGCAATTCATGTATTGTCCCCCTCTCCCACTCCCCTCTGGGGGAGCGGGAGTGATTCCTGATTCCAGTTGGCTCGTCTCTGCTCCTGCTCATGCACTTGGTCATGTACCTCGTCTCTAGCTCGTTTTGCATCCTCAACTCCATCTGGATGAAGCTCATCTGCTGGACTATTAAAACGTAGTTGTAGAGTTAGATAAGCTAATTCTCTCTAAGAGTTCTAGTACGTCGCCTGTCAGTCCTGGGGGAGGATCCCTGCTTCATGTGGACACCCCTGAGGTTTCTTCGTTTTTCTGGAATCTGAGTTTTTAGGAGTTTTTCCTTACCGCGAAGGAGGGTCTAAGGGCAGAGATGCCCAATTTTTATGTTACACTTAGTGAAGCACTTTGAGACAGCTGTGTTGTAACATTGGGCTATAAAAATAAAACTGAATTGAAATAAGCTGCTGCAGCATTAGGGTCAATATTTCTGTCATTTACAACCACAGAGGAAACAGAAGAGTCCCTCCCTAAAAATGGTTCAAATCTTTGAACCACCAATTGGAACAGAATTCCCATGTCTGGAGCTTGGGGCCAAACATTTCAGATTCTCCATTACATTTAATTTTATTCAGAATCCTTTTTCATAGCTTTCATAGATAACTTGTTTGTTTGGTTGTGAAAACATGAACTGGTAATAATCAAATAGATTTATCCCATCTTAACCCTTGTCCTTTCTTAAATGACCCCCCCCCTTACATTGACGTGTTCTCCCTACCATGACAAAGGTGGATAAGGGTGGTAAGATTTCATGTAATCCATGGACACCAGTGAAGATCACAAATCATTGAAGAAAAAAGCTTCAGACCCCTGTCTAGTGGGTCTAGATGACCCAACTCCCAATCGTAAAGTGCCTAGGATAGAACAAGGGTTAAGTGATAATTGAAATGTGTTTTAACATACAATAATCACACCGCAATGCAATAAAATACTAACAGAAGTACACAGAAACATCCTGCAGGACAAAATCCCAACCTCCAAAAAACTAAAGTGAACCAGCAGCTGTTTCCTGATACAAACACATGAGCCATGATTCATTCATGGAGCACAAACTTCATGAAACCTTTCATTTTTGAGTTTGAACGAACAATAAAAGGGTTTCGATCAGAAAACTGAAGCTCCTATAAATCCTGCTGCTTTGGTTTAGGTTGATAAAAGAACTGACAGAGACTGAGGCGTGAAGGCAGCTCGTCTGTGCAGAAAAACAATGAGGGGCCTGTGTGGCTGTGGAGCAGAGGCTGCCGTGCTGCAGCAGCACCAAGCATGTGACGGTCATCTGCAGGACTTACTTCACAACCGTTTCAGAAAACACAGTCAGTCTCTTCGGAATTTGAAATGTTCTGATCTTTTCAATATTCAATTAATACCCGCAACATTATCCTAACACAACAACTTCATCCACTAATCAAAGTCAAAGTAACTTTATTGTCAATTTCTACAATGTTTCCATATACATAGAGTTGCAATTCCGTTTCTCTTCAGTCTAAACGGGGAAACAACTTCAAATTGCACAATAAAACAATAAACAAACTATAAATAGTGGAGGCTATAAATAGCAGAATAAATAACACGAATGTAAAATATGAGAGAAAAAATAAAGTGACTGTTCCTAGTTCCTTGTTTAACTTATTTTTTTACGGCACTGGAGGACTGGTGGAAGGTGCAGTTGGTGCTGATGAGGTAGATGACGTGTGAATGTCAGGGATCAGCAGAGCAGGGGGGCAACGGGGCAACAAGAGGGGAGTGGGGGGAGAGCTAGGAGAGAGTTCAGCTTCCTGACAGCCTGGAGGAGAAAACTGTCTCTGAGTCTGCTGGTCCTGGTCTGAACATCGCAACATTGGTCGATTTCTATCATCACTTAACATCGTCACTTCCTTGGTAGGGGGGTGCCGACATGGCTCTCAGATACAGTAAAAAAATAAAAATAAAAAATCACAGCCAGAGATTGAGCTCAACATTTTACAACGTAAACTGCTTTGTTCTCCTTCAATGTTTGTGTTGGAGAACAAACCAACAAATTGACAAGTACTCTTCAACCCTGTAACTGTGTATTTTTTTCTTTAAAAAAATACTATATACATATATATATATACATATATATATATATATTTACATACATATATACACACACAAACTATCTTTCACTCTCTTTCTACCTTTCAATACTAGGGCAGAGTGCTGTAGCGATGTCTTGCTTGTGAAGGAGCTGGCTTTAAGAGCTGATGCTTTGTAGCAAACGAAAAGAGCCGACTCCTGTTGGAGGGAGCTGAATCTGTAGTCTCTATTGATCAACTGTACTAAAAATCCATTCAGATAAAAAAATTAGAGTACTATTTAGCCAATCACATGCAGGTACAGACTGGACTCGTACAATTATGTGTGAGATGAAGCGGGACAGACACTCCTGAGACAGTCAGTGTAGTGGCACACTCCAGATAGATAGACAGGGAAAAGAGAAAAAATGACTAAAAATCGACAAAGAATGGATCTTAAAGCACCTTGTGGGGATCAGCCAAACTCTGCTACCGCGGTGAGGCTGTATAAGACAGTTTCCTGTCATGGTAAGACTGAGCAAAGCAACAAGACGCAAGATAGTTGTACTGTCAAGATATGCTGTTAAAACTCTTTATAAGAAGTACATGTGTGTGTGTGTGTGTGTGTGTGTGTGTGTGTGTGTCTGGGTGTGTGTGGGGTGTTAGTGCATGTTCTTGTTTCTTGCACTGACATCTCGCTGAAACAGTGCAGGAAGCTGCTCATCTCCCTTTCTGCAAACTGCAGCAGCTGCAGCTCATCTTCAGAATACTACGAACCTGAACCAGAAAAAGGAGTCTATGTGGTTAGAATTCAGCCTGATGTTAGGATGATTGCATGGTATAACTTTGTGAAAAAATGGAAGAAGAAATGTTCATGTGTTTTCATGTTGACAAGCTGGAATTACTAAGTTGCAATGGAAAAACAAAGACTAGAAGAACTGGCATCATGTTTACCAATTGAAATTAATTTTCTTATGTTTGAAGATTTTAACTTGTTATTGCATACATCTGCAGGCACATGATGCACACATTTGAATGCGCGTTCAGCCCATGGTGCTCATAGTGGACAAGCAGGGAGAGGCTTCTTCTTTTTCTTTTTCTACTGTTTACTAGAGTATGTCCCCCACCTACAGTAGGAAGAAGCTTGGTGTGATTAGTCAGTGGTGCAAATCTCATGATTTGGGCACAAAACTGCAACTGCGAATTTGGATTGTCAGCCTCATCACCGTGTCTGGACTCATCAGATAAACCAGGTACTCTGGTGAGTTTCACCGTGTCTCCTCCAAACCCGAGTCCCCGATTGGTCAAAGTTTGACCTGATTTAGCTGCCAATGTGTGTTCAACAGCCACGCGTTTTGTATGTAGCGTTGGAAAACAGTTGTAAAATTTTATGAATTACACGCTGAACGCTGGGACAGCTCTTTAACATGGAAGCTGCAAACACATCTAGGTAGTTTGGGAAAAAGTTTAGGAAAAGGTCTTACACCGGATGTCCTTGTGTCCTGACACAATCCTGTATTTTATCTGGGCTGGGGACTGCACAGGGGGACCTGTGACTAGGCTCCCCATTTGGCTAAGTGGTCTTCGCCCAAGGACTCCATGGGGAATCAACCCTGATTTCCCATGAGTTCCTGGATTACCTACTTATAACTGTCTGAGCTATCTATAGCTTCAAGTAGGCTCTGTCAGCGGCCTATACCATGCTTTTTCTTTAAAAGCATTTAGAGCACAGTGATCCCTTGCTATAACACGTTTACTTTTTCATTTGTTTCGCTTACTTCGGATTTGCATCGCGCATTTTGTTCTGCATTCTGATTACAAAAATACCCACTTTCTCTATCTGCTCACAATAATGTTGCAGTTTAATATGTACAGTTTGAAACAGCTCAAATCTTACAGCATCGTACGTGAAAATCATCTTGCAATTTCGAAGTTTCCTCTAAAACCCATGCAAAAGAGCGACAACAGCTGTCTATCACTGTATTCTTCCTGAACAAACACAGCTGCACCGCGGGCTTCAAAAGAAGAAAACACTGCAGAGTGGAGTCAGGATGCATCGGTTCAGTACACTATTATGAAATACACCTGAGTCATCATTATTTGTCCCACTCACTTTGTATTATAATCATTTTGAATTTTCTCCGCTTAATCCAATTACTCGGTCGCGGTGGGCGGGCTAATCTCGATTTGAAGCCTTCTGTTCACATTGATGATTAAAATTATTATTTGACAGTAAAGTACAGAAGTTATTGTTTTCTAAAGTACTTTTATCTGTTAAACAAATGCCTAAGCATGTAAAATGGTTTGTTCTTTCTTTTCAATGTATAATAGAGGATTTAATTGTATATTAATTGTAAGAAAAAACAAAGGCTTCTACTTCACGGATTTTGCCTATCACGGGTTCTTTTTGGAACGTAACCCCCGCGAAAATCAAGGGTTTACTGTAAACTATATCCATACAGTATAGAGGAGAATGCATTACCTTTGGTTAGCTAAAAATGATTTCTTTAAATGCAATATGAGTTATTTTTGCTGTTAATATTTCTACCCTTAAGTAAGACGACTTGTTCTCTGAGGTTCTGCTTCTCTCTCCATTTCATGATGTCCACCTTGGCAGCGTGTCTGTGTTATTCCCACCAAAACAAAAATCCTCCAAACTTTTGCAAAGATGGATGTGCATATCGTGGAACCTTACAAAAGCATTTAGCTGATCACCGCTAGCTCTGTGGAGAAAGTGGGTGTCTGTGTTAGCCTGGGGGGGGGGGGGGGCAGACTCTTCTCGGAAGGTGAAGATTGTGACTTAACTGATCTACTCCAATGTGAGGAAATGGAAATTATTGTATTCTACTTCTACCCGTTCTTGGTAGAGCATTCAGCAGCTCTGCCCCAAAACTCTGGAACTCCCTCCCCTCTGATCTACAAAATCTCAGTTTTCCAAACACCTCAAAACTCACCTTTTCCGTCATGCATTCCGCTCATAATATTTAAATTGCTGTTTTTAACTGTTAACTTATTTTGTATTTTGGAGTTTTATTTTTGTATTTTTATGTTTTAACGTACTTTTGTCCTGTGAGGAGACCTTGAGTGTCCAGAAAGGCGCCATATATATGTATATATAATAAAATTTATTATAAATACATATATATGTGTGTGTATATGCTTATCCACACTTTTGTCCACTTACTCTGTCCACAACGTCAACACTCTACCTCATTGCACATCTGACATGTTTGCACACAATTTTGTATGCAAATGTGGACAAAAATTTCGGACATTCTTTATTACAGTTTATATTTGTACACTTCTATATATATATATATATACTGATTATTTAATATTAACTGAAATGGCGATGCTTCAATTTTATTGTACAACAGACAATGACAATAAAGCAAACCTAATCTGATCTAATCAATGGCGTAGACAGGTATGCCTTGATTGTCACTGTCCAATTGGACAATCAAATTGGAGAAGTCACCATTGCAGTGCAAAAGGAAATCTTACAAAGTATAATATAATACGTGTCAATATGTACAAAGGAAATATGAACATTTAGAAAATGTCTGTCATTGTGTGCAGAGTGATTTGTACAGCTGTAAACATGTCAGATGTGCAAAAGCAGCATGAGGGTGGGGAAGTGTTGACAAGTTTACACAGGATAACTACTTAAATAAGCAGATATACATATGCATATATACATATACACATACATAAACATACACATTGGTATGTGCTGTGGTCAATTTTATCTGAGCATTTTGGAGTCAAGCATGGTCACTGCATGGGAAAGAAGCTGTTTTTGAGTCTGTTGGTTTTAGTTCTGATGCGTCTGTAAAAAGGAACAAAAGGCAAAAGGAAGATACTCAATCATGACACCCAATGAAATCCCACCCCACCCCTAATGTGAGTTTGGACAAGAACATCTGCACGTCACCTCTTCCTGTGGCATCGGGGAGAGATCTGCAGAAGGCGGGCGAGACACGCTCATGATGGAGCCCGGCAGGGACACGTTGGATGGACGCCTCTTCCTCATTCCACTGCAATTGTTGGGGATCTTGAAGGCGCAGCGTTTGTGGTAGTTGAGTCCACATCCTGCAGAGGAGCAGAGTGTGAAGCTGACGAGTCAATGTGGAGGAATGAGAGCTGTGTCTGATTGGGGGAGTGAGGCTCTTCCTCCTCAGGAATCCTCAGCAGACATCTCCAGGCAAAATTAACAAGTGTGTGATGCTGCGCTCTTTTTTTTTTACAGTAGCCTAACTGCCACAACAGTCAGATGTGCTCAGCATGATATCCAAACTCCTCTCTCAGGTCTCCCATTTCTTCTAAAGCCTACTCAGATTACCATTTACAATTTGGGAATCAACATGTGCTCTGAAGATTGGAAAAGTTCCCCTCCCTCGTTCTTTGAAAGGAATGAGCAGATCAGGGGTCTGTTCCAGAAATCTCAGTTAACTTTCCATGTGGGAAACTCTGAACTCAGAGATAATCACCCCCAGACTGTTTCTTCTGAGTACAGCAGGGGGGTATTCTAGAAGGCATGATTAAAGTACCCTGACTACTCTGGCTGAACTCCGGCTGAACTTTCTTACTCTGGGTATGTCGGTTCCAAAAGACCGGATATGAGTTAGCGTAATTACGCTCGACTTGGTAACCCTGGGTTAATGCACGTGCACAGCAGGTACATAAAGACATTCTCAATGGATCGCCGACGGAGTCTGAGATTTTAATGACGGCCAATGAAGAGTATACGCCCATAAACAGAAGTAATACGGCTGCATCAGCTGCAACTTTGATTGCAGCACTCACCAGGGCTGCAATCAAAGTTACAGGATGCACCAAGGCAACACTGTATTTATGGCCTGAATTCTCATCACGCCCCTTTGTCGGTTCACTGTGGTCATCTTTCTGTACAAGGCCTTTACCTGATCTTCTGTTGCCAAACCTTTTCCTGTTTTCTCTGTCTCTGCTCTTATATTTGCTTTATTTGATTCTTTTTGCTCATCAGGACTGCTCTCTGGACTCCAACACTCCTCTGGATGTTCCAGTGTTTTCATCTTAGTCTTCTTTCTGTTGTCTCTCTGCAGCAATAATAAACTAATCTTTTCTGTTCTACAACAAATGTTTAATGGATTTAGTTTAAGTCCATTTGTTCCCTGTTGTCTCATTGCTGAAGTTAAAAAATGTCATGTGTCTCAATGTTTTTCATGTCTGTCTCTTTCCTGTCCACTAGAATCTAACCTGTCGTTATTGAAATGACATGGACTGAATTAGATAATAACAATTTAAATGAATGAAACTTACTTCTGCTGTGAACTGTGCTTAAATGAACTTAACTGTAGTGCATGGTAAAAAAAGAAAAGGTTTGGAATGGGAACAGGTTGGTAGTGCTTTGGATTGAGGCTAGATCCTTCCTTCTGACTGTCATCCACCATGCCAAAGCGGCACAGGAGCTGCTGGGTGTAATTTGGTTCCCTATCTCCTTCCTCCTTCAGCTGGGGTCCTGAAGTGTCTCATCAGTTTTACCTTCACACTTCAGGCCCTGCCTGACCAGCCCCCACAGCATCTCTCCGCAGTCATCGCAGAAGGCCGGGGCTTTGTAGGAGTGGACGTAGAGGGCATGAGGTCGGATCTGGAAGTCCTCCTGTTTGGCAAGAGCTGGAACACACAAACATTCAGGATGTTGGACATGGCTCTTCCAACCAGAAGCTGATTCAAAGTAAACTTCCACAATGATGACAGAATGACAGAAGAGCATGACTCAGGTATTTCAGTTTCTAAAAAAATAATAATAATAATAATAATGGATTGGATTTATATGCACTTTTCAAGACACTCAAAGCGCTTACATTGTGTCCATCATTCATTCACTCCTCATTCATACTTGGTGATGGTAAGCTACGGTTGTAGCCACAGCTGCCCTGGGGCAGACTGACAGAGGCGTGGCTGCCAGTTTGCGCCTACGGCCCTCTGACCATCACCGGGATCATTCATACACATTCACACGCCAGTGGAGCCACACTGGAGGCAGGGAGGGTGAAGTGTCTTGCCCAAGGACACAACGACATTTTGGCTGGTGGGAGCGGGGATCGAACCGCCAACCCTTCGATCATTGGACGACCCGCTCAACCACCTGAGCCACTGTCGCCCCCCAATAAATGTCAAACATTTATTACAGAGCTCCATCACAGGAGCAGCCATGGACAGATCTTCTTGTTACCTGAATTAGTCATCTCTCGTCTGCATTTCTGCATATTTCACACTCTCAGACCAAAACTCCAGCCCACAAGGTTCATGTGATGCTACAGAGATCTGCCAACCAAGACAGTCCTACAACATCCACCGCTTTTAAAAATGACCCCCCCCCCCCCCCGACACACACAGGTCATGCTACCGCAGTAGAGGATTGTTGATGGGATTGTGAAGACCTTCAATGTATTTCTTTCATCACCTGACAAACACAGCTGTGGTCCACTCCTAACATGGGTTGGTGGATCCCCACTGCCCCTGCTTCAGGGGATTGCCACTCTAGGCAATAAGGTAGGCCTCTGATTGGTACGATTCCCACTTTGCCTGCCAATAACTGTCCTAAGGCAAGACACTGTCAGAGACTGAAAAGTTTCCCATCACAGTGAAGTCATCACTCGTATAAAACTCTGACTGGGAGGTGAAAACACATCAAAACTGAAGCAAAAGAACAAACGTGCTGACATAACGGCCTTCTCCTGATCTTTAATTTGACTAAATAATCTCCCTAGATTATGGCATATTTTGACTCAGGTTCTACGCCTTTACTTGGTGTGAGGCAGGAAGTGAAGGTCCATAAATATAGCTTTGCGGTTCACGTGGCGGGGGGTCGGGTCCACACAGAGACCTCACTGCTCGCTGTCAGAGGTGACATGAATGACAGACAGGAAAGAAGTAGAGCAACAGAGAACCGAATCAGGCTGCTGCAAACATGTTCACAGAAACAGCACGGATGACTGTCCTGGGGCAGGTTTAGAGGACTCTCCCCGTTATTTGTTCTCCTCCAGTGTACAGCAAACATGAGACAACACCTCATGCTAAATCTGCTGCATTTTAAGATGCCTGAAGAGCACAAGTCAGCTTAACTCTAGCATTTAAAGCAGAAGCCTCACCAGAGAGCACCGCCTCGATCAGATCCCCCTCCTGGATCTCATCCGCTGATGTCAGGCGCTGCAGGATGTTGTCTGAGCCCAGGTCATGGCGGAACAGCATGATCTTGTCGTACATCCCAAAAAATCCACATTCAGGGAACTGAGGAGAGATAAGATCAATGGTTTGAATGACAGCAGTAACAGAGGGACCCACGACCACAGCCAGCTTCAGTTTTTATCATCTCAGCTGCTATGTTTACTCAGACAGCCCACAGATTCAGGGTTTTAGTTTCCCTGTCTCAGATCCTTGGACTCTTGTAGGCTCTTCTGTCAGGTTTTTGTTTTTTGTTTCATTTCTTGTTAATTTTGTCACGTTTAGTTTCAGGTCTTTGGTTTCTTTAGGTCCTGTTTTTTTGACATGAGGATGTGATGAAAAGGTTTGATGCTGAACGGACATTTGATTGGCCCCAAATACAGTTTGTCTGTCACAAACATGTCAGGGGGGGGGGTCACGAAAATCCATGAAAAATCTTCTTGAGTAGTCACAGAAGGGCGTGCACGTCTGAAGGGGCACAGAAGAAACCTGTTAAATTGTGTTTTTAACATGTTCTTGTAGCATTTTTCTTATAGAGGACAAACATAAATAAAACAAGACTTAAACTGCATTTCAGAGATTTTTTATTCATATCTTTGTGAATCAGGAGCAGACAAAAAAAAAGCAGTTTGAAAAAACATAGTTGTTACGTACAAACTACAACCAGCAGGTCAAGAACTTCCTGCTCTGCTCCATTCTGATCATCCACCATCAGACCAACAGATCCATGAACGTCTTTTTTTTTCCTGGTCTGAGCTGGAATCTGGATCAGAACTGGACGACTGGATAGAGCTGATATTGATCACTATTGTTGTTGCACCGTTAGTGTAAGTTTGGGGTTGTGAGGGCCGTAAGCTAGTGGGAGAGAGTGTAAACAAAGGCATAGTTGAGTAATGACCACAACCTTACTCTGCACCAACGGTCCCATCCACAGCTACTATACCTACTGCTGCTCTGCAGAAACAAACTATGTTGGGATTTTTCCTAAAAGCCCTTTTATAAAAAGACTTAAAAACAGCAGATGTTCTGTCATTAGACCTAAAAAGAGCCCAAAATGCTTTGCAATGAAGTAAAAGAAAAAAAGCCAGACAGGAGTTTAGACGTGGCTTCATGTTGCAACCGCAGCGTCAAATACATGCTTTCATGGAACAGGAAGTCAGATTTGATGTCAAATCTCTTTAACTGCACCTTCAACGGGCCAAAAGAACAGCTCTGCATGAACAGAAAGAATACATCGACCTTTTCCAAGCTTCAATCAGCAAAACCCTGATCTGCGAGCAGCGCCCTAAACACATCTGTCTAGTCTGTTGATCACCTTTCGTCATATCCTTCAGAGGTCGCTTCAGTGAATCAGCTTTCACTTATTCCCACAGGTGTTTTGGCAGAGATTCCTACGCCAAAACCCTTGTGACTATAGAAAGAAAGTATCACAAAGGGTCTTGCCCAAGGACCCACACTGAATAAAGCTCATCCAGCCCCCTGGGAATCGAACCCTGATTTCCTATGTGCCAGTCCTGCACTATCCAGTCTTTTCTCTGCAGATGATTAGACTTTATTCATCCCACTGGGGGAAACTTTGTGGCATCAACAGCATTTACAAGCACAGAAGCGCAACAGAACATAATCCTGATTTACATGTGAAAAGTCCTTGAAAGCAGACGTGAAAAAAGATGTGCAAATACAAAAAGAAAACTTCTCATAAAATGGAGAAGGGGGTACAAAAGAACAAACAACGATGGTGCACAGCTATTATTCAGGGTATAGGAGATCATGACTGTGAAATGCTGTAGAGCCTGCACTGTGTTCCAAAGTGCTATGAAATTCTTATTTAAGGCTTAAAAAGATGAAATCCTTTGTTTTTCAATGAAACTCATGGATGATATTGTGTCTCTGGATCACTGAAATCAATCTCAGACACCTGGGATAAATAGTTTGCCAGCTGAGATCAATTAAAGGAAAAACTACTTAAGGAGGACGTTCCACAGTTATGGGAAAGAAAAAGGAGCTCTGCTAAAAACAGTGAAATTGTTAAATGCCTTGAACAAGGTATCAAATCCTTGGATGTTTCATGAAAACTTAAGTATGATCATCATAGTATAAAGAGATTTGTGGGCCTGAATCATGGGGAGAGAGCTGGTTGACCCCTTTAGGGTCCCTGAAGGTGTGAGAATGACCTCTGAACAGTAGGTGGAGTTTCTGACTGACCACTTTCTTCTGTTATACAAAAAGAAGAACCGTTTGTCTTCATGCATGACAATTCCCCATCTCATGCTCTAAGGAATATCTCTGCATCATTGGCTGCTATGGACAGAAAAGGAGATAAACTGATGGTGTGGCCCCCATCCTCCCCTGACATCAACCCTATTCAGAACCTTATTGTGCTCAATAATGTGGAACAGTGTGTTTGACGGTTTTATTTTTGAAAAACAAAGTAGTTATGTTTGACAGGATGGTTCAATAACATTTAATATTTGCTCTAATGGTTAGTGACATTTACGTTATGCTGTCATTTGCATTGAGTATCTAGAAAATGTTTCTTTTTCTTTTCTGCTCCATTCCCAAAGCTCAGTTTTACTCACATCTCTGATAAAATCCTCACATAAGGAGTTACATCACTGCACAGATCTGATAAAAGTCATACAGAGAAAGACGAGCCAGGAAGAACTGGCAGCTAAAGGCCTAGTGATGATTTCATGATTTCACTAAGTTGCAGGAACACACTGCAGAAGTTTGTTTTTTTCGCACTAAAAGGTTTGAAAGTTATTTCATTTTCAGATTGAGCTCAAACGTGAAGCAGTGGGTGAGTCCATGGCTAGGTCATCTGCTGCCTAATGCCTTTAAAATGCAGTGTTGATTGTTAGTTGGTTTCCATGGCAACAAATAAACATCTCTGTGCTCAGCTCTGCAAGGCATTTAAAATGAGGTCTTGGATTTCCAGTTCCAACTACAAAACTTTACACGTTTTTATGCAAAAACAAGATAACAGATTTGTCCCCCAGGCTTTCAATGACTTTTTTTTCTCATGAATTTCTTCTGTTCTTCCTTTTTTTCATGTAAAGGAAAACCATAGATATGACAAACTATTGCTTCTGTGATTACACTTATACATTCTGGTCTCAAAGTTATCAAGTTTTTACAATAAATGCAAAGTTTAACAGCCTTCTGAAAAGTTTGAGGGAATTCTAAATATGAGTAGTGATAAAAAAAAGGCTGCAGCCATCACAGAAGCCTATAGATAAAAATGCGCCAAATAAAAAGACTATGAACTATAAAAATTTCTAAGTAAAATCTGATTTATCACAAATGTTAGTGACTGAAAAAGCTTTGGAGCCTCTGCTGAATAGTTAAGTCTGAAAGATCTGAAGGATCGACAGCAACATAGTCCCAAAAGCTGAAGTTGAACGAGAAAGTACAGATTCTCATTCAGATAGACCTTCAGACACGGTGAGGGGAGTATGATAGTATGGAGCGTACCATCAGTTCAGGAGCTCTGGCTCTAGTCCATTTGGGTTCCAATCTTTGTTTTTCCATTGCAATTTAGTAATTCCAGCTTGTCAACATGAAAACACATGAACATTTCTTCTTCCATTTTTTCACAAAGTTATACCATGCAATCATCTAACATCAGAGCTGAATTCTAACCACACAGACTCCTTTTTCTGGTTCAGGTTCACGTGGCGTGTTCTGAAGATGAGCTGCAGCTGCTGCAGTTTGCAGAAAGGGAGATGAAGCAGCTTCCTGCACTGTTTCAGCGAGATGTCAGTGCAAGAAACAAGCAGCAGAAAAAAACACACACACATGCACACATTCACAAAGAGTTTTTACAACATGCATCATGAATACAAAGAGGTCCCCCTAATTCAACAACACTTAAGCACTCTCTGCTTCTTGTACAAGCCTACCTACCACCTTAGCAAAGTATTTCACCAATCAATGTCTTTCCAAGTCATTCAAATTACTAGGTCAGGAACTGAACAAATTAAAATAGAATGACATAAATTAAATAGAATAAATACCTAAAATGCTTCCTAAAAAATGTAAAAACCAGTCCAGCTTCATTGTACTTAAGGGGTAGTTTCTGTGGTAAAGTCATCGTAAATACTATGAAACATACGAGTGCAGACCTAAACGCCAAGGTACTTTATATGTGCTTATCTTTTTCTTACATGTGGTAAGTACCACAAAAGACACCTTTGCACAACATGTAAATACCCAGTAAGTATATTATAAGTACCCAGTATGTACCACATAGGTAAAACCAAATAGATATAAATAAATACACAATAGTACCATGTTAGTATCCAGTAAGTCCCATAAAAAGTAACATTTAAACACCCTGTAAGTACCCAGTAAATTCTATAAAAAGTACCACGTAAATACTATTTAAGTATAGTTTAAGTACTGTACTATAAAAGAAAGCGTTCCCGATTCTGGCCACTCCCCTTAGCCTTCTCCCAAAGTCCGCCCTGACATTTGCTGTAAGAGGCCTCAGTCTGCATGGACCGGTCCAGTGTGTGCTGGAGGTGTGCTCCGACACACACACCAGATTTATTTCATTTTATTGAGCTGCATTTTTTTAGGTCATTTTGAAAAACTACTACTACTACTAGTTTGGTAAGGTAGATACTGGTAATATACTAGCAATGTAAGTAGATTAGTACTATATAATTCTTTTATTCTCTTCATGGTAAGTTAGTGGCCCCTTTGTCATCCTTCTGTGATTTCTTCCTTTTTAAAATCTTTGTTAGTTCCTCATGTGATAATTCATTTCCCAACCGGTACATTTTTTTTAAAACTTTTTTTACAGTTAGCTTGAGTTGTAGCTCATAATGTGACCATTTGCATAAACTCCTGCTTTAACTCAGATAGATGTGATGAAATTATATTTATGAACTGCTAATTACACTTTGGTGGCATAACCAGTCTCATTAAATTCAAATAAAACCCCATTATTTCATATTACACTCAGAATAAAAATTCTCCTGCTGGCAACTCAGCATTTAAGTTTTTAGAGAAACCTTGATCCTGGATATTTTGACTGTTTCTACGCAGTCTAAACTGTTTCAAAACCAGGCTTTAAAAACCTTACTGTTGTAAATTTTTTGTAGTTTTGAAAAACCGGAATTCTGTAAGGTATAGTTAAAAAAATATTTAAATTTTAAACGTATGATGCTTTGATCACAATTTTCTTTGTGTCTCCATGTTTGCATCAACAGCATGAAAATGTATTTAAATTGAGGGGAGCATCAGGTTTAACACTAGAACGTCCGTAGGGCAGCCATTTGGCTTTTCTACCTACAATGTCCAAGGGACAGCCAAGTGGCTGGATTAGTTAAAATTTACATGCCCAAAGAGCAGCCTTCGACATAGTTTGCACATGAACAGCACAGCCATTAGGTTGTTCTTTTGGCATGCAAAAAGGACAAGCCAAGTGGCTGCGCAAGTTTTCACTATTTCCCCTCACCTCTGTCCCTTCTAGTAAGAGGTCAACACAGTTTGGTTTTTCGTTTTGGCTGAGATTTATCGTTCATGCACAAGAGACACTTCTGTACCGACATAATACTGAAATGTTCAAGCAAAGAAATCATGTGGTCAAAGTCATATCTTCAACCGACTACTTGTCTGCGCATACTTGGTACTGCCCCAAAATCTCCTTTCTGCATTTGCCACATGGTATACTTGTAGCAATCAACAAAGCGCACTCTGGCATCATTGTTCTTGTACTAACTATTCACCTGGCATATTGCCCGTTTCCCTTTGCCAGGTATGGGAGCTTGTAACCAAACACAGTATTCCTTTTTCACCTTCACAGCTCCCGCATGTTCCTGTGCGAGGTTTCTGGAAGCTCCCAGTGAATTTTGCCTGGGTTGAAAGTTTGATGCAGTTGGCAACAACAAACTCACAAACATTGGAGATTACAGGAAACCTGTCAGTCCCAACTTGTTCCATGCGCGTGCCCTTGACATCAAAGTGTAAATGCCGCATGATATCTTTGAAGTGGTTTCTGACCATAGTTTTTTTAGATCAGTGGATTTCCCATTTTCGCCAACCATATTGCATCTTGCGTTTTGCATGGATGGAAGTTTTATCCCCCCTCACAAGGAGGATGGCAATGAACCCCAATAGTTCAGGGAGGGCCATGAACCAGCTGTCATCTTCTGTCTGACGTTCATGCTGAACAACACAGTCCCGAATAGTCAGAAGCATGTTCAGAGTGAGGAAACACAGGAAACTCTGTAAGCGAGTCGACACCGTACTTCTGACCAAAGCAGTTGGCTCTTCCTCAGCAGTGTAACATTCAATTGTGCTGTGATGGAGAGGCCTCCCAACCTGTTCTTCATGCCACATCGTGACATCTTTTGCTTTTTCTGTTGGCACAGTGTGTCTCCTCTCTGTCGTCCTGTCTTTTCTGATGGCAATGAAATCTCCTCATTTGTGATCTGATTTCTGACATTTGAGCAATGAAAACCTTCAGCAATGTAAAGATATATGTTGTTACACTTGTTTATTTTAATTTTTTTTGTTGAATTCTAGTTGAAACTGTAAATTCCAAAACATGTCAAATAGGCCTCCTTTGCCTCCCCAGTCCAAGAAACATGTGGTTAAATGAAATGACTAAATTTCTCATAGGTGTGTATGTGAGTGTGCCTGGTTATTTATCTATGTGGTCCTGCAATGGACTGGTGACCCATCTAGGGTGTACCCCTCCCCAGTTGCTTGTGACTAGCTGGGATGTGCTCCAGCAGACCCCTGTGATCCTGACCAGGATGAGCAGGCACAGAAAATAAATGGATAGATAACTGCTAGAATCAGCAAATGAGAACAAGATGTTCATGAAATCTTATCAAAAGAAACATCAGTCTGAGTCCAGCTAAAGGACTATCTCTTCTCCCTCAGAGTCAAATGGGTTGACTTGCTCCAGGATCATTTTCAATGTCTGCTCAGGGTAGTAAAAATAAGGCATCTTGGTTTTTCAGTTGACAAACTGGGAGTCAAAGTTTGTCAGAGCTTGGAGGCTCTTTTGAAGCAGAAAAACCTCCCCCACCCTGATCTGAGTAAAGAATGTGGTTAGCTAGGACATGTCTTCATCCAGATGATCAGGTAGTTGGTGCTGCATTTACAAATGAAAGGTGGCTAATTGTAGGCTGTTGAATAAGTCATTTCGAGCCACCCAGCCATTTGGCTGTGCTCTGGACGCTGCAGGGGGAGTGAAAAATCCTGGGCGTTCTAGTGTTAAGTGCATTTTTCATGCTCCAATCAGCGAGTCAGGGGAGCTTTGATTACTTTATTCAGCTTTCCTATAGTTTTATTTTATTTTTGTTGGTTACAGACACTGTAAAAAAAAGTCGTTTTTACGGTAAAACGCCAGCAGCTGTGGTTGCCAGAATGGTACCGTAAAATTACGTAAAAACATTTTTTCATTTTTACGGTAAGAACAGATTTTTGTTGTTGATTTTACAATAAAAAACTGTTGTACAGTCAATATTTCACTTCAGTAAAAAAAACGTTTTTAATTGAAGAAAAATTTTAGATGCTGTTTTGTGACTGAAAAACTAAATCAAAACTAACTCAGATTTGTTCCTGCTGCATTTATTAAACTAAACTTAAATTATTTGTGTGTGTGCTTAAGCCGTCTCTTCGCTAGCATGTGTGTAAGAAAGAGGAAAAGCAGACGTACCAGCGTGAAGGACAAGGAGGGGGGTCAGGCGCTGAGCGCAAGTGAGTCTGTGATCTATGGACGCCTAGACTGTTCACAATTAAATAAAGAAATATGACGTCCTGCAATCACACAATCAACCAATAAATCTCTCATAAATATATAAAAAGATCATGAAATTATGAAAAACCTGCAGACTGATTTTAAATTAGCCATTATATTATTTAATATATTTCATGTTGCTTTAAACACCTGTTAATTATTTTAAAACACCATTTTAAAATACCATTTTAATCATGTTGAATTATATATAATTCTGTCTATTTTCCTAAGTATCTTTGTTTTTAATTCATATTGCCGTTTTTCAGAATGCCTTATTTATTTCATGAAAAGCTTTTCCAGCAGAATGAGTCTGTCTGTCAATCAGTGAAAGTGGGTGGGATCTAAACACACATTGGCTGATCCCTGGAAATCGACTCATATTCCTGGATACCCGCTGAAACACTCCTGACTCTCGTCCTCACGTCATTCTCTCAGAGCTCTGCTCTGCAGCTAACACAGCTCTGCTGTCTGTGCTCACAGATCCAGTCTGACGTCACATCTTACACTGTGCGGCTCGGGGGAGGCGAGCTGGCGGCCAGACAGCCAGAGACTGGTTGCAGAAAGCAGAACAAGCCTGCTCTGGCCTCCTGAACCTTATGATATTTTTCTATTTTCACTAAGACAATGCTTATAAATCAGGTCCTCTAATTTTATTTTTCCCTCTCTGGGAAAATGGTAAACCTTTTCTGCGATGATGTTTCTGACCGTGGTCTGCAAACGCAGCGGAGATCCGGGGTTTGATTTGAGGTTCACTTCCCCGTTTGGACCCTCTGAGCCTCCACAGTGGGTTAATAAAAGAACAAGTCTCTGTTCATTTGGAGAAAACCTTTCTATATTATTACTTTTCTGGCGAACTGAGCAACACACCATTAACTTGCCCTCAGACACACACACACACACACACACACACACACACACACACACACACTCCTGCGCTGCACGCTCTGATAGAGGTGGACAAAACCGCAGAGACTGCCATCATCAAGAGACGTAGTTTGACTGCAGGAGCTGAAGCAGAGACTCTCTCTGGGATGATCTCATGAACTCAAACATGGAAACATTATCATGTAGAACTATTCCTAAATACACCTGATCTCTTAACACTCTCCGTATGCATTGTGCATCCATGCATTGTAAGTGAGATAAACACAGACACCGCTCCATGTGGCTATCAGGCTAAAAACATTAGCTGGTAGCTCCTCCCACACGCGGCATGGTGCGTTCATGGAACTCCACTTCATAGAAGCTTAGTGGAACTCCAATAGCCACCCAGCCTAACTTAGACCACTACTACATTTTCACGAGAAAATGAAAACCGCCGAACCGACCACAAAATCAACCGAATTATGCACACTCGCCCAAAGCCATTGTCATCCGCAAATTTAGAACCAAAACTGTGTTGGAGGTGTTGAGGTGCATAATAGTCCCCCTAGTGTTGAGGGGTAGGCATCGCGCCATCACGTTCGCTGAAGCCTATTCGATCAATGTGGTTAGGGTGCTGCTGCTCATGTCTGAGTAAAGGAGTAGCCAATCACAACAGTGCGATGGGTAAACCTGCACATATCACTTACAAGCAGAATGGATTCAGTTTTCTATGATTCCCATACATCCACCCACAACATGGTTTAAATATTTAGATGCATCCATATCCAAGGTTTTATGGAAAAATAAACCACCAAGAATCAGTTTAAAAACCTTGAAAAATGTTAAATCCCTTGGTGGCTTAGAATTCCCTAACTATTATAATTATTTCCTGGCTCATAGATTACAATACATTTTAAAATGGCACAATAAAAACCCAGCAGATTCCTCATGGATTGATGTAGAACAGTCACTATGTGAAGAGATTGAACTTTCAGATCTTCCTTTTATTAGCAGCTCCATCAAGCGGTACACTTGCTTTAAAAGTATTAATATCAAAACCACATTAACAGCCTGGTGGGATTTCCTTAAGATGAATAACTCTTCCCTCACATCAAGCAATCTGACACCCATTTGGAACAATCCTGACATCCTGATAAGAAAGAAAAACCTGAACTTTCCAACCTGGAAGGCTAACGGAATTACACATCTAGAACATGCAATTCAAGATAATACATTTGTATCTATTGAAAACCTAAAAGGACGGTATGGATTAAGTAATTTTTTTTTTTAATATCAGCAAATGAAAGCCGTAATAAGTGCAAGGTTTAATCCAAGTCATATAAACTTGACACTCCCTGATACACTGAATACATTTCTGAAACTAACATCATACAAAATTATGTCTAAAATATATATTTTTATAGGTAATATTGGAAACCAAGTCACATTGCCAACAGAGAAGTGGGATTCAGACTTGGGTATTAATACAAACGACTCTTTTTGGTCACAGATTTGCTCGAACAGTTTTAGGCTAACCAAAAGTCCGAATCTGCAACTGAGTCAGTTTAAAACTCTTCATAGAACTCACATTCACTACAGTTTTTAACTTAGTCACTAATAAATACACTTTTAAAAGTCCCTTGAGGTACAAACAGCTGAAGATCTTTATGTTTGTACCTCAACTTTTACTGCCCAACAATCAGACCCAGCTTCACACGGACCCTGCAGAATGGTGAAGCTCACTAGAGTGAAGAACTTAGAGGTGAAGAACGGTGACAGATGTGGTGATTTGGTAAATATTATTGGCAAAATGCACAAATAAACTGATAGATTCTCACAACTTTGCTGACATGTTGAACTTTTCTTTAGCTCTGATGATGATAAATGCACCATCCTTTGCCAATATTGTTTTGACATGAACACACGTCTGTAACTCTTGATAATCTGCTTGTGTCTGGTCCAGGAGTTATGAAACTGAAACTAAGCAGGAAGCAAAGGGAAAAGCCTGAGCGTGTCTGAAGCTGAAAACACTTCAGTTAAATTATCCTCAATACATTTCATTTTTCTGCTCTGTCCAATCATGAAAGAGCTGCTCATCAGTGGATTTATCTCTGAAGAGAGAACAGAAACGCACACTCAGAGTGCCGTTAATGGACATCCCTGTGTGTGCATACACCCTGATCCCTTCTCTATGGTTAATCTCCCATTAACCAAGCTTAGACCCCACACATAAACAGACACACACACAAGCATGCACGCACACACACTCACACACACTTTCAGCTGACAGGAAGGAAATCTGTAAACTGGTGGAACAACTCCTTCAGACCTCCTGAGTCCTGCTGGAGATCCTCAGCCTGGACTCCTCTGCAGTTGAGTTATTCCTGAGTTGGGTTTACATTAGTCACCTCTAATCAGAAAAGCACTCATCGCTTTATTATATTGGAAAGGAGTTCATGGAAATAATCCTGCGTTTGTAGCAATTTTGTTAATAACATTGGAAGTCAAAAACATTCCTCGTTTCATAATGCAAGCTAAAGCAACTAAAGGCCTCAACATAAGACTTGAAACATGAATGTGTGCAATGAGCCAAACAAAACAAATCCAGAGTGGGTCCTGAGGCAAGACCCTTCACGCTGCTGCCCATCAGCGTCTCCCTGCGTTGTGTCAGGAAGGGCAGCCCCCAAACCACCAGTGCAAATTATTGTTTCTTCCCCTCCGGCAATCCAACCCTGGATTCCTGCATGGTAGCCTCTCACCTAACCAACCGAGCTACTCAGCCACCATATTGGGAAATTAATAAAAACAAATTTCCTTTTTTTCCCCTTTTCTGAGTTTTTAGAGCAAGAACTCATTTTATTAAGGAAAGTATCGCCTTATTTGGTTTAGGGACACTATTCATTCATCTTCTAAAATGTTTGTTCCCTTTTGGGGTCACTGGGTTGTTGGAGCCTATCCCGATTACTTGTGGGAAAAGGCAGGGGACATCCTGGACAGGTCACCAGTCTGTCTCAGGGCCACAATTACAAACCCATGCACTCTCACATTCACACCTATGAACAATTTAGGAGTAACCAATGAACCTATGAAGCATGTTTTTGGACGGTAGGAGGAAGTCGGAGTCCCCAGAGAAAACCCATGCTGCACGGGGAGAACATGCAAACTCCAATACAACCCACTACATTTTTAACATGGGTCTTGTTTAAGGAAAGGACTGAAAGAAACATTCTCCTCATCCCCATCCCATGTGTGGAGACGAGGGGACAAAGAACCCGTATTTGAATTTGGTGCAATCAGAATGAGAGGTTTTCCAAATGCCAGGTCTGGTGTCTTTCATCAAACACTCTGAATATCAGGTACAAATACAATACAAATACAGGTTGTTTAGATCCCAAATCTACTGGAGTTGTTCCCCCAGATAAAATCTGAGGGATGGAGTGGGGTGGATCTAATGCTAGGAACACTGAGTGTCTGAGGCCTGTGAGGTGGGACTCTGAAAATGGGCCCTCACACTGGACATCGGCCACAGTGGGGAGGGCAGTCTGATTGGCACTCTTGTGGTCTTGTTGGTCCTGTGGCCCCTGCTCCTTGGCATTGTGGGCTCCTGTGGTAGTCCCCCTGAAATTTAATTCAATTTTATTTATATAGCCCAATATTTAGAACAATAGTCGTCTCAATGGGCTCCATACCAGTTGTTGTGTTATAAACATGAAAACATAAAGAACAAAAAGTCATAGAAATTCAATAGGTAATGGCTAAACTAAACTGCATGGGCATTTCTGCCCTTAGACCCTCCTAGTCTAGTTTGTAGTATCTGAGTGAAAAAGTGTTACTGTGGACAAGCCCAGCCAATTTGGTGAACATCTACATGTAAAATCTATCCATCCATCCATCCATCCATCTTCAGAACATGTTAAATTTTTTTTCAGGGTTTAAGGGGCTGCTTGAAACAACCCAGATACTGTTGGACAAAGACGTGAAAGAAAAATGATAAATCGGGAACGACTTGTTGCCTGTTTTTTAACTCCCCGCCTCTCATATCTTTATTTAATTATCCTTCAACAACTTCACCCCCATTTTCTTTCTTGCACCCATGACACCTACCTCTTCTACCCCAATCTACCTCTCTGCTCTGTTTCGTACAAAAAGACAAACACCAATTCTAATAAAAAACAGTTTTATTGCATAAAATATGAAGAACTAAAATGAATTGCAACTGTTTAGAGCCTTTAATGTGCAGTGTCTCCCTACCGCTTCTTCAAACGAGCTGCAGCTGTGAAACAGGAAGCAAAGACCGCTGACACAGCAACAACAACCAGGAAGTGACATTCTCTGAGAAGAAGCTTTTCCTCTACTCAGGATGTGAGAACAACAGGAGATGACACAGAACACAACAAATCAGCTAAAAACAGTCACTAATATTGTTAACTAATTAGCCAGCGAATCTATCGAGCCCTGAAGGACTACAACGGGAACAGTGGGAGAACGACAGGAACTGTCACACAATAGTGGGTTCTGTAAAGACAGGGGGAGCAGCACAACCAGAAGACCTGTAGATGTTCTTAGATAAGTTTGTACAAGACATGATGCTTACAAAAGAAGCCAGAGTGACAATCTTTAACAAAAAGATTCGTACAACCAATGTTACAGACAGCATGTGTACAGACAAACAAAACAGCATCTTATAAATAGTAACCACCACCCCAGTCCACTTCCATTGGTACTGTCCCCAACTGCCACACACTACAGAAGAGACGTCCTCCACACCTGTTGCCCTAAGCTCTTTGACTACATCGGTGACTTGAGCCTGAGTGATTGGCAGCCCAACTTCAGCCTCCGCTTCCTCAAAAAAAAAAAAAAGGTGTGACAACATGGTTGAGGAGATCCTTTAAAAATTCCTTTATCAACCTGATAATAATATAACCCAAATCCACTCAAGATAACTGTAACATAAACTTCCAGAACCGAGTTTTTGCCCCCACAAAAGCCTGAGGCCAGCTCACTTGGACTGGCATACCTTCAGCTACCTCAAGAATCCAACAAGCCAGCCAGCCTCAGTAGGACCCATACTTCTTGAAGGCCTCCATTACATCCAGTGTCCTTCACCAGCTCTGAGGATTGCCTTGGCAACAGCCACCCTTGACATTATGGCCACAGCTCCAATTAGTTCTTCCAAAGGTGAAGAACACAGTCCATTTTGACTCACTGTCCCCGGTACCAGTCTGAAGTTCTCTCACGTGTGAAAGATCTTTCTGATGACGGACTAAACCAGTAGTTCTCAGCAAACACTAACAGTCCATCTGCATCTAATAAGTCACTTTCTCCACATGCAGATCCAATCACTACCGGGTAGTGATTGGATGACAGCTCCAGCCTCTCTTTACCCGAGTGTCCAAGACACAAAGCAGAAGGTCACCTAAAACGACTACAAAGTCCATCATAGACCCCTGCCTAACAAACCCTTGTGCTCAAACATGAAAAACGAAGAAAAAAATGAAAACAATGAAAAAACAATGAAAACAAAAAATGAAAACATTTACTGAACAAACCATGAAAGCACAAAAGTACAACAACAGAACAGATCACCAGCCACGCCCATCCAGGTCCCTCTGCTCTGGATGACAACAGAGTCTCCTAGCGGGAGGGAGACTTTACAGTACCCTTTCAACAGACCCCAAGAAAGCCAGATACTTTGAACTGCTGTTCACCCTATTGACCAAGACAGTCAGACATCTATCCCCGCTCAAAGACACAGGGACACAATCATTACATCCATCAGCGTGAACCTGTTTGCAAGAGACTTTACCTCAGAGGATCGCTCAGATTCTCAAACTACTCCACCTTGACAAAGTGGTGGTTCAACATACAACCTGGGGCGCCAAAAAGAGGGGGTAAAGGTGGCTGATTCTAAGGGCCCAGACTGAGGGGGGGCCCTAACGACGATAAAAAAAGAAAAAACATTTTTTGTTTTGGAAACACCAATGTCCTCTCCACACCCCATATTTATTTTACCATGGTTCAGTCCGACTGGATTGAACTTCTCCTTGAAGTGCCGGCACGCGGTTTGTGACAGACAAGGCCACGGTGTGTACGATAATAATGTTTATCTGCACTTTTCCAGACGCCCAAAGTTCTTCCAATGTGTCCAATATTCATTCATACTTGGTGATGGTAACTGCTGATGTACCACAGCTGCCCTGGGGCAGAATGACAGAGGCGTGGCTGCCAGTTCACGCCAACGGCCCGTCTGACCATCACCGGGACATTCACGCACATTCACACACCATTCACACACCAGTGGAGCCACACTGGAGGCAAGGAGGGTGGAGTGTCTAGCCCAAGGACACAAAGACAATTGACTGGGGTGAGCGGGGATCGACCCACCAAACTGATCATTGGTCGAGCCGCTCGACCGCCTACTGTAGAGAAGACACGCCTCAATCCGGATGCCAAAAAAGTGAATCTGTCATAAGAATAATTCATTAAAAAAATGAAGTAAATCAATCTTAACCATTTTAATAGTGTGAAAAAAATAACCCCTTTAGCACCCCTTTTGTGCAACGAGAAGAGTAGAGAAAATGTGGTGGGTGCAGCACAGCGGGATGCTTGGAAAACGTAGCTTCACTTACTCATTTGCTATTCATTTATACGTTAGGTTTTATTTGAGTAAACAATAATTTTGTATTTTGATGGGTTTTTTTGTTTGTTTTAGCTGAGGTTTTTATTGTTATTTTATTTCCACTGATCATATTTTTTTCAGGAAAACGTTTCTTATTTAAAATTAGTTTTGCTGTAAATATTTGAAACAAAATACATTTTATTGTATTCAGTTCTTCGCATAATGAACATGTCAGTTGTTATGCTATTTATGTTAATGATAGTGAAAAATACCATCATAATGCAAAATCGTACATGAAACAGCATCAAAACAGTTTGCCGCTGTGTTATTTTCACAGGGCACCTGTGAAAATTATTTTCATGGGACCCAAAATCCCTGGCGACGCCCCTGCAGACAACCAGTTTGTATGCAAAGTACCATAAAACAGGATGGAAAAAACTACAACCAGGACATTTTGATACAATATTCAAAGCAACAGAAAAGCTAACAATCATAAACCAACATGTCTACAAACATGAATCAAATCACCAAATAATTAAAAAGCATGTTTAAAAGCAATCATAAACAGTAAGTCTACAAAAAAAAAAACATCCAAACTAAACGTCCACATCGTTAAATCAACAATCATACAAACTATTTTAACCAATTTCTTGATTTATTAAATGATAACATATGTAAAACAACTATTTATTAAAGGTAAATTTCAAAAATAAAAAACTCAAAACTTCACTTACAAAATTAACACTAAGCAAAAGAAGAGTGCAGCTGAAGCAAAAGAAAATGACATTTAATCCAATCAGAACACATAGTTCACGGAAGTTAAACTATGTTGTCAAAAATAAATTAATATTTAACTTCATTTGTCGTTATCTGACTGGTTCAGTCTCCAGTCATCAGCCCCCAATAAACAGGCTTTGGATCTCAGATACTCTTTTCACATTTGGGCAGGAAAGCAGACAAGTGAGGTGAGCAAACCAGAGCAGAGATGCTTCCCACCTTCTGTTCCGCTGAGCCGACGTTGAATAAGACTAAAATAAGCACTCACCATAAAGAAGCAGCAAAAAAATGATATAACCTAAAGAAATAAAAAAATAACCAGAACCTATGACAACTTTGACTCAAAAAATATAAGTTCCTTAATCACTTTTAAAATCGAAAAACAAAGTAATAGTTAAAGGGTAAAATGTGCAATTTTATGTTTCTTGTTTTGTTTGGGGTTTTTTTCGGGTGGGGGGCAATGAAAGAAAAGGTCGGCCCATTTCATCGTTTCATCTGTCACAGGGGAGTTTCAGGCAGATCAAACCACCAACTGATAATAGATCCACTGAAATATTTCTCAAAAACCAAATAACTCAAAGAATTCATTCCTATCTTTCAAAAGACATGAATCAGCTTTAGATGGTACTTCTGCTGAAAACGGATTCATGGTGTCCCTGATGGAACACACACACGCGCACACACACAGGAGATTTCCGAACGGGTTGGGGGGTCCTGTAGGGGGGTCCCGTAGGGGAGTCCCCTGCAGTGAATTGGGTAGAAAAATAAGAACTAAAGGACAAAGACCGCACAGAGAGCTTGTATGACTTAGTTGTGGCAGTTCATACACAATGTTCATGATATGCTCACCTATACATACATATCCCAAACACTGAGACACGCTGAATGTCCACTGCACGTCCTCATGTGTAACAAATCCAACAAATAAAAACCTGTGGCTATAAACAAATGATTAAAAATCTCCTGTCAGTTTGCAAGGATAGGGTTAAAGTTTCAGGAAGTGAGTTCAAATATGAGCTCATCATTTCAGGAGGTGTTTTAGGTCAGATGAAGGTTTCACTCTCCAACCCCCCTGCTCAGGTTTGGCCGTCTGATGACCGTCTTTCACACTGACCAAAGGGGATTCAGAGACTGGGGGTATGGCCATACATTTTGTCGAGACCAGTGCTCTCCAAACTTTTCTTAGGCCACAGACCGCTATAATGTCAGACAATATTCACGATCCTGCCTAAACAAGATTGGCTTCTGGAGTCCAGAAAATCTATTTGTTTCCATTAAAATGTTTCTTCATGAAATCTAGTTTGAAACTGTCTGTAGATGACAAACAGAGGAAGACGGTAGCAGACAAGTTTTAGACTAAAATCATTTTAAAGTTCAACCCAAAAGCCAACATAAACTAAAGACCTTCTTTAAAATATGGTTCAGGTACAGGAGGACCACCATGGATCAGTCGACAGTCATTGAAGAATCCCATGGGCACAAAAAAAGCCCCCTCATGAGAAGCGCTGTCCAACAGGGTGCAGGGGTTGACCCGCCCCAACAATAGACTCCACCACAACAAACTTTATTTACCCCCTGGGCAGGAAGCACAACAAAGAAAACACAGCCAGTGGGCAAAAGTGACATCATGAGCATCCACAAACCAGTTCAGACAAAGTGAGCAAATGCTACATTATGGATTATTTAATGGGGGAGGTTTTATAAAATAAAATAATGTTCTAAATGAAAGGGTCCAAACTACCATTGTTTAATTTAGCTTTGTATTAGGGCTGCACGATGAGGAAAACTCGCGATATGCGATATTAGAGATTAAAATTGCGATAACGAAATAATTTGCAGTATATAAACAAATAGCAAAATAACCAAATAACTATTCCCATTACATTGCAACAGTTTAAAAATTATACTCCAAATGTCACTCGTCGACATGGGGGACAAACATCTAACAGGCCTCCATCCGATTGGTCAAATGCATAAAGGGATTTATTTGATTCGTTAAATGGTTCAAGCTGACAAGATTGTTTTGGCACATTTAAGGTTTACGATTTATTGCGATATGCATATTGCAGAGCTGGATTTTGCGTTAACGATAAATTTACGGTATATTGTGCAGGCCTAGTTTGTATACAGCAATGCAATTTTATATCAACTATTCCTTAAATTCTCACATCTCTCTGATCTAAGTGCTACCATACATAAACTTATTCCAGACAGATTTTAAGAACAAGAGAAACCAGAGAGCTTTGAGGAAGACAAAGCTACGTAGAAATACTCATCAAATGACCGTAAACTCTTAAATGTGTCTTAAGCCTTAGTGACATGAGACTGAGTCTTCTTTGTGACAGACTTCTGGATGCTACACAAGAGTAACCCTGAAGGTATAGCTTCCTCTTCTCTGATAAAGTTCCCCAACTCTGAGAATGACGTTTGTCCAGCAGGAGATCCCTCCTTAGCAAGAAGCTTAGGGCATTCTAACCAGGATCTCGATTGGTTGACTGAGTCAGAGTGACGTCACCCATAAAAAATGGATAACATCCGGCTCCAACCCAATGAAGTCACTTCAGTCCCCATTTTCTTCACGGTACGGCTGTCACCATTATGGAGCCAGACGAAGTCACATTTCTATGGCAACCACTCTCACCAATAAGTAGATGAGCCTGTTGGGCGTCCACAGCCCTACCACTCATTGGGGCTCGGAGCTTCTGTCAGACGTTTTGAATGTTGGATGTGGGGGCAAGCAGGCTCCACCCACTTTTATTAAGGCATCCGATTGGCCAGTTTATAACCCGAATAACTTGAACTATTGAAAAAAAAAAGGATTACCAAGAACATGTTTAAAAAACAGTAGAGCAAGAATCCAATATCTGACCAACAGAATGACTGAGTAACAGCGGTTTTTGTTCTATAGCGGGGGGGGGGGGGGGGTCGAACTCATTTTCACTGAGGGCCACATCATAGTGTCTGTCCTCAAAGGGCCAGTTGTAACTTATACATGTGACTAATTGTAATGAAAAATAAATGTAACTACTCTTTAATGTTAAATAACTCATTATTTATTTATTATAACTTTTTAAAGTGACAATTACAGTTTCATAGAAAACATATGTTTGCTTGTTACTTTAGCATAAATCTTTTAACAGTGGATTCTGTCAGGTTAGGCTATATGGACAGTGTTTAAGTCCTAATGTATAGTTGCCCAATCTCATATTTTAAGTCTGATTCTCCCTAGATATTAATAAAAAAACACCAATTATTTATTTTTTACTTTAAGAAATTAAAAACTCCTATGCTCTCAAGGGCCACACAAAATGACAGGAAGGGCCACATTTGGCCCCCGGGCCTTGACTTTGACACATGTGTTCTATAGGGTTTTGGCATCTTGGAGCCAGCAGGCAATTCCTGTTTGGAACGTGAGGAGGGAGGGGCCGCTCAGTCCAGTTCTCATATGCAGTAAATGGTTTGGATGCACCCAGTTAAGGTTTATTGAGATGTGCTGAGTCATGCTGCGTCTTTCTCCAAAACTTTGACATCAGTTACACAACAACCCACATCACGCATCAATTAAAGGTCTCAGCATGAAGCCACAGCGTAGAACAAACTACAGTATTCACTAAAGACAGACTAGCAAAACATGAAATCCACCTTTACCTCTGCATGACGTCTTTGTTCTTCCATTACTGATGAAACCAATGAAAACAGCTCCTACCGCCCTCTACAGCTGAAGGGAAACGGCCGCACTCAGGCCCACATCGTCACAAACAAAGTAAGGCTGGACAAGAAGCCAGAGAACAATGAGGATGTAGCCCAGAGGGAAGCGCCTGCTGCAGGAGCAGAGGTCACAGAGGGGGGGCTGAGGACCCCTACGTCAGGACTTTTCCATGATCAGCCTAGCTTTTAGACCAAAAACATTCAAAAGCTTAGAAATATGACCTGCTGGATGGTCAAAAGTCCTCAAGAAATCCAGTTTGTAAAACTTTGCTACCAACACTGATGTCTGGCCATCTAACAAGAGAGTGAAAGAATGAAGCAAACGCCAAAACTGAGACGGAACAGTGCCATGAACAAAAACTGCTAGAAAATAAATGCTGGAAATGAAGAAGGTTTTGCAGCAGTTTAAAGAAAAATATGAATCAAGTCAGATACAAGCTGGAACTTTGCAGAGGTCTGCATACTGGAAATCAGAAAACCGGCCTGGTTAGTCTGCAAACATTCACACAGTGACAGAAATGTCGTGACATGGTGCTAACAGGAAAAAGGAGGCTTCTCACTCACCTTCTGATCCACGACGGAGCAGACCAGCTCACGGACAGCAGACAGAGACAGGTCTCCAGACTCCAGGGTGACCGTCTCTCTGGTGAGGCCGATTTGAAGCAGGAAGGAGATGCCGTGCAAAGACCCCCGGGAGTTTGTGGGGCTAGGGGCCGTCTGACTGCCGTTAGACAGCCGGCTGCTGATGGTGGCGGGCGGACTAGGGGACGGCGACGTCAGAGATGGGGCTGGGTGCTGGGACAAGGATGGGAAGGACCTTGGTGAGGCCAGGGAAGGAGGGGGGCTGCTGTCAGCCGACATCCTCTGCTGTGAGTAAAGGCGCACAGAAACAAAGCCACAGCTGCTCAGCCAAGAGCCCCGCGTCCCGTCATTCCCGTGAATCCCCGTCGGCTGCAGCTGAAACCATCTTCCCGTGAGTGGAAGGGCAGGTCCGGCTCAGAGGTTCAGGTCAAGCCGGGTCTGGATCGGACTGAGAGCAGCTCCAGGGAACCAGCATGAAACGCCGCAGATCTGCACTTCCTCTTTACCGGTTTCACTCAGCATCTGTTCACAATAAAGACGGCGTGTCAACCAAACCTGCAGGGTGAACACGCGCACAGCAAAAACCTCTTCCAACAACAAAATCCCACTCTGCCAGGCTTCCGGACAATGGAGATGATGCTGTGATTGACAGAAGATGATCCTTCCATCAATAATTATTCCCTGCTTTATGGCCTCAAAGTGGTTTGAGTACAAAAGGCCACTTTAACGGGAAATCAGGGAAGAGATGCACCACAAAGTGAGCTCCTGTTATTTACAACTTTCAAATGTCAAAACTCAGCTTGAAGCCATGAAATTGACAGAAAAACTCGGGTGTTTCATCAGTCACAAGCAGCAGCAGCAGCAGCAGCAGCAGCAGCGGCCCCCTCATCCTCTGATTCATCTGCAGGCCCAGCCAGCAGCTGCAACGCAGACGCCTCTGCAAGCTGCAGCTCTCAGTGACGGTTACACAGAAGCCAGCCGCAGCTGCAGCTGATGGGAGGGAGCTGCACGCCAGGGGGGCCTCCTGTCCTGTGCTCGCCTTCTGCAGAAAAGTCAGAGCAACAAAAGTGTCCTGCAGTCAGAGGAACAGCACAGTCACCGCACACACCTCCTTTGCTTTAGGTCGGTTTTTATTCCGCCCACTTCTCCCAATAACACTCAGAAACTCAGAGGTGCTTCAGATTAAAAAGCAATCTGTTAAAGCTGTGCAGCATTAATCATTAAAGACCTTCTCAGTTATGAAAGAGCAGAGCACTGAAGCTGCAGCTATCTGCGCACGTGCACGCTGCTCTGTCTGTGGACACCCACTTCACCATAACCTCCATGGCCAGCTCAGCTGATTGCTGTGGGAAATAAAGCTTGGTGATCATCTCTGATCACTGAAAATCCAAAAAGATGCGGCCTGGTGCAGAGAGACCTGAGTTCTCAGTTTGACTCCAGCACGTCTGCGTCCAGAACTCTGGAAAACATCAGAGTCCTGACAAAAACTCCACGCAAACTCACACAAACAGAGCTGCAGGGTCCAACTCGGAACAACTACCTCCCAAAGGTGGGCTCTCCACTCCCATCCGGTCAGAACAAAGCCAGCGGGGACGGGTCGGACGCCCACTTCACAGCAAAGGTCCGGACTGTTTGGGCCGGCGGAACCGCAGCTGAAGCCTGGGCTGAGCGGGCCTGGGACTGAATTCGGGCTGTTTTCTCGCTGAAAGTTGTCGGGCGAGCCGCTCCGAGTCCGAGCAGCTCCGTGGATCTGACGGGAGCAGAGCTGCTCTATGACGGCGGGAGCGACAGGAGCGCTCACTCCGAGCGAAACTCCGAGGCTGGATTTGGTTCAAGTTTTCCTAACAACTGTTGCTGTATGACATAAAGTTCCCAACAGTTGTCAGGAAAACTGTTCACGTTTTCTGGTTTCGCTAACCATTATTTGTTAGAAAGTTCAGTCAACTGACTCAGATGAGTGTACTTATTTATTCCAGCACAGTTTTAGGTTAGATGAAAGTCTTTGTTGGAAATTACCACTTTACAAAGAAGATTTTTTTACAAGTTACAAATCCCATGTCAAACACTGTTGGGGCTAATCAAAGACGTTATTTACATTTCCTTTACACACCATCTCTACTTAATCCAGAAAATGCAAAAGACCAACTTGACTTTTATTTATTGGAACGGTCTGACATGTGGTGTGCCTCAAGGCTCCATCCTGGGTCCCACATTTTTTGTAACTTTCCCACAGCTGAGCAAACAGATCAGAGCTGAAGGCCTCTTTGTTGGACAGATGTTACTGTTACAATAGGGGGCCGAAAATCGTCCGACACAGAAAGTGTATATTTGTCTAACCCCTTTTGTATTTGAGGCGAGATGTTTTTCATGTTGATTCTGTTTGCATGCATTTCTAGTTGGACACGTATAAAACATACTTAAGATGAGAGAAGGACAGATTGGAATGATAGAGATGGGGGATAAGGGTCTAAGAGAAAGGGGGGAAAGGGGAGAAAAGGCAGCTGGAGGATGTTTAAGAAGAAGAAGGGAGTAGAATCACAAAGCAACAAGTTGCTGGAAGTTTCTCATTCTAACTGTCACATGTAGATGTTAGTCAAAAGGAGCCGGTCTACTCTCAGTTACAGTGGTATGAGAAAGTTTGGGCACCCCTGATCATTTTTTCTTCATAATTCAGTGGTTGTTCAGATCATTAATTTCAGTTAAATATATCAGATGAACACAGTGATATTTGAGAAGTGAAATGAAGTTTATTGGATTCAAAGAAACTGTGCAATATTTACTTAAACAAAAACAGGCAGGTGCGTAAATTTGACTACCTTATTAGTATTGGAACACAAAATTTGTTTTATAAGCTCATTGACCCTTGACCTTTACACATGTGAAGCCAATCATGAGAAGAGGTATTTATGGTGCCCAAGAGCAAGTTCTTCTACTCTTTGCATCTTCTCTGAAGAATGTCAACATGGGAACCTCCAAACAGCTGTCAGATGAGCTGAAAACAAAGATTGTTCATCATCATAGTTTAGGTGAAGGATCCAAAAAGCTTGCTAGGAGATTTCAGCTGTATATTTCCACTGTGAGGAATATAGTGAGAAAATGGAAGACCACAGGCTCAGTTCAAGCAAAGGCCCAGAGTGGCCGGCCCAGAAAGATCTCAGATAGGCAGAGGATGGAGAGAACAATCAAAGTCAACCCGCAGAGCAGCTCCAAAGACCTACAACCTGATCTGGCTGCAGATGGTGTCACTGAGCATCGTTCAACCATTCAGCGCACTTTGCACAAGGAGACGCTGGATGGAAGAGTCATGCGGAAGAAGGCTTTTCTGCGCACGTCACAAACAGAGTGGCTTGAGGTGATAAAGCACATTTGGATGAGCCAGCTTCATTTTAGAATAAGGTGCTGTGGACTGATGAAACTAAAATGGAGTTATTTGGACATAACAAGGGGCGGTATGCTTGGTGAACAAAGAACACAGCATTCCAAGAATATCACTTACTACCCACAGTCACATTTGGTGGCGGTTCCATCATGCTTTGGGGCTGTGTGGCCAGTGCAGGTACTGGAAATCTGATCAAAGTTGAAGGTCGCATGGATTCCAGTCAGTATCAGCAGATTCTTACAAACAACGTTCAAGAATCAGTGACAAAGTTGAAGTTGCGCAGTGGCTGGATACTTCCACAGGACAATGACCCTCAACACTGCTCTGGTTCTATAAAGGCATTCATGCAGAGGAACAAGTCCAATGTTCTGGAACGGCCATCTCAGTCCCCAGACCTGAATATTTAGATTTAAAGCGGGCTGTCCTTGCTCGGAAGCCATCAAATCTGACTGAACTGGAGATGTTTTCAAAGAGGAATGGTCCAAAATACCTTCAACCAGAATCCAGGCCCTTATTGGAAGCTATAGGAAGCCATTGGAGGCTGTCACTTCTGCAAACGGAGGATCTACTAAATATTGATGGCATGTTTCTGTTGGGGGGCCCAAATGTACGCACCTGCTTATTTATATTTGAGTAATTATTGCACAGTTTCTTTAAATCCAATAAACTTCATTTCACTTCTCAAGTATCACTGTGTTCATCTGCTATATGATATATTTAACTAAAATTGATGATCCGAACAACCAAAGATTTATGAAGAAAAATCTTGGAAAGTATTAGGGGTGCGCAAACTTTCTCATACCACTGTCCTAAAACATACCTTCACACACATACATGTCAACACATACACAATACCAATAACGGCTCACACGCACACACTTGTGCACACAAACATAAAGCCAGTGATGTGCATTTAGGGGAGGCACCAAATACAACAAATGTTTTATCATGTATTTATTTGTATGAACTAGTTTGGTAAAATGTTCTTTGTTATGTTATATTATTGCACTGTTTTGTCACGTCCTGTTCAATTGGAAGTCACTTTGAAATATTTGCTAGTACATCCTCTATTAATTCTTCTATTAGTAATGACTATTTTGTCTGACCATTTCTTTGTACTACACTTGGATGTATTCAATTTTGATTTATTATTTTTATTCTAAAGTTGAATTATTTTTTAAAGAAATTCAGCCTCAGCTTTTTGATATTTGAATTAAAAATCTGCTACATAAATAGGCAATTGAATCTTGGCTTTAGTTGGCTCGTTATATGTGAATGAGTTTTTCATCTCCTTAAAATATACGATCTTTGTTGATAATTTATTTCTTTGATCGTTGCTTTAAATTTCACTTTGCCGCCATCTACGGGAAATAATGTAACATTACATTAAAAAAAAAACTATTTCCGAGCATGACAAAACTCACAATGCCATTCTAAAATACTAAAAATGAAAGGAAATTAATGTCAAGATAAACTTGAGTCAAATAAGAAGAGATTTGGACAAATAGATAAAACACTGAACAGAACACATAAATACTGCTAGATAATGGACAGAAGCAGGTTCTCAACATGCTTTGTTGTTTTCTGTGTAACTGGTCTTAAAATGGTGAAATCACAGAATTCTTTTTGTAAAATAAAAAAGAAATAAATAAAGAATTTAAATCCAAAGGTTTTAAGAGCAGCTGGTGTCACTCTGTTAAATCAATGTGCAATTAAAGACACCTTAAAAATAAAAATCACCTTGTTTCATTAGCAAAGATTACTCTTTGAGTGACCGGACTTTGTCCTAACGGCCTTCTTCTGGATGAAAACAACGATTTGCTCAGGGAAACTCCTCTGAAGCAGCTCATAACATGTTTCAGGTTGGTTCATTATTTCTTTCCTGTGAAGCTCCATCAGATCAGTGACTCGGCGCATCAATGAAGTATGTGTGAGACCCAACTCAACGGCTAGAGTACAGCCAGTGAACGTACAAACGTTTAATAATAAACACCAAATAATACCATCATTAAATCCCATGAACAAAAAAGACTAGAGAGGGATTTTGATCATATTTCATGTATGACTTCCAAGTTATTTTTCAGTTGATTCAAAATTCAAGGGAGATGTACACACATGTCTGTGAGCAGAAGTACAACTACATTTTTGATTTGTTGTACTCTTCAGGCATTTTGTAGGTCTGTGTGAGCGTCTGTGTGTTAGAGAGTTGCTGTGAGTGCATGTTGATGTGTGTGTTTATGTTTGTCATCACTAATCAGCTTCTTTATTTTCTGAATTTTACATTGAAAGTCCCTGAAGGTGTGACATTGCTGTTTTTTTTTCTATCCGCTGCTGTAAGGCTGAACAACCATGCAACTCCACTGCCCAATGGTTGCAGTGCATCACATTTATTTTTAAACTACTGTGTTCTTTGCCCTTTATTGTACACTGTAATGCTGCCACATGGACAGTATCCCCTGAGGGACAAATAAAGGTTCATCAAGTCAAATCTTACTTCTCAAATTTGATGCTAAAACTGATGGGCAACCAGAACACAAACTTTAACAAGATCTGTCTTTCCTTTCCTGGTCAATAGACACGCCGCTAAGTTTTGCACCACGTTTGTGTGTGTCCTTCTATTGAGATCAGAAAGGAGAGCATCACAATCATCTATTCTGGCTCTGGAGTGGGAGAGTTGACCTGGGTTTTGTTTGGAAGTAAATGTCTTGTTTGTGTGAGCTTCAAAGCTGAATGGAAATCCAAAAGGACTCCAAGATTCCTGACTGTCACAAACATATTTATTCTGGCTGAGCAGTTTTAATGTAACCCGCTCCACCCAGCTTCAGGACCATCAATCCATCATCATGTTTAGTCCTGACAGAACAGGAACTTCTGCAATCCAAATCTTTATTTCTTCTATATAATTAAAACATGTCATCAGGAGACAAAGCAAAAATATTTGTTGTCTTCAAAACTACCAAAATGAATGCCAAGTCTCCCAGAGAAATCATCAAGTAGCAGCATGTGAGTCTATGAGCATGTGAAGAAATGAGGGGCCAAGGACAGAACCCTGAGGCACTTCACATGAAAAGCCGATCCTCAACAGCAGAACCTCAGATGAAGGCTGTGGTAGTGGTGGCAGTCTTAGAGTCCTTGAAAAAGAAGCGACTGCTGAACTGTGTGGAAGGTCCAATCAAACCAGGTCTGATGTTTTGTCATGACAGTGTTGGTGCTGACAGTTTTCTCTGAGGCTTTATCAAGGCTTCATTCTCGGATTTGTGAGAGCTGATCTCACCACACAAGCAACAAGTGAGACATTTGAGGGGTTGTGTTTTTCAAGCAAAGCATAAGGTGTGTACAATATTTGCTTTTACTGTGGGTTGTGTAAATCCTCAAAGCAAGATCAGACCTTAGCAGCCCAACAAGCAAAACCACAGCAGATCCAGTATGTGGACGTCACACACTGAGTCCCCTCCAGCTTGTATCGTTCACAGATTGTGCAAAAGAAAACTCTCAGCAGAGAGAAAAAGTATAGATAGCAGAAAAAAAACCTCAGAAATGTGCGGTTTCTGGGGCTCCAACAGTGTTTGTTGCTTTATTAATCATGATGAGGTGGGCACGAGAGGATCCACAGCCTCCTACACCTGGCTGTGGACTCTGCCTCCGGCTCGTCTCGCACCCCCGGGCCTCCCCCAACTTCATCTGGATGAAGCTCATCTGCTAGACTATGTAAACTTGTAGTTGTAGAGTTAGATGAGTGAATTCTTCTCTCCCACCTTCATGTGGACACCCCTGAGGTTTCTTCGTTTTTTCTGGAATCCATTTTTTGGGAGTTTTTCCTTACCGCATAGGAGGGTCTAAGGGCAGGGATGCCCATTTTAGTGTAGTCTGTTTAGTTAGTTCAGTTTAGTATTTTCCTATTGAATTCTATTACTTCATGATCCTTATATTTTATGTTTACTTTACAATTACCGATACGAAGCCCATTGAGACGACTTTTGTTGTGATTTTTTTTTTTGTTCTGGTGTGCTGGTTCAGAGACATTCCTCAGGAATACAGTAGCATAAGATGGTCTCAACACTCTGGCTGTACTCTTCATAAAGAAAAAGCTAACTCTACACATTCCTGAGGAAATGTGCCTCTAAGAAAAACAGATGTGTAGAGTTCCAGGAAAAAGAAACTTCTGTCTGCTCCTCTCAGTCATCAGTATACAGTCACCTTGGTAAGAAAAAACAACTAGTATTTTTATCTTCCTCATTGATGATTTGTATAGATTCAGTTCATCAAGCCCTTCAAATGTTGATCCTTTGATCCTACAGGCATGGAGCCCTTTACAGTGGAAATGTGTTTCTTTTTAACAAATCTTTACTGTTAAACTGTAACCAACGTCTGACTGCTATTTGAACTTATAACACCGAACTAAGCACTAAAATCTGTTGTCACAAGCAGCTACAGGGAGAACAGTTTCACCAGCTGACCTGCCACTACTGACAGTAAGTTGGGGATATTGTTATTACCATGAGTGCTTTTCCTATATAAGTGGAATGTTAATGAAATGCGTAAAAGTTCCATTTCATATTACTAACTAATAATGAATGAGAAAAAAACATTTCCATTAGTTTGATATTACCCCTAAAATGAGGACAATAATATAAATAGCCCCAAATAACAGAAATGTCAATAGTGGGCATTTGCAGCATTTGCATCAACAGCAGCTTGACAGTGACGTCTCCTCACCAGCCTCATGGTGTTACTCTGAACCAATGCGTCCCACTCTGCCATAAGTGCTGCATGCAGTTCTGCAGCTCACTTGGGGGTGGGGTTCCATCATCCAGTCTGCCTCAGCTGGTCCCAGATGATTGTTCTCTATGGGGTTCAGGTCAGAGGTCATTGCTGGTCATACCACATGAGCTACTCCCACTTCCTGAAGTCCAGCTGTGACAGTACTGGTACCATGTGATCGGGTGTAATCATCCATGAACAGAAAGCTGGGGGTGTTCTGGTGGAATTGGGGGATGAGAATGGTTCTATGATGTCTCTGAGGTTAGAACATTCAGTGACTGGGTCATCTACAACAACCAATCAGTTTGACCCTGACTGGTGATACCTGTCCAGACTGATACCCCTCCTTCCCCAAAGCCAACCCTGAGGACCTTTGACCTCAGCGTATCGCTCACCTCACCTTCCCTAGCAACTCTGATGACTATCAGTCTGTTTAAGGTGAGCCGACACTCATCAGTGAACAGGATGGTAGACTGTTGCAGCATTGTCCAGGTCACATGGTCTTGTACTGCAAACGTTGTTGACGGTGTCATGATGTCGGTGGAGTCACCTGCAACAGCCATCTGTCACTGCAGTCATATCAGTGGAGTCGGTTGTGAATGGTTTGTCTGGAAACCCTGATACTCCTCACATCTGGTAAATGGGCCTGCAGCTGTGTGGCGTTTCCTAAACCATGTCTGAGGTCAGAGGTCCTTAGGTTCTGGACCGGGTTGTGGTCTGTCATTGGCAGGGCTCCACTCCTGGGTCTGTCCCAAACTCTGCCAGTGGTTCTGAGACTTGATGCAGGTCTGCTGATGACACTTTGAGACTCACCAAGTTCACCTGCAACACCTGACTGCCTCCTACCGACCTGAAGACGCTGTGGTCTGGGGGTGCTGCTCGTCTGTTGGCTGTTTGAATGATGAACCTGGAATGACTTACTGCCAAAATCAGCTTTTTAGACCACAGAATTTTGACATTAATGATACATTGAAAAGGTTTTTCTTTAAGAATTTTTGGGTTTTGGCTCCAGTAGATCAGACACTCTGAACATAGAGATCATCATGTGTGGAAACACCACAGAGGTGTGTGTGTGCAATGACCTCCCTGTCCCCCAAATCTGTGAAGTGAAAAAAAATCAGTGGATAAAACATCCACTGAGTTTTTTGTTTTTTACATGATCCAAAAATTATTGAGGGATGTCAAATGATCCTGAACCAAAAAGCTTTGTGGCTGTAAAAACGTTTGCACTTGTTTTCATAAACATGCTCATGTTCTCCAAACACTTTTGTCAACGAAGCTCCGTGATTGGAGGAGACTAGCAGAGGGGCGTGGTCTTCATATGGGGAAACTTCACACGCGGCCCGACGGCAACAGTTCAGTTGGTGTTGGACTAGGCGCGCGCGCTTCCCGCCCTCCGGGCTTCACAGGGAAGACATGAGGACGGCCAGCTAACCGAGGATCCCCATGGAGAGCGTCAGTGCGTGGAGCCCCCAGCAGGTGCTGGACTGGATGACAGGTGAGGAGGGGAACCTGAGAGTCAGACACCCACGCGCACATTAGCCACTGCTTAAACCGAGTGACGTCACTTTGAAGTCAGTCAGGACCGCGCAGCACCGAGGCTTAAGCTGAGGTTCTTCCTCCGGAAGCTGGAGGGAAACTGCTTCATCACAGCAAATCTGCCAGAAGGCGCTGAGTTACCGGCTGAGGGGACAGACAGACACCCAGGGGGCTCCTCAGGGTTCAGCTGGACGTCCTCAGGTCGACATGCTGGATCCATTTGATGGAAAGGAGCCACACACGCGCGCGCACACGCCCATCCCGTGGCTGCTTGGTCTGCAGCTTCTGTTTTGTTTACCTCCGTCTTCCTTCATGCTCTCATGTGTCAGCTTGTTGGATCAGGATTGTGCACAGCCTTCATCACTAAGCTGTGTTCGTCAGTGGGGTTTGCAGGGGGGCAGGAACGTAAGGAGGGAGGGAGGGCAGCCCTGTGTGACCCCGGTGATCATGGTAGAACTGCTCAGAGATGGGCCTGCGTGGTCCTGTGGTCTTCAGGCCTGCCGCTGGTCTTCCTTACAAGAATGTGAGGAGCACACTTTCATCCCAGCATGCATTGCATTGCGTGGGGGTTGCTGGTGTGGACCCCACCTTTTGAAAGTCAGTCAAATCAGTTCAGTTTTCAAAAATTGAAGGCACTCCTCTGTGGTGATCCCAGCTTCTTCAGCTGACTGCAGGTTCCACAGAGATCAGGAGGCCACTGGGGGGATCATTTAAAGATTTCCATGGAAACCTACCATGGATGTTGGAAAATACCTGGAGATGCTGGCATAAATGGGTCAGGAACCAGAACCAGCAGATGGACTCCTTTGGACCGTTGAATCCGTCCGACCTGTGCCTTTGTAACTGAGGAGGTTATGTGTCGGTTGTTAGTCACCACAGACTCTGGGTGAAGAGGCTGTTTGGGTGTTGACATCTGTAGGGGGTGAAGGAAGCTGGAGGCTGACCGGGATGGTTGCCGTTGGGCAGCTGGAACAGTTTTCCAAACATGGAGCGGGCTAAATGCTGGACAGTACTAGCAGGTAAACAGCTGAGCGTTGTGGGTGTGTGGAGGATCGAGGAGAGCGTGTTCAGACACATCCACATATTTCTCCTCTCTGACAGGTGCGGCAGCCTCAGCCAGCTGCTTACAGACCCGACAGACAGGAAGAATAAGGAGTCGAGCCTTGTTTTTCTGAGCAGATCTGTAGAAACATGGAGAGTGAAAAGTCAGAATTGTAAATAGGACCTGTGACTCCAGGAAGAGGCAGAAATGCACCCGTAAAGACATCAAGATGGAGACGTGGGGATCCAACATCTGGTTTCATACAAATATGAACTCCAGGGACCTTGTAAGACCAAGTAATTCTGTTTCATTAAACATGAATTCTTTTTAAGGCTAATCTCTTACACTAGTACTTTATTCAATGCATTGATTTGAGGGATTTTAACTTTTTTTTTTTCAAGTCTTTTAGCTCATTTAAACTCCTTCATACTTTCAGCTCTTTCAGTGATCTCAGTATTCTAAGATTCAGTTCGTTTAGCAGACCCCTTCAGTATTTCAGGTTTTATGGTTAATGCAATGTTTGACCATCAAAGACATTTTTTTAGCCCCACGAATGACAGACGTTTGAAATCTTTAAACTTCTACATACTCTTCAACTTTAGACTGTTCAGCGGGGATTGAGCTCTTTTAGATGGATTCAACTTCCCAAAATTCCCTATGGATTCTGGGAGCCCAAATAAAAAGTTCATATGGTGAATTAGCCCCTGGGGGTTAGATGGGGACTGTGTATGGAAGATCCTCAAAATCAAATGAGGATGACCATTGGTGGCGTCTAAATCAGATTTCATTTGGGGTTAACAGTCTCAGCAGCAGCTGGAAGATGAAGCTAACGGCTGTTTGGGAAGCAGGAGGAGAGCTGAGGAGAGCAGGGGAGGCCCAGGCTGTGCTGTGTTGATGGTTCAATTCCCATCAGATACGTGTTTTGTGAACGTCTTGCTGTTCTCCAGTGTTGCTTGCTGTTGTGACAGAAGCTTCAGCCTGTGTGTTGAGCAGAGGAAAGGGTTTGTCTGAGGCGCTGATGCTGGCTGAACTGCTGTGTGTGTTGGGGGGTGTTATCCTGAAGTGCTTTTACATGTTTGGACTTCTTAACTACGACTATCCTGAAGAAGAGCTCAGAGGCCTGAACTGTGGATGGGGAATGTGACCCCGCCCTCCCCGCATCCGGTGTTATCGCGGAAACTCGGGATGTGTGGTGAATCAGAGGAAACTGTGGGGCGGGCTTCACAGAGAGTCTCTTCCTGTTGCTTTGTTTCCCGGGAGTGCGCAAAAACGTTGACTGAAGAAGTGTGTAGGTTTCTCCTCTAATGTTTCTGACCTGACTTGGGTAGTTTCGTAATAAATATGGACTGACAGTATCTGAAGTCTGAATCTCTAATGTGAAAGTTATGGTCATTAGTAGGGATGGACTGATATCATTGTTCTGGCCAATACGATAACTGATATTCCGCTGAAGCTTTGGCTGATAGCCGATATTTGCAGATACCAATACTTCAGTGTGTACAGTACAACTTTGCACAACTTTTCTTTTCTTGGACAATCACATTGTACTGGACCTTTTTAACATGAAACAAAGGATCTCATAGGAACAAGTATCAAACTTTTATACAAATGTATCTGTAAGCATTCAGTTATTATTGAATATTGGACATAACTGTAAACCATAAGCTCCCCAGTCTATTAGAAACAAGTATTACATTTAACGTTTAACCATAAAGTGTTTCTGAAAACAGGCTGAAGAATGTCTGTAGATTTTTTAAATATTGGACCGATACCGGCACCAATATGTCGCCCATCCCTAGTCATTAACACTGAAACATCCATTTGATTCCTAATATCAGTTAATTGATGTTAGAAGATTTGGTCTTAAAAGGATTTAGAAACATTCAATGACATTTTAGGAAACAAAACATTTTCAGTGCTCTAGAAAAATGCCTGCTTGCATTTATCAAGGACATGAACACTGGATGTTGTTTATACCGCAGCTCAAATGTGGACATACATGTGACAGTTTGTTCAAATGGAAGGAGAAGCAGACATGTTTTCTACAATGCACACATACATGGTCTTGTTTCCTCGTGGGAGACGCCTTTGCCTTTTCCAATCAAGAAGAAACTTGATTAAAGTTTGCTTAAGCCAAAATTAGTCAGAGGAACGAATCAATTCAGGTCATATCCAGGAGAAGAAACCGAGTGAAAAGAAACTGCTTCCCTAAATAGTTTTTTACTATGAGGGCTTCATGGTGTAGTGGTTAGCACTTGTTCCAGAAGGTCCTGGTTCAAATCCCAGTTGGTCTTCTCTTTGCGGAGGTTGCATGTTCTCCCCGTGCATGAGTGGGGTTTCTGCAGAATCCTGTTTCACCGGTTGATAGTTTTTCTGACGTGCTCATTAGGTGTGAATGTGAGAGGTTGTGTGTCTCTGATGGACCCCACCTTCAGCCAACAGTAACTGGGAAAGGCTCCAGCAACGCCAGGATGTAGGAGCTTTGGGCAGACGCAGAAGAATAGAAGGTGAAACGAGTATGAAATATTACTCAAAGTACAAGTGTAGCATCTTTAAGTTTATCCTCATTTTCTTCACTGCATCTCCTAAAGGTCAGTTTTTATTTCTGATTCTGCTCAACATAGTAAGAGATGGTAAACCATCTGGGAACGGTGAGGCTGAAACTCTGCTGGGGGAGATGTTGTGAACAAACAGGACAGCTGTTGTTTTGTTTTGGCTCCATCTGCTGTTTCTGTTTATTTAACAGGAAAAGCTGTTTTTTTAGGGATGTAGCCTTTGAACAGGACTCCAGTATTTGTTCCCTCTGGCTCACGTTTCTGCTCTGGATGTTTGCGCAGACAGCGGTGTGTTTGTCAGGCTGAAGCAGTGACCTGTGGGTTTTGTAGCTGCAGTAAGAAGTGAAGGTTTCTCTGCCAGAGCTTTGGTAACAGCGTTTACGCTGGGGCTGACGGACAGGAGGCCAAAGGCTCAGACATGTCTGCAAACAGAATCATGGAGATAAGGGTTGGAAATATCACTGGATTCTGACCTGGTTGGCTGTTATACACAGAATAAATGCAATAAAATCTGTCTTAACATTTCAAATTGACCTTTATTTATTCAGATCCAGTGTATTACTTTTTTAATGTCATTTCTTGTACTTGTGTGGGGAAACATGCTTTTCTCTTGGAGCACATATCCTGTGGCAGGTCTGATCCGTGTCTGATCCAGATCTGGTTTTCATTGCATGGTCCTCTGGTTCTGCAGGTGTGAAGGTTCACCTGAGCTTGGACTAAAGAAACAAGAGAACTGTGGTCCTCTTGAGGGTCTCTGTTCACATGCAGATGAACTCTGGTGCGGTTCACTTCAGTGTGAATGCAGGCAGACTTTCTACAGACCAAAGAGAGGAGGAGAACTAAAGGGAGGAAAGGCTGTAAGCTCTGAGTGTTTGGAGGAAAAAACAGCCATGATGGTGTGAATCTAAAGAAAGAAACCATGAAGATATTTGGGAATGTCTGCTGGGAAAGGAGGAGTAGTGAGGAGCTGCAGGAGATTCTTCCAGCGTTCATACAGTCATGAAAGACCTAGAAAAGTTCAGAAAATTGAAAATGCAATTTCTAGGTCCTTGAAAGGTTTAGGAAAAACAAAATCTTCTGGTAAGTTTTGGAAAAGTCATCAGATTTCAATATTTTAGATTCAAAAACATAAAATAAAATAGTTTAACATTAGACTCCAATTTAAATTGTGTCAGAAGTTCAACCTCAGTCTATGGGTGATGGGAGTTTCTGTGTCTGTAAAGCAGATTGGAGCTTTCAGCTCTGCTCTGGTGAAATGTAGCTTCAACAACGAGTGTCGTTTTAAGGAGAAGTATCAACTGTGGCTCCTGAAAGACCCTGAAACGCATTTCCCCCCAGAAACCTGCAAAATGCAAACTTTACTCCAAGTCATCAGCAGCATGAGAGAAGCAGAAGCAGGATGGCTGCTGAACGCTGCAGAAAGGAGTCACTCAGAGAAAACTGCTAATGAAGGCATTACTGTGGAAGCTCAATGCATTCAATGTTTACAAAATAAGGGTGATCTTTTCAAATCTCTTCCATAATTTTTGTTCTAATATTTTTGGGACTCCAAACAGGCTGGATGGACTCTGACCTCATCTGTTCATGAAAACTATAAGATGAGCTGCAATTAAAAGTAAAATGGCCACAAAGTGTCCGTGTCACAGACAGGAAGCGTTTAGTTTATGTGCTGGTATCCCCAGTCTGTCCTTCCTACTGACTTTATCCACAAACATCACAGAAGATCAGGAAGGAAGTATTAAACATTACCAAGTATGAACTGTTTCTTTATTTATTTTGTTTGTGAGTCGATCCTGACGGCAATAACCGCCACACAACAGCAAAGTCTGCGACCAGCTGGACATGCGTGTTGTGGGTGTGGTCAACTTTGTCCACTTTGCCATCATTTTTTCTGATTTTTGCTACAATTTGTTTCAGAATTTGCTTTAATATTTTTTAGCACAACAAAGCTCAAAGAACATTAGGAAGGTCTGATATTCCACATGTTCCACAGACTAAGAAAGAGCCGAGCTGCTTGGAGAAGCAGACGAACATGTTAAGAGGCATCTGGAAACGTGTTCAGTTCCACATGTGGAGGAGTCCTGATGAACCTCAGCCTCTGCATCCTGACCTGCAGGCTGCTGCTGAAGCAGAACCAGCTTCAGTGCTTCATTCAGGATCTAACTGCTTCAGAGGGTTTTATGTGTGGAGCCAGAGCAAAGCCTCAGAGCTTTGCTGGTTCATGTTCATCAGGACAACCCGCCTTGGCGCTTCTATTTGTCTGTGGTCTCTTTGCTCTGAAGCATGGTGGTGAATCACTCTGCTCCGTTACAACAACACACTTTAAATTTACCAAGAAAAACAAACTCCAGCCTGTTTCTTTGGGATTTATCGCTTTGTGAATCGTGCTGAAGCTCCTGACCTGGGTACATGCATGATTACATAAACCCACTCCAGCGCAGCAGGCCGTCAGTGTCTAAATGAAACGAGCAGGAACGAGTGGAGCTGCTGCTGCAGGGGGAAGCGCTGCCGGCTCCTCCCTGCTGCTGCATCCAAACACCCGCACAGCCGGATCTCCCTGTTCTCCGTTTGATCAGGCCTTTTGGTGACCAGTCTGCTGGACACCAAATGCTTCACGGCAGGAGGCCATGGGCTGGACTCTCCAAAGCTCTTTCACAGGATCTGCTTCCAGCAGCAAAGTTTCTGCACCTTCATGAATGTTTCTAAGCAGGGCCCAACGTTTTATTTTATAATTCAGTCAGGGGAAGTGAATGTGGCAGTTTATCAGTTTTAACAAGGACATTTGGATTTGTTTGTTCAACTTGGAGCTCCACTGATACTGGAGGAGACTGGTCTCTCAGAGGAATGACAGAATGACAGACTTCTTCAGATTGTTTATAAGCTACCAGATTCCTGAAGGTCACGGCAGCTGGACTTTTCATCCAAGCAGCTTCTTCAGTTCTTCTTTCTGTCCAAAGAAGGACCAGTTCTGGTTCAGTACCAGGCTTGGTGCTAGTGCTACGTTGGTTCCCCAGCAGATTACAATCTCCTTTTGTTTTCCACAGTCACATAGCCAAGTTGGCTCTGCAATAGGGCTGCACGATGTGAGGAAAACTCGCCCTTTGCCATATTAGTGATCAATATTGCGTAAAACAACCAAAAACATCATTTCCATTTGGTTGCAACAGTTTAATTTCAAACAGAGTTCACTTTTATTCTACTCTAAATGACTCGTCTGCATAAAAGGCTCCATCTGATTGGTCCACAACGTGAAGGCGTCCTTCCAATTGGTCAAATGCATCAAGGGATTTATTGGATTCTTTAAATACTTCAAGTTGCCATAAGATTGTTTTAATACATTTAAGGCAACATTTATAGCAGTTTTCTCCATCTTTTGTGATAAGCATATTACACAGCTGGATAGCGTGATAATGATATAACAGACCTACTCTGTTTCCTTGACACCTTCTAATTTCTCCAGACCTTTGCTGATGACCATACTGCCAGAAAACACTGGACTTCTCCAACAACATTGTTTGATTTTGAAGTCTACAAATTCTGACGTAGTCAGGCTCAAGATCCGAATCAAATCAAAGCTTGGTTGGCAAAAGGTTTGAGCAATAAACCAAAGGCTGAGGTGGACTTTCTCAGCACAGAAGAAGGAGGGAAGAAGAGTGAGGAGTGGATGCTGGATAAAATCACAGAGGAAATGAGGAAGGCAGGATTTGACCAAAGCTGTTGGGAGAGGCTGGAAATGTTTACTTTGAGATGAGTTTTCAGATTTCTGCTGAATTTGACAACTGGAAAAAGTGTGGGAACAGAGCAAATCATTTTAATATGTATTTTCTGCATTGTTTTCATTCAAAAACAGGAATATTTAATGGTACAAGTTGTCTGAGTAACGGTGAGATGCTGGCATGAACGCATTATTTACCAGTTTCTAGGATTTTCTTTGTTGGAACTAAAGAGACCAGAGAAGAAACTAGCTTTAGTTTTTGTGATGAGACCTCGTCTAGTAGACTGTCAGCCCCCCACCCCCTCAAGCACAGGGCTCGGGTCTCCTCAGCCCAGGGATCCCATCCCCTGAAGCGCTGACCCCCTCCAGGCCCCACACCACCCAGGGCAAGCACCGCCCCTTGGGGGAGAGCTCTGGTCAGGCCCCGACGGGACCGAGGCAGCCAACCAGCCGGGACCCCGACCCGTCAAACCTCCAAGGTCCCGTACCGATAGTGAAACAACAGTCTTAACATCTGAATGTGTAATTTGTAGCAGAGCACATTTGAAGAAGATCCGGGATGATGGTACAGTGAAACTATCTCACTGTGTCACTTTAAATGAGTTATAGTCGTGCTTAAAAATAGGATAGTGAGGTAGAACTTTTGGAGCGTTGGCTCCAACGCGGAGCTGAAAGAGGTCTTGAGTAGAGCTGGTCTGAACTGTGGACACACACACACACACCTACACGCACACACACGCACACACACCTACACGCACACACACACACCTACACGCACACACACACACACACACACCTACACGCACACACACGCACACACACCTACACGCACACACACACACCTACACGCACACACACACACACACCTACACGCACACACACGCACACACGCACACACACACACACACACCTACACGCACACACACACACACACACACCTACACACACACACCTGAATGCAGAATGATGAACTCCTTATTCACTCACGGTTGGTTATTTCACATCTCCATCACCTCGCGTTGTTCCTTCAAATCGATGGCTGTCATTCCTGTCAGCGGAGCTGGACTGATGCAGTTGTGCTTCTGACCCACATCTGTCCTTCAGGTCTGGACGACAGCCTGCAGCAGTACCTCCCAGCCTTCCAGCAGCAGCAGGTCGATGGGCAGAAGCTGCTCAGGATGTCCCACCAGGAGCTCCTGTCTCTGGGTGTGGACCGGGTTGGACACCAGGAGCTGGTCCTGGAGGCTGTGGATCTGCTTTGCTCTTTAGTGAGTACCTGTGTTGTGTCTGTTTTTAGCAGATTTACTGTGACTCCAGCCCTGAGAAACCTAAAGCAAGACAGAAACACAGGCCGTCCAAAAAGCAGCGGACCGGACAAAGAACATCATTTAAAAGAACTCTTATCAGAAAACCCGGTTCTTTCTGTTGAATTAAACCCAGAACTGCTTTGAATCTCATTGTGTTACCTCGGGTGAGAAGCACATTGTTCTCCCACTGACACATAAATGAATGATAACTGATGCATTAGATTAATATCACAGTGCTCGCATATGTCTGAGTCACTCAGATCCATCCTGTCTCCTCTGTCCAGGGAATCAATTCTGGGAACAGTTTTGAGATGGATTCAATTGGACTATTTTCTTTATTTAAACAAAAATTACTATAACTAATAGAAGTTTATGCTTAAAACCTTCATGATCAATTTTTGAAGTTAATTTTATTAATATTTATGTGACTTTTTGCAGTTTTTGTTGTGATAATTCTGATAAATATTTCTGCACTTCAATCCTCTTGCCCTCTCTTATAATTAGGCAACATCATTTTATTGGTAGACCTATACCACCATACTAGACGGGTCACTTTCATTAAATGATTAGATTTTAATGCCCACATGCAGCTCCCCGCTCCCGCAGTAAGTGGGTCAAATATGGAGAACGCTCAGGCTTGGGACAACTGACAGGACTCCAACTGTGCTAGCTTGGAGGGTTTTCCTTTAGATTATCAGTTGGAGCAGCTACTATAGGAAGGCAGAGTTAGTACTTAAGACATGGGATTTAGGCGAGTGATTGACACGCATCAGGAGTGAGTCATCCATGGATGTGGTAGAGAGAATTCCTTAATTTTCCAAACTAGAACTTATCTGATATGAAAGAAAACAGCAATAATGGGAGTTACCATATGTATGTATGATTACCAAGTGACCCACAGAACGGTACCGGGCCGCGGCTCGGGGGTTGTAGACTCTGGAGAAATGAGACAACTATTTATAAAAGACAGACATTCATAATGCCTTCACACTAATGTAGACAAGCAGTTGAATCTTTATAAGGAAAGTAAAACCCTCACTTCTGTTTGTTTTGTTCATAAACTCCTTTATCGAAGCGATTCTATAGCATAATTAAAAATCAAAGTCAAAACCAGAAATGCTTTTCATTTTCCAAATGTAACTGCATCTAATGACACAAAATTCAAATGAAAAAGCAATCCACCAAAATGCTTTTTCTTTTTCTTCTTCTACACTGCTTATTCTGTCACTTACTGTAATTAAAATGATAATGAAAATGGTATTTGACATTTCATTTTCAAAAAGTTCTCTGGTAAATGTGTAGCGAAATTCATTTAGAAATGTCTAATTTGACAATTAACATGGATTAACAGAAATGCTTTTTCATTTTCAAAATGAAGCTGCATTGAATTACTCAAAATTAAAATTAAAAAATCAATACTTTAAAAAGCTTTTTCCTTTTCTACTTATCCTTATACTTATTCTGTGTCATAATTAAAATGAAAATGCAAAGAGGGGATTGTATTTTCATTCCAACATCCACCCTGCAAACATTGTCGCATTATTCAATTTAAATAAGCATTTTCAGGGGAGGCGGGGCGATGACGTCACTGCTGTCTCCGTGTGTCCGGCTGCTAACAGACACATGCTAGGAGCAGTGAAGCTTTGTGTTAGCGGCAGAGAAGACGGCTTTGTGATGGTTGTGAACTTCTGATGATTGTGCACAGCTTCTCAGGACTACATAGCAGCATTTCCACCTTCCGCGAACCGAAGCTCCCGATCGCCATTCTGTAGGGTTTTTAAAGAAGCCAGTGCTTTAAAAGAATAAATGACCACACTCAAACTTGAATTCAATTTCAATTATCATGCATAGGTGTGGGTTATACACCAGGAAATGAAAGCCCTGCTGTATCTGCTTAACACAGGGGTGTCAAACATACGGTATGCGGGCCATGGTGTAGTCCGCTAGGTGGTTTAGTCCGACCCGCACACGAAGAGTAAAAATCAAAAGGATGTTTAAAACAGAAACCACTTTTCTAGTCCATTCCTGTGGCGAGTTATGATTTTTTTTAAAGAAATAACCGAAATGTGCAATTACGCCACTAGGGGGAGCAAAGGAAAAGCAAAAAGTGTTGAAACGGCAAATATCTGCACCTGCCAAAAGCGAAACCTAACAGCTCTGTGTCTGGGTAGGTAGTAGTTCAGTTCCCGGTGAGCCTCACGGCTGTTACGTTGCTATTGGAATGATCAGTAGTGACACAATAATGACCACAATGTTGTCACAAAGAAAAAAAGGGTTGAAGCGAGGTCCTGAGCTTTCCAGGAAAAACGGACAGTTTTATTTGTTCACATGCAAGACCTGCATGCTTGGTATGTCATCAACAGGTCACAGTGCTCAAAATATATAACTTTCAGCACCACTATGTGACTCACCAAAAAGAAAAGTTTCACCATTTGCAGTTAAGAAAAGAGAAGATTTAACAACTAGTATCTGGACTGAAGAACAACCGTCTGCATTCAGTGCAGCCGTGACGTCAGTGATGGAGCAGTGACACCTAGCTACCTTAATGCAAACAAAGTTGGAGAAACATCCAAAACATTTTCAGATGGTGAACTTATTGAAACTTGCTGAAGGCTGCAGAAGTCGTGTGCCCCAAAAAGCAGTCAACCTTTTCCAACATAAGTCTGTCAAGTATAACAACTGCAGGTACAACATCTCTGAGGAGACTTGAGCAGCCAAATGAAAGAATCCAGTCATTTATTGCATTTTTGGTCACTATGGATGAAAGCACGGACACCACAGGTGTTGCACAGCTGTGCACATTTATTAGAGGTGTTGAAGAGACCGTCACAGCAGAGTTTCTTGAGTTGTTGGACACAACAACAGCTGATGACATAGTCATCTCTCTAGTTACAGTGTCAGACTATGTTGTAGTGAACTGGACACATGATGTCAGTCTGGTCACTGATGGCGCCCATTAAAGGTCAGGATGTAGGCAGGTGTTGCCACAAAATTCAGGCAGAAACCAGGAAAAGATTCTTGGACATTTCATTGTGTTTTCCACACTTGAATGACAGTAAATGTGTTTCTGCACAGGATCTGAATCCTGATATTGATTTCCAATTGAGTGAAAAAACTAAAACAAAGCTGTTATTTTGCCTTTATGCTACTGGTTCGGCCCACTTGGGATCAGACGGGCTGAATGTGACCCCGAATCAAAATGAGTTTGACATCCCGGCTTATCATATTTTAAGCAAAGCAGACGCGTGTGTGTGTGTGTGTGTGTGTGTGTGCATACATGCCCCCACCCCCCCAGAGATAAGTGATCATGAAGAATTTTAGCAGAAAGTTCTTCCTTTACGGGACCAAATCTGCCTGTTGAACTCCAACAGTGATGCTTGTGATGGTGGGAGGCAGTCTTACCTGTGGGGTCAGGTCAGGTAAGGGGAGGGGCTTCCTCACAGCTCAGTCAGGTGACACAAGGACTGTTGGCTAGCTGCAGATGTTTCTGAGAATGACAACGCTTCCAGGATTTGACCTGCCCCCGCTGTGCTGCGTTCACTGACTGTTGGTCACTGTTCATTGAAAACAGAGCTGTGGTGTGGAGTTGGACAACCTGAAGACTCTGGTGGGGACGATGAGGACAGCACATCAGAACCTGATCAGCGCCGTGTCACAGCGCAGGAGGAATCCTGCCTACCAACACAAAAACTCCCATCAGCCCTCCAGTCCGTTCCTCACTGCTGTGATGCAGTTGATCGGAGCTGCCAAGAAGCTGCTGGCGTGGCTGGACAGGTAAATCACCTACACGAGTCTGTCTCTACAAGTGCTGAGCATTGGACAGTTCTGTGTGTTGAAGGACCCACACACTCCTCCTTTAAGGAAAGCCTGCAGGGGTAAAAACACGAAAGGAAGAAATTCAGCCACAGGGAGTCCAAGTTTAACAGCCTTTTAAACGAGTCCTAGTCAAAGGTCAGCTGAAGGAGCTTTTGAATTAAACGTTAAACTTTTGTTTTTGTTTCTGAAATCTTTACCATCCTGTGCTGCAAGCGTCCTTTAAAGCAGGGAACACAGTACGTTAATGTACACAAGGAAGGATGTGGCAGAACAGGCAGTGAGACCTGAAGTGGGACTCTGCTGTTTACCCTGCAGCATTTAGAGGCAGACAGCCTCGCCTGAAGCTCTGATTCACAGACTCCTTTTTCCCGTCTTCTCTGTTTTCCTGTCCAGGAGTCCTCTGACCAGCCCCAAGGACTTCACTTCCATCAAGAGCAGAATCATCCAGCTGTGCCTGGAGCTCACCTCCACCGTCCAGAAGGTTAGTGAGGCCCACATGTGGTGTGTGTGGGAGCCTGATCCCTGGACGGGACCTCCTGAGCAGAAAACTCTGCTTTGGTTTGACATTATGTTCAAGTGTTCGTCAAGAAACAGAAATGAGCAAAGCCAGACAGAATAATACAACACATCCAAATTTACAAGAGCTAAAGTACATCCATACATGTATTTAAAATATCCGTATGAACCGTTTACAACAAGCAGATTCAGTGAAACGCCTTCCTCAGCTTTGTGCTTTTTAACAGTAATTCTGGAATCTATATGATTCTATTTACATTTGGTCATAGCGGATCATTAACACTTTGGCTTGAAATGATTTGATAGTGAAACATTCACACTGGAGTCCACTCTGTCAGTCCACTACCTGCACCTTGATATCCACTGTTTGCACTGTTTATTTTGCACTACTTATTCTATTTATTGCTCTGACCATTGTGTCTTTTTTTAATTATTTGTAAGTGTTTTATGTTGCACATTAGCACTGCAGTAAATTCCAATTCTGTGAAACTGCTCTGTTCACTGAAAATGGCAATAAACATTCCTTGAATCCTGAATCCTTTAAACAATACAACTACATTCTTTAGTTAAAATGACTTTAAGAAAAAAGAAAAAGGCTTCTTTAAGATTTAGTAAAAGCTAAAAGATAACAGATAAATATTCTTCTGATAAGGTGCATGACCCAGTTGAGCCAAATGTTTATCATCACTTTGCTGACTCCTGTACTTTGAAACAGAACTGCAGGACCATTGAAATCCCAGGTCCTGCAGTTCCAGTAGAGGTCTGCAGATCATCACGGGTTAAGGCCACATGGCTTCAAATATGTCGAGCATAAAACCTCAGACATTTCTGCAGATACTTTCTTTTCCTACAGTGACAAAATCCAAGTGTTAATACCACATATATTTCTTTTGCATTACTGTTTTAAGCAGCTGTTTGATTTTATTTTGCCTTGAATTTTTTGGATGTTTTTGTCCACAGCATTGTTTTTCTACAGCTGGACACTTTTTTTAAATGTACCTTTGAACATACAGCTGCATGTTTGCTGCATTGCGTCCCTGCATGTTTAGTTCTTGGGCGTCACTCTGCTATGCTGTCATGTAATCATCTGGTCAGCCTGTTTACAGCTTACAGTCTTTTCTGCAACCATGAGAGGAATCTTTGCATCTCTGGGAGGAGTTTGTGGTCTTCTCCTTTTTCATTTCTGTGTTTTGTCTTCATATCATCACTTCACACTAGTTTGTTTGCTTTAATGGTCTGACTGCTGCAGGAACACTTGGTCAAAGGGCAGAGGTCCATTTGAAACACCGACACATCCAGATGGAGTTGGTTCCTCAAACATGGGACGTAGCTTCTGAAAGTGGACTGTGTTGTCCAGATCGGTTTCTTTGATAGTCTTTTTTATGCCCATTTTCATTTTATGAGCCAAGGGAGGGGAGGGGGCAAAGGGGCAGGTTGGTTATAATATTTGTCAAGTCTTGTGTTTTAATTGTAAAAGGCTTCTTAAAAGCACTTTAAAAAAATAAATGTTTATTATTAATATTAATAAACTGGCCCAATTTTCCAGAAATACAGCTGTTTTCTTCAGCTGTATTTCTTCCTGTTGTCTAATGATCTTTTCATGTTTGTTTAGACAAACAACTTCCTCTTAGTCTGACATTTTTTGTGTGTTGACAACAAAATGTGAAGACGCCGCCTGAGGTCATGGAATGATTGTGAATGTTGTGACTCCAGTGTGTGTCTTCATTGTGTCTTCATCACAGGACTGCACTGTTTATGACATGGAGGAGAAGATTCTGGAAGTGGTGAGTCTATGAGGAGGTGTTCCCTTCACACCATGACCCTCTCTGTCCACGGGTGCATGATTTGGTGTGTGTGTGTGTGTGTGTGTGTTTCTGTGTCTGTGTGAACAGGTGAATTTGTTGAGCTCAGCAGCATCCACTTCCTGTCTTGGATAACTTCCTGTTGGTGGCTGTTGTTTCCAGAGGACTGAATGGGAGGAAGTTTGCTAGCTCTCTTTCCTCAGTGGCTCCAAAAAGCTTTTGCTTGCGTTTCACCGCAGCAGTCGGTCTTTGTTTGCTAAAATTTCCATCAACTTGAGTCCAGACAAACTATCTGAGAATGACTTCAGCCTTGGTTTTCTGATGCTTGAGGAGTTTCATGTCATGGTGGGAAGCTGAGGAATGTGTAAATCTGTGCTGTGTGACCTCAAACATCTTTGGACGCATGTACTAAGGGAAGCTGGCTCCTCCCCCTGCGTCCTGTCTCTGCTATCACCATGCAACACGGGACCTCTCATTGTGTTTAATGGGAAAGCTCTGCATGAATACTGGAACATAAAAGATGTAAAGAGCTGTTTTCTGCTTCTTCTGCTTCTGGAAATGCAACAACGCTGATTATTCATAAAGTCCTCAGATCATTTCCCCTGGTTTTTCTCCTGACTTGTCATAAAAAGACACATTCAGGCTCTGTTGATGGCCGCTGTCAGAGTAGAGGAGGACAGACTGAGGTTGAATAAGGATGAAGCTGTTGAAAAGTTAAGGAAAGGGAGTTTTAAAGGTTATTCATCCTTAAGATCCATCGTTACCCACTTTTCTAGGGTTCTGTTCCTGGAAGCAGGTTTTGCCCAAAAGCTGCTGATTTTCAGTTGCAGGGTTGGTTCAGTCAATTCTGCCTCGATGAACTCACAGACACGCTATAGGAGATGATTCTCCATGACAAAAGGGGTTGGCATTTTTGAAATCCATTTTTCCCATTGAAGACAGAAAAAAGAGGTCAGAAGAATGCATCTTTGGTCTGTAAAGTTCTCATTTTTCAGATTCATTCAAGAAAATAATCAAAAAGTGGTAGTATCCAGACATGACATGAAACCTCCATGTGTTACCATGGTAATAAAACCCTAGTTTTCACCAAACGCTACGTGTGCTGCTTAGATCCCAGTTTCTGAAACTATTTCCCTCGTTTTAGGTTGGAACCCCTACTTGCAAGAACACATTCCTGAGCAAATGTGAAGGGACCAGTATATCAGCGGTCTCTCTGTTGGTGTTTCCAAAGCCTTTCCTGCTTCAACGGCTCTGGGCACTAAAACAGCAGGAAAAAAACAAACAGATGTTCCTCAAGAAGGAAATTGGAAGTTTTGTTCCCTTTATTTCCATTTCAGTCACAAGCTCTTAACAGCGTCTGTGAGAAGACGGTCCAGGTGACCTCTGACCCCTCTAAAGGAGAAGTGTCCCTGTTGGAAGAGGTGCTCATCACCGACATCAAGCCTGGGGAGGGACTGGTAAGTTCAACACCAAAACTGTACAGAACAAAATGACTAATATAATTAGTAGATGATGACATCTGTGGTGTCTGCCTCTAATGATGACGGCCCCACTGAGGCGGCAGTTAAAACGGCTTGGAGTTTAAACCCAGAAACTCCTTCTGTCAGAAAATATAATAGGAAGAATGAACAGGATATTTATTTTTCATCATTCAGGGGATTTACATCAAATCCACGTATGACGCACCACGTTATCACGGGAACCACGGAGAACGTAAGTGCAGCACTGCTGCTCCATCCGTCTGTCCGTCTGCTGCTCCGTCTGTCGTCTGCTGCTCCGTCTGTCTTCTGCGGCTCCGTCTGTCTGTCTACGACTCCGTCTGTCCGTCTGCTGCTCCGTCTGTCCGTCTGCTGCTCTGTCCGTCTGTCTGCGGCTCCGTCTGTCCGTCTGCTGCTCTGTCTGTTCGTCTGCTGCTCTGACCGTCTGTCTGCTGCTCCGATCTGTCCGTCTGCTGCTCCGTCTGTCCGTCTGCGGCTCCGTCTCTCCGTCTGCTGCTCCGTCTGTCTGTCTGCTGCTCTGTCTGTCTGTCTGCTGCTCCGTCTGTCCGTCTGCGGCTCCGTCTCTCTTTCTGCTGCTCTGTCTGTTCGTCTGCTGCTCTGTCCGTCTGTCTGCTGCTCCGTCTGTCCGTCTGCGGCTCCGTCTGTCCGTCTGTCTGCTGCTCCGTCTGTCTGCTGCTCCGTCTCTCCGTCACTGCTCTATCCGTCTGTCTGCTACTCCGTCTGTGGCTCTGTCATCGTCTGCAGTTCCATCTCTGTCCGTCCTGGTGCTCTGACCGTCTGTCTGCTGATCTGTTCGTCCGTCTGCAGTCACATCCGTCTGTGGCTCCGTCTGTCCGTCTGCTTGTGTTTTTTCTGTTTATCAGTGTTTTTGCAAACACTGCTGTAAAGTTCTTTTCTCTATCTGCCAAGTCTCCTGCAGATCAAACTCAGAGAATACATGCTGGAGATGAAGTCATCAGGTCAACAGACAGACTGTGGTGAGTTTAGAGTTTTCTGAGAAGCTCAAATGTTTTTAAATCTCCATCAAAGGGGCACTAAGCCTTCAGTGTTCTTTCTGGAGCAGTGTTCATTTCCAGAGCTACACACTTCTGATGATGATTCCCATCAGAGATGTTTTGTTGGTCTGTGTTTGGTGCAGGTGGGCTGGCAGCTGAAGCATTTAGTTGAAACCTTCAGGACAGACTCTTCAAGTTTAGTGCTGGTATTGAAGAAAAGGCCGCCTGGGACGTCCAGCAGGTTTGCACCTGCTCCTCTAAGAAACCTGCGGTGGAACCTCTGCTTGTTCAGGTGGGCTGCTCTGAGGGTCTCTGGTATGCAGTGGCGCTCTTGCTGCTGTACTCCATGATCACTGTTGCTGTCCAATCATCTGGAAGAAGCTTTTCATCTCCTGAAGTCTGTTTCACCTCTTCTCTCTGCGGTTTTCCTCTTCCATCATTTAACTCTCTGCCCGCCCCTTGTCCTCTTCATCGTCCTCATTCCATCATCCTATGTTGTCTGTCTACACTCTCCCCCAGCCACCACTTTTCCGTCACTCATCTTCTGCAGAAGATGTAATCAACGTGCTCCTCCCTCCGCTCTTCTGTTTAACCTGATGCTCCTCTCTTTTCTGGAACAAAGGCTTCACTGTTGACCAACTGTCTAGTTTTCCCGTCAGAGTTCCTCAATCCAAAGTTCCTCCTCTTAGTCTTCCTCTCCCGTCCTTTTATTTTCTGTCTGTCTACAAACACGTCTTTCTTCTCTCCTTTTTCCACCTACAGTAGTCCAAGTTCCACCCTTTAGGTCAACAGCACCAGTGGGTTAGGTGTGAACCCGGATTCCAGTTGATCCGGTGTGACGGTTCTGTTTGGGATCCTCATGAATCATTGGGCTTTCTGTCAGATTCCCTTATTGACCCAACACTGTGCAGCTGTCTGGACTTTGGACATAAATCCCTGGAATGGGCCCCTTTGCAGTCACACTGAATATTGAGTAATAACGTAAAAGAGTATTTTTAAAGACCCTTTTATTTGTTCATTTCGTTTCGTTTCTGCTTAAGTGCTGTTGGTGTTTAACCGTCTGTCTGCACAGGAAGAGTCTGCAAAGATGGACGTTAATGACCCGATAATAATCTGCAGCTGCACTTTATCAGACAGGTCTGGAGTGCAGCAATTCAGAGCCTCTGCTAAGATGACACAGGCTTCCCACTTCCTGTTAGGATCAAATATGGTGGCAGGCTCTTTGAGATGCTATTCAGTCCTTTTTTATGGGCAGAGCTCTGAACATCTGACAGCAGCATTGATGGAGCTCTGGAGCTGATGCCAGTGCATCATGTGACCATTGTCTCTGCACCGTCTGTGCTGACAGAGCAACAGGAAGTGTGTCATCTCTAATCCAACATGTGAGGTCAGCCTCCTCACCTGTTCACCCCAGAGGCTGTCCTGGAACTGGAGCTCCACCCCATAACTGTCTGAAATGTTCAAAGTTGATTTAACTTCAGCTGCAGAAAATGAAAAGCTCCTCACTGGGAGTTTAACATCAGGTGTTTGATGCTGAAGGCATGGCTCCTGATTCTGATGGCTGATTCCTCCATGCAGACCTCTCAGGGAGCTGCAGGTTTCCACAGCTGTGCACTGCCTGAACCCACAGACCCCCCAGGGAAGACGTACGTCCCCGCGTTTGTATCTAGTGGACATATCTCTTTTAATCCCTGAGCTCAGCTCATAACTCTTCTGCTAACCTCCATTCTGTCTGCAGAGACAGAGAAGCTGAAGTGTCCGCTGCAGCGACGGTCCGGCCCTCAGACTGGAGCTCACACCCTGAAGGGCCCAAACACTTGAGCGTTACTGGAGATTCTAGGATGCATGCAGGCCCTGAGCTCCAGCGGCCGGTCTCCATCCCCCTCAGGCAGCGCTCCTCCGCCCTCAGTGAGTCCAAACACATCCGGGTTCAGCTCAGACGTTCTGGTTAGAATGAGGCGTAGTTTCAGTTCACCAGGATCATCAGAAGAGGAGCAGCTAGAAACCTCGATGACATCTGTGCACCAAACACTGCAGGGACCTTTAGGACTGTGAGGAGTATCCAAATGCTCCCAAAAATTCACCTACAAATATTCGCCACATCTAAGATTGCTGATTCACAATTTTTATAAATATCTAGTAGAGTGCAGCAAAAATATAATTTGGGAAAAATGTATTTTTTGCTCTGAAATACAGAAGAATGTTGGATTTTAGGTTTCTAAAAGTGAAATTAAGCTGAATCTGCAGCGCTACTTCCCCCAGAGGTAGACAAATCTTCAAGATAAAGTCTTGGTGAAGCTTCCTGAAGCTTCCTTTACTGACATAAGTTCTGAAAAATGAATTTGCTTGAAACAGCGGCGCTGCAGCTCCAGTGTTGACATTCTTTAGTAACTCTTCAACAGATGATGCAGTGAACGGAGTCGCAGCGGAGGCCTTTGCACCAGTGTGAAATGTTTTAGAACTTTGAAGATTGAAAAACTGTGGAGAAAATTTTTAGCATTTGTTGTTAAGTGATGTGAAACAATAGTGATGTTGGTTTTGTTTACGGCTGAACTCAACCAGAAAGTTGACCAAAAACCGTGTTTAAAGGAACAGACACATTTAAATCTGACCTCCTGTTCTAAATAAAGGTATAAATGATCTAATACACATTTTATTTCACACAAGGAAAAGCAACTGTCCAGATATATTAAAAAGTAAGAATCGTGGTTCAATCTGGGAATCGTTGAGCTTGATTCGTCAATCAAACGGATCACCAGTAACGATCCACAGCCGAGACATTGGAGCCGGACTCACACTGATAAAGCCTGCAGTTAAAGGATAAAGATTTCCAGCTTGTTCTGCATTTTAGACTTTTGCTTTTGCAAAAATTCAAATTGATTGCAAGTATTGAAAATATTTCCATCAGTTTGGGACTGAGCTATTATTAACGTGGCAGCTTCTCCTAATCACTGCAGCTTTTGCCATCAGTTATCCTCTTGTAGATCAAAAGTTTCTTTGAGACTTTGAAATGTTTTTGCAGTTTGTTCTTCAGTAAATGATCTGTCAAGAAATGCAGTTTCTGCTTTGGAAGCTTCTCTGCTGATTGGTTGCAGGTAGGCCTCGACCCGTCTCCATGCCCGTGGAGTCGGTCTTGGGAGTGTCGGACTTCCCACTCAGGCCTGGAGCTCATGGAAGGAAAGGTAAGCTCTGCAGCAGGCTGCACAAACATCATACGGGGGGCAGAAGGATTCAGTCAGCCACCAATAGTGCAAGTTCTCCCACTGAAAAATCCGACCATGTGATTTCCTGGATCATTTTGTCTCACTTTGTCTCTCATACTTTAGGTTTACCTATGATGGAAATGTCAGGCCTCTCTCATCTCTCACAGTGGGAAAACTCGAAGAACTGATGCCTGACTGAATACTTTTTTGCAACACAATATGCTTCTGAGTTTGTGGTCCATTAGACCAGTGTTTTTCAACCAGTGTGCCGTTGGAGATTTCCCATTTTCACTGATCTAAAAACATTTCCCATCTCCAGGATATCAGCTGTGTTCATCCAAAAAGGCCCTGATAAAACACTGAGTAGTTAGGAATATGAAAGATCGTAAAATACGTTTTGTTTTTGTTTATTTGATTCTATTAAAGACATTTTGATAATAATGACGGTACCGCGATTTAGCTACAACTATAACTGTTTTAGGAAAAGTCCCGCCCCTTTAACTGTCTCCACCAATCATTCTTGGAGGTTTAATCACACGTCATCAGTCTGACCAATCAGAAGTGGTTAAAGTCTTCACTTCCTTGTTCTGATTCTGCTGATAAAGTCTCTCAGTTCTAACAAAAATACTAGCTAAAGCTCGTCTTTAGCGGTGTAGCTTTCCACAGAATCCGGTGTCAGACCATGGAACAAGTGAACAACACAATGAAGCTCAGAGACGCGAGTCTATCTGCTATTACTACATCTCCCATGATGCATTGGGTTAGAGTGACAGTGTCTCAGCGCACAATGAGTCTTTCTTTGTTAAACGTCTTAAAACCACAATGAACACACATCAAACAGTTTTTAAATCTTCTAACTTAACTTTTATTACATCTTTTAGAAAAAAACAGCTGCAGCTTCCAACCTTTTCTGCCACAATTATCTCAAAAATGCATGTGAGATCATGGAGGGACTGTAGATCAATACAGACTATGAGTTTCTCCTTTTTTTATTTTTGGATGCTGGTGTGCCGCGGGATTTTTGTCATGGTTAAAGTGTGCCGTGGCTCAAAAAAGGTTGAAAACACTGAGTGTCTGAGCTGAAAACAGCTGCAGGGGTCCAGTGCATTTGCTCACAGACCAGAAAACAGCAGGAGCTCTACGTGGGAAAATAGCAATGTTACAATAGAGTTTCAAATACATTTGACTTGTTTGCATCAAATGTGAGCAGTTTATTATATCCTGCAGTACAACATTCTTTATGACTTTAAAATACTGAATCCGTCTGAGTTTTTCTTTCATTTGCTTTAAAGCAGAAAACATAAACATCAATAACAATAAGTTTTTGTCATCAAAATCTGAGTGTAGTTAACTTTTAACCTATGGAAGCGATTCTGTAGCGTCAAAACCAGAAATGCTTTTTACGACTCGTAAATTTACGAGAAAAAAGTCATCGATTAACGAGGAGAAAACGCCAAAGTTTTCTGTGAAGCTTTATTTCTAGATAGGTTTAAAAAAACAAAGAGATTCTGAACCTTTTGGCGACTCAAAATCAGATTCAGTGTCAGTAAAGTGGAGTTTCACATATAAATAAGGAGCTCAGAGACACGTTTGGGTGTAGAAAACCGCTGCAGCCTTTATTCTCCTTTTCATTCACACACCCTGAAGTTCATCTGTCCCCTTACGTCATGAACCTGTCATCCAAACATCAATGCAGAAGTAAACGGTGTAACGTCCCCCCCCTCCTCCAGATGAAACGTCCAGTTTCAACATAAAACAATAAAGAGGAATAAAATGCCAAAAAAAGGGCTCCTCCTCCTTAGACGGAAGCGTCACACAAACGTAGAGATCTGGTCTTTGGTGGAGGAAGAAAGGATTGAAGTGAACAGCTGCCTGCAGGGACACCCGATGACGGCTTCATCGGGCTGAAGAGACCCTGCAAACCAACCATCAATAAATAAAGCTTTAAGAAATTGTAAATCAAACAAATGAGCTTCCAGACATTTGGAAACCGTAGCTTCAACAGTAATAACAGTAGTATAAACAGTAGTATCCCAACAGTAGCAGGGATAGGCTCCAGCAACCCCACAACACCAGAAGGGATTCAGGTTTGAAAAAGGGATGAATAAATAATTGCACATTTTCTGCTGGTTATTAATATATTTGTAACAGTTTTTAATTTGCACATTAACAGAAAACTGTAGAAATCATGTTTATTATGTCTTTAACGGTTCTGAAATCTGAATTAAAAACACTGAAAGCATAAAATCTCCCACTCTGGCCAGAATGAAGTGAATTCAACCGTTTAATAGTAATGAAGGGTTAACATAATCTATGCCACGCGCTGTCTGAACTCAAATGAATCAAAAACTAGAACCAGAATAAAATCCTCTCATGGAGTAGTCGATGTCCTCTTCCATACGCAGGAACTGGACCTTGTCGGGGTTCTAATGCAGAATTGAACTGCAGCAGAACTTTCAGCCACATAATGGATCCATCTGCCCTTTAAAGCTTTGGTCTCCTTAAAAATTGTTGAGGTGTGTTTTAGGAAGACAACAGAAAGAGGGAGATCAGCAGCGCCCCCTCCTGACTCCTTACAGGGACTGCAGGATGGTGGCGGACCTCGTTTCTGCCGTCGCACATTAACAGAGTAAAGTGGTTCTGCTGTCTGCTCCTCAACAGGAAGAGCGGTTCTGCACAGATGTCTGAGCAACGAACGGATCGGCACTGTGGTGGAAGAGGAGCCCTGCTTCCCCCTGCCGTACCGGGGGCACCCCTCTGTGCGCGGCGTCGACCACATCAGAGGCAGCCGCTGCTTCATCGACGCCGACCTTCACAACAGCACCACCATGCCTTACCAGGAGGCTGCAGCCCAGAAGGCCTCCTCCTCCTCCTCGTCTTCCTCCTCCGCTCCTCCTCAGGCCCCCACCAAACAGAGCAAGTCTCTGCTGGGCGGATTGCTGGCTCGCTTCCGGCTCCTCAGCCACTGACATCCCCCACCCCCCACCAGCCTTCATACTTTGGGGCTGTTGCAGGTTGAACTCATGATTAGAACATCAGCTGCCTGACCCCCCCACCCCCACACGGACAAAGCAGAGACAGATTCTGTCAGGTGGAGGTTTTTAAAGCCAAAGCTGACCTTCAGGACGTTTTCCCCTCTCAGCCTGAGGCCAGCCTTCCTCCTCCTGCTCCTCCTCCTCAGACCTGTCAGTCACATCCTTAGATGGTTGGGACATTTTTCTACGTTACACATGCTGTAAATGACTGGCCTTGAGGGATTTTAGGCCACTTGTCTTCATTTCTGTCATTTTGGTGACTTCTGTGGTTTTGAGGAAAAACATAACAGAAATGAAACGGCTGGAGAGTCGGTCCGTGTCCAGCCTGTGCAGAAGCTGGTGGTATGACGGTTCTAGCTCTGTGTTCTGGACGACGTGCAGTTCTAGAGGTTTCTACACTGTTCCTCCTCAGGACCCTCCTCTGGAACTTTGACCATTCACTGCTGCAGCCTTTCTTATATCCGTTTATTTTTTATGTTTGATTGTTCTAATAAGGAGGAGTTCAGCCTTCCAGAGTGTGTGAATCATCATAAAGCCATGTGTTTTTTCCAGGCCACTTCACTTCTTTCATATTTAATAAATGGAAACAAAATGTTGTTCTTTGAAAGATCTCTTCACATTTGAGGCAGTGAAGTTCTGTGCAGATGAAGGTCTGAGCTGTGGAACAGCTTCAACGTTCAAAGCTTCAAACACTAAAGAATCTTGACATGAATGCTCAGGAGATCCAGAAACATCTCTCTTTTCCAGAGACTCAAAGCGCTTACAGTCTGTCCGTTATTCATCAAGTCTTCTTTCAGATTTGGTGATGGTAGAGGCGTGGCTGCCAGTTCACGCTTACGGACCCTCTGACCCTCACCGGGACATTCATGCACTTTCATGCTGGTAGGCAGTAGCGTTAAGGGTCTTGCTCAAGGGACACCCTCACTGAATTCAGTTGCTTGTTCATCCCCCCACCACCCCCGGTAATCAAACCCTGGTTTCCTGTCAGTCGTCACCGTACCAACCGAGCTACCCAGCCGCTTTTAGTGAGACAATACTATACGGCTCCCACACAGCAGCCTCAAAATACAAATATTTTACAACCCTTAATTCACACGTAGAGGACAGAAAGTATAAACACCAGTTCCTCTGTGGCATCATAGTCCAAGTCCATAGATGGACCAAGAAGTCACAGACGTTAGTCTCTTTCAGTAAACAGGACCGTCCAGGCAGCTTTCTGGGAACCAATCCTACTCTATCAGGAAAAACATTCCACATCCTTTTGGAAAGGAGATTGAGGTGCTGACGTTATTCTCCTTTGGACTTGTGGTCAGACTTTATTTGTTTCTTTTTTTTTAAGTTTTAGATGAACGAAATCCTCCTCTTTTAGTTTTACAAATACAAAGTCAACCTAACTTCAGCCACCCAGACCAGGACCTGAAGGTTGAGTGTGGTAAACATGAATTGTCCTGCTTCATCCACTGTTGGGAATTCTGAAGGCACCACCTAAGAGATACAGGCTGAGCTGTGACGCGTGGCTCATGGTCCAGCCAGAGAACTCAGGGATCACTCTCTCTGGACCACAAGGCCCGGGAAGCCAAGACCCAAGAAACACAGCCACCGAGGGCCCAGTTCCCCCATGAGGGACAGAATATGATAATAATCGATACTTTATTTATCCCTCAATGGGGAAATTCTTCTCTGCATTTCACCCATCCCCTGGGGGAGCATGGAGCTGCAGCCGAACCGCGCTGGGGAGGCAGAAGAGTTCAGGGTCCTGCCCAAGGGCCTTCACTGGGTGATGTTGGTACCATTGTTCATTCCCCTCCAGGAATCGAACCCTGGTAGTCTCTTACCTTACCAACCGAGCTACCTAGCTCTGTGTTCTGGACGACGTGCAGTTCTAGAGGTTTCTAGGTTGTTCCTCCTCAGGACTCTCCTCTGGAACTTTTCCCCTTTGAGCATCATGTTTTGTTTTGTTTTTCTCAGTAATCGAGGCTAAGCTGACAGTGTGGAAGAAACCGACAAAGGCAGAAATGAAAATGTGTGACCGAGGTGGAGACATCGTTTTATGATGGAGGTGATTTCATCTCTTTGTGATGAATTGTGTTACCTTTTAGTTATGCCTCACGTTTTTTTTAGCTAAATTGTAGAGCTGCGAAGAAAACCATGGTAATCAGAACCTAGGAAGTCAATCATCCAAGTACCAACAGCTTCATATGATTCACAGGGCTTCATGAGGTTCACAGAGCTTCATATGATTCACAGGGCTTCATGAGGTTCACAGAGCTTCATATGATTCACAGGGCTTCATGAGGTTCACAGAGCTATCATATGATTCACTGGGCTTCATGCGGTTCACAAGGCTTCATGTGGTTCACAAGGCTTCATGTGATTCACTGGGCTTCATGTGATATACAGGGCTTCATGTGATTTACAGGGCTTCATGCGGTTCACAAGGCTTCATGCGGTTCACAAGGCTTCATGCGGTTCACAAGGCTTCATGTGGTTCACAGGGCTTCATGTGATATACAGGGCTTCATGTGTTTCACAGACTGGGGGACTGAGAGACTGCTCTGAACCGGAGAACGAGTTTCAGCGTTAAACCACGGTGCTACTCGGTTTTGTCTGACGAACTTAGGTTTCAGGGGGGCAACAACATGGAGTGTACTCCTGAGGGCTTGTAAGGCATCATTAACAAAGTGGTCATTTATACTAGGACTGATACTATGGGAGCTGGTCTCAGAGTATTTTCTCAGAATATCACTAAGTACTGGCTGAACTGTGTGTTTAAACTCAGACACAGAACGGTCAGTTAAGGTTCTTCTAAGCTGTTTCTTATTCACTGGGGCAGAAGGATGTTCCAGTGAAAACTGGAAGGTAATCATAAAGTGATCAAAAATGATGGGGTTAAGAGGAAGGACACTCAGCTGGCTGATCTCTATACCATGGGTTAGAACAAGATCCAGGGTGTGCTTATGACAGTGAGTGGGTTCATTCACACTTTGGGTGAAACCAACATCATCTAATAAAGCTGCAAAAGCCTTTCCTAGGCAGTCACTGGGGTCATCAACATGAATATTAAAATCCCCTAATATTAAAATTTGATCAGAATCTAAGACAATAGTCGATAGGAAGTCGGAAAACTCAGTTAAAAATTCTGAATATGGGCCGGGGGGGGCGATAAATAATTATGAGTAAAACAGGTTTTGGCGTCTTCCTGTTGGGTGATTTATGGACAATATTGAATGCTGACTACCATAAACATTTTCACCTCATTGACATTTCCAGAAGTTTCTGTCATTACTTATAGAATGTGATTCTTGAAAGACAAAAAAGTCTGTTTTCAATTGTTTGGCGAATAGAAACAGCGCTCTACATTTTATGGTATTTCTTAATCCCCTGAGATTTAAAGAACCTAAAGACAAAGACATGATTTAAAAATAAAAAGAGAGAAATAAATCTGAGTAAATAGGAGTGTGTTGTTACTTTCAACCTAAGCACCAAATTTGACATGGAACAGGAAAAAATATTTTAAATAACCTTTATGCCACTTTTAAGGATTTAATAATATATCAGAAAAAAGAGCATCTGTGTCACACAATAAGAACTTCACTTTTAGCTGCCAACCTTTTATAACATCTCAATGTAATTGACTGTGAACACAGCTTCATGAAATAAATGGCTGAACAGGTGAGATCAGAGCAAAATGTGTTTTCCTGGAGACTTGAGCAGCAAAAAGCAGCTCTGGATGCATTTCTATTTCTGTGGGTCTGAGTTACCCCCACTTTTCTTCATCACATTTCACTCCAACTCTGGAATGAAGACCAAAGAATCAGAGGTCTTTATTGTCACGTGATCAGAAACCACTCTTCTCTGAAGAACAGACATGAAAACACAAATCTACAATCCAAAGTTGTCAAATGAAGCAGAAAGAACAAAGTTGTAAATGTTCTTTCCACAAACACAATCTTCTCCTTCAGCTTCTTCTCTTGGCGTTTCTGTGGAGAACTAACCAGAGAAAGTCTGGGATGGTGACCGCACTGATTCGGTTTGTGTTGCAGCTTCCTTCAGTTCCCATGACAACAACACAAAAACATTGGAATCCCAACGTTCAAGGAAAACAAGAAAACCGATTGGACTCCCAAAAGTTTGACATTCATGTTCCAAAATGTCTCCAATCCACATTCTAGAGATTTTCATTTGTCTCCATTTCTGACTCCAAACATTTCTTCACAGAATCTGAACAGTTCAAACGTTTAGTTCTAGATGATCCAAAGCAGAGAAATCACTGAAAACAACCATTTCACTTCTTTCAGGAACTACTTCACTTCACACAACTCTGCTGCGGCTCCATAATAACCCGACCACAGTCCAGCATGGAGCGGCTGAGTGAAAGTGGTCTGGACTCTGTGGAGGAGAGTCATCCTTTCAGAGACGCTGTAGAAGGACAGAACCCCTAGTCTGTGATCCAGGTACACTCCCACTCTGGAGGAAACACGAGCTGAGATGGAGGTTCCTATGCTGTTGTGGTAAAATGAGAACCTGTCTGGATGACAAAATAATGCCCAAGATTTATCATTGAAACCAAATCCACTTTCACTTCCAGTTCTGCTGATGTTCTTTTGTGCGACTGCTACATAAACACAGTTTCCTCTCCACTCCACCTCCCAGTAACAGCGTCCAGTCAGACTCTCTCTGCTCAGAACCTGACCTCGATCAGTAAATCTGTCTGGATGATCAGAAGCAGACTGAGGTGTTTTCAACCGTGTCACCTTTCTGTTCTCTGACAGTGACAGTTGTCTGTGTGCCGTGTTTGGATCCAGTGTGAGTTGACATGAATATCTGAGGAAGTCAGCTCTGCTCTTTGGTTCTGACAGTAAAACGTCCAGATCAGAGACTGTCAGTGAGATCTTTGTCCATTCCTCTCTCAGGATGTCCTGCAGTTTGTCTCTGAGCTCTGACACAGCTGCTGTCACATCCTCAAAGCATGTCAGAGGACGGCCATGGATGCTGGCTGAGGGGGTGGACTCACTGAGTGGGGGCAGTGAGGGGGAGTTGAGCAGAAAGTGGCTGTGATCCTCTGTGAGGCAGAGCTGCTTCAGCTCAGCGTCTCTCCTCTTCAGCTCAGCCATGTCCTGCTCCAGCTCCTCCTGAAGACCTTTGACTCGCCTCACTTCAGTTTGCTGCTGGGATCTGATCTGCTGCTCCACATCACGCCTTTTTTTGTGGAGGAGACGGATCATCTTAGTGAAGATCTTCTCACTGTCCTCCACGCTTTGATCAGCAGAGTGATTGATGGCCTCCACCTCCTGTTGGAGCAGCTTCACCTCCTTCTCTCTGTCCTGGATCCTCTGCTGGATTTGTCGCTGACTCTCCTCCAGCTCTCTCTGCTTCTCAGTCCTTTCTGCTGCAGCTGAGACTATTTTATGTCCTTCATGTTCATCCACAGAGCAGAGATAACAGATGCTCTTCTGATCAGTGCGACAGAACATCTTCATCACCTCATCATGACGGGAGCAGATGTTCTCCTGCAGGTTCTTGGAGGGTTCCACCAGCTTGTGTTTCTTCAATGCAGCTGCTTTCAGGTGAGGCTGAAGGTGTTCCTCACAGTAAGAGGCCGGACAGCTCAAGCAGGACTTGATGGCTTTCAGTTTTCTTCCAGTGCAGACGTCACAGACCACATCTTCAGGTCCAGCATAGCAGAGACCAGCAGGAGCAGCTTGGAGTCCGCTCTTCTTCCGCTGCTCCACTAAAGCTGCTAAAGTGAAACTTTTCACCAGAACAGGCCTCGGTCTGAAGGCCTTCCTGCACTGAGGACAGCTGGGGGCTTTCTCCTCTGTATCCCAGAATCCTTGCAGACACTTCATGCAGTAGCTGTGTCCACAGGGAATAGTCACCGGATCCTTCAGCAGATCCAGACAGATGGAACAGCTGAAGCTTTCTTCATCCACATCTGCTCCTTTCTGCGCCATTTCTCCTCTCAGAAACCGGATGACTCTGATCCTCCAATCAGATGGTTCACTGTGAGTTCAGCCAATCAGCTTCTTTCCTCTCATTCAGTTGGTGACGCCCATCAAGACAGAGGAGGAGCTGCAGATGAGGAAGAGGAGAACTTTAGAGAAGATGGCTGTTAGCTCAGGATAGAAACCAAAGAACCACATTGCAGGGCTCGACAGCCATTTGTCCGCTGGCCCGGTCCTGTTTTTCGAGCAGTGCGGACCACAAGACTTTACTTTTCACTTGTCCGCTCGGGCCACTAAAATATCTAACGGTTTATATATTCTTCACCTTTTTCAATAAAGTACATTTTGCGAAAACGTGTAGATTTACCTCGTCTTCATAATTTAGTTTTTCTGCTAGTCCTGTGTTCAGACTTCAAGGGTTTCTATGGGAAACCTTTGATCACTTCTCCTTCTCTCCCGCCTGTGCGCGCGCGGCTTTCACTGCCGAGCACCACGCGGCACGCGCTCACTACTTTTTTTTCAAACTTTATTGAATGTAACAATTCAATACAAAACAATGTTAAACAGCAACAACGAAGGCACAAGCCAGTGGGTTATTATTACATTTGATTATAAATCCGACACCGTCACTGAAGAGAGACTGAAGCAAGTCAGAGATGTGGAAGACATGGCAGGAATAGATAGGAATATGTTGGATGGAGTAATGGGTATAATTAGTAGTATGGACAGCAAGATATTTAATGAATGCATTGAAGATGAAACTGTATGCACTAAGCTTTAAGCTGAATGTCAAAGAATCAAAGGCAACTCCAAATACCTGAATCTCAGACTCAAATGCAGTAGAATGTTAAACTACTTAATTTTGTTTTTCTTTACAGCACTGTAAGCAATAAGTATTTCTAGTTAGCTGAATGATCTCAGTTAGACCTGCACAATATGAGGAAAAAAAATCACGATATGCGATATCAGAGATTAAAATTGCGATAACGATATAATTTGCGGTATATAAACAAACAGCAAAACAACCAAATAACCATTCCCAGTTTAAAAATTATACTCCAAATGACCCACGTTGACATAGGTTACAAACATCTAACATAACAGGGCTCCATCTGATTGGTCAACAATGTGAAGGCGTCCATCCGATTGGTCAAATGCATTAAGGGATTTATTTGATTCGTTAAATGGTTCAAGCTGCCATTAGATTGTTTTAACACATTTAAGGTTTATGATTTATTGCGATATTTGCCGTTAGAAGCACCATGAAAACTTCTGAACTAGTGTTACCTACTACACTGCAGTGCTCTCTTCAAAACATCTGAAACAGACTAGAGCAGATTTAAGTTTGATATGGTCTATTTTCAGTCATTGAAAAGTGTAGAAATAAGTGATGTCACCAGAATGCACCAAATTGCACCATATTAAAAGTTTCCGGGGGGGCATGCCCCCGGACCCCCCTAAAGTTGCAGGCACCTGCGGAGCGGCGGGTCCCGCTATGCGCGGTGTCGGGCCAGTAACTTTCAGGCAGGGCCAGTAAGTTTCAAAAACTACTGGCCCTGTGGGCCAGTGCAAATTTCTGGGCTATGTCAACCCCTGCATTTGTCAGACGGTCTGTGTCTCATCAGAGACGTGTCATCATCGGGAGGTGGTTCAGATTTCTACATTTATTTCATCCTTTAAACTGGAAGGGCCTGCAGACCATCACCAACTACCGGAGACCCCCCCCCCCCCCCCCCCGACAGTTACCACTTGGCTGGGGAGCTTAACGACTTCTACTCAAGGTTTGAAAGAACATCACCTTCCCCCTCAGCCACCATTTCCATCACACAGGATCTACCTGCAATCCCATCCTCCCCCACACCTGCCCCCTCATCCGCACTGACGATCTGTGAATGAGATGTGCGTCAACAGCTCCAGAAGCAGAAGATCATGAAGGCTCCAGGACCCGATGGAGTCTCTCCCTCCTGCCCTAAAGTCTGTGCTGACCAGCTAGCTCCCTGGAGATGTGTGTGGTGCCTGCTTGTCTCAATCTCTCCACCATCATTCCAGTCCCCAAGAAGTCCCCAGTCACAGGACTAAATGACTACAGACCCTGACCTCGGTAGTCATGAAATCCTTCAAACGACTGGTGCTGAACCCCCTGAAGGTCATCACAGAGCCTCTGCTAGATCCCCTGCAGTTTGCCTACAGAGCAAACAGGTCAGGGGTCACAGTCAACATGGCTCTCCCCTACATCCTGCACCACCTGGACTCTGCAGACACGTATGCACGGGTTCTATTGTGGACTAGCTCTGCATTTAACACCATCGTCCCAGAGCTCCTCCACCAGAAGCTGTCCCAGCTCGCCGTGCCTCCCCCCTCCTGTCAGTGGATCACCAGTTTCCTCACCGACAGGAGGCAGCAGGTGAAACTGGGTCGCTCCACATCCAGCACCCGGATCCTGAACACTGGCGCCCCCCAGGCGTGTGTTCTCTCCCCTCTGCACTTCTCCCTCTACACCAATGACTGCAGATCATTGGTGTAGATCTGATCCCCCCCCCTGTGAAACTCTTGAAGTTTGCATTATTCTGTGTCATAATGAAAATGCAAAGAGGGGATTGCATTTTTATTGTCAGGGGAGGGGGGGCGATGACGTCAGTGCTGTCTCCATATTTCCGGATGTTCTCGGGGTCCTTCGACCAATGATGACGTCACACTATTTGATTAGCTGTAAGTTGCCTGGACCAATGAGTTAACATCGCTAAGTTTTTTAAACTTTATTGACAATTGCGGTATCATACATTAAATAACGAACAATAACAATGTAATCAATATTGCCTCGAAGATCAGTCACCATTGCCAAACATAACATATTAACAGAAAATAAAGAATAGAGGGGAAAAAAGAAACAATGAACATAACACACAAATAAATAAAAACATAAGTAAAATAAAATAAAGGAACATAGAAAAAATCTAAATAGTCTAATACTAGTTAAGTTAGGGGTACTCGTGAAGTTTGTATTTCATGTAATGAAGTGATTGAAAGTAAAAACAGAGCTCTTTATGAAATGTTATAAAAAGGAGGTTTGGTCTTCAAATATTTATTTTTGTGCATATAAAACTTTCCTTGCAATATCAGGATATTGAGAACTGTATTTTCTGGTCTATTATATAATACCACACCGAATAAAACATTTTTTGAGTGTAAATGAAATGGCATTGCAATTTTGGAAAAATAGAAGCAGAACTCATCCCAGAATGTTTTTATAATTCCACAGTTAAAGAATAAATGATCCACCGTCTCAATGTCATTCAAACAAATACTGCAGTCATTCTCTTCAAACCCAAAACGAATCCTCAAAAATTCCTTAGACGGGCACGACGTCGCTAAGTAGTAAAATCGCTAAACGTAATATCCCTCGCTAAGTAGTTTGTCCAACTGGTGTTACCGTCGAGAACCTCCGGCAGCCCGAGTCGATCCGGTACCCACACCGGCTGCTAACAGACACATGCTAGGAGCAGTGGAGCTTTGTGTTAGCTTGTGCTAGCGGACAAGCTTCTTGTCTTCGGACCGGCAGCCGCCTTCGCATAGCGAAGCTCCAGATGACAGAAGGTGGAAATGCTGCTACCCAGATGTGAGAAACTAAACCATCATGTGCATTTGTGTTCCCAGTGGTGTCCAGACAAAATAAAGGATGAAGTTTAGGGACCGCCAAGGGTTCGTGCATGTTTGCGTCACCATCGAAAAACTTCTGCTTACTGGGATGGCTTATACTCTGATTTTGAATCGGAAAATGGTCAAGTGGACTTAGTGGACATTTGTGAGCCAACGGCAACTTTCTCACGACTGTTTGGTTCAATATTCACAGCTTTGTGAAAGGTACAATATTAATAAAGTCCCCAAAACCCCCTAAACATGGAGGAAACTTGACGAAACGCGCGGCATTGGTCGTTCAGACCCGAATCTGACAAATCAAATAATAGCGAAGAATTTAAATAAGCGCGGTCACGGGCTCAAGCTCTAATACCACAGAAAACTGCAGGCAGAGGACTTGAAGCATGCTATAACATTAAATGAACAATTTTCTAAAAAAAAAAAATTAAAACCTTGTGGCCCCTACTGAAGTTATTCCCACATATTTTATTAACATCCAAGATGCTCATCGCAGAATGTCTGCACAGAGTTTTAAATTCCTCCAAGTTTCTAGCACATGTTAGCCTGACGCTAAGCCATCTTTCGGGTCCTTCCTTGCAACGAAGAAAAAAAAGCACTCACCGCACAGATTCAAAAATATTGTCGTCTCTGCTCCCCGTTGTGTTACTTTGTTCACCCTCCTCAGGAAGCCACTAGACACCGGAGGAACGTTCTGGAGCAGTCGTCTTTGTTCTGTAACACATGGCGTCAACACGGGCTGCGCTCACATAATGTCCCAAAACTAAAGACAAAGTTCAAACTAGCACCAACCTTGAATACAAAGAAACAGCTGGGGACGGCCCGGCGGACACGACGCTTCGGCACGCGGTTCACTTTCATGAACAGTGTTTGTATATAACTCATTGGTTTCGGGGCGTGTGTCAACTAGGTCAGATCACGTGGTTGATGACGTACGACGCGCCAAATGCTTCGTTTGGTTGAACCACGCTTCTGATGCTGTGTTTTGAACAGTTCGGCGCGCTAAAAATTCGAAATGAATCCCGAACGTTTCCCGACCAGTTTCATTCTTTCCCAAACACTGGAATCAGCGTCAGTTCATTGTACTTTACCATGGCTTCTAGAAAAAAACGTTCTGTGGCTCAGGATCATTTCAACTCCATTTCTCCTAATAAAACAACACATTATGAACGTTGTGTATAAAAAAACAAACTTCAATGACTATAATGGCAAGCCAAATTCATGACAGTAGAGATAGTTGAGTGGAACAGTCAGGGGTTTGCATCCAGAGGTCATCAGTTCACGATTAGTTATTCTTTTTTGTGTGTTTATTTTGTCTATGTATGTGTATTTTGCTGTCAAGCATCTCTCACAGAAAACATCAAATGTTGTGTTGTTCTACGTCAGTTTTTTTCTAATGATCATTAACAACATTGTTTTGTCTTACATTTTTTCATCATTTCCACATTGAAGCGTTACAAGGAGCTTAGGTGCAACATGTCGATATACGTCCAGTCCGCCACCAGATGGCGCTGTTCTGTGGGGTTTCAAAGCCCTGAATGGGTGGTTCCAGCACAATTACATGAACCCCAATGAAGCTTCATGGGGCTTCTATTCCCATCCCCACAAAACAGCAAAAAGGGAAGGGGGGGGGGCATCAATTTATACCCAACTCTAAAGGACCCTATTGGCATAAAACTCAATGGCTAGATTTAAAACAAAAATATTTCTATAATTAAACATTACTTTGTGAACCTGTTAATAATCATGACAGTAATAAAGCACATTTAGACGATCGTCTCCTGCAGCTTTTCACTGATTTTGCCGTTCTTGTTTATTGCTGTATCACACCAAGGATTTTCCACATTCTTGAGCGTTTCCTTGTATGATGCTTTCAAATGACTTATAAACATGTTTGACTTTAGTGCAGAGGAGGCTAGACTGTGATATTACTGCCAAACCACATCTTTTCCCCAAAATCCTGATAGTTAGCCAAGTTTTTTCATAATTCTGCTTGTGAGAACTGCCGTCTGTCACTTTAAGGGTTTCTAAGACGCGCTCCTTTCATTTGTCTTTCAGCACATAAAAGGCTAGGACCTGCTTGACTTTCCCTGCATGGGTTTTGCACCGGCACTAACCCTAAGGGAGGCTCAGAGGAGCGTTTTCCTCTGCGCCCGGGTCTCGTCTCTGGATTGTCAGGTTAACAGACTAAGGCTAGCAGAAATGTTTCTAGAAAGAAGAGCGGCACCGTCCCGGGTGGGATGGACGCCGTCTCTCAACCGGAGCTTCCCCCAAAACGCGCTCCAGTTATCCACAAAACCAGCTATGAGGATTAAACTAGATTTGTTTGAACAGACTGAAATCACGACAGCAGCAGACTATTAAACAAATTTATTTTGTCATCTGCATTTACAGCGCTGGAACTCCGCAGAATTCCAAACCACGACGTCTTTGCCTGTGAGCTTCTTGTAGACACCAGAGAAGGTCTCCACCTGAAAAAGATTCAAACGTCACATTCTCCTTCTGTCTCCTCAGGTTCAATTACTACATCATTTCTTCTCATCCGTCTGTTCTGTTGTGGGAAAATCTGTCACAAGTACAAAGAACTGAAAAGAATATTAATCACAAAGATGAATCAGCCTCAAATAGGTTGATGACTGCATCATTCCTGAAAAAACAAACTGTTCTTTGCATTCATGTCTGTGCACTGCATGGTTTAGCTCCCCAGTAACGGCCCAAAGGACTCTGGGAAGGTGTAGGAGGCCTGCAGGGCGCCCTTCCTCACCAGCCGAGGCCGGGGGCGGAGCTTTCTGTCCGGCGCTGTGGAACGGGAATGTACGTCTCAGCTCAGTGCTACGCTCCCATACGCCACCCGGACAGAACCAGGAGCATAACTCTCTGGACGTCCGCGTCGTTACACGAGGTATCAAACCGTATCCGTCCATCCCTGCAGTCAGGACCACGGCCACAGGCTACTGCTTACTTTGTGTTCTACGTTGTTCTGCTGCGCCTTGTCCAGATGGACCTTGATGAGCCGGCTGCTGTCCTGCTTCACCCGGATTCTCTTCCCCACAATCTCACTTGGGAACACCAGATCCTCCAGGATGGCGTCGTGGACTGCGGTGAGCGTACGGCTGAGGGAGGAGCCAAACACCCGTTAAACCCTGAACACCCGTCAAACCCTGAACACCCACACCGGGCTCCTTCTTAGCGTACTGACAAACCCATCAGGACGTTAACACAAACACGGATTAATAGTGTGATTTGATTTCTAAAATAAAACACAAAACTAGGTTGACTGACAAAGTAAGAATGATCTAAAGCATTCTCTGAAGTCTAACAAGCTGATGCTGAGCCACATGGGACTACCCCCCCCCCTCTGATCCTGTATCAACATTTATAAAATTACTTTTAAAGACTTGAATTTTGATCATAACGTTTTTGTCAGAACAGAAAACATTAGGTTTTGAAAAATCTGTGCACTGCATGGTTTAGCTCCCCAGTAACGGCCCAAAGGACTCTGGGAAGATGTAGGAATATGCAGGACGCCCGCCCTCACCAGCCGAGGCCGGGGGCGGGCTTTCTGTCCGACGCTGTGGAACGGGAATGTACGTCTCAGCTCAGAGCTACGCTCCCATACGCCACCGGACAGAACCAGGAGCATAACTCTCTGGACGTCCGCGTCAGGTTTAGATCAATCATTTATCCTCTACCACCACCGTTTAGCCCCGAGTCAGCACTTTCAACAAATGCATGCTGGGAAGGATCACACCGCGACTCACTACACTGAGAAAGCCTTTAGGTTTGTATCCGCCCCAACTACTCTGCTTTTATGTCTAGTCTCCACCTCGGTCACCTTAATGAAGCAGCTTCAGATGTCTGCAAACAGAGGCTTTATAACCCTGCACTGTGGCTTCCTGGCTACAAAAATGTAAGTTAGAGACATTTTTAAAGGCATAATTTTATTAGTGCTTATTTAATTTTAGATATTGAAATTTCTGACTGAGGTGCTTCTATAAGTAAGTAAACAGTTTTAAGTTGTCTAATTTGAAAAGACCTCTTATTGTCAAGAGAAGAAAAACAAAAATGTCTTCTCCTTTTTACATTAGTTTTATTTATGACAAAAACAATTGTTAAATCATATGTAGCATAACTGTAACAACAGATTCATAATGACTCTGCAGCTCTGACTGGGTTTAGATCAGTGAGAATCAACTCTAAAGGTGATTTCAGTGCTGAATGTTGTAGACATCATACCTCCTGGGACGCTTCTGCTTATTCTTTGTGCGGCTTTTCCTGGTGGGTTTGGGCAGAATCCTCCGCTGAAATTCAACAAAGTCAGGACATTTGTTTCATTAAAGTGTCTATATCGTACAAAATCAACTTGAGCTCTTGAGTGTATTCTGATGCTCATTCCTCACAAAACAACCTAAGCAATTATTCTCATCCCATTCCACATTTCTGTGTATTCCATTAAAAATCCTGCTCTGAGCACCAGCCCTCCCTACCCACGGAAATGAGGCAGGTCCTCACGTTGTGACATAGATAAGTGAGGAACAGCCCCTTCCAGGAAGTGTCTGCGCTGCAAGCCCCGCCCCCAGGCTAACACCCACTTTCTCTGTGGAGCTAGCGGTGATCAGCTAAATGCTTTCTTAGCACAATATGCACATCAGTCTTCGTAAAAGTTTGGATGTTTGTTTTCAAGAGAAAAGAAGAGTCTTACTTCCAGATTGGAAAATGAGTTGCAAAAATAACTCATTTCAATTCAAATGTGTTCTTTAATGTGCAAAAAGTAATCTATTCTTATTTCTATGCATAGTTTTCTCTGAAAGGCTTTGGGAAAGCAGGATATAGACCCTTTCAATCTGCAAGAAAATGGTCAGTTTACAAAACGTTTATCTTCTGCATTCATGTCTGTGCACTGCATGGTTTAGCTCCCCAGTAACGGCCCAAAGGACTCTGGGAAGGTGTAGGAATATGCAGGACGCCCGCCCTCACCAGCCGAGGCCGGGGGCGGAGCTTTCTGTCAGCCGCTGTGGAGCGGGAATGTACGTACAAGCAGAGCTCACGCTCCCATACGCCACCCGGACAGAACCAGGAGCATAACTCTCTGGACGTCCGCGTCGTTACACGAGGTATCAAACCGTATCCGTCCATCCATCGCCCTCTAGAGGACAGAACATCCCTGCAATCAGGACTAAGTCCACCGGCTTCTGCAGAGGACTAACATGACCACATGGCACCCCAGATCCGTTTACAACCTCCGTCAGAAATCAAAATAACTGTAGAATCTTCAGAAGTGACTTTTAGACAAGCATTATGTTTGAGCCTCACTTTAATTGTGACCAATCCTAAGCTGCCATTTCCTTTCAGGTCAGCCCCTTTCTCTTTCTTAAAGAGCCACTCCACTGAGAGGCAGTAATGTAGGTCAGCAGGCTACAAGCTCCCTGCTCTGCTGTATTCTGATGCATCCACTCGTCTGAGCTGCTATCTGGACCTACACTTGGAGATTATACCGCTAATGCTTGATTGAGTGTGTGAGGGCTGTAAGCTAGCAAAGAGAATAAACAGATGGATGACAGGAAGTGAGGCAGGCGAAATTCTAGTGAGCTGCTGCTCTGCAGAAACTAGGTCCTAAAAAACAACACGTTTAATTTGAACTAAAAATAGCATAATCATAATTAGAAGACCACGGGGAACACTTTAGATCAAAGATGACTGGAGAAGGACTTACATCACCTGGTGTGTGCACCTGGGCGTACCTGTGCAATGAAGACAACGTGTTTCCCACTGAACTTCTTCTCCAGCTCCCTAACCAGGCGCACCTGAATCTTCTGGAAGGACTTCAGCTGAGGAACGGGAACGAATATGATGATGGCTTTCCTGCTGCTGCCAACCTCAATTTCCTGAAAGGAAGCAAAAAGAGGCGATGAACCCTCAACCAACTGAAGCCATGATACCTCCTTTAAGCCTGATAATACACAAAAACAGTGTTTTCAATGTGCACTGCATGGTTTAGCTCCCCAGTAACGGCCCAAAGGACTCTGGGAAGGTGTAGGAATATGCAGGACGCCCGCCTCACCAGCTTCGGGCGGGGCAGAGCTTTCGTCGGCAGCTGTGGAGCGGGAATGTGCGTCTCAGCTCAGTGCTACGCTCCCATCGCCACCGGACAGAACCAGGAGCACGCTCTCTGGGCGATCGCGTCGGGTTTAGACCAGTCATCCACCAGTTCACTGTCTGCATGGATGACTAAACCCACCTTTGCAGCTGTGATGTTCAGCTCTCTCCAGCTGAGCTTTCCAGGTCAGGATTCATCTCCCAGCTCGAGCAGAGCCTGAAACAGAGGTGCGTCTGTTGAAGTCAGGTTGATTCATGAACAGACACCGTTTTACTCTACGGGTCTGTCAGATTTCATGCTCCAGTCTTGAACCTCATGCCAGAAACATCAGCCGTCAGGTGACTCTGGCTTACCTGGGAGATCCCGGACTCGAACTCGTCCGGCTTCTCGCCAGTAGGCTTCACTATTTTAGCGCTGGTACTAAACATGGCCTCAGTGTCTGCAGGAAACATGAAACATGTTAATGTTCGCTCTGCTCCGTCCGTCAAGGCCCGCGGCTGCGACGTGGAGGTCGCTGGCTGCTAAACCGGGAACAGAGGCACGCAGCCCGGACCACAGCTGGACCTTCAGCCCCGCGGACTGAAAACCACCGTGGGGATGAAAGCCGAGATAAGTTAGTCTGTAGAACACGTCCAACTTGACCCGCTTTCTTAAAGTTTAATAAAACAAGGTAGGAATAGTTTTTCAAAAATAATCAGAACATCTCCTGAGCTGAGCACCACATTTTCACTCTGGAGGCTGAGTGGCTAATGAGCAAGGCCTGCTAACCCGCTGCTTTAGTACGGATCAAATAAAGCTTTTAGAAAACCATCCGTCACCACAAAGAAACAATCTAAGGTATCAACACAATGTTGTTCCTTTGGATGAAGTTATATCCCAATTCAACACTGAAAAGACATGTTTTCGCCAGAAAACGCTGTCCCTTGAAAGATAGCACGACTAACCTCCAACAACGACGGCCAAGGAAGAGACCGGAACATCGCGAGAGCTGAATACAACCAATCAGGCGAGTATGCCAAACATCGCGTGGCTTCCTGTGTACAGTTTATAATCCAAGAGGTATCGCGATAATTCACCAGAAAAGTTTTTTTTTCATTATAAATTCTTAATTATTACACTAAAATCGCTAACAAATACAAATGATGATTGAGATGACTTTAGCATGCAAAAAAAAAAAAAAGGATTGTCGGCGATACCAGGGGCTGAAAGAGGGGGCGGGGAAAGGCGCATGAGATGAAGGTGATCGCAGAGCATTTTTCAAAAGCGTTATTCAAAACGCGTATAAGACAAATATAATAGATCAACGAACAATAAACTGAAGAAAAAAAAATATTTTTATTTAAAAAGCCAAGGGGTTTTCAACAGTTGAAGACAACGATAAAGCCAATATGTTGTTTTTAAGGTGATAAAGATGACGGAGGTGATTTGAGCAAATAAATAAGGGATGTAGGTTTCTATCACTTAATTTGCTTATATATATCTTTTTCTATAAAATCAGCAGGTTTATCAAATAGAATTGTGAAGATAGTTTATTATGATAATCAATAAAACCAAACAAAATTTTCTTCCAGCTCAGGAAGAAATAGGAATAGATTTAAGTACTGATAGGAGTCAACAATTTGTTCCATACTAGTTTAGTTTGAGTACAGATCCAAAATTTGTGTATCAGTGTTTTTATATTGTTCATGAAATGTCCAGTTTTTACAGCTTTTTTTAACTTTTGCATGAACTGATTCGTTGGATCAAATTTATGCAAGTTTTTAATGAAACCTCTTTGACCTTGTTCAAAGAAATGTTTGGCAGAAAGCTGTCCGGGAAGCCCAAAACGTTACTGCTGGAGAATGTTGACATAGATGAGAAAATTATCAGGGCAATCTCTTTATTGTCCTATAAATACATTAATTAACAATAGAATAAAATAATTTATATGCAAAATGATACATAGATATACCCCGGTAAGAGATTATATTTGTATATTTTTCCTTAAAAAATGCATAAAGTGCTTTTACTGTCAGGCAGCATTGAACACCTCAATTGTCCTGCAGTATCCGTGTTTTGAAGTGAGATGTGGACGTCATTTATGGGATTTTTGGAGAAAATGTTTCTTATCTACAATTAGAATACTGCTTGTCTTCCGTGACCCTTTACTATTCCACTGAAACATAGCTATTTAGGAAATCTAATCATAATATTAGCAAAATATTACATAAACAAAAGAAAATGGCTGAGTAAGGTCCACTTACAAAAACATTCTAAGGAACAAGATTTTAAAATATATTTGGCCTCCTTAGAAAAATTGAAAATATATAATCACTTTTTATCCAAACAATCAGACTACTCAAAGCTTTTAATTTGATTTCTAATTAGCAGAACTCTATCTTCAATCCTAAATTGTCATGTTATTTCAATTTTAATTCTCTTTTTTTTTATTTGTCATTTTTATGTTGGGTTGACTGCATAGTAAGAAGGTATTGTTTAACTGGTTTATATTGTGATTTTTTTTTTTAACTTGATGATAACCGTTACTACAATTTGTGTACTGTATTGCATTTTGATTAATGTCAAAAACACAAAAACAAAACAAAAGAACAATACTGGCATGGACTTTGATCTACTAACATAAATTTTTCTCCTCATCGCTACTATATTTGGAATAATGCAGATATTCTATACAAAAACAAGAGTATTTTTCTTGAAAATTGGTTTGAAAAGAACATTTCTCTTGTAACACAGCTGATGAATCCACCAGGTAACCTGATGTCATACGTTGAGTTTCTGTCCACCTATAGTCTGCATGTCTCACCTGCAGAGTTTGCATTGGTTACTGGGGCCATCCCAGGTGGTTTTAGGCTTCTGTGGAGCAGTTCTCCTTCAAATACTCCATGTTCTCCTCCCAAATTAACAGTATTGTGGTGTGGACAGATATGTTTTTCAGCTGGCAGGAATAATCAAAGTATCCATTCTCTGTTTCTGAATGAGTTTGCCACAAAACTGCGTGTTATCTCATACTGGAATAGGTTTGGCTGTAGAATTCAGTGGGAAAAGGTTTGGTCCCTGCTCCAAAAGTATTTCATCACCAATAACATCAGATACTTTTCTTTCAAAATTCTTCATACATTTTATCCAGTGAAACACTTCTTTACTAAGTTTAAAAAAGATCTGGACATAAACTGTTCATTTTGTCATTCCTCACCAGAAACTGCCTCATCTTTTGGGGTTTTGCTCCTTCACTCAACGTTTTTGGGAATATTTGATGCATTTTATAAGAACTCATCTATGTGAGGATTATAGATTATTTATGAGCATATTATTTTGGGATATTTTACACAAGGAAGACTTATTGCAGAAAAAATATATGTAGTTAATTTACTTACAATTATGGGTAAATACTTTATACACAAGTGTAAATATGCCAACAAAAAACAAAACAAAACAGTATTTTATGTTTTTCAGAAAGAAATGGCTCTGTATGTAAACAGTATAAAATCCTCCACTAACAAAAGCTGTCAGAACAGTTGAAACATGCTCTCTTATGATACTTTAACAGATTCCTTTGCCTTTATTATTGTTGTTTTATTTTTGCTAAACCTGTTTTACATTGTCATTGTTGTGTTTTTTTTTATTTTTTGTCCATTTTCTTGGCGAACGTGAAAATTGTATTTTGCACACAGTGTGGAGTTTTGTGTTTGGTATTTCGTATGTGCAATATTTGTTAATTAATTTTTAAAACGACACTGCTCTCGCGATACTTTTGTTGCGGCGGGACCGTGACGTCGGAGCGAAAACATAACCAGCATGCACCGCGCACAGGTGATCTGTTCAGCGCTGTCTGCGCTGCTTTTGCACTGTTATGTTGTCAGCTGCGTCATAAGATAAAAAAATAGTCATTTCAGGAATAATTTTTACAGCGATGACTTAAAACAGAATCGAATCGCCATAAGGGGTCTTTTACTGTGAAAATGAAACATTAGACGCGTTGAAGGCTCTTATCGTTTGACGATGTTAGCCACGTCCGGGTGTCGGTGCTTGTCTGCCGGCTTGTGATGTTCCGGGTGTCCCGGCTCCTCAGGGCGCTTCAGAGGACAGTTTGCAGCGTTTGTAACGACGACATGCCGAAGGGGAAGTTTTTCTACGCGGTCAGGAAAGGCTTCAAGCCGGGAGTCTACAGCTCATGGTGAGGCTAACGCTGCTCGTCAAGCACTCCACTTTGTTGTTCAGTTTTTCTATTCAGACTCTGACTTGAAAACAAGAATACAGTCTGGTTTGGTGGAAGTGCACTGCTGTTTGGCAGCAGGCTACTCTTAATGAGCAATGCTCCCGTTAATCCCTGAACTCAGGGATGAATGCAGGAGCCAAGTGGAGAAATTCCCTGCAGCCTCCTTCAAGAAGTTCGCCTCGGAGCGGGACGCGTGGGCCTTCGTGCGGGGCGTGGAGCTGTCTGCGCCTCCAAGCCAGGGCGCAGGTCAGACCAATGACTCCCATAGCATCTTTGTTAAAATGTCTGCAAGAATGTTGTGAAAAACCTGCAAGAATGTTGTGAAAAACCTGCATGTGGAAATGCATGGAAGTCCCTTTAAATCCTGATGCGTGGCAGTTGAGTTCAGGTGAACCCCTCACGCCTGTGAAGCCGTGGGCTTCAGTGAGCAGCTGACTGCATGCAGTCACCGCATAAACGTGACCCGAAGTGGCGTTGTCCGCAGAGGCGGAGGTTCCCCTGCTTCCTAAACGGGGCCCGGAGCCTCTGCACTACATCCCTCTTGGCAAGAGGAGTCGCTCCAGTGAGGAGGAGGAGCAGCAGCTGCATGCCAAACGGCCGAGAGAGTCGGGAGCACCTTCATCTGAAGGAACCTCAGACGGCTTCACCTACATGGGTAAGCAGCTGCCTGCATCGCCGCTTGCAGCATCGCCGCTTGCAGCATCGCCGCTTGCAGCATCGCGGCGTCTCTCAGCTGTTGGTCTGTGCTGCAGGTGATGCCGTGGTCGTTTATACTGACGGCTGCTGCTCATGTAACGGGAAGGCTGGGGCCCGCGCCGGCATCGGAGTGTACTGGGGCCACAACCACCCACTGTGAGGAAACTCAACCATCCAGAATGCACGCCAATGTCGTAAGCAATCCATCATGTTTTTCTGCCTTTTGGACAGAAATGTGGCAGAGCGGCTGGAAGGACGGCAGACCAACCAACGTGCAGAGATCCAGGTCAGCAGGTCTCTGTCCAGTCAGACTGCAGAGTCAGCTTCATGGAATATTTGTTATTCTGTTATGCATGTGTAGGAATGAGCGTTGCCATCATCATTTCATATTTATCAAATGTTACCTGATGTTTAATTGAAGGAATGACGGCTGTTTCGCTTTGATCTAACTGAGCAGGCGGCCTGCAAAGCTCTGCAACTAGCCAAAGAGCACGGCATCCAAAAGCTGGTTCTCTACACTGACAGCAAATTCACCATCAATGGTGAGTCACAGCCCTTGGTTTTCAGACGGTGCATGGACTGGGGTGGTCCAGAAACCCCTCCGCTGGGCTGACGGTGGGTGGTGTTTCATGCAGGTGTGACTAGCTGGGTGAAGAACTGGAAACTGAACGGCTGGAGGCTGAAATCTGGCGGGCTGGTCACCAACAAAGAAGACTTTGTGAAGCTGGATGAGTTGAACTCCGAGCTGGAAGTGGTGTGGGTAAGTTTATCTGGTCAGCATGCTTGACCCTCACTGAGCACAGAACAGGTTCTGGACTCACCAAAAATGTTTTAATGCTTTATTGCTTTATTCAAAACCGTTGTATGAGAGGATTTGTAGGTTTTGTTTAAGATGAGAATTCATCTGTGTTTTCACAAGAATCAAAGGTTTAGACCAGGCGTGTCCAAATTCCCACCAACTCCAATCAGAAAATCCAGAATATTTTCTAAAAACTGTAGGATTTTTCAAATGATTGCCTACATTTTGTCATATGTTGTAAACATGTGGCAACACTGACACGTGAGTCTTCTGTTTGTGTTATTGTCCTGTTCACACAATTTACATTTAGAACTTTCCAGACGGCATTTGAGAGTTATTTCTGATAAAGTACGCGTGGTGCAAAGAAGTTTCAATGAATTGTTTAAAGGTATAATAAGGTTGAAAGAATGCAGGCTGAATGGTCGCCCCCCTCACGCATTTTCACCTCAGCACATCTGACCCTCTGCAAAAAAATGGTGCTGTGCTCCACTGTCATACTGTCACCAGGGGGCGCTAGAGTTAACTACCAATCAGGTGACAACATCCATCTTTGATAGTTTATGGCAGAGCTTCAGCTCCAGTGTTGACAGTCTTTAGACTACTGTAGCTCCTATAAACAGCTACCTAACAAGACTGTCTCTAAACTTTATAAAACATAAAGATAACAGTACCCTGGCCGTCAAATTAAAATGGGAAAAAGAGCTAAATATTGCCAAATATTGGCTTTTAACACGTGAGACACAACTAACATAAACTAGACCTAGGAGATGAAGAGAATTGAAGATTATTCTCAGGTTCTATAAAACAACACAAATTGGAATATTGTGTGGCCAGGCAAATGCCAATCAGTCTCACAGGTTTGGATCCTGTACAGGATTAGACGTATTGATGTCATCCCTAAAGACCACTACTGCCTGGAAAGGTGATTCAAAAAGAGAATTGAGTTTTTAAAACCTTTGAAAACATGGAATGTTTAACTTAGCCAGGCGCAAACGGCCCCCACAAAATGTTTGTACCTACTACTGTGTTTACTCTTGTTCTGTCCTATGTTTTTAGCATTTTGATCTATTTGTTAGACATTCATCTTGGAACTTTGTACTGTGTACACGTTCAATCAACATGTTACAGACATGTTTAAAAGAACAAAACATGTGTTGGCTCAGAAAAGAAACATCCAAGAGAAATCTTCTCAAGTCTGTCTGTCCAGCACCTGTGCCACCATAAACCCCCCCCTAACCCCCGCCTCAGAGCTTAGTCATGTGACCGGTGGAGGTCAGACCGTCACCTGGAGTTGACCAAATGAAGTAAGTGGTTTATTAAAACCACAAGGGCTGGTTTAGAAGTGTTACTGTTGACCTTCAGAAAAAAAAACAATAATCAGAAGAAACTATGATTTCTCTGTTAGAATTCAGAATCTGAACAGTTTCTGTTGACTGCAGGCTTTTCAGGGCCTACTTTTAACTAGTGGAAGCCAGCTGGCTAACTCTGGTGGCTAAATTAGCATTACTTCCCAGGTGAATGTGGTCGTCACCTGAGGAATGTGTTAGGGAGGTTAGGGTGTGGGGGGTTGTTGCTGGGCTTTAGTTTTCTTGTGTGAGGAAGGGATAGCAGTGAGAAGATTTTTGGCAGAGTTGTCTTCATGCTCTTGGCCAGTTTTATTTATGTATTTATTCATACATTTTTACATACATATATACATACGATACTGACGTAAATGTTGTTATGGTTTGTATATAGTCAAATGTCAAACGACATTAATTCATAGATTTAGCGGTGATACATGAATGGTGAGTAAATTCGAGTCGTTCAGTTCTGATCCAGATTCCAGCTTAGACCAGGAAAACAGAGACGTTCATGGATCTGTTGGTCTGACAGATCAGAATGGAGCAGAGCAGGAAGCTGGTGACGTACGTTACTACCAGCTTTTTCAAAGGGCATATTGTTTTTATCTTCTGATTCACCACAATTTGAATGAAGAAAGCCTCAGAATCAGAGTTTTATATGTATGAATGTCTTCTCCAGAGATCTCCTGTGCATAGACGCATTCTCAGTCATCCACCTGTCATCTGAAGTTAGTTCAAACTCAGACTCGTGGTCCTGGGACATGTGTGAAAATAACCTCTCCTCTTCCTCAGCTGCACATACCAGGACACTCTGGCTACACAGGCAACGAGCAGGCCGACCGGCTGTCCCGGGAGGGGGCGGGAAAGCCCCTCCAGCATTCTGAGGGGGACCCCGGTTAAAGCTGCCCTTCAGTTCCTCTGTTTGTGTTGAGCAGTGATTTTTACACTTTCCTCAGAATAAAGTTTCTCAGTTATTGGGTGTGGAAGTCATTCTTAACTGCAAGTCAAAGATACAGGGAGAAATGTTGAAACATCTCTCATCATAGTTAGAATTAAAGGTCATGGAGCTGAAAATAGCAACAACATTCACACATTTATGCATTCTTTATTATCTCTTCAGGGTTTTTTTAGTACACAGAGTATTGATCTCCTGCAACTATTTCATCTGCACAATGCTCTTGTTTTAGCACAGTGGTTCTCAAACAAACAGACAAATCTCAGGGGGGCGAGGGTCACCTGGTGGGACAAGGCTGGGAAGGTGGTGGAGGGACTGATGTTTGGACGTCACCCAAACCGTGCTGTGAGACCACATCTTAACCTAATCCTAACCGTGACATTTGAAGACCAAATTATTGTCAACGGCTGTTTAAACGTCTTAAAAGATGGGTGAAGCCGCCCAGACGCTGACTCATTTAACACACGCCACAGGTACGGATGGGGTAACTACACCCGCCTTTCTCTGCAGCTGTGATCAGAACCTGAAACCGTTGGTGAAGGAAGGGAGGAGGGAGAGTGTGTGTGGAGTGCATACACGCGTGTGGAGTGCAAACACGCGTGTGGAGCGCATACACGCGTGGTCAGTCGCCGTTTTTGGAGTTAAGGAAAAAAGTAATTAAGAAAGTTCCTCTTGAAAGAACTGAGACTTTTTTAAAAAAAAATTTTTTTGGCTTAAACCGCTTTGGAGGCTCTGAGGGTTTGAACGGGGAAGTGAACCCTGAAGGAATATCATCCTTCGGCCCTGAAGATCTCCCCTACATCTTCTGAGCAACGTCAGAGAACAAAGCAGGAAAGGTTCAGCGCATGTTTAATGGCTGAGGTGTCAAACTCAATGGCACAGGGGGCCAAAATCCAAGACATGCTCTAGGTTCTGCTGAACAGGATGAACATTTATTGAACAGTCTAAACCTTTAAAACTTAAAAACTGAACTTTTTGATCTTACATGAATGAAAACAAAATATGAATACAGAATAAATAAATAACGTATATCAAATATATATCCTGTCAAAATTATTTAAAAATAAATATGCTGCAGAAAAAGACAGACTGGAAATAAAAATAAAATGTGTGCTTCTCAGTAATAACAAATTAAATCTGTTTTCTTTGCTCTTTTGTTAATTTTTTCTCAGCTGGACTCCTGGCGTCGTTGTTTAACAAGTTCATGTCTGATGTGTGAAGTCCTGAATGTGTCCTTGTGAAACGCATCAGAGTGATTGGATTTTTAAAAAGCTCTATTTGTGAATATTCTTTTTAGGTCTTAAAACGTTGCAAACTAAAAAAAAGACACTGTAGAAGTAAGTCATCACTGGGTTTCCTCATCACTGCAGCTGCAGCTTTCAGGCCGTTCCAAACACCAGGGGCGTGCACAGGATTTTAGAGGGGCAGGGCTCAAAGTATGAAAGGGCACCAAAAACGCATCTGCAATTGGAAACAAACCCAGACCACCTCCAAAGACCGGTCAGAGAGCGGTTCTTGGTCCTGGTCCAGGCTCCACTTGGGTGTATTCAGACAAAAAACCTATTCGGATTATCAGGGGAAAAGAACTCTGATTGCCTTGGAGCTGACCAAATGTGTCCAGTCTGAATACAGCCTCAGAAAGTCAGGGATGGTAAACGTCCTTGCAGCCCAACCAGGACAAAATATAAGTTTTAACACCTAAACTCGAGAATTTGAACCACCTCAGTGTGTGAGTGTACCTTTTGACACTGACCTAAATTTAATGCCACATATTAAAAATGTCAGTAAGACAGGATTTTATCATATCAAAAATATTACCAGAGTCTGCCCATTCATCTCTCTTGCCAGCCTAGAGATGCTTTTAGTTTTAGTAGTAGATTATTGTAATGCCCTGCTCTCTACGTTACCCAAAAAATCGTTCACAAGCCTACAACTGGTACAGGATTTCAGATTTCCACAGTACTGTTTCTTCACAGCATAGCCAAGCCTTAAGTTTGTTTTTATGTTACTTTCATAAATATTTATTGTGTGTGGTGTCATGGGATGTATGTGTTGATGGAGTGGGGAGGGTAAAGGGTGGGTTGGGTTTTTATTTTAATTTTGGTGTCTATGTTTTTAATTTAAAGTGCTTCGAGCTGCTCAAGGTATGAGAAGGGCTTATTATAAATAAACTTTGATTAATTGACTTGATTGAAAATATTAAAATAAATATTAAAAAAAATATATTAAAATTGATTTCTACAGAAACCACAAATTGACTTGTTATGTTTTCTGTGATCCAGCAGGAGGCGCTGTTGTCCCGAATTCTCACAAGAGTTTTTAGCGGGGAGTGTTCAGCTATTAAATAAACGTAATTACAAACATTTTGTTCTTCACTTTATTCAAACCCCGGAAAAGCTGAACAGACTTGTGTCTGCATGTGTTGTTTTGTCAAATTGGGAGGATTTGTCTAAAAACCAGTGACCCACAGTATATTAAATATCCTCTTTTTTAAAATTCAAAAAAAGATCTATTCTTTTAGGCACAGTGCATTAAGTGAAGATAGATTTGTCTAAATATATTGGGACAGTTAATTTATTGTGCCTCTTCTCAAAGAACATATTCACTACAACCATTTCTATCTGTCTTTCAAAACCAACCATCATCTGTTCTATGTTCCTCTCCTGGATACCAAACCTGCCCATCACCTCCTCATCCCCTCTGTTTCCTGTACCAACATGTCTATTGAAATCTGCACCAATGACTACTCTCTCTTTTCTAGGGATGCTCATCAAGGTCAAGGTGCATGGGTGGGACAGGCCTGGGGGCTGGCTCACCGGGACCCTCTGGGGCTCTCCCTCCCCATCGCAGAGTGGGGAGGGCATTAGGGGGGTATGATAGAGTAGTGGGGGTGGGGGTGGAGCAATGGTTGCACGGTGATCTCTGGGTTGTTTGGGTCGGGTCCCGGGGCTGACCTATGAAGACGGGGCTCTGACTGGGTGGTGGGCGGCTCATGGGTCCTCCAGGCCCTGGCTTCATCCTTGGCCCACGTCTCGGCGCCCGGCACATGGTACGGCTAAGCACGCCTGTCCTGTGACCGGCGCCCGGTGGCCCCCATGGCTGCTGCCTGGTACGACTAATCACGCCTGTCCTGTGGCCTGGGGGCCCAGATGCTGGGTTCACCTATGCCTCCCGGCGCCGGAGGGGGGCCCTGTAGGGGTCCCCACCCCCACCCCCCGGTCTGGCTGGTCGGGCTGGGGAGGATCTGGTTCCCCTTATAAACAATTCGGCAGCATGCATGTATCTCCACTCCCACGTGCGCGTGCACACTGCCACACTGCTCCCTGTCTGCTTCATCCCTCCTCCTAACCCACAGTGTATTGATGGACAGATGTCTTCAGAATTTCACCTTTGATGTAATATTTGTCGTCTCAGCAGATCTAGTATAACCGTTACATCTTAAAATAATAACTTATTCAAATCAGTGCTTGTAGCCCCCACTTTCTTTTTTGGGTTTGCAGCTGCAGGAGCAGAACCATGATGGTAAAAATGTGACTAAATGGACGAGTTTGTAGATTTGAACTTCCGCACCAAAAATCTGCATCTGTGTGTAAAATTCTTCTGCTGTAAAGTTTGATGAATAAAATCACAATTGACAAATTCCCATTTGCATGTGTTCATGTAGAGTTACAAACCTCAAATTGGCGATTACAACTGCTCAAATCTGCTGCTGCAATTCACAGCGTGCTACAGCTGCGCTTGGACTTTTGACACATTCCTTGCGAGATATTTGTGTCAAAACTGATCTGTCTGACAATGGAACAAGTAGGGAGCAGGGGTCAACCAATCAGAGTGCAGGACTCAGAAGATTTGGTAAAGTTATTCAGATCTTCACAGATTCGGACTACTGGTCTCAACAACTCTTCTGATAAACATTCAAATGTGACAGCAAGTATCTCAATCATTTTGAATGAACACAGAGAGGGAATTACAAATGCAAAAGAAAAAAGTTCTTTTTTTGTTTTTTTGCCTTTTAATGGAAAGTGTTCTCTTTGAACCATAAATGGAGACAGGAGAGGGAGACGGCTGCCAAGGAACCGTCAATAAAGTGCAAACTCAGAGAAAACGCCATTCTGTAAAAATCAACAATCTCTCGTAACGAATAGATATCTACATTTATGTGAGCTGGTAATGAAGATTTATCAGCATATTCAAGCTACAATAAATAATTTTTGAGAAATTCAATCTTTATTTTATTTTATTCTATATATTTTGTTCAAATTTTGATAGAGAGATGAATTTAATAAAGGTGCTCATTAGCTCTGAAGACACTGAAGCTATGGTCACCAAACCTTCTATACCAGTGGTTCCCAAACTTTTTCTGCTGGGCCCCCCTTTCTAAAGATTAGAATATTTTCGAGCCCCCCCACACTGACACAAACATACAAATCCTTTGTTTCTAAACTCCACCGCCTTATAACATGTGGTTAATGAGAAATCTTTCTCTGAACGGTAGAATTCTGTTATCTGAAGCTGCAGGAATCTCTAGATCTGTCTGTGTGTCTCTGTCTTTAGAAATGCCAAAACACATCTGTAACCTATAAAACAAAACATTATTTGATTTTGGAGGAAAAAATGTCATTACTTAAGGAAAAATGTTTTGTGTAACAGCAGAAAACATGGGGGCATGGATGTATTAACCTTTGAAACTTTAAACAACTCTTTTAAAATAAAGTGGTTAAGTAATTGATTGAAAGGGGAAGACAATATCTGGAATGCATTTCCCAAATATATATTTGATACAATGGGAGGCGTTAAATTCTTGCTAAAATGTAATTGTAAAATAGAAGAATTACCCACAAAACTTTCAAACTTTTCCAAAGAAGCCCTGCTGGCCTGGAAACTCCTTTATAAACATAATTTATCTCCGACAACTTGTTTTATTTGGAATAACAGTAATGTACAATAAAAGAATAAATCACTTTTTTTCCTAGATGGTATGATAATGATATTGTTTTAATCAGACAACTTTTCAATTCTCATGGACATCTTCTGACGTATGAAGAATTTCTTTTAAAATTCGGTATTCCTGTTCCACCCAGAGAATATGCAATAGTGTTAGATGCCGTTCCAACCAGTCTACATCAACTGTTTAAAGGGATTTAGAACACAAGTCAATTAAGAACCCAGAAATTTTTTTTGGACAATGTGGATATTTGTGTTAATTCAGTTTCCAATAAACAAATAAGAAATCTTTTATACCACAACCTTACCTGCCGGGAGGTTTGATTGGGAATCCAAATTTGTGGACATAAAATGGAGTTATGCTTGGACTATTAGCAATAAATACTGTCTAAATAACAAAATAAAAGAAGTGTCCTTCAAAATATTGCATTGTATATATCCTACCAAAACTTTGAGTAGATTTGTTTATGGACATGGACGTGTTTTGTTCATTCTGTGGAACTCAGGAGGAAACTATTTATCATCCGTTTGTGGACTGCAGACACAAAAATAAGGTTTGGATTGAAGTGGGAAACTAGATTGGAAATATAACTAAACAAACTGTTACATTTTTAGATAAAGACATTATTCTGGGTTACCTTAATGTCAAAGTAGACAAAGATTGTATCTTCATTACACAATTGTTTTTATTATTGGCAAATTCCATATCCATAAAGCCAAACGGTCAAACTCCAAACCTAAATTCCAGCAGTTTTTGAGTGAAATCAATCAGTAATTTACCATTATCAAACATCTGCAAAACCAAAAAGCAATTCGAACTAATTTAATTTTTGAAAGATTTAAAATTTATTAAACCCCAAAGATTTTTGAAGGAATTATTCTTTTTTCTCTTATGTTGTATATGTATATGTATATATTTATATAGTTTTTGTTTTATTTCTTATATTTTTCTGCAATATGTACACATTTCAATTCCCCTGAGACATTCACATTGTTATTGTATTATGTTGTTTGTCAATAAAGTATGAAAAAAAACTCCACCGCGCCCCCCCTGCAATACCTCCGCGCCCCCCCTAGGGGGCGCGCCCCCCAGTTTGGGAACCTCTGTTCTATACTAACTAATCATGACCCAATTGTCCTACAACAAAGATTATGTCAGAATGTTACTTTGTTAGCTTCAGTATCTTTAGAGCTGTTGAGCATTTTTGAACAAGTTTGATCCATATTTAAATTAAAAAACATTCTTAAAAATAAACGAAGGGAGTTTCTGACATGAGTTCTCATATTAAATCTACAAGCTTGTGCATATATGACCTCAGACACACTGACCAGCATCATCTCAACACTGCTAACACAAACAGATGGTTATTATGAACCTGATGACAACATTAAAGGATAAGTAATGTACTGCATATTACAGTTATTTATATTTTAAAGAAATGTATTCTTTTGTTTGTACACTGATTAATGCTTGTGTGTGTGTGTTTTTTTGTTTGTGTTTATAGGAAAAGTTTGTTTCAGCTGATAGCAACCTGGTGGAAGATTAATGGTTCTTGTTTGTTTTCTCGTCTCCATCCTGCAGCCGCTCGATGAGCCGGAAACATCTCTGACCTTGACCGCAGCCTGGCAGCAATTGTGGGGCTGTGTGACCTCGCCAGAGGCAGGTTGGCCTGCAAGAGAACACTTGTGAAGAGCAAAGGTCAGCTGGCAGCAGCTTCACCTCCTCGTGCAGACCACATCTTTTTCCTGACACAGAAGACGGGGCATTTAGGAAAGTTGTTGCAAGAAGCAAAGAAAAGTTTTGACTGCTGTATGGAGACCAGGTCTGGACTTAAAGGTCCAGGAAGTCCAGCAAAGTTAAAGGTGAGCAGTTTGAGGGAAGAGTCAGCTCCATGTGGGAATTAATACTGCAGAGCCTCAGCGCTGAGGCTTCTCCTGATGCCCAGCGCTAACTTGTGCTAATGTAAAAAGCTCCTATACTCAAGAAGTAACATTAGTTGTTCAAATATTAAGAAAGTGCTGGGTCAGAAATTCTACTTTTTAGACAAAAAATATGACAGTGACACTTTAAATAACAAGAGTTTGCTTCCTGTAAACCTGAAAAATGACAAAAAATAAAAAAAGATTTATATGAGAGCAAATGAGAAAGAGCAGGGCTTCTTCATTGCAGAATGACTTAGGTAAACTCTGCTGCAGTGAGCATTCGTTCAGCTATGCACACATGGTTTCTGTTTCCATGACAGCCGTCTGCCTTCACAGACTGCGGCAGGAGGAGGCGCCCCTCACCTCAAAGGGGGGTCAGCTGCCTCAAAAGCTGTAAAGATTAACAGTACAGCTTCTTGATGATAGCTTGTACAGAGATGCAGATCTTCACCTGTCAGGTGAACTCTCTACTGACCGTCATTCCTGTGGTCGTCAGGTTCCAGTGGCTGAAGTGAACTGAAACACCTGAGTTCAGCCTGCAGACGCCGTGTTTGACAGGCTCCTCTAGAAGTGGATTTCCAAATACAAATCCCATGTTTGCCTCAAACAGAGCTCATTGACTAAATAAAGTAAGGTTGATAGCAATGTAAGTTTGCCTGAAATAGTTTTGAGGATCTTTGTTTAACACTTTCATCCTCAGACAGGAAGGAGAAGCAGAAGCATCACATCTCTCATGTTACCTCTCAGCATCATGCACATCCATGCATGGTTCCAACATTTGGATTCTGGTTCCCTCTTTACCCTCAAGAGGCCACCAGCCTCTTAGAGCTTCACCATTTCAGCTTTAGTTTTTTTTAACAGATGGATCTCCTCTGATCCTGCAGAGATCCAGCTCAGTCTGACAGCTGTTCAAACTGGCAGCTTTACCTGGACCGCTCCATATGAAGGCAGTCTGCATCTCACATTCCATCTGCTTCTTTTGATGCATCTGAGAACATGTCTGTCCATCACACTCGCTCCACAGCCTAAAAAACGTACACACAGCAGTTTCATGTTTGGCCAGGGAAGAATGTAACATGTATAGCAGTTTAGTAGCCTGTGGCTCCCGAAAACATAAAGGTGAATGCTGCTGTGGGATACTTTCTCCCACTCACACGTGCACTTGTACACACACAGCATACCAACTACACACTCAACTACACACATACACAGATTTTGCTCACTGTTTACTTGTAAATGAAGTCCATATGCTTCTCTTTCTGATCAAAAATCTCTGTGACTTTGGCTTCAAGTCCACCATGAAGCTTGAAGGCTTTAAGCTCCAGCATTGGTGTCCAATGTCCAATCTTAAGAAGTTTTTAGAGCTGAGATATTACTGTCATGACCGGCTCAAATAAAAGCCATGACAACGAGAGGGAGAGAGAGGCTTAACAAAAGTTTATTTTTAACCTAAAGTAAACCCAACTAAATCTGCTAAGATGAGTAAATGGGTTGGTAAGGCTGCAGCGTCATCTGCCAGGTGGGAGAGGGACGCCAAGAGTCCCAGCAGGATTTATACCCTCTGTGGGACGGGCCAGGTCCACCCACAGGGAGGAGACTCCAGCTCAACCAGGACCTGCAAACAAAAAAGGGAAACACTCACAAAGATACGCTGGCCTGGAAGAGGGGAAGTCTGGGGTCGTAACATTACATCCAGTTAGGCAAAACATGTGATAAGAAACTCCTTTATTAGCAACCACAGAGGGACAAACGTGAGCTCATGAGCGCCTTCTCTATTGAGGCCATGGCCAGCCCTCCCTATACGCGAATTACGCAGCCGCGTAGGGCCCCCGTCACCACCAGGGCCCCGAAGTGGCGACAAAAATTAAATAAAAAAGACCCAAATCTGGCAACCCATTTAATAGAACCTCCGTACCAACGTGCGCTCTGAATGTTGTGCAAAAGAAAGTTGCCTGCACTTTAATGATCCCCCCGTCAGCACACCTGAACCAATCTGGCAACCCAAATAATGACGTTACACCATTTAGCAACGATTGGTCAACATATTTGCATCTGAGCCTGGCACGGTGTGCATATACGAGAGGAGTTTGTTTCAATAAAGTTGGGGGAAAGAAAAAAAACGAGCACATTTTGTCACGCTGATCAAAGCGACAACAAGAAAACTTCATGCCACAGAAAAAGATGAAGAACTTCAACATCAATCAAAAGGTAAGTTTGGAAGATGTTGGGGCCGTATTCTTTACATTATCCAGTCTTTCTTTGCAGCTGCGCAATTTTTACGTAAGATACTAATCGATCCGAGGTGAAGTTTGCACATAATGACCCCGTTTTTCGTAATTTCCGATGGAAAACTCGAAACTAATTCTGCTTCAGTTTCTTCTGCTCTCAAAAAGTATCAAAAGCAGTGGCGGTTCTACCCTGAATTACTCCCCGGGCGAGACCCTCCCCTGGCGCCCCCCCCCCACACACACACACACGCACACTTTGTCACTTTGTCCATCTATTGTAACTGAAAATAGAGTAGGAACTATTTAATCAAACACAAATGAATAATCTAAAATAAATATAATAAACTACAAATCACACTAATAACACACTAGAATAAATGTAACTGCAGCACTAAGAAGAGAAAACACTAACTAAAACCTAACCTTTGTGGCCTTCCTAATGCAAGCTTGTCAATAACGTCATCATATGAAATCTGCCCCCCCCCTGAATGATTGATACTAACAACAGCAGGTTAGTGAGTCGCTCCTGAGACATTGGTGATCTCAGGTATGACTTGATCTACTGGAGTTTGGAAAAGCTAGCAGCATCATCAGCAGCATCATCATCATCAGCAGCAGCAGCAGCAGCAGCAGCAGCAGCAGCAGCAGCAGCTACCATCACAGCTTATTTAACATTATGAACTAATATACAACAGTAAAACACAACAAAAACTTTGTGTTACAGCAGAGCAGACAGACACACGAATCATAACTAATGTTACAAGTTAAGGCAGAGCAAACATTTAAGAAGAAAAACTTAAAAATTACGTTATTTGCAAAATTTGGGCCTACTTCAGTTTTGGTCATGATAGACCAAACAAGAGATTTTTCCTCTGCAACGTTGTTGTTGTTGGAGGGCAGATAGCATTCAAATTTAGAAAACGTGCATCTAGCTATGCAATATTACCTTTTTCTTTGTCTCTTTTCTCCTCTTCTTCTTTTCTTTTCTTTCTAAATTGGGCACCAGTTTTGACCTTTTTTCTCCATATTTCAGATGTTTTTTGCATTTAGCATTAATGTCCTCACATAGGTATCAAGTCTGTCGACTAAACCGACTGTCATCTTAGTGAAGAATTTTTTTTGTTTTCCCATTTTTTATTTGGGCATTTCACACAAAAATAACCAAAAAAGGATGATTTTTTATACCTTTTTTATACCCGCAGCCCCCCCCCCCCTTCGTCAAACATTTCCAGCAGGAGCGCGTGCAGCTGCACCCAGGGGCGCCAATTCGCTACATGGCGGCGCAGTTTTTATTTTTATTTTTTCATCAAGCACTGAGCCGCGGCCCGCGACCGTTGCCCCCCCTGGAAGAAGGTCCAGCCAGGTTAGCGCATGCGTTTTGCGCTCAGTGCTCACCTCTCAGCCTGCACCCTTCACCCCGCGCCCCCTCCCTTCTCCTTCTTCACCCCGCGCCCCCTCCCTTCTCCTTCTCACACACATTTGCGTCTACTTCTCAAAGACAGGAGAGAGAGAGCGCGGCTGCGGGGCGGGGGCGCCGCCAGGTTTCAGGCTGTTACAAACTCTGTGATTTAAAAAAACAATAGTGGTGCATAAAGTATTTTACAAGGGCTGAGCCGCTGGCGCCGCCCCTCCGTCATTTTTCCGCCCCGGGCGATCGCCCGTATGGCCCGTGCCTAAAACCGCTACTGATCAAAAGTATTGGAGGTTGTGCAGCGTCAACAGATCATGATCCTGACATCACTGAAGATGTCATCCCAGGTAATTTTAAAAGCATGTAAAGTCATTAAAAAAACAGTGTCTGCATAACCCCTTTTTTTCATAAACAGCAGCTGAAAAGTATGGAGTCCCAAACTGTTCATAATTAAATTAATTAATATGAGGTCATGCAAATACACAATCAACCAATAAATGTCTTATAAATATATAAAAAGATCATGAAATTGTGAAAAACCTGCACGCAGATTTTTAATGAGCCACTAAACTATTATTAGTATTCTGCTATAGATATTTTATTAGCTTTATCATTGATTATTGTATAATAATAATTCTTGTTTTTTAGCTGCAGAAGAAACTCCTGTCACCACATCTACTGTTGAAAGGAAAACATTTGACCGTTTTATTTTTCACTGTTTGCTTTTGTTGAAGTTCTGTATCTCATGTTCCAGAGGCTCCAAGAGAGGCGTGTATGGAAGAGGAGCAGACTGGATCCAAAATTCCACCTACCGGTACCTCAAATCCAGTTGGTCCAGCTGAATGACCAACCACACTCTCTGATCCAGAAAGAATGGATTTGGTGCAAAGAGGTCCTTTTCAGACCGATAAAGACTTTCTAAAATCCCCTCATTGAGCTGTTATTCTTTATTTTGGATTGTTTTATCGTTATTTGATTTTCTATTAAGTTACTGTTTTTAATAAGTTGGAGTTTTGTGAATGTCATTTGTTCACTGCCTAATGTTACATTAAAATATATATTTATATATCTATACACATTTGTCATTCATATTTATTTCTTTGCTTTTAAAATTTGTTTGGCACCACTAAATGTGGATCCAACATGCAGGCAATAAACTGTATTCAATTCTTCAGCAGCAAAAATAATTCACAAATGTATTAATAGAGAGATGTCATTTATATTACAACAACAGTTGCGTTTTTGTGTTGCTGCTGACCAGTTAGAGGGCCCACAAATTAAATTTCGCTTAGGGCCCCCAGAAGACCCTGATTGAGGCAGTGCTACTGCCCGCCTCACCTTATGTCTTTTCAGTGTGACTTTATGTCAATCCAAACATTGAATACATTATTTGTTATATTGAAATGAGGACATGTAATAAAAATGTCAAGAATAAAAACATTTTAATAAAGCAGTATATTGGTCGGCTACACTGAGTTACCAAAAGGCACTCAATCAACCCAGTGTGCATAGAGTTGTGCAATCTAGCATGAGACTGAGCTCAGTGCTGCCTCAACTCACAGCCTACACTGGGTTTCAATGTTTTTCATTAAAATTGGTACAGATGTGCCAGAGAAAATACATTCCACAGTAGGACTGGAATCAGGAGATGAAAGCTGAGCCGTGTGATGAAGCCGCGTTTAGTCCATCCTGCCCCTGAGGCCACAGAGACATGGATGTAATGGTGACAGGGAGAGTGGTCATGTGATGCTTTGAACATATAGAAATGAGTGGATTTCTGAACCCTGTGGTGTGATAGTGCCATTTATCAAAGCGGCACAGCATGCTGAGGAGCCCAGCTGCAGTCCCCTCCAGAGCGTGCAGCAGCTTCTGGAGGCTCAGGCTGCTGCTGCTCGCTCTTTTTACTAAACCCATATGCTTCCTGGAACTCTAACACCTTCTCTGCCTTTGGTTTTTCTGGAGATCCTTTCCCTGAATTGAGAACAGAAATCCTTTCTCTTTACCTGACTGAAACAACAACGCCCCACTTTCCCGACTCATCCAGACAGACTCATGAGTTTCCTCTAATTGCAGTTTTTGATTGTTTGAAGTCAGCACTGCCAGGACCCAGCACCCTCATTAATGAGCAGAAGGGAATATGGTAGAATCTGCGGGCGGCTTGACACATGCTGAGAGAGCTGATGTTTTAAAATGTGAGGAACAGGCTGGGGGGAGGGGGGCGGGGAGGGCAGACGTGGTGGAGAGAAGAGAGGATGTGCAGAGCAAGAAGGAAATAAAAGCAGAGAGAAGAGAAAAGATGGCTGGAAGAAGGGGAGATGATGGGAGAGAATGACAAAGATAGAGAGAAGACAAGCTAGTTACAACCACAAGATGATTATTGAATTATGAAAAAATATTATCTTCAACTTATCAAATGAGTATAGATATCATTGTAAAAGTCCCTTCATTAACTGTCCAGAGATACAGAAGCACACTTCATTCTGTAGCATGTGGGCATCAGAAGTACCAACACTCTACTGCCCAGTTAAACTTCAAAAGCCCAAAAGCACCAACCATTCTGGGAAAAACCGTATTTTCATAAAGACAGCCCACAGATTTAGAACATCTCCATGTTTAGAGTAACTAATGCAGGTAACCAGAGCTCCAAGAACCCACTCTGAACTTTCAAAGGCGCGTCGTTTTGTCATGGGAGGATGAATGTACCATGTGGAAGAGAACCTGAAATAAATGCAAATAAATGAACTTTCAGCAGAGCAGAGCAGTGTCAAGTGGGGAACTCGTGTCACTGGGCCAACCAGACTGAACAAAGCTGTGTTAAAAGAGTCACTGCAAGGACATCCAGGGATTGTCAGGATGAAGGCGCTAGCACACAAGTATGTTTGCTGGCCTAAGTTGGACACTGTAGTTCAGCAGGTCTGCAGAGATTGTGAGATCTGTCAAGTGGAACAAAGGATGCTGCCCCGGTCTCCACTACAGTCTCCACTACAGTCACCACTACAGTCACCACCACAGTCACCACCACAGTCACCACCACAGTCACCACCACAGTCACCACTACAGTCACCACTACAGTCACCACTACAGTCACCCTACAATCACCCTACAGTCACCACTACAGTCACCACTACAGTCACCACTACAATCACCCTACAGTCACCACTACAGTCACCACTACAGTCACCACTACAGTCACCACTACAGTCACCCTACAGTCACCCTACAGTCACCACTACAGTCACCACTACAGTCACCACTACAGTCACCCTACAGTCACCCTACAGTCACCCTACAGTCACCCTACAGTCACCCTACAGTCACCACTACATCAATGGGAGTTTGATGCGTCTTTACATGGACTGAAAAATAAAAAATGATCACTAATAATTTGTATAACAATTTCAATATATATAGCCTACCCTGATTTAAAGCAAACTCGAACGTGTGCAAAACCTTAGTGGAACTACGGCAGCTTTCCAGAGAAAAAAAACAACAAACACTAACAGTTTTTTAGGAGTTTTTCCTGACCAAGGAGGCGGGTCTAAGGGCAGGGATGCCAGGTGAGCTCAGTCTGTTTAGTTGAGATAAGCAATTACCTATTGAACTGTATGACTGATTTCATGTTCTTAACCACTTACCAGTATGTATGGGCTATATGAAAAGTAACTAGCTAATTATAAATAAAAAAGAACTTGAGATAACAGATATGTAGAGAAACAACAGAGATTTAGCAAAAAGGCTTCAGGGTGAACCAAGGCCAAAACAACAATCACAACCCCACCTATCTAATCCCAGAAAACATCTGACCAGAAATGAAAGAAAATAGAAAACATGCCAAACACTATCCTCCCAGGACTAACACCCCTACAGTTTTACTTTCAACTGTAATTCATACTTCACTCAGTAAAAAAGACACCACTGTTGAGACTGGGCCTGTACACAAAAATAACACACAGAACATTACAAAGCACAAGTCTGCTCAACACAGGTCAGAGTCAGCTGGACAAGAGCTGAGAAAAGGCTGCAGCAGAGCTCCCTTCTCGAGGCCTGGAGGTCCACACAGTGCTCACGACTTAAAAAAAAGGCCAATATGATGCCATCTATTTCCTGAAGTAACAACCTCATAAATGGATGTAGGAATTGTAGATTCAGACAGCACTTGTGAACCCCTGGAGAAAAGACACCTGCAGGTGAAGGCCAGAGGACAGCAGTGGCAGAGACAACCAGAAGATGGAGACAAAGGGACAGAAACCTGACAAGCCATGACAGAAAAGATTTCCTCCAGACCAGTCCTTTGGCCTCAGCAGAAAACCAAGCATTCATTTCTCCACTAAACCATTGAGCAGAGATGTTTGCAGGTCTGATGTGTTTTAGGGAAAGGGCTACTGAAACACAAAGACCTATTACATTGTACAAAATTAGCATCAGAGAAACAGCATCACAAGACGGTTAAGTGGAAAACATTTGCTCATGTACTGCAACCTGGAATTAAACAGACAAATCTGTAGATGCCCTCTATTATTCCAAATCTCTGCTTCCTCCTGCATGCTAGAAATGGGACACTGGCACTGCGAGCTGCTAACAAACTCTTATTATGCTGCTCAGGTCTGCAGCAGACTGAGATCCAGCGAGGCAGCAGAGGCAGACCGCTTGAATTCCAAACATAAATCCCTCCTCCAGAGAAAACATCTTCATCCCCACAGTTAGGACAGAAGCCGAGGTTCTCCAGCAAAGACCAGCAGTCACGAGAAGTGATAATGGCTTCATCCTTGTCTGTGAAGAAAAGGAGGCTGATGGGAAATAATAAACAAGAGTCATTTATGAAAACATTACAAGCTTTTATCGCTTGGCTAAAACAAGCCAGAGTGAATCTCTCCTGAGTCTGCCAGGGAGCTCCTGCATGTTCCTGCATGCATTACCTTCATCCTGCTCCTCTCCTCACTCAGGATCCTCTATTCACAGCACAAGCCTCAGCAGCAGTTACTGCTCAGAGGGGTTTCTTCTGTTATTCTTTAAAATAAGTGGGACACATAGGAGCTCTGTGAGACTCGGATTAACAGACAATAAAAAAGTGATGATTTCTTTTATCTAACACATAATCATCTAGACAAAGAGAGGGGAAAAAAGCTCTTGTTCTACTATTCTGATAACTCTGGGCTTTAAAACCAAAGTCTTGATTTGAACTGATTTCAATGTAGAAGATGCCGATTCTTAACAATTTACAAATACTTGAAATCAGAGATGACTTTTAGAACCACATTTTTAAAATCTGCAAGAAAAGCATCATTTCAGAAACTTTCAAACACTAATTTAAAAATGGATCATTTAAACCAATTACTAGTATAGAATAATAATCACATAAAGCTAATTAGTACTGAAAAACAGGTTTTCAGATGTAATTTTGAGAATCAAAATTGAGTTTGAATCAAATGTGAGCCTCTGTCTCGTCTGTGCTCCTGCTCCTACACCTGGCTGTGGATCCTGTCTCCGGTTCGACTCGCGCCCCCGGCCGTCCTCCAACTCCATCTGGAAGAAGCTGGTCTGCTGGACTTTAAATATGTAGTTGTAGAGGTAAATAAGTTAATTCTTCTCTAAGAGTTCTGGTGCATCTCCTGTCCGTCCTGGGGGAGGATCCCTCCTTCATGTGGACACCCTGAGGTTTCTTCTTTTTTTTGTGGAATCCGTTTTTTTAGGAGTTTTTCCTCACAGAGAAGGGGGGTCTAAGGGCAGAGATGCCAGTTTAGCCAAATCTGTTTAGTTTAGCCATTGACTATTGTATTCTATGACTTCATGTCAGAGAATAAAATAGTCACAACTGTTAAGACTGTTGTGACTAAGGCATTAGGGAGCAGCTACCCAGCAGACGAAACTCAAGTCAGCCACTTGTGTACAGGATCTTATCCTTTTGGTCATGATCCAAAGCTCCTGGCCATAAGTGAGGATAGGAACAAGGAATGACCAGTAATTGGAGAGCTTTGCCTTTTAGCTCAGTTCCCTCTTCATTACAACAAATCAATAGAGCAGCCACTTTATTGCAGTTGCTTTACGTATCCGTCTGTCAATCTAACACTCCATCCTTCCCTCCTTCATGAGTAAGACCCCCAGGACCCCACTTGTTTTAATAGTGTCAAAAACCCATAAACACTGAAGACTTAAAAAAAAGTTACATTGATACAGCCACTAATGAGTGAGTGCAGGCAGCTGTGCCTGAACCAAAATGAACCACATCAGGGGGCTGGATCCATCGGGGAGAAGTCATAGCCAACCTGCACTGAAACCAATCCAGAAATCAAAGCGAAGAATCTGAAGCTCAAAACACAGACTTACATCATACAACCTCCCAAAACCTTCCCAATTCAGGCCGATCTGTCAGAACACCGTTTATTATTAAATGCTTCTGGATCTTTGAGGCTTAACATTCCTCCTGGTGCACTTTAAAGATGAATACAACTTCTCTGACAGTCTTCTGGTAAATAGTGCAGTGATGGTCACTGTTGTCATATCATTTGTGTGTGATCTAATAGGTGGGAGTCAGTCGCAAGTTTTTTTCCTCCTACAACCCAGCTTGAATCTCTAATATTAAGTGGCTTAGCCCTTTTAAAACAAACGTCTTCCAGTCTGTATGTGCAGATGTATTTATATATATATCATATATGATTCTTCAATGATTTGTGATCTTCACTGGTGTCCATGGATTACATGAAATCTTTCCACCTTTATCCACCTTTGTCATGGTAGGGGGAACACGTCAATGGAAAGGGGGGGTCATCTACGATAGCATAAGGGTTAAAATGAAAAGCCAGGAATTCCATCTTTTTTAAATGGTTTTATTTAAAAAAACCATATTGTTTCTCAGAATGACAGATAACCTTTCAATGTACTCTTCCAAAGAAAGAGCCCAACTTAGTGGAGGAGTTTAACTGAACTGAACCTGAATGGTGTTCTGTTTTTTGGACTTCTGTGCTCGTCACGGCTGTCTATAACAAACACCACGTTTGAACACACGGGTATCTATCTGTGTAGTGGGCAACACCATCACATTTGTAGTGGTTTCATGCAACTTAATGCAAGAACTTTGCCCTAGTAAATGAATTCAATCTCTAGACTTTTTCTTTTGTATGTTTCTGTAATCTTTCAATGAATATGATCAAAAATGACTTGCTTAGTATAACCCGTTCTCCTTATTTTCTTTTTCAAGTTTTAATTCAGGAATACTAGAACTTTAAAGGTTCGGGTGACTCCTCTGGGTCCTGCTGAAGAAAGTAGCTTTTTACAACTACCAAACTAGCTGGTGCACAAGGCTGCTTCTCACCTACGCAACAACACCACTGTAGGCAACACTAACTCAGTGCATGTGTTGAAGAATTCCAAGTACCTCTCCTGGACTCATTACAATCCCAGGGATGATCTGGCCGATCGAGAGATGCAGAGATCCATTTCCTCCTCTGGCATCAGCATCCATGAAGTGGACTGCTGGCTGAAGGAGAACTCAGAATGAGATTAGTGTGGTGTGCAGTCCAGGTCAGTGAAACATGTCCACCCAACATCTACTGTCAGAGTTCCAACAAGCATTGCTCTGCAGTGATCTCCTGAGTCTGAGTGAGGGAGACTGCTACCAATTCAAATCTTGAGTTTGTTTGCAGCTCTTTTTGGACACTGAGATGTCACTTCCTGTGTATTTATTTAGAGATTACAAACTATGACTGGACTGGATTGTGCCTTAAAGTCATCATGATGAGCCCAAAGTTAAAGCTCACACAAATCAATGATAGACTGGTGTGTGCACTGCAGTTCTGCAGCAGTCTGGCTCCATGTCTGGATGGATGTAGCAAGACAGAGTGCAGCTCGTGCTGCCCCTGCATGCATCTGGGGGGAGAACATGTCAGCAGCCTTCTTCATGTTCTTATCTTTTTCCCATACAGCCCCCACAGGCCAGGCTCAGCTCTGCTGTAATTGACTTTCTCCCACTGAGTTCAGTGGAGGCTTCAGGCTGCAGCTGCACTGAGAAGCCTATTACACACTGCTGCACACCTACACACTGCAAACCGCAGGTAGTGGTGGTGGTGGGGGGATATCTGAATTCATCTGGAGAATTCACAGTCTGTCTGTTTATTCAAATCCAGCTGGATGCAGTGACAAAAATCAAAAGTTGACCAAAGAGTGTTTGTGTGTGTTTGTGTGAGCAGATGTGTGAGAGTGTGAGTCTGTGATCGCGTATGTCAGTTTGTGAGTCAGTGGGTGTGAGTAGAGGGATAAGTGTGTGTGTATACATGTGTGTATGAGTGTTTGTGTGCGTGTGTTTAGATTATTCTTTCCTGCTATGTAAATGTGGAAGCAGAAACACCTGAGAAATTATTAGAACTTCACAGAACAAAGATAAATGTAGGAAAACTGTGATCTTTGATGGTGTGTGTAATCATTGTACAATCCAAACATGTGTATTTTTTTAATAAAGTGTTCCTTTCAGGACTCACAAAGTGGAGTACCCAAATCCTCGGCTGTGGAGTCATGTCTCTGTCTGTGGCTGTGTGATTGTGTGTTTGTGCTATTGTTTGCTGTCTGAAGCATTTTCTTTTTTCCATTGTCCATATTCACAGCTCCAATTCAAACCTCGCCCTTCAGCTGAGGTACAGGTGGAGACGACCTGTGCTTCTGCTCTCAGTCTTGATGTTTTATTGAGATCGGGGGAGTCTAACTAGGTCAGCACGATCAAACGAAGCACCCGGCTCCTCTACCTCCATCAGTTCACTCTGGACAGCAATCAGAGCTCGGGTGTAACCCTTGCATTATCCATTCTGAACAGGTTGTCAGTCTGTTGCCGGACCGCACAATAACAACTAGGAGTAATTTAGAGTCATCAATGAACCTATGAAGCATGTTCTTAGACTGTGGAAGGAATCTGGAGCAAACCCACACATCCACAGGAACAACATGCAAAATCTACACGGTCCCAGCTAGGGTTTGAACCAGGGCCTTCTTACTGTGAAGCAACCACTACCACCAAGTGCAGTATTATTAAAACTAAAATAGAGAATATAGAAAATCATTCAATTCACTTCAGTTCTGGTGACTATCTGATGCGAGTGGATGGGGTCTGAGCGACCCATTCAGGTTTTTGGTTGGGTTTTCTTTATGCTCACTCTGTTTTCAGTGAGGCTGACTGTGTCTCTTCCCCGGAATTCCAACCATTCACCTGGGGTTTTCTGTGGAGCACAAAGCTGCGTGCACTTATAAATATCAACCTTTGGTTTAAGAGACCACCTTTAGTGCCTTTAGTGTTGGTGCATTCTCTCAGTTGTTTCATTCTAGTGGTATGCCCCTCACTGTCAATAGATACAATTCTAGTTCTGTATTTTGCTTCTAGGGTGTTAGTTTTGGCTTTTTCCCACTTCTAGTGATAAGTTCTTGTTATAAACGCTGTTTTGGATAGGTTTGACTTTGCGACTGACCTCTGTCTCGAGCCCTGGTCTCTTTTTGGGTTGTCCAGGCTAAGAGGGTCATGGACAGGAGAGGCTGCATCTTAAGAGGAGCACAAGTGGGTCGTCTTGCAGACCCATTGAGTCTGGTTCGGCCACCTCACGACAATAGAACGTACCATTAACCCGCACTAATGGTTGACAGGTGATGCTGTTGTACGGTACCCTTTACACAGCCCTCCAATTGTTAGTAAGGTGTGAGTACTGGCTCCTTACTGACCGCGCAATGCTGCATGCATGAGGCATGCACGTGATATGTAAGTGTCCATAGGATGCCTATAAGAGGTCCACACAAACTACACTCTGATTGTCTTCTTCCTCATTTCAAACAGCCAAGTTTCACTCCAGCGACGCACAATGAGGCTACCACGTGAACAGCCCTAACAGGCTCCATGCACAGGATTTGGGTGGGGTCAAAAAAAGAAAAGTCTGTTGGACCTGCCTGTGTCTCACTTACTTCACCTTACCCTTATGTGTTGCCAGAAGCTGTTGATCGCAATATGCCCATAAAAAAAAAAGTGCATTAACATTTTTGCCTTACGGAGTAACCAGATTGTAATCTGACATTTCCACCTATTGTCAGACAGCCCATTTTCACCTGTGACTAAGGACACAGGATGTCTATTAGATAAATACTATACATCTATTGTAGATGTCCACTGGACATCTCTGACAACAGCACCATAATCAGGTCACCAATTTGTCACATGGCCACACTCACACACAGGAGAACATGCTGATGGCAGCTAATCTGTTGAAGTGTGACAGACCTGTAGAGGAAGGACATACTAACTTCACACAGAGATCCCTGCTGGGATTTGAACCAGGTTCTTCTCACTGTAAGGTGACAGAGCTAACCACTACACCACCATACAGCTTTTTCAGCATTGTTCACAGACAACTAGAAATCACAATCCAAGAAGTGGCAAACAGTTCTACTGACATTTACCAGGGGTTAAAGGTCACATAAGCCTTCATCAAAACAATCCAATCATATGTATTTAGTTTAAGAAAGAAGTTGATTCTACACCAATGCTATCATGCTTAAATATGAGAGTAAACAGAGAAAAAGGATGATGACTCACCAAAGTCACAATGATAGAAACATGTTTGATTTGGCTTTTTAGCTATTTTATTTCAAGTAAATCTGCTGCAGCAGGAGGACCTTATTTTTCATGCATAATTGGGTGTATTTCATTTTGACATAAACTGGTATGAGCTACTGTTAGAGTAAAATAGGTAAAAGTTGCTATGTATAGAGGAAAAAAGACACTTTATGCTTCTATTATTGTAAATATATGAAAGCTCAGTTTTCTAAATGAATGGATTAATGACCACAGAAACAAATGAAATGCTTTTCTAAACAGGGAAGTGGAACTTTGTGGCTCTCAAATGGTCTTTCAGATATGAACTGAAACAGGCTGCAGCAGACTGGCGACTTGTTCTGAGTGTTCCTCACCTTTGCCCAACAGTAGCTGGGTTGGAACCAGCGATCCTGTGATCCCAAAAGGGATTCAGTGGGATCTGAAGATAAATGGATGGATGTAAAATTGTTTAAAATTTTGAAAAAGTCCTGTAGTAGACATCTAGAAATGTCTACAGGTAGATGAGTAGGAGACGTCAATGAGGAGGTATCTAGCAGAACCCTATTGGGAGAGCTCCAATAGAGTGTTGTCTGAGATGTACAGTAGACATCTACAATGTATATTAATTATCTAACAGACATCTTGTACCTGGTGGGAAGAAAACCCAAATGGCTTGTTTACAACATGCAAAGCATGATGGGACTGCGACACGATTAGCTGTAAAGTCGTCTATGAGAGATCTGAACAGCAATGTGCAATAGACCTCCATGAACTGATGTCTATCGTATATATAATGTATATCTGTAGCTGTAAACGTTGATATAGCCATTATTTAGATATCTAACAGATGTGTCGGTGCCTACAAGGAAGTGCAACGTGAAATAATCTGAACTGAGGTTTGCTTTGCATCTAGAATATTTTTTAAATTATTTTTTATTCAAGTCATTTTATACATGAAAGATCCAACTTTGTTCTGTCTGAACGCTTAGTCCCCAAATTGAAAACATTATTTTTATAATAACACATTTTAAAAGGAAATGTAAGTGAATGAATGAATCAACAATTAAAGGGATGGTGAACTTGTGTTGTGTCCCCCCCCCCCCCCCCGCCCGCCCGGGGTAACAACCATACAACAATCACGAAAGGCCCTGCACACGCACGCAACACAGCTACACAACACAGGCTCACGACGCACACAACACGGGCAGCTCCATCTGAACAAAGACAGCGCGCACGCGCGCCTACACGCACCTGCAGCGCTAACAAGAGAAGCTGCTAAGATTTTCTACCCCGCAGCCGCGCGCGTCACACCCCCTGTCTGCACACTTTGAATTAATAAAAAGGAGTGTGTGTGTGTGCGTGTGTGTGTGTGGGGGGGGTCGATAAATGGGTTGCCATTTTTGGAGCCTGCACGTGCACGCGCGCCGCTGCCTCTCCATCAGACGCACCAACCGGAGCCGCGCGCGCGTTCTTGAAAAATAAGGAAAAACGGGGAAAAGGAAGTGAAGCCGCTGTCCTCTTCGTTTGCTGCTGCACCATCTTCATCATCACCATCATCCCGCCCCCTCCCCTCCTGGTCTCCCCCTCCCCCCAGTGAAGGCATGAGCAATTATAACAGCGACAAAAGAGAGAGTGTGTGGTAGAGAGACCTTGAGGCAGACAGAGGGACAAAGAGGGAGAGGAGTGGGCTGCAGAGCTCCAGAGCGGAGAAGAAGAGGAGGAAGAGGAGACGGCGGAGCCTCCATCATCACCTTCCAGTACGTTCTCCTTAAGCATTCTCCTCCGTGCATGTGACAGTGCGGCTGCGGTAATCTTCATGTCTTCTCGCTTGCAGTGCGCGTGCGTGAGCCTTCACGCGCACTGTCCTCTGCCGTGTTCGTGTTGTTGTCATGCTGCGCATGTCTGCTGCCTCCGCGTCTCCGTGCAGCTTTGGTGTTGAATCCAACATTTCATTGCATCAAACTTCGGACAGCTGTCTGCGCAGACGCGTGACCTGACGGCAGCTTCCGGTGGCTTCTTCTCTGGTTGTCCGTCATGTGTCATGCTCCTCTGACCGACCGCTGTGGGTGTCACACTCAGCCTCCAAGGACCGTTTCAACAGGGTGTCATGAAGCTCGTGTGTGCCGTGCAGGAGCCTCAGTCAGGCTGTTCAGACTGGAACTGGAGAGTCCTTTAATTTCCCACAGATCCTCCTCTAAAGTAGCTGTAGAGATGAATTTCTGGGCTGTGGTGGGCTGTGACCCGGCAGCCTTCTCCTCTGCTCTCAGGAGGATCATCAGGTCTGCCTGCTGTGGCTGGAACAGTCTGTTCATCTGCTAAAAGTAGACACAGGCTAAAGACACAATTGGAATAAACTGGAAATGTAACAGCAGAGGTAAACATGGCTGTCATCTCCTCCCCTAAAATACTCTCCTTGTGCCTCATTTATTCAAAAAAAGAAAATGCAGGATATCAGTGAACTAAAGACTGTGAACATTTGTCTAGCAACTCTGTGTTTTTTCCTGCGTGAACAGCCGAATGCAGCAGCTCCATGTTGGAACCAGAGATGGGAAGTTATATTATCTTGAACTCAAGTCCAGAGCACAAACTGTCAAACTGTTCACTTAAATCTTATGTTTAGCTTCTGAAAAATGCATTTAGAAACTCAAAAGCTTATTTGCATTTTACATTTTTGTGTTTAAACTAATGTGGTGAAGTTGGACCTTGATTGATTTTAAACCTTCTAAAGTTATTTAGCCCCTGAACACAGAAACTGTGTTGGAAAGACATTGCTGGTTAACTTTGCCAAGGGCCATACTTTTACCATTTTATTTACATGTGGATTAATCTTTAAAAAAGATCAAAGCTAATGTCTGAGACCCGACTAATCAATAGAAACAATCTTAGTATTGGGAACAGTTTCAATCGCAGTCTAGTAAAAATATGTTCTCTGCATTAGTCCTTCAACTTTCATCTTAAATTTCTCCTTCTAGGCAAATGTTCTCCAGTGTTTGGTGTTCTGGAGTCTGCTGTGGCTTCATAAACTTTATTTGTCAGGAAATACTGAGGGCAAAGAGGATATGCAGATGCGTAAACCTATAGGCCTACAAATGTAGACTAACTGAACACAGACACGTCTTCGATGAAACGCATGAAAACCTCTTAGATTGTCAGAAATGTAATCATCAAAATAAAAGCAGTATCTCTGAAAAATCTGAGAATTAAATAGTAAAAAAATACACAAAAAAATCTCCATAAATGTATGATTAGAAAGGGAAATATAGCTTGACTTGGTCAAATGAGGAATAAGAAAAGTGTTGATAGAGCAACTCCAATGATGTTGGTGGTTTTTCATTTTTCTGAAAAGTGCTTATAAATTCAGAAACATTGTAGGACTAGAGAACAACCCAGAGGGAGAGAAACCAGAACACAAAAAGGCTTTACGGACATTGGTTGATTTCATATTTTTGTTTATGTTTGTTACGGCTGGATGTCTCTCTATTGCTATTTACCACATAACATTTATACATTTAAAACTAAGTAGATCCATCATTTAATTGATTGATTAATCCCAATCTCTTACATTTGATTTAGTGCATAATTGTTGGCAACCTTAGGAAAAGCCTCTGAATCCTCACATTTACGTCCCAAGAGAACCGGGATCAGTCAACCTCTGGATCTGTGTGCAGTTTATGTTGATTTCAATCTAGGTCAAAGACCTATGGTCCATTAGCAAGAATGCAAATTATTGTCCAGTCCCTCATCTGGTTTGGTTTTGCTTTCCAACGTGGCACTCTCAGAAGACACCAAAGACTGAAGTGGAACAAACTTACAGGTACTACAGCTGATCTTTTGGGGGTCATATAAGGGTGTATTCAGACTGATTGGATTTAAGTGAACCAGAGTTCATTTCCCCCAATAACCCAGAACAAGTTTTCGGTCTGAATACACCTAAGAGGACCCTGGTCTGGTACCAGTTACCACTCTCAGACGCATCTTTGGACGTTGTCTCTGCTTACCAATCAGACTGTGCCTCGGTTAACTCTGAGTTTCCCCAGATGATGTTGATGTCAATGATATAAACATTCCTCATGACGTTTATGTCTTAAAGGCCTGGAGAAACATGAGGTAACAATGAGGCACAGGAACTAATTGAAATTCGGTCAGATGAATGCAGGCTCCTTAAAACAACTTTTAACGGGACACACATTGCTTCTCACTCTGTTTTCCTGACAATCTATATGATAAACACTTATCAGCGTACCTTCTTAGCTGTTGTCTGCTCAGTAACCGCCTTGCAACATGACTCAGCCGTACCAAAGCAGCAGTAAAAAGTGTTGTACCTGATATTCATACAATTGTTCAAAATTGGTCAGGAAATAAAGTTTGAATAAGTGAACTATCCTGGATTGCAAAACACAGGACTTCCATACTTTCTGTCTCTAGTTGCTTTGCCCCGGGCTCGTAATTTCTGTTCAATAACTGGAGAGATCTTAGTCAAGTGCTTTTTATTTTTTTTACAAGCTTTTGTTTGAAACAGGAAAGACCGCTTGAAGGCAGTCTGAATACAGACCAAACGTGAGGTTTAGGACTCTAGTCCAGACCAAATAATATTTCCTGTCTGAGTACAGTCTAAAGCAAGCTCTGACCAGGACAGTAAAGCAAAAAGTGGCTAGTCACGTTCGTCCTCTGACTCTCATGTAGAAGAATCTCCCGTAGCTCCTCACTACTCCTCCTTTACCAGCAGACATTTCTGAACTGCCTCATGATTCATGTTCCTTTAGATTGACACTATGGCTGTTTTTGTCCTCCAAACACACAGAGCTTACAGCATTTCCTCCCTTTGGTTCTCCTCCTCTTGGTCTGTGGAAAGATCGTCTACATTCACGCTGAAGAGAACTGCACCAGAGTTCACCTGCAATTGAATAGAGACTCTTGCTTTAAAGAGGACCAGAGATCAAGGGAGTTTTCACAACTACCATATCTCAGAGACCAACACAAAAACCCAACATGGATCAGGTCAAGACCAACTCTTGTTTAGACAAGGAGCAAGCATGTTCCAAACCGGTCAGGAGGGGTCAGCTGTTAAAGTCCATAGAACATCATTTGTTCCGCTTTCATTGCTGCTGGGTGGCTGTGAGGGTCAACATCTAAATTATTTGTCTAACGTTTTACTCTCAACAGTCTTTAAGATTTGTGCTGCGACACAGAACCACAGCAGCCTAAGATTGCTTTTTGATTCTGACACGTCTCTTAACAAAATCATCAAATCTTCAAAGTCATCTGAAAACTCTCACATTTTGACTCATTTTGGTCAATCTGAAATGTTGCTAATTTATTAATGCTATCTGAGTTTTGCATATTAATAATACAAGATATATTATATTGCAATCTACAAAATAATCTATATATAGCTTGTTGGTTGACAATTGTTAATTAATTGTGTCTGATTGTGCAGGTGTCAGTAATCTCATTATCTGACAACTGACCACTACCAGACTTTTTAGAAAGTGCAGATCCCCAATGATGAATGTATATATAAAATTACCTGTCAAGCAAAGCTGATCATGACAAGTTGTGTGACGGAATAAAACCTTGTTGAAATGGTCCCTATTTATCTAAAAATCAATTGACATTTTTACGTGAGGTTGTAAACTGATGATTGTAATGTTGGCATAGCATGATCACCTACGGAGACACAAAAACTCTCTTTTATTAAGCTGATCCATTGTTTTACCAGTTGAAGCGTAGAAGCTCTTGATGCTCCTGTTGCTGTGGAATGGAGCAGCAAAGATGGTGGTGGGTTTGATGTCATTTTTTTGCCATAAGAATCCTATGGATACGCTAGTATCCACTAGTGTGAACACCTGAAGATAAACGCAAGTTCAAAAACTCGCTAAATGTGCATCCTTGAATGTGAGTCACATGAATGGCATGTATGTCACCTGCATTTGGAGGAGGCTTGGTGCGAAATGTCAAAGCGATGCGAATCATGCTCTAAGCTTTTTCCCTCTCAGCTCTATTTCGATATATGAAATACTTGGTACCATAGAATTCTGGCTGGGAACAAACCACAATTATTAATTTCTCCTTCATGATCAATTTTTAAGTGGTCCTTTGTGAACTGGACACCATCTGAACGTCCAGTCAACCTGGTTTAGCTGTCATCTCACGCTCAGTGGCTGCACGTTTTGTTGATACAGCCTGACAATGGTAACAGAAACTTGCATAGGAATGCGTAAATGAATGAGTTTTGCATGCGGAAGCCTGAAACGGGCGCTAAATAGACTTTTCAGTGGAAGTTGTCTCTTGAACTCTTGTTGTGCGAACGTCGCATCAAAGAGAAGTTTACTGTTACGACTTGAAAAGACTTGGCATGAAAAGGACAGAGATAATGCTAAGTTTATGCATGATTGTCACTGTAATCTGTGGTATTGCCCATCATTAGGTGAAATGTGAAGAAGCTGCTGTGCTGAAACAAACTGAGGGTAAACTGAGCAGCCTGAAGTGGAGCTCTGAGTGACTCATGGTGAGTTTACAACACATGCAGTGGACAGGACAACCAACTCTCACTTCAGTCATTCAGTGCTCTTTGAAAGGCGTGTTTGTCAAATAAAAGCCCTGGCTAAAGACTGTCACACTAGTGCTGGGTTGATAAAAGCCATTAATCAATCTGAATCGATCCAAGCTTAATAAATCAATAATTGATCTATATAAATAGAGATCGATCTTTTATGTCCTTCCTTTTCCTGAGCCCTAACACTACTCGCTAATCTTTGCAACAATCATGGCGTACAATTGTAAAACTGCTAGACACTCTACAAAATAGAATCTGAAGGTTCATGGAACATTACTAATATACTCTAATACATCTACAGAGTCATTTTAACAATAACAGCAGTAAACCAAAGTCTGCTAGCTTGATGCTAACGTTCCGTTGACCTAAACATACGTTGCTGAATAAATGAACAGCTTTAAATACTTAGAGGCAGGAATTTTCCAAACTCTTTTAAGGAAACTGTTTTTAAAAGTAACCATTTGTGGTCTACAGCAGCGGTCCCCAACCTTTATTGCACCACGGACCAGTTTGCTGTCTGGCACAATTCTCACAGACCGATATGGTACATGTGGCGGACACACGCTGCAGCAACGCTGCAATAGAGGCAGAGACACGTGATAAGACGTACTCGGCACTTTTATTTTGACACGCTAAACATTGTACATCGCACAAATGTCACCATCCTCTCCCCTTCCCACACTCATGGTGCTAAAAAGAAGTAAACACAACAGGAAGAAATAACTAAGGGTGAAACAACAGAACTGCCAGATGAAAGGACCCGTAGCCAAAAAGAAACACCCGTGATCAACCCTATTTTGACCATAGCAGGCAAAGGGGATGGATTTAATTCCCTGTGATGTCAGCTTTGACAGTAACCCCTGCAGCCTGCAGAACTCTGACAACAGACCAAACGTGCACGTGACGACACTACAGTACAACACAATAATATGACTGCATGAAAACTGTAATATTTTCTAAACATAACAATAAACATGAATTATGACATGAGCAACGTCCTCTCTGCCCGCAACACTCTGTGGTTGCTATCGTAACATTTAAACATGCCTTCAAAATAAGTGCATGGAAATCTGACTCACCACAATGCTGAGTGGTTGGAGGGAATCTCCCGTTGGGATAAATCTGTATTTTAAGTAGGACTCCTGATAATGTCTATTAAATGTAGATTTTTATTTTGGAAGTGGAATGTTCCTCTTCTGTCTCCTGGCTGGGCCTTTTCCCCTTGGCAAAGAAACTTTCCAAAGATGTTTGTTTTTTCTCATTTAGCTAGTTTCTGGGTTTTATTTTAGCGTTATCCTATCACGTGACTGAGACGAGCGAATTGGCCTGCGTCAAGAATAACATAGACGGATTCAGGCAATTTTTCAAAATAAAACATCTTTCAGATTCCGAAATAAATAAAATGGAAGTCATGTAAGTTATTTTATTTTTTCTGTGTGTCCCGGTACCAAATGACCCACGGACCGGTACCGGTCCACGGCCCAGGGGTTGGGGACCACTGGTCTACAGCACTGTTTTCTGCTCAATCTTCTGGAATAAAGTGTCATGCTACAGCATGTGCTCCACCTAGTGGCCAAACTGAAACGCAGGTTTCTTAACAATCTGCACATTTTTGTCGGAGCCTCTCCGTTTGAGAAACCATGTAACACTGTATGGTGTTAACAACCTCATTGGTTTATTATTTCACTAATATATATTACACGTATCAGATTATTATGAGTATCTTCAAAACATATATAGAGTATTATTGTATTTCTATACAAATATTTCTAACTGTGTAAACTATGTACATTCAAAATAGAATCAAATCGAGTGAATCTAAAGAATCGGGAATCAAATCGAATCGATTCTGGAAGTTATTGGTGATATCCAGCACTATTTCACACTATCATCTGGTTACAGCCAGACACTCTTCAGTCAGGAATTTACTCAAAATTTGATTTGTTGTCACCTCCACCAGTGCTCAGTAATCTCTGTAACAGACTCAGAAAAGTCGTTAAAGGGTGTTTATCATGTAAAATCAACTTTTTGGAGCTTTTTAGTGTATTACAATGGTAATTAATCAGAATAAACAATCCCAATTCAAGCAATTCCATTCAAACATTTCCGAGTCTTCTTCTACAAACCTGTACTCTGAGCCCCAGCCCCTCCCATTCCATGAAAATGAGCAGGTTCTCACATTGTGACGTAGATAAGTGAGAACAGTCCCTTCCAGGAAGATTCTGCAATCCCAGCTCCGCCCCTGGTGATAGGCTAAATGATTTCCTTTTATATGCACAATATGCACATCCATCTTTGCAAAGGATCAGATGTTCTTTTGTTTTTGTGGGAGAAACCCAAGCCGCGGTTACATGGGCAAAATATCTTGATCGGATCAATGGTCGGGTAAAAATTCAACTGTGCACATGGGATCAGAAAAACGTTTTCCGATTAGAACAAACGTTCACATGGTCACACTCTCGGTCGGAATAAATTCTTTGGGCATGCGCAGTAGTGTCAAAAATACCAGAAGAGGAGATGAGTCCCGTTGTAAACAAACGGCTGCCGCATTAATTTATGCAGCAGCTCTGTAATATATGAGACGATCTCCCAAACGTGCTTTTATTAATGTAATGAATATTATTAAGTGCCTGTTTGCTCAAAGTTTTATTTTTAATCCACGTGGTCAGTGCTTTTTCTGTGGAAGAACGGAGCTGGAAGAAGCCAGTTAGGAGAGGCTATAAACACGGGCTAACATTAGCCTTGTTTGATCATGGACACAAAATCCAGAACCATGCGGGAAAAGCTGCAATCTGCATCTTGGCTGAACGTAAATATGTGGGAATAACATCAGCCTTTATTTTCTCGGGACACAACTGGAAACACAAATCCACATGATTGTTTGAACAGTTTCTTAGCACTAAGAGGCATTTCTGCTTTGAAAGGTTCGCACACCGTCCCAAAGCCGCTGTGTGAGCTGGCAGTCCGTGCTCTGCTTGAACACACACGGCTCTCCTGTAGCCGGCAGCTGCTGACCCAGAGCGGCGGGACGGATGGCAGTCCATCCAAGTCTCCCAACAAACAACAAAACGCACACGTTTCAAAGCATCCTCCTCCCTCCCCTCAAACACACATTAATAAATCCGGCTGCTCTGCTCAGAGAGTGTGAATGTGTTGAGATCAAGTCGTCTTAAATCAGGGTAGGAAAATGAGCTGCCAACATAACACATATTTCGTAAAAAATCATTCTTTAGTGTGCAAAAGATAATATATTATCAAATATAAGGATATAGCTTACTATGAAAGGCTTAAGAATAGCATGATATTGGCCCTTTAATTGTTCCACTCGCTCCAGGTTTCTTTCATGCAAATACACAAATGATTTTCAATTTGCATAATTCTGTTCTGCACACAGTTGGTCAGGCAGAGCTGCTGTGGGTTTGTGCGTCTGCTTCTCGTTACAGATGGTTAAAGCTTCCACACATCATGCTGTCAGTCACCCTGACCCTCCTCAGCTCCTGCGGGGCAGAGTTATGGCGTGAAGGGACTGGACTGTTTGATTAAACCTGGAAACTGGTCCTCAAACTCTAATTAGAACAGTAATTCAGGGATTTAAAGTACACCTTTTTAAGGCAAGTTTTGTTCCTTTATGTAAAATCTGATGTAAACACAATGAAACAACACTAACCAGGACTAAAAACTCTTCACACCATGCAGACCCTTTTGGTTCCCTGTTGTCCTTACACTTGTGTCCTATGGAAGCATTTGTGTCTCATAATTGAAAATAAAGTCAAAACCATTTTCATTTCTTTTGCACTTGAAATTTAAAAATACGAGTAAACAAAACATTTTTATTCTGCAAACTTAAAAACCATTTTCAGGGTTTCTACGCTCGAAACAGAGCAGGGTACTACACTGCAAATGTGCTACAAAAGCCAGCCAATCACAGACATGGACATGAAGGTTGTTGCTGATTGGTCAGAAATTCTTCCAATCCTGCACTAACCTGATCTGCCACTATCACAGAAAGCGTCTGCTTCCAGTCAAAGCCCTACCGTTGGGATTGTATCCTAAGACATTAAGAAAAGTTATTATGAATGAACTTTTTACAGTTAATTTTAGAATTAAGGTCATTCAAAAATGTTCATGTTGCTACATTCATAGATGTTAAATAGGTAGACGCCTCATGGACTGTCCCTGGAGGTAATGTCTCGGCGTGCCGTCATCTGGGAGGTGTCTAAGTGCACCCACAGTGCTATTGTTTCTAATGAGGCAGATGTATTTATAACTAGAAGAATTAATTTAATTAGAAAAAAAGTTCTTGTTCATTTTAATAATTTTTTTCTCTTTATCTTCTCTTTTTCTGTGGTGACGAGGAACCAAAAACCACTGGAAACATTTTTCTAACAAAATCAGACACGTGTTATGTCACCTTAATAAAAGAAATGAATACATTTGAACTTTTAATCCAAAAAAGAAATGATCTTTTAATTTTTCCAAACATTAATAACTAAAACACGTTGATAATAGTCACGGATCTCATTAGGCAGACAATGTTGAGAAAATATTACAAGAACTTTGAACAAAACCAGACATTTGGTAAGCAATCGAATAAAATATATATATTTTATTCATGAGGTGGCCGTGGTGCAGTGGTAGGGCAGTGAACCACTGATCGGAATACTGCAGGTTTGATTCCTGCCTTGCCCATCCTTGCTGAAGTGGTCTTGGGCAAGACACTGAACCCCACCTCTGGTTGGCGCTAGTGTTAGGGGGCGGAGCCGCCATCAGTATGTGACGTGTGGGTGAATGAGACTGTGACTATACGGCGCTTTGGGGCTTTGAGGAAGGTAGAAAAGCGTTATAAAAGTAAACGCCATTTACTAAAAGGCAGAGAATAGCAGTGGTTGGACAGAGGTGAAGAGAGAGAGACTGCTGCAGAGGAAGGCTGAGAAAAGATGAGAAACCACTCTGGGACAATCCATCCACAGCGTATCCAGTATGATATGGTATGGGCCACAATAAACCTGGTCCAGGAACAGAGCGAAACTAGCTCAGGTCAGGTCCAAGAAACAGGTCAAAAATCCATCCAGAGTTTCATTTACGCCAGTGGCAAGGCTTAAGGCGATAAGAGTTGTGGCTCCATGCATTCTGACAACAGAGGTTAGACAGAGGCAGAATATGTAGGCATTACCACAGCTGCTGTGAATCACTAATCAGCAGGGTGAGGCTGGAGCACAGCCATGACAAAAGTGGCAGCTAGGACGCGAACTGCAGCTGCCGGTGTGAATGCTAACGTGAGAGAACTGGAATGAGCGAGCGTGGCTTCAGCCTCGTGACTCCCTTCCAGTTCCAATCAAAGGAAGTTAAATCAGTCTGCATCTTTGGCGATACAGACGTGTTGGAGCCAGACATTGTCAGTAAGCAGTGATTGGTCCGAGTTGGTCTGGGCCAACATTTTTATGGCAACCACTTTCAGCAATCAGTAGTGAGCTTGTTGGAAGTCCACAGCCTTTCCACTGAGAATCTGTCAAACGTTCAACGTGACACCACTTACCTTTAAGGCATCTGATTGGTCAGTTTATAACTTAATTGACTTGAACTACAGAAAAAATATAATGAAAAATAGGATAATCAAGAACATGTTTAAAAAGCTAGCAGAGCAAAAATGGTTATTTCTAACAAGTAGAATGTTAAAAGTGATTATCAGGTTTGGTAATTCTGAGGACAAGCTAAAAGAGAGCGGACCCCGGAGAATATGATAGTTCTTTATGTGAAACAGGAGGAGACGAGCAGGATCAGGATAGTTACCTCCTCCAGCCACCAAAAGCTGCAGGAATCTGTGGAGTGGGAACAGACAAATAGTGGCCAACAAGAAGAGTTCTTTTGACGAGTTTTGTGGCTTTTTGTCATGACAGGGATAGCTGTTTATTTCTCTGTAGAAGTCTATGAGATTTTATCTTTTTAATCCCACCACCAAGTGCTTCCTATTTGGAGCATCAGGGGGAGGGGTCACTTAGTCTAGTCAACGGTCCCAGCTTTGCTGTTTTAACCTCACCTGGCTACTTTGTCTCAGAGTTACCGTGGCGCAAAAACGTATTTAGTTAGACAAAAATTGTGTTCTCCCACTTAAAAAGATTAAAGAGGCCTGTAATTTTCATTATAGGTGTACCTCAACTATGAGAGACAAAATGAGAAAAAAATCCAGAAAATCAGAAGAATTTATTTGTAAATTATGATGAAAAATAAATATGTGGTCAATAACAAAAGTTCAACTCAATACTTTGTTATATACCTTTTGTTGGCAATAGCCGCGGTTACATGGGCAAAATATCTTGATCGGATCAATGGTTGGGTTAAAATTCAACCGTGCACATGGGATCAGAAAACCTTTTTCCGATTAGAACAAATGTTCACATGGTCACACTCTCGGTCGCAATAAATCATCTGGACATGCGCAGTAGTGTCAAAAATACCGGAAGAGGAGATGAGTCCCGTTGTAAACAAACATCTGCTGCAAACATTTATGCAGCAGCTCTGTAATATATGAGACGATCTCCCAAACGTGCTTTTATTAATGTAATGAATATTATTAAGTGCCTGTTTGCTCAAAGTTTTATTTTTAATCCACGTGGTCAGTGCTTTTTCTGTGGAAGAACGGAGCTGGAAGAAGCCAGTGTTAGGAGAGGCTATACACACGGGCTAACATTAGGCTTGTTTGATCATGGACACAAAATCCAGGATCATGCGGGAAAAGCTGTAATTTGCATCTTGGCTGCACGTAAATATGTGGGAATAACATCGGCCTTTATTTTCTCGGGACACAACTGGAAACACAAATCCACATGGTTGTTTGAACGGTTTCGTAGCACTAAGAGGCATTTCTGCTTTGAAAGGTTCGCACACCGTCCCAAAGCCGCTGTGTGAGCTGGCAGTCCGTGCTCTGCTCGAACACACACGGCTCTCCTGTAGCCGGCAGCTGCTGACCCAGAGCGGCGGGACGGATGGCAGTCCATCCAAGTCTCCCAACAAACAACAAAACGCACACGTTTCAAAGCATATTCCTCCCTCCCCTCAAACACACATTAATAAATCCGGCTGTATGATTTCAGCTTCACTAATCTTTCATCCATTGAATTTGGGAGTTCTTCGAGAGTTTCTGCTTGGGTTTATTTGCAGGATGTCAGAATATTCTCCCACCCTCCAATGATGATGATGCTCCAAAGGTTCTGAACAGGGTTGATGTCAGGGAGGATGGGGGCCACACCATCAGTTTATCTCCTTTTCTGTCCATAGCAGCCAATGATGCAGAGATATTCCTTAGAGCATGAGATGGGGAATTGTCATGCATGAAGACAAACGGTTCTTCTTTTATCCTACAGAAGAAAGTGGTCAGTCAGAAACTCCACCTACTGTTCAGAGGTCATTCTCACACCTTCAGGGACCCTAAAGGGGTCAACCAGCTCTCTCCCCATGATTTAGGCCCTAAACATGACTCTACCACCTCCATGCTGACATTGCAGCCTTGTTGGGACGTGGTGGCCGTCCACCAACCATCCATTTGCTCATCAGTGAACAAGACGGTTTCAAAGCTAGTCTCCATGTATTTCTGGTCCCACTGCAGCTGTTTCTGCTTGTGAACATTGTTCAGTGGTGGCAAAGTGGAAGGTTTACGCATAAGATCCAATTGAAAATATTGGTCTGCATAATGTGGAACGTCCTTCTGCAAAATGTTTTCCTTTTATTGGGCCAACCTGACAAACTAACAACCACGTGTATGTGGGATTGATGTGAGGATCATCACATGTTTGCTCCTCACATTGACTCCCCCCCCCATGGGGAGCAGGTCTCAGTGGGATGCTGAGGTGATTCAACCTGAACTTGCATGACATCCAGGTTCTGTTGTTGATCAGAAAGAAAAGTTTACCTTCAGTGAAACGACTAATGGTAATACATCTTTGCATTACCATTCCTTCTTACCTTAATTTTAGGATTATTCACTTGTTTTTAATCCATTTGATTGTATTGTCTGAAATTAATCTCAGACTCCTGTGATAACTAGTTTTGCAGGTGAGATCAGTTAAGTTACTAAAGAAGGACGTTCCACATTAGTAAACAGACCAACATTTTCAAGTAATATGGGAAAGAAAAAGGATCTCTGCTGCCGAAAAGCATGAAGTAGTTAAATGCTTTAAACTATGTATGAAAACCTTTGATATTTCACTGAAACTTCAGCGTGATCATGGTACTATGAAGAGATTTGTGGCTGATTCAGAGACACACGGGTTGGTGCAGATAAAGACAGAATGAGGAAGGTTTCTACCAGACAAATCCATCAGATTAAGAGAGCAGCTGCTGAAATAGCATTACAAAGCAGCAAGCACATGTTTGAAGCTGCTGAGGCATCTGATTGGTCAGTTTTTAACTTGAATAAATTATAATGAAGAAAACTATTATCAAAATTTGGATTAGCAAAGAGGATTTTTAGAAAAAGGTAGTAGAGCAAGAAGGCTAGTCTGACAAATACTGTATGAAAAACCGGTTATTCCCCCATAGAAGTCTATGGGACTTTGGCTTCTTGGAGTGGGTACTTCCTATTTGGAACACGAGGGGGGAGGGATCGCTTTGTCTAGTTCTTATCTGCTGTCAATGCTTAAACCAAACACAACTCCTCAATCCCCCCTCCCTTAACAGTTGTCTCTCAGAAGTTAGATCCTTGTGTCCCCCCCAAATTGACTTCAAACCCCTGACTTTCAAAGTCGCCTACCATCTTGCTCCCCATACCTGCCCAGTCTCCTCACCTCTGCTCACTCAGATCCTCATCCTCCCTCCTGTTCCTCTTTCCTACCTTATGGGGACAGAGATGCCTCAATAAAAGTAGGTGGACTCGTTTCCAACCCAATTCCAAAGTCCCCGTCTTTTCAGGGGCTAAAGTCCGACTCTGAATGAATAACACCTCATTTTGACCTAATTTAATAACATCAAATTAAATGTTACCAAAACGTGGCAACAGAAAGGCTCTGTGTTGACTTACAATTAATGTCCTATACTAAAATTCCGACCACTGCAGCTTTGTTTGTCAGACTTTTTTTCTTGTAAACTTCAGAACAGTCATTAATGAAACTTGTGTTAGGTGTGTCACCCACAGCAGTGAGTGTGGAGATCAAGTTAAAGCTCCTAATGCCCCTCTGACTTATTTTTGGGCATCAGTCCTCATGACTCCATGAACCTGGAGTTAGATGTGTGAGTTGCTGCTCTTTGATTATTCAGAAACTATCTGACATGTTTATAAGGAATGTGTTTGCATCATACAGTTCACCTATTTACCTGAAGCACTCCTCACGCTGTCTGTTTGAAGGAGCAGCTACAGCTAAGGTGCAGATAACTGCACATCAATCATAATAGGAAATGTTGATGCCGTACAATCTTTTTCACAGAGATAGCGTCTTACTGGTATAAAACACATCAACAAGCAGACTTGGATCATGCATTAGTGAAATAAATCATCAAACATCATTTTCAAATGCTAATTGATGCTTGATTGTTGCTACACTCAGATCAGTGGAGAAGAGTTGATTTGATGCAAAAATTACAAACTATTTTTGTCTGGCTCATTAACACATTTTTTTTAATAAACCACCTGAAATGTGGCAGATGTTGGACAGACTGGAACCTGATCTGGAAACACGTCCTAATGTTTCACGTCTAAATTTCAGATTTTTTTCTATAGGTCTCAAGTCTACTAATTAAAATGGGCATCTTGTGAAAAAATGTCAATATGACTTTTTGTTACACAATGTTACACAATAACTATTTGCTTGCTGCCACTGGGAATGCTGTTTCGGAAGCATAAGGTGAACTTTCCCCTTTATGCAGATGACTGCCAAGGTTGGACCACAGAACACCGATCTTGGCCTCTTTGAACTGACTGCCAGTGCAATTCTTGGATTTTATTCAAATGCTGGTCCTTACTTTTAAGTCCCTGGCAGGTACGGCACCTTCTTACCTCTCCAGTTAGCTTTTAAAATATCTCCCATAAAGTCCTTTTGCTTGGCCGACCAGTTTGTGTTAATGGTTCCCAGAACAAAACGTACGTTTCGGGGGGAGCGTGCATTTGCTGTGTCGGCTCCTAAACTATGGAATCAATTAGAGAGGTCACGCTCCTGGAGAGTTTTAAAACAGAATTGTTGCTCCTTTTTAGCGCTTTAACATCAGTTTAGTGTTGGCTTTATGCTGGTTTGAATCTCTTTTAAATTGGTTTTATGCTTTTTATTTTTTTCTATTTATGTCTCTACAATGTTTTAATTTGGATTTATGCTTTTTATTCCTTTATGTTTTATGCTTGTACTATGTTTTGTTCTCCCTGTGGAAAGCACTTTCAGCCTCCTTGGCTGGTGGTGGAAGGTGCTTTATAAATAAAAAAACTGATGATGATGATGATGAAGAGCATAGGGGATGGTGATCAGACCTGGGCTGTGCAGCTGCTGCCTCGAGTCCAAGTCCTCATCTCTGCCATGTCTCTCAGAAAATCAACAGAGGAATCGTTGGCTTGTACCTTCTAATCTGATAGGCGGTTCATTCATTTCAGTTATTATTTCCCTCCTTCTGACTGCACAAGAATTCAGGTTGGTGTATAGATGGTAGAAAGAAACAGCAACATGTTTTCTTAAAGTCTAGGTTTTCAGATCAACAGCTTGCAGCCTTTCAGCTGTCCTCCACCATTGAATGGCCGGCTAATGAAGGGAATATTTTCTGTTGTTAGGGTGCATCAGTTACTGGGGCTGACTTGACTTTGACCTACATGAACTGCTGCTGCTGCAGCAAAACAGTAAAGTGAGCTCATAAAATGCACGTTTTAACACATGCACTGCTTTGTGTTGCATGTGTGTGCAGTTGTACTCCTGTTTGCTCTGTGACTGTGCTCAGCCACTAGCTTGTGAGTGTGCTGCAGTGTGTTTTGTAAAGGAGAGTTCCGCATCATATCGAGGCAGACAGGCAGGGAGTGGGACTGAATACTAAAAAGCAGGAAGCTCCTCTTCACACGCTGCTCAGCCAGCTGTGTAGGACCCAGTCTCCCACTCACAGACATATGCACATGCACACAGGCACAGTGTGCACACACACATGCATGGAAGTGCACACAGACGATGAAGCTTGCTGCTTGTCAACCCAGGAACTGGAAGTCTTAGATTTTTGCACAAATTGTGACCAAAAAAAAAGCATTTTAGTTTTTCTAAGTTAAAGAAAGTGGCAGCTGTTCATGTTCTGCTCTGCATCTCTTACTATTAACCTTAATTATAAAGAAAATATTGAGTTAAATTGCTGTGTTATAAATATTTGGCAGAAGGCTGGGGCCCTTTTGTCAATAAAAAAAGGGATGCACTATATTATTTGCACAATATCAGCATCGGCTGCCAATAAATGTTGTACATATAACTATGCATTTTCTATACAGGCTATCCACAATGATGCTAAAAGCATCAGTGTACTCAAAACGTCCACATCTTGTGACAGTCACCTGTTTTATGTGTTTGTGTGCACTATGGAGGATATATTCCCTTGCATTCCCCTGCAGTAGAGGAATCCATCATTTGATGCAGGGATTGTGTGTTGAAAACCCTTTTATGTTGTAGTGCTTCAATAAGAAGCCATTTAATACCCTAATTTGGGGTGATTTTAACATGTTCTTGTAACATTTTAACGATGATGGAGGACATTTATAAATGTAAACAAGCGTATATGTGCACCAGCATTTGGAAATGTCAGTAAACATGTCATCAGAATACCATGAAGAAACTTTCCTCACAGGCAGAGTTTGCAGGACCGAGTGGAAAATAGGAGGAGGTAGCAGCTGACCTTGGGCCCCCTGATAAACTGTCGTCTTTTTCTTGCAGAAGATGACTGTGGAAGAAATCTTCTGAAGCTGTGTTACTGTGAAGAGTCTTCAGCTTCAGACCTGCAGCTCTCTGAGTGGAGGACACATGAGCTGCTGTCAGGTACAGAACAGCTATATTTGGAGATATTCACTGTAAGACATGCATGCAGACAGCATGCATTTGTTGTCTTTGTTGTTTTGATCCTCTTTGTTCCATATCACAAATGACAGATCAGCAAAACTCTGACTTCTTGGAATATGCTACTTCTTGAACCTGCACCGATTTGACCTGATTTGACCCTTTGTGGCCAACTGGTGCTTTGGAAAGGCAGGTTTTTTTGTGTCAATGATTATTCTGTCTAGACAGTTTATACCGCTGTGCTCTCCTTACGTTTATACAGCTATCAACAGCTTTGTGACAAAATTGTACACTCATAAGGAACCAAAGACGTTTTCAAGATATACTGGACACTCAAATAATTCCCTGTTGTTTTTCAGATGGAGGGAAATGTGACTGAAAAGCGCCATCGAACAAGGTCCAAAGGAGTCAGAGGTAAAGAAATAAATGTACTTTTGTATAAAACTGAGTTTTGTTTCACTGCACAAGAACTAAGCAGCAAACATGTTTGGTGCCTTCCATAACTTTATGATTGCTGTCATTACAATCTGGTGGAAAGAATTCCAATGCAAAAACTTTAATGTTAAATAAAGAAATGGAGACACAACTTTAGTAAAACATTGTGTTAAACTAACAAGAGTTAGGCGTGAAAAACAGGTGACCTGACAAGGACTGACTGAAATCAGGTGAGGACCAAACCCGGTGAGATGCGACCTGGGGATTCAGCAGAAGAGAAACCTGAATAAAAGCCCAGGCAGATAGTTTATTGTCCAGCTTAGAGCAATATGACTTTGTCATTCTATAAGTCACTCTATAAATGTTACAGAAGAACTGACTTTTTTGTCAAAACTTTGCCTGATTTCAACAAGAGTTGTTTTGTCTGAAAAGCTCTCTTTCTCTCCCTCAAAGACTACCTGTCTTCTTAATTTTTAACACCTTACTTAAATGTATGTGATTTGGTCATGCGAAACAGATTGTCGCGTCTTTAGCGATTCTATGCCCCAACAACCTTCCAACTGTCCCTCTTCAAGTACAGACTCTACTTGGTGGCGCCACACGCTGGTGCTTCCGATGTGACCACACTCATGGCTGTGTCTGGGCCCAGAACACCGAAGCAGTTCTTGGAAAGCTGAACAAAAAGGCAGCAGTGGTTTCCCCATAATCCTGTATACTTTAAGGACTCAGGATTTCCAAACTCTTTACGTTTTATTCACACAACATAAAACCTGCAGCAGCTGCTGGACTCCCGAGTCGTCACCAGAACAGGGATGCTTTGCATCCTGGAGCTAATGGACAACGTAAAACTGGTTAAACTGTTCTACGTTTGGACTGATTTTTGTAACAGCAGGTCTTCTCAACAAGCCTCTCTAACTGAAGTCATGGAAAAACTGAGCAACGGGAGACATCAACTTCTTTAGTCATCAACATGAAGCCATCAGATCCTGTTGTAGTGTTTTTCCTCTTGATCACACTCCTGCCCCCCCCCCCCCATCCACACACACACGCACACACACAGCTGATTCTCAACAGAGAACTGCACTATCCTATACCATCTCTGCAAAGCAACATGACTATATATTTTCCAGTGCATGGACACTTCAGTGATCTTAACATTGTTGGCTATATTGTCATGTATTTTACTGAAATGTCTTTCATACTCACCTAACCTTTGTCCTCTCTTATACTTACTGCTCTTAGGCCTGTCATCTGTCACACAGTCTTGTAGTAAATTCCACTACATACAGTATTGTACTGTGTATGTTCACTTCAATTCCATAGTATTTATATAGCCCAAAATCACAACAACAGTCGTCTTGTTGGGCTTGGTACCGTGTGTGTCTGTGTGACAAATACAATTTGAATTGGAATTTGCAGACATCTCTGTGATTCTGCCTACAGCTGCAGGCAGCAGTCCCACTTTATAATCCAGTCTTTATTGTCTCCACAGTTGCCGTGGAAGCAGTCACACAGGAGTTATTCAGGTAACCAGAAGCTTTCATTTCAGTGCAGAAACACAAATTTGAGTATAGCATCTTTCCAGATGTGTTTTTCATGGAAATAAATCCAAGCTCTTGTGTTAACAGAACTGAAACTAGAAAACTCTTCTGAGGTCTCTTTCATTGTGCTGCGGCTGACAAAGGTTTTTCAGAAACTAAGACGTTTAGTTTGTAAACTACCAAATAGAAAACGCTTTTCTTTTTTCAAGCATAGAAAGCTCTATCCAACACCTACATGTCAGAAACAAATGGATTGGAGGATGTTTATTCTATTTTGGTGTCCCAAAATAGTCATGCCGGACCAACACAATTGTCTTTAAGGGAGGAGCAGATGTGTGGAACCTACACCAGGAGCAGATGTGAGCTGTGTTTAAGGACCCGCTAACATACTGAAAGTGTAAATAGTTTAGGATGGCTTTGAAGAAGCCCAAAAACACGCTAAGCTGATGTGACGCTACAGTTGTCATTCATCTGCTGGTGCCTCACATTTGGCAAACATCTCCCTGTCGTTTTGTGTTGACTGCTCTGTCTGTTTTTTTTTCTCCTAAGCTCTGTCTTCATTTTCTCTCCACATCTGCTTTCTCTCTTTGCATCCTCTCTGTCATTGTCTTTCTCTTTTTTCCTGTCTTGGTGGCTTGCTTACTAAATCCATTCTTTGCTCCTTTCAGTTTTAACCATAACCTCTTTCTGCTCATCTCTAACCTGTCCCCCTCCACTTAGAATCTTCAACTCTGTCTTGGTGAATTTCTGATTCAGGAGTACAAACATCAGCTGACACTGATGATTGCTGTCATTAGATGAATCTAAAGCTCATCACAGCTACTCAAACTCCATTTCCAGATTTTTTTTCAGACACAGCCATCTTTGTCTCCTTCCCACCCACACCTATCTGTTTGCATTTATGCAGAGTGTCAAAAATGCAAAAGTGTCCTGATGGTGGTTCACGGTGGTTTACTGCCTTCCCCAGGCTGCTGTCAGAGTCCTTATTCTATAGTGTCTTCCTATCTATTAGAAGGAGATGTCCACCAAAAAGACATTGTTCAAGTTAAATGATTTGGTTAGTTAACAAGTAATGCAGAACAAACAAAATGTGTGTTTCATGAAATGGTGGCATTGAGAAGCCATTAGTTCATAGAAAAGAATGAAACCTGGGAAGACGTACAGTCTGTTTCCTAGTGCAGCAGATGCTCATGATGTGTATTTCCTCATCAGCTGTCCCACCCTGGGCTGTGACGGCAGCGGCCACGTCAGCGGGAAGTATGCTAGACACCGCAGGTGAGTTCTCCACATGGTCTGGATCTGCTTTTGGTCTTCATTGGATCTGATCAGGAGCAGTTCTGGATCTGATGTGGTTCTACAGAGCTGATCTGGAAACACAGTTAATTTAATTATCTGTTGATTCTGGCTATTTTTGAAAACATTTTGAGTTTGGATAAAACCATGATTCTGCTTTCCTCTTACATACTTTTCATGATGGCTGTTTTTAGAACTTAATTGTTCATAAATGTATGTTGGCAGGTCGTCTGTCTAAACCCCTTAGTGTTGTGCTAAGGTGCATAGTTAGGAAGTAGCAGCAGGAACAGCTTTCCGCCTCATGAGAAATTCAAAGTTATCTACTGCATAACAGATGAAGGATGTTTTATTTACACAAGAGGCGGCATGTTTTCCTGACTTTACTGGATGCTGGTTTGGCTCCAGCAGCTTTGGTTGGCAGTGAAGAAAGAGTAGAGATAGTGGGGAAAAGCAGAGATAGAGACCTGGTTATGAATGAGCTTTGGGACCACTTTGTTTTTTTTAAAGTTTCGACCCTTCAAATCTGACAGACTGGCTGTTGTTTGTGAGAGACATTCAGAATGAAGTTTTCTTCTGCACGTTTTTTCAGTTCCTTTGAACTCCTTTTTGCTGTGTTTAGCTGCTTCAGCTGCCCAGCTTTTTTAGTTTTTGTAATTGTTCGAACTTTTGTCATTTTTAAATATTAAGCCTTTTTAAAACAATTACTTAATTTGATCATGTATTTGTTTCTGAATTGTCTGTAGCTGCCAGCATTCACACTTCCTTGTTTCATTTGCAGTAGAGCAGACACATGAAAATCATTTTAATGCTTAGAAAAGAAATTCTTTGCTTTGTTTTATAGTGAGTTTGACTCTGAGAGCAGCAGAACATGCTCTCTAAATACAGTCTCTAGAGATTCAATACAGTTTTTACAAAAATCCAATAAATTTGAATATTCAAGGAAAAAATATTAATAAACTAACCTGAAAAAGTTTTTTCATAGACAAAATTAAAGAAATAATTTGTGCACAGATTAGACTCTACTTGCTTTTTAATACATTTTTGACTCTTCTTTAAATGTACTCTAGTCCCAAAAAGAGTGCAAAATAACACATATACACGTGATTTTTAATTTGGACATTTAAGGAATCAACTCAAATGATTTGCATCAGAGGACAAACATGTCTATGAAGACTCTCACTCAGTGGACAAATGCAGGATTGACAGAAGGACTTCAATCAGTGCAGTGGAGAGTAGAGAATGAGCATTAGGACTGTTAAGACTGTTAAAGGGTCAGCAGACTTGAAGATGCTTTAACACCTTTTAGAATTTTTTATTAACAATTCTATTACTGAGCAAACATCCATTTGTTTTGTAAATATGGACAATATTATCTCTGTGTCTAATCCAAGGAGTTAGACATTCAGGAGCCAGATTTAAACTTCAAGAAAAATGTCTGCAGTCTGTGGGGACGGTAACCACAATGGTGGGGGTCCAAATCGTGGCCTAGCCACAGTCAGGAAGTGCCTGAATTACTGCAGCAGGTTTGCTGTTTCCTTTGCAATAAATTCTATTGTGTGCCAAACATTGATCTGTTTGCATCCACTCCATGCATTTTACCAGAAACATCTATATTCTGAATCTATCAAAGACAAAAGAAGGCATGAATTGCCCTTATTGTCACAGCAACAAGTACAAGTGTAAACCCAACAAATTGCTCTTTTGAGGGGAAATACAGAAGGAAAACAGTGGTAGCAAATATGAAAATAGATTATGTCTGTGTTTTGCCTCATTTACCAGAAACATTTTCACGAGAACGATAAAGTCACTGCAACTCGTTTCTGCTGGCGGTCAGGTTTGTACATGTTTATATTCCCAGTAGCTGTTAGGAATGCACACCAGCCCCTAACTTTCTATGCCTGCAACAAAACATGCTTCTCTAGTAAATACAGTCATCCTAACTTGATTTGGCTGTAGTTAAATTATTACTATGTAAAAATGTGTTAGAGGTCATAATCCATTTTTGATTTAAACATGTGACTTGTTTATACTTAGCTCAACTTTAACAAAGATTCTATCTAAACTCAGCAGTTCTGATCAGATTTAAAAGTAAAAAATAATGAGATCTTTGAAAAATGGGTGAAGAACAGCAAAAACTATCATGTAGAGATCAATTTTAGCTACAAATCATTTTTTTAACTTCTCTGAAACTTTAAGAGTTAAAGGCATAACATTGATTCTAACCTTTGAAAAGCATGGCTGCAAGTATTTATTTTTACTTTATTTCATTTCACCTGTGAGGATTGTGGGTCTCCAGCTAGATGATTTATCAGTTGGTTATTTCATCAAATGGCAAAAATATCAGATGTAGAAGTTTTAGAGGAAGAGAAGGTGCGTCTGTAACCAGTTTCCTTCCTGAAGTTGGGTCTGTCACCGTTTTGCAGCTCTGAAAGCTTACTGAGACTCTTGAATCCTAAATTAATCTTAACATTGGAGATGCTGCAGTGACTTTCTACAACAAAGTTGTATTCAATAAGAGTTAAACAGAACTTGATGGAACAGGGACTCTGTTATAGTGCAGAAAGGTGGGAAAATGCCCTTGGAGGTGTGCAGTATGAGAAATGAATGAGCTTCACTGGAGCAACCATCCTTCGCTTTGTGTCACACGGTTCACACCTTTGCATCGTCCATCAATATCTGAAAATGGACACCTGGTCGGACAGTAGCCCTTACATGTATGTGCTTATCAAACACAGCTGGGTCAGTCTGCAGACACACTCAAATAACACAAACATACCTGTTGGCTGCTGAAACCAACGCATACAGTACAGACCAAAAGTTTGGACACACCTTCTCATTCAAAGAGTTTTCTTCATTTTCAGGACTATGACAATTGTAGATTCACACTGAAGGCATCAAAACTATGAATTAATACATGTGGAATTATATACATAACAAAAGTGTGAAACAACTGAACATATGTTATATTGTAGGTTCTTCATAGTAGCCACCTTTTGATTACTGCTTTGCACACTCTTGGCATTCTCTTGATGAGTTTTGATGCCTTAGGTGTGAATCTACAATTTTCATAGTTATGAAAATAAAGAAAACTCTTTGAATAAGAAGGTGTGTCCAAACTTTTGGTCTGTACTGTACATATGTACATGTACACAAAACAAACACATATCAGCTCACTCACACACACGTATGTGCATACAAGCAAACACATGTCAAACATACATCATTCCTACACATACAAATGTCCTGTGTGTGTAAAGGGGAGCAGGCGCTGGTGTTCAGTCATTTCTCTGTGTTCTACTATGGGCTATGATATTATGGAATCTAGAGAATAAAACAACAGAAGAGGACCCCAGATAAGGGGCCCACCACCACCCGGGAGTCCCAAGTACCCTCCCCAACCCCAGGTACAAACCATGGCCCACCAAGAAACACCCGCATCATGCCGTTCTGCTGCCCTTCACAGACAAAAACACTCATCTTAGAAACCAGTGTGAAAATCCTCCAGACTAGTGTCCGGTCACAACACTGAAACTGGCATCAGGTCAAATCTGCTGCTTCCATGCATCAGTCAGCTTACAGGAGATTGTTCCAACACACTTCAGATTCCGCTGCTTGTTTTGATGGATGGGAGTGTCACTGGCTGCTGGTTAAACAAGGAGCATCAGCCTCATTTTTTTACAGAGTTTGGCACCTGTATGTGATCCTCCATAATGGAGGGGTGTCTGCAGCATTCCTGCCTGTTCTGCTGGGATCAGAAACCTGCATGCAGAGAGGCATTTCTGAATCAGTTCGGGAGAAGACCTTCTTCTTCTTCACTCTCTTTCCTTCCTCTGGTACCTTTCTTTGTCTCTCTCTGTCTCTCACGACCCCTGCCCCTCCTTCTCACTGGAGGATGTCACCATGGCGACGGCACCGTGCTGCTGCTGCAGTATGAGGACTAGGTGGAATGCAGCCGGTCTCCCATGGCAACTGGTAGTATAGGATACGAACATCATGTCGCCCACTTTGAGCTGCCCCCCCCCCCCACATCCTCTCATTCTTTAAAATATCCTCACCTTTAACACCAGCATGTTGCTATGGTAACATGTTTCTGCACCTCATGCTACTAAGGGCAGTAAGATAATAATATAATTGTGCATGCTTCACAAGCATCTGAGGTGTTCGTAAACCTTCTGCATTTTGAGAAGACACACTGATGTCAGCACCTTGAGGTTCGCTCTGACCACACAACCCGGAAAGCCTCCGACTGCAGACAGATGTCAGTCAGGCTTTGATTTCACGCCAGTTATGAACTCAGCTGCATTCAAACACAGATAGCCATGACAGCAGAAGTTGTGCTTCCATTCTGCAAACCGGCTTTCACCACCCCCCAGCACAAACTTTAGCATCTCCATGTGCACAAGGCACATTCCAAGCCCAGGTGACAGAGGTGTTAATGCAAGTAATCAGTATGCGTTGGAGCTCAGGAAGCTCGTGAAGGTGTTCTGTAAGCAGCTCATAGATTTCTGGGGAACCATGCAAACAAGGAGGATGTATCGGACTTCAGGCCAGACAGTTTACTAATCTTCTCAAAAGCCTTTGAGGCTCTTTTTTGGAGTTGTGTGCACAGTTTTGATCATGAAGTTGCTTTTGTGAACCTAGACTTGTCCTGATAGCGGATGAAGTCCCATCATGAGCGTCGCCATTGAGAGCTAAAGCTTTACGATTTCAGGGTTTATGAAGTGTTCACTCCTTTTTTAGGAGTGCTGACTCTTGACGATCCCCCGTCTTCCTTGAAACAAACATTGACTGAGTCTGTGCAGAGATAGCAACAGGCACTTTCATCTTGCAGGGATTTTCTGTAAGAAATACAACACAATCAGATGAACACACAAATCAAGGCAAAATAATCAGTTTTCACCCCTCCCCCCACCCTGCAGAAATGTGTTCTAATTCAGTTCTGAGCTCCTCACATTTGAGGAACTATTAGATAAAGGGTTAACCGCTATAGTGGTTCCTTCCAAGTGAAACAGCAACAGAAAAATGGTTAACGTTTTCATTCAGTTGGACAGTAATGTTCTAAAATTTAATCAGAAATAAAGAACAAAACGTTGCTCACAAGTCTCATTTTTAGGTTGTGTCTACGTGCAAAACATACAAAAGTCCTGATGAGCTGCTCTGTCATTGTTAGACAAAAATATCCTTTCCGGATTGGTTTTTAAATTTTGATTGTTTCTTTGCACAAATGCACATTCTGATGAATTTATCTTGTGTCCCACCACAGCATATATGGCTGTCCACTGGCCAAAAAGAGGAAGACTTTGGACAAACAACCACTGGAACCAGCTGCCAAAAGACGGCCCTTCTTGTCTCCGCGCGCTGGTCAGGAAATAGACGAGAATGCCGGCAGCTTCAGCAGCTACCAGAATGACTCCATGAAGACTGGAGTGGAGGGAGAGGAGCGAAGGGAGGTAGCAGAGGAGGATGAGGAAGAGGATGAAGAAAAAGAGATAGATGAAGACGGAGAGGTGGAAGACGACTTCTCAGAGGATAATGAGGAGCAAGGGGATGAAGAGGAGGAGGAAGAAGAGGAGAGAGGAGACCTAAGAATAAGAGTTGAACACGAGGATGAAGAAGAGGTCAGAGGGCTGGATGAGGAGGATGACGTTGATGATGAGGAGGAACAGGAGGAGGAAGAGGAAGATGAAGAGCAGATGAACTGCCAGCAGAGTAAGTATGAAGCGGGCTGTGATGAAGTTTGTCACATGGGAGCTAGTGGGCTCCCAGATTTGATGTGAAGCTTCACTGAAAAACACACAAACAGTGACACTCCATGGGTCTTCCCTCATTTCTTTTTTCACCTGTTCCACAAGCAGATCAGAGCTGAAGGCCTCTTGTGTTGGACAGATTTTACTGTTACAATAGAGGTTTATGGATCTACAGACAGACTGAGTGTCTATTTGTATAAACCCCCTTTGTGTTTGAGGCTAAGCTTTATTTATGAAAATTATGTCTATATGTATTCCTTGTTGGACGGAAGAAAAGAAGTAAAAGATAGAGTGGCATGTAAGAGATGGGGGGTAAGGGGTTAGAATGGGGGAAATGGGGTTGATAATACAAACTTAAACTTCACTTAAACTTCACTCAAGGGCCCTGCTGGGACTTTGCAGTGTGAGGTGACAGAGCTAACCACTAGACCACCATGCAGCCTTTTTGTTCACAGACAAATAATCACAAAGTTCTACATTCCAAGACGTAGCAAACAGTTCTGCTGATATTTACCAGGGGTTAAAGGTCACAGAAAACTTCATCAAAACAAACAATCCAACATAAATCTTTCTGTTTAGATGTTTAACTTTTCACATAACTGAACAAAATGATGGTGAAAGGTTTAATGTATTGTCAGAGTGGATTATTAGGATGAATGAGCTTAAAGCACATTATTAATTTCTGCTGCATGACAGAGTCTAGTTGCTGTTCAGTAACAACATTTTTAAAGTATACTGTAGAATTTACATGTATAGATTGGAAAAAAATGGATTCTACACCAATGTTATCAAGATAATATTTGACAGTAAAAACAGGAAAAAGGATGGCGGCTCACCCAAATCACAACGAGAGAAACAAGTTTGACTTGGCTCAAACTCTGATAGACATCTACAAATATCCAAACATTAGATCTCAGCCACCAAGGCCAAGTGGGCCCCAGGTGGGTTTGTGCACCGTTTCCATGGTGGCCCCACCTGTGTTTGCCCACATTGGCTATGGGCACTCAGTGCTGTCCACCGAGCAGCTGGCTAGCACAGCGAGCCTCCAGCCCACTGACTTTCTATATTTGTATAGAAAGATCAACATGTAATGTGTAGTTAGTGTGGGGGGGGAAGGCGGTAAAGATAATCTATGATTGTCTCTTTTCTCGTCCTTGTCTTTAAGATGTGTTTTAGAAAATTAAATTTTTCTCACTGTTCGTTTCCAGTCATGAAGATGTGTGTAGTGTACTGAATATGTTAATGTAATGCGGTAGTCTTCGTGAAAGGAACAAATAAAAAGTAAAATAAATAAAATAAAATTTGGCTATAATAATTTATCTGTAGGTGTTTGGCCTCATTCATCCACTCTTTTCAGGGGACTGTAAGTCCCAGAAGCATTACTTTATCTGTTCAGTCCGATAATAGGAACAGGTCTGGTCAGAAACGTCATTGCTATCTGCACTGGAAACTTCAACCGTATCCTGAGGTCAACACTGGTCTCTGGGCTGTGGTGTAGATGCCCAATGTCCTGCCTGGGGTTCCTATCCCACATTGACAACTGCAGTGCTACGCCTAATTGCAAATGCTTGCTTTGCTGGATTCAGCGCAGAACATTTCTGCTATTGCTTATTATATAGTATTGTGGACGTATTACATGTACTCTGTTGCAGATTATCTTCCTGAGGACATATTTTGCTTCTGATTTAGAGCACCTGAAAAGCCTTCATTTTCAGTTTCCCTGTTTTCGTCTGCTGTCTTTGTCTGGAAGGTCTCCATGTTGTTCGGCCTTTACACCGTGGCACTGAGGAAAAAAAGAAAGGAAGAAGAGCTGGAGGTAGATGAAGATGCTGAGGTTCTCTTTGGGACTGAGATAAAGTCAGAGAGGCCAGACTGAGACAGTTCAGACATGACCAGGGGCGAGACAGTGAATCTATTGGTAGAAGGTCTAGAGGTCTAGAGGAAGACCAGAGGAGGTTTCTGGATGCAGTGAAGGAGGACATGAAGGTAGCTGGTGTTAGAGGAGAGGATGCAGAAGACAGGGTTAGATGGAGGAAGCTGATTGGCTGTGGTGACCCCTGAAGGGAAAAGCTGAAAGGAAAAGAAGAAGAAGTCTTGTCCTGAAAGTCAGTGCAGAGGGTGGTGAAACATTTTGGATGTATGATTCTGGGCTGCATGTTTATGTGAATAAACATAAGACAAGCAGCTATTATATTGAAGAGAACACAAGATAAAAGTGTTTGCTGACAGCATAATTATTGAAAACCAAGACTTTTGTCATCTTCCTCAGCAGAGCTTTTGAATCTACTGTGTGTTTATGCTGCAGACTGTATCCACATTTTCTTTTGCACCCATTTCACAAGATTTATGATTTCATGGTGAAGCGTGCTGGATGAAACATTTCTGGATGAAACATTTCTGGATGAAACATTTCTGGATGAAACATTGCTGACTAGGGATGCAGAAGCAAAACACAGCTTCAGATTCTTTTTCTCTGTCTTCCTGTCAGCAGTGAAACAGTTCAAACTCAACGGACAATCAAAGCTTGGTCCAGTTGAGAAGGACAACAACAACAACAGCTGCGGTCCTGGAAACAGCACTGGAGAGGACTATGAGAACTATGACGAGCTGGTCGCCAAGTCTCTGCTCAACCTTGGCAAGATTGCAGCAGATGCAGCCTACCAGGCCATGACGGAGTCAGAGATGAACAGCAACTCATCTAACAGCGCTGGGGAGGACGACGAAGATGATGCTAGTGAACAGGGGGACAGACAGGGTGAGCTGAGTGTGGACCTGGACAGTGATGTGGTCCGGGAAACCGTGGATTCTCTGAAGCTTTTGGCTCAGGGTCATGGCGCCATCCTACCTGAAGATGACTACCCAGATGCTGCCATGATGAATGATGGGAAACATGCAAATGGAGCACCTTGCATGAGGGTCAAGGCTCAGGACAGCGGAGAAGAGGTGTGTCTGAATAGTCTAGAGTGTCTGAGGAACCAGTGCTTTGATCTGGCCCGGAAACTGAGTGAGACCCAGCCTTCCGATCGGCCCGTCCTCCACTCCCTCCAAAACCAATCCATCAACCCAGCAGACCAACAGGGTGTGCATCACCTGAACAGGTTACCAGTCTTCTCATTTCTTCATTAACTCTAACTGCAACTTACTTTTAAGAAAATTTGACCTGAAAGCAAAAAAGAAAAGCTCTCAGCCATAGACTATTGGCAGTCAGTTCTTTGTACTTTGGTTTTTGTGTGACTGATTCACACACATTCACAATGATCAGATTATTATCTTTTCATGTTGGACATTTCTTCCTGACGCTATAACTTAATTCATTTATTTTTACCAGAAAGCTTTTATTGAGATTTAGAAGCAGTTTTTCTAGAAAGTCCAGGCCAAGAGGGAGGAGCCAATACAAACTACAGGTTACTTAACCAACAGATGTAAAAACAAACAGAAAGAGACAAACACTGTAAAAACATTTACATACCATGAACTCCAGCTCCAAAACTTGCAGTTTGTCCTTTTAAAGCTTTTTAAGAGTTCAACTCAGTTAGGTATGAACAGGTTTGCTGTGATCCTAGTTTCCAGTTAGTTCCCTCTCAGAAGTGTCAGCAGACGTTCTCCCTACAATGACAGTGTCACCAAGAGTAGATCTGAAAACTGCAGCCGCAATCCACAAAACCTTTAAATTATTGCTTTGTCTATAAGGATTTGATGATTTCTTTGGGTGTGTTACAGTGTGATGTGTGTAGTACAGTGAAGTGTAGTGTTACACATAAAAGTGGCTTACAGTGCATGTCACAGTACAAGTGTGCATTTAAGTAGAAAAATACACAATATTTTAATAAATAATAATATTTTGATTTAGGAGAATATCATCTTTTTTTTAGATTTTATTTTTTCATTTTTATCTTGTTCCAGTTATGTGTCAAATAGTTAAACATTCAGATTTAGTATTAAAAAATTAGTATTTTGTGAATTGTTTTCTCTAGGCACTCCAGCTTTTCCCCCACAGTCCAAAAACATGCCTCATAAATGACGGACTGACAGCAGGGCGTAACCCGCTTTTCCCCAACAGTAGCTAGGATAGGCTCCAGCAGCCCCTAGACACTGAAAGAGAACAAGCAGGTTTGGAAGATGGATGGATGGACTTTTGTAGATCTAACTTTTGCATTTCAAATAATATAAAACAACGTAAAGATTAGATTTAACTTTATTTTCATTGCACATGTATTAGCCAACAAAGTACAAGTCTCATAAAAACAATACAATCCTTTTATTAATCAATGAATGTAAGAGATCTGCATTTTCTTGGCATCTGATTCCATCTGTTAAAATTGCCTTCTTCTTCCTTAACTAATATAGTGATTCAAGAAACAACATTTGCCTTTTGTAATTTTTAGTGATTTCATTCTTTGTCTTTAAATATTTCCTCCGCCTTGCGACAGACTGGCGACCTGTCCAGGGTTTACCCCGCCTTCGCCCAACAGCAGCCGGGACAGGCTGTGGGTATTTGTCCCTGATAATCAGTCCGGAAAGAGAGATGCACGGCAGACAATCAGAGAAGATCTGTCCTTGTGCTTGATCCAAACACTGAGCTGTGAATGAACTGCAAAAATACATTTCTTTAGGAATAAAATAAACTTTTTATTTCTCGTTTTTAAATTTTCCTTTTCATCTTTATTAGGTATGACAGCAGCCATCAAAATGCACTGGAGGAGCCCAGACTTCTGGATCGTCGTTATTCAGACATGGTGAACTTAATGAAGCTTGAAGAACAGCTGAGCCCAGCCTCCAGAGGTTACCCAACCAGCCAAGACGGGGATGAGGACACCACATCCATAGCCTCCGACCACTCAGACGAGACCTTTGACATGGCCAAGGGAAACTTGTCCTTGCTGGAGAAGGCCATTGCTCTGGAATCAGAGAGGGCAAAGGTCATGAGGGACCGTATGGCCTCAGAACACTCAATGCCCCGCCGGGATCAGCATTACCACCGGAGCCACGGTGAGCACAGCCCCAGGCTGAGCAGCTCCGCTGAGGAGCGCAAGTCCAGGATGCAGCAAGATGGACTGAAGCGAGCATACTACCCTAAAGGTAGGATGGAAAGCCCACACACTGACCCTCTCTGTGTCAGTATTGATCCGAGCTCAGAGAGGAGGAAGGCTGGATACTTTCCTAACAATGGCTGATACTTTGGAAACTTCATCAAGCCAGCTAGGAGTTCTAGGAGAAACTCATAGGATGTATGTTGTACAGTTAGAGGATATCCAACACATAGGAGTATGAAAAGATGCCAGTTATACGTCTGTTGATGCAACGATAGCATCATGAATTCTGGGATATAAAAGCAGAAGCAAACAGACTTTGTTCAAAACAATGAACGCTTAGAATTTTTCAGTGTCTGTTTAGAATATTGCATTTGAATGAATGTTATTAAAAGTAAAAAGATGCTCTTTTAAACCATTCAATAAACCACAAACCTTTCTAGAAATGGTTCTCTAAGGTGGTTTCTGACACCACCTCAGAGTGGGGGGGTTGTTTTCTACTGTTGGGTTCTAGAGAATGGTGTCATCATGCGACAGCACAGCCATCAGGACGACACCACACTTGTCTGAGCTTCTCGCTTAAAATTTCCCTCCAGTTGAAACTTTTTTTGATACACGCATCAGTGTTCTTTTGAAGTTAGAGTGATATTATCCTTAATGGAATGTAAAGAATTTCATGCTGGGAAGAAGTGCTTGATAAAAATGAATATGACTGTCTGTCTGTTTACCCGTCTTTTCCTCTTTCCAGATTTTTCCAGAGGAGAAAAAAAGGAGAGCAAGTGTCCGACGCCTGGCTGTGATGGTACCGGTCACGTGACGGGCCTGTACCCTCATCACCGCAGCCTTTCTGGGTGCCCCCACAAAGACAGGGTCCCACCTGAGAGTAGGTCCAAGCTTGAGGTTACACTGCACGAAAACATACACACAACAAAAAACTGCAGAGAATCTAGCAAGTCATTTGAGCCGAAAGACTGAGCAGTTTTAGATGCAGGAGATAAACAGAAACTCTGGCAGCCTGAAACTTTCTCTGTCTATTTTTATGGGGGAAAAATCCAGAATAACAAAAGCTTTCCATTTGTTTCTCTATTTTTCAAAATGTTGGAAACATAAGTCCTGGTTGTTGACAGCCTCTGTTGTGCCAGTTCAACTTAAATAGTGGGCTAGCATGGAGGGTGGGAGAGGAGATGACTCATCGTCACATGATCCCAAAAACAGCCATCACATGTAAATATAGAGGATATTTGTTCTTGGAAAACCTGCTGCTGAACAGACACTGTGAAATCTGAAATTAGCTCATCAGAAAGCTCATTGTGGTAACTGACAGTCACTTTTAGAGGGCTTTACATTGCACTTAACCTTTGTGCTATCCTATGGGGTCCAGATGACCCCACCCTTACATTGACGTGTTCTGTCTACCATGACAAAGGTGGATAAGGGTGGAAAGATTTCATGTAATCCATGGACACCAGTGAAGATCACAAATCATTGAAGAAAAAAGGTTCAGAGCACTGTCTAGTGGGTCTAGATGACCCAACTCCCAATGATAAAGTGCCTAGGATAGCAGAAGGGTTACAGGATATATCTTTGGGATTGTGTGATCAGGTTGTGCACCCCCCCCCCCCCCCCTGACTGCAGGCTGAACCTTCTAGTGTTTGTTTCCTAAACAGGAGATTGTTGCTGAAATGACTTGTTAAATGACTCTCAGCCTTTGCGAATGCTGGGGTTTGTTGGACAGTCCACCATGACACATCAGTCCTGCATGACTCTATTTGCCGTTTGTCATTGTTGAAAGTCTTAAAAGGTATTTTTCCAGAAGATAAGCAGTGTTTGGCAGCATGTGCAGACACATCAGTTTAGTAAAATGCCAAACTTTGCAAATATGAAATGCTTTTTTCTTGCTGCCAGAAGCCTTAGAACCTTCAGAACCCGAGGTGCGAATGAGCATCTGTGTCCATGCTTGATTAACTTCACTGTAGCGTTAGGAAAGAGCTGCTTCTTTTCAGCCTCCTCCTTTCCTGCTCCTCTTCACTCTAAACCTCACAGCCCTGATTCCCCACTGCTGAGTGGCTAGCATGATTCCTCATTGGGCTGCTCCAGCCTGCAAACCTCACAAACGTGCATGAAAGACCCTGAAGAAATGTCGGAGGAAGACATTTTTACCAGGGAAAGAAAATCTGCCGCGTTGTCCCCCCCCAAGCATGCTGTGTTGGTCCTCGTGAGCAGTGTGAGCTGCTGTCAGAGGTGCAGATGTAACCGTGCATGCCTAACCGCCGAGCTGAACTCCCATGACTCTCCTGTCTGCTCTTAACCCTCACTGTCTCTCTCACCTTTTCTGTCTGTCCAAGTCCTTGCCATGTATGAAAATGTTTTAAAGTGCCCTACTCCCGGCTGCTCTGGACGGGGTCATGTCAATAGCAACAGGAATTCGCACCGCAGGTGAGTGTGTGGCCTTCACCTGGGGTGCTGTAAGCTGCAGGAGGAGTGGGTGAGCAGGTTTTTTCTTCCAGCTCTGAAAGTCTGACTGTTTGAGGAGAACCAAACAGCTCCAGATTCTCCTGCACTCAAACAGACCTGAAACAGGCACCCGGCCACATCCCAGTGTTAAAGCCAAAAAGAAGGGCGCACGGTTGTGGGCGGGGATCCTAAAGCCCCAGACGCTCCCCAGATTGATGTTTGTTTCAGCACTTTGTGGCATAAATGCACTCAAACAGTCAAATGGCCTAAAGAAAGATGGTAGCTTGTTGTCCTTCAAAGCTTTGAAGATTTGCACAAAGAATGTTACAGTTGATAAAATAAAAGTAGTCTGAAAGTATATCAGGGATAAAGAAAACTGTCAGGACACTGGTTAAATATATTGCATAAAAACATGAAATATGAAACTTTTTTTCAAAGTTAATATTACAGAAAGTGTCTTTATACTGTTAGGTTAAAAATAAGATTTGAATTGACATTTTTGCCACAAAGGTGAATCTAGAATCGCATAAAAAAGAATAAGAGAGTTTGATGTAAATCTTTTACATGATGAAGTGACAACAGTTTTACTATGCATTTACATTTTAGCAGTAAAGGTGTTTTAAAGGCTGTGAGAGGAATCTTGTGTTTTATTGTTAATTCTTTGAAAGTAGTGAAAAATATTTTAACACAGCTGAAAAAATCTGATGTTTTTAAAATGCCTAAACAAATGTAGAGCAAAAGAGATGAGCTCATCCCCACTCACAGCAGGGGGGGGGGGGGTTCCCTGTCCAACAACTGCAGGGTTTCAACCAGCTGAACAGATGTTAGAGTGGTAGATGCTGTATGACTCTTCAGCATTTTGACTGAAAGTCAAGCTTTGGTCTGAAGCTGTGGGGATCCTTGTGGAGCTGCAGAGATGTAAGAACTGCAAACACAAATATTCAGCTTCTAAAATAGCTTCTAAATAGCAGGATATGTTAATGCCACATCAACAGACAACAGCTGTCCGACTGAGATCCAAAACACTTATACTACCGGCATTAGCAAAGGACAAAAAGAAAAGAGACCCATAGTTTTTTTGGCAGATATAAATGAAGATTCAAACTCTGGAGCTTGTGCATTTCCACTAACTATGAACCGCTTCTTAGATAATTGATAAATAATCAACAAGCATGTCAACAAATTTTTTTCCATTTTCCATTCTGTGCCCAAAAGTGATCCTGCCTTTTCTTGACCCTGATGCTAATAGTCTGGTTCCCCGACCAAAATGTTTGAACTTCCTTGACGTCGACAGAAAGACAGAAAGGTTTACGTCAGGTGATGAGGACAGTTTTCAATGAGATTCTTCTGACGCCAAAAAAGGAGTCTCTGTTATCGCCATCTACAGTTGGGAGGAAAGATTCACTTTTTTGAACAGGCAGAGATGAAATGTACATGATGAAAATGCACACGCATACACGCTTGCACATACAATTACATGCATACAAACATAGACAAACTCACACCCACACAAACTCAGACAAACGCTTAAGGTGTGTTATTCAGCACAGATCCTTTGGGATAATGAACAAGCAAAATACCAGCTAGCAGTGTAGCTCATGTTTGCTAGCAGTTCACAGCCTTTCTATCTGCTAGTCTCCATAGAAACATCTTCACAGCAGCAGGATTCAGCACATTCACACACTGCGTCTCCCTTGGGTTGACTGTGGAGTTCAAAGGACAAGCAGATCTAACTGTGCAGCAACCAATTAGGGAAACAACAGGAAGGGCAGGAACGTGTGCTGGTGGATGAGACATTTTCCTTCAGCAAAGAAAAGTTGAGTCTGTCAGGGATAATTTTCCACTTTTCATTTCGGGAAAACTGCTTGAGTGAGGAATGACTTTCAGTTTCAGTTTTTTATTTCAAAATAATTGTCTCAGTGAGATGAGTTTTGCTGGTTCCAGCTTTCCCTTTCAGAAAAAAAGTAGTAAGTGAAAGAAAAAATAGTTTTTGAAAGCTTTCTAATCAAAACCTGTCAGTGAAGGATGATTGTCAGCCTTTAGTTTTCCTTCAGTTGGATGACTGTTAGAAGGTCAGAAAGTCAGAAGATCTGTCGTTGTAGATCTAGAGTAGGGCTGGCCGACCCTGGTCCTCAAGAGTCTAAATCCTACCTGTTTCCCAGTTCTCCCTAAGCAGCTTGCTGCTGATTAGGTGACTCAAGTAATTCCACATCCTGAATGACAGAACACACCTGGTTAAGGTTTTCAGCATCAAGCAGTCCAAGGAGAGCTGAAAAACAGACTGGGGTTTGGCTTTTGATGACCAGGGTTAGCCAGCCCTGATCTAGAGAAAGTCTGGCAGAATCCAGAGAGAGGAGCTGTGGTTTGGATGAGGAAGTCTGGAGTGACAGAGAAGAATGTTTGTTCAGGACATGGATGAGAGCTGGATGACAGTGGTGAGATGTTCTGCAGGTGGGACAGAGCAGGTTAAGAGATGGGACTCCACCAAGGATCCGCTCCTTCTTGTTTGCTGTGCTGATGGGCAGACTGACAGATGAGGTTAGACAGGAATCTCTGTAGATCATGATGTTTGCAGTTGACATAGTGATCTGTAGTGAGAGCAGAAAGCAGGTGGAGGATCATCTAGAGAGGTGGAGGTTTGCTCTAGAAAGGAGAGGAATGAAGGTCAGCTGCAGTAATTCGGAGAATCTGTGTGTGAATGAGAGGAACTGAAGAGGAACAGTGATGTTACAGGAAGCAGAGGTGGAGAAGGTGGAGGACTAAGTTCTTAGTCAACAGTCCAAAACAACAGAAGGTGTAGAAAATAGATGAAGAAGCATCTGCATACAGGAGAGAACAGGTTAAGGAATGTTTGAGGTTTGAGATGTGACCAAAGAATGTCATTAAGATTGAAAGGAAAGGTGTAGAAGACTGTGGTGAGAGCATCCATGTTGTTCTCTGATGCAGAGACAGGAGGCAGAGCTGGAGGAAGCAGAGATGAAGATGTTGAGGTTCTCTTTGGGAGAAACCAGGATGGATCAGGAATGAGTCCATCAGAGGAACAGATCATGGTGGATGTTCTAGAGATAAATGCAGGGAAGCAGATGGAGATGATTGGAGACTTTCAGAGGAGGAACAGTGATGATGTTGGAAAAAGGATGCTGAGGTTGGAGCTAGCAGGAAAAAGACCGAAGAGGAGGTTCATGGATGTAGAGAAGGAGGACACGAGGGTGCTTGGTTGGTGGGAGTGAGGATTAGGATTAGATAGAGGAGGAGGATTTGCTGTGGCAACTACTAAAGGGACCAGCTGAAAAACTCAGAAAACACAGTGTGTGTATGAACAATAGTACATCTATGAGAGTCATTCTGACTTTTTCTAAGGTTAGGTTTCATTGGCCTGAGCCGTGTTTTGGGTTCATGTCTAACCAAGCCCTCCTCTGTCCTGTTATTGCCAGTTTGTCAGGTTGTCCCATTGCTGCTGCAGAGAAGATGGCAAAGGTGCATGAAAAGAGTCACTCAGCTGACAGCAGCAAGACCAACCAGACATCAGACCGGGTCCTCAGGTATGGTCCACTCAGTGTGCCCATATGAAATACCATCAACACAGGCCCAGAGAGTCACACAGGAGCTCCTCTCACTAAAATGTGTGTCCTCTGCACACAGCACTATGGGAAAGATGGAGGGATGAATACAAGCTTATTTTCAGAAAAGATGTGGCATTTATGTGTTTTCGGTGGAATGCTCCATCCCTCCATCCATCCATCCATCCATCCGTCCGTCCGTCCGTCCGTCCGTCCGTCCGTCCATCCATCCATCCATCCATCCATCCATCCATCCATCCATCCATCCATCCATCCATCCATCCCATCATCCATCCCTCCATCCATCCATCCCTCCATCCCTCCATCCATCCATCCATCCATCCATCTATCCATCCTTCCATCCATCCATCCATCCATCCATCCATCCATCCTCTAAGCCTGCTGAATTCTTTTGTGGTCACGAGGTTGTTGCTACTGTTAGACTCTTGGGTGAAAGTGGAGTTATCCAAGCTACTGTTGGGCAAAGCCCGGGTTCACCCTGGATGGTTTGCCAGTTCATCACAGCAAATTGCAATAATAACGTATTTGACAAGAAAACACAAGTTAGGTTAGCTTATTTGGTGGATAAAAGTGCAGCATTTCTTACTGTCTACTTTTAAACAGTGGTGAGTATTGGCAAGAGTCTACGATACGATATGTATCTCAATACATCTCAAGTGTCACTCGTTCTCTTCTGGAGCTCGCTACAAAGCACCATAATCCATGTTTTTATCTGGTACCGCCTGCACCATGGCACAGAGTTTCAGTTTGGTATCATCCAAAGCAAAAACTAAGTAGTACATGTCTCATAACAACAAAAACTGCAAGGCTGACTGAACATTTAGTATTTAACACAAATCGATTCTCACGAGATCTTGTTGTTTTGGTGCAATGTTGAGCTGCTCAAAATCGATTTTCCCCTACACCCCTACTTTTTAAAGTCATCCCTGTTCTTTTGTGAAATAGCTGTGGCTTTTAAAGTTTTGTTATTTTCCTTGTACTGAAATTTTAGAAGTGCTTTTAACTTTAACATACACAGAAGAGCAAAAGGACCCAAGATGACATTTTTGCATTTTGTTACAGATGTTTTATGACCTAACAATGTTTGTGAATTTTTGAGAAATTTAAAAATGTTAGCATTTTAAAAGCTAGACGCCCCACTCCAATCACATTTTGACCTATTTCCCACATTTTCCAGTGGTCTTATAATTATGATTATGCTTTATTTATTTATTTCCAAAATCAAAAAAACCTGTGTCGTTTTTTGGACATATTTATTTCTGAGTTGTGGGCGGGACTGTTGACATAGTATGCCTGCCTTCATTTCCCGCAAGCTTACAGCCCTAACAAAACGTTCGTGCTGTAACTGTACAGTTCTGATCCAGATTCCAGCTCAGGCGAGGAAAACAAAGACGTTCATGGATCTATTTGTCTGACAGATCAGAATAGAGCAGAGCAGGGAGACTTTGGTTTACTGGTCATAGTTTGTAACATCTAGAAGCTTTTACAAACAGCATTTTATTCTTCTGCTCCTAATTTTCAATGATTTGAATAAAGAAATACTCAGAAACACAACTTTAAGCTTAATTTTCTTTATATGTTCTCCTTCATGAGAAAAATGCTACAGTAACACGTTTAAAAAACGCCGAAACAAAATCACATTTTTATTGGAGTGGGTCTTTATAATAGAGACTGTATCTTTCCCATCATCCAGGTGTGATCATTCACATCAAGAGGTGATGCTAAATGGTAACAACTACTAGGAGTGGCCTTTATAAAGGATTCATTATTTTGAATCAATCTTTTCTTACAAGATCTGATGTCAAATCATTAAATTCTTAAATCAATTTTTCTTAAAAGCCGTTCCTAGTTTATTCAGTGAAACGCAGCTTTACAATTAGTTTCTAATGTAAATCTATTTTTTCATGAGCAAAAATTCCACCTTTGTTCTATTTACGGTAATAATAACATATATTTTATTCATAACGTGTGTTTAAAGACTCTCATGATAAATAGTACACACGGATCAAGATGTTTTTCAAAGTAACTTTGAAAAATAAAGTGATAATTAACAAACTGGAAATCTGAACTTCTGACACCTCAATCAGCAAACCCTGACCAAACTGCTCTGATGAAGAGTCTGACTTCTCCTGTTAGAGATGCTGCAGAGGACCTGCACCTTCTAGTTTGTTTAGAAAAAGATTGATAGTTCTTTACGCCAAAATCAGGATGCTGAGCACTCAATCCCAGCATCTTTTGCCTTTGGTTACTTTTCCAGGCCAATGTGTTTCGTTAAGCAGCTGGAGATTCCTCAATATGGCTACAAGAACAACGTTCCCACCAGCACACCACGGTCCAACCTGACGAAGGAGCTAGAGAAATACTCCAAGACCAGCTACGACTACGGGGGCTACGACGCCCAGCAGGGAAGCTACGGCAAGAGAGGCTCAACAACCAAGTCCCAACACGGGCGTGACCCCTCCCCAAAGGGATACGACGGTATGTACACGTGACACAATACTTCACACTCTAAGGATCCTAAAGTTTGACTTTGGAAATATTAGTATTAGTTTCTGGAGTAGTCTTGTATTTTTGAAAGATTGGTAGTCAAAAAATATTTCACATGGAAATGTGTAAAGTAAATATTAGTAAAGGTTTAAACCCATAGAATGCATAGATTGTTGTGTTGAACTGTGAAGTTTGTTCTGACCTCACGTCATGAGCCAGCTGTCAGAGGACTCACGTGGGCTGTGTGGGGTGTAGATGGAGGGGGCTGTGAAGCAACGCACTTCCAAACTTCTGATTTCTTGCTACACAACTTTCACACAGCAGCTTCTCCGCCTGTCTGCATGCTTCATATTCAATGCTTCTGTGAGGGATGGGAGAAATGCTGCTGCAAAGCTGACAAGAACAGGCTCAGACTCCACCCACCCCCTGCAGTTTCCACCTTCCTATGAAGAACGTTATTTTTGGTGACCCCCACCAAGTTCATCCACCTGATGCCTGGTCAAATGATCTTTCAGACACGATACTCTGCAGGTTTCCTTTTACTGAGAGAGATAATAACATCTGAAAATGAAGTAGATTTGGCATGAAAAAGAACTTTTCTTGGACAATAAGCATTTAACAATGTTCTGTTTTTTCAGTGAAGCTGCTGTGCACAGAGACAGTAGTTTAGTGTGGATCTGACCTTTGCATGTGTCTGTGGATCTCATCTCATGTTGGTGGTGCAGCAGACTGTCTGACTGGCTCCACCTCATGCTCAGCGTGCATGTGTGTGTTTTTTCTTGCAGCAAAGCGCTATGGAAAGACAAGCCCTGCCAGCAGCACCACCAGCAGCTACGCCCCCAGCAGCAGCAGCCTGAGCTGTGGGGGAGGAGGGGGTGGAGGGGGCAGTAGTGCCAGCAGCACCTGCAGCAAGAGCAGCTTTGACTACACCCATGACATGGAGGCGGCCCACATGGCAGCTACAGCCATCCTCAACCTGTCCACCAGGTGTCGAGAGCTCCCAAATGCCTTGGGGGGGAAGCCTCAGGACCTGCTTTCACAGGTGGGGGGCTAGAAGTGGTGTAATTTTAGAAACACATTAAAACATTTCAGGGTAAGTGGTCTGCTCTTGTATGGTCATTGTCTACCTGTTGGTGTTCAAAACACTTTTACACCGCTGCTCATTCTTTCATTTACACACATTCAAACACCTATTTGGTGGCGGCCTGCCGCTTACCCATCAGGTGTCACCCCGTCGGGGTTAAGTGTCTCCCCCAGAGACACTGTGACAGCTGACTGAGGTAGCCAGAGATTGAACAACCAACTCTTGAGCTGCTAAAGACTGATCTGCCTCGGATCCTTAGCCACGGTTGGGTAAATGACAGTTCTTCAAATACAGACTTCTGCACACCTCTGAACATTGTGGTCATATGTCACACAATTCAGATCATTTTCATGATTCCATGTTGATTTAAAAAGGGGGGGTGATCTGTATTTCATTCACTCTGACCAGAAGATTTTATTAGACATCAGGCTTTTTAAAAAGAAGAATCTTCATGTGTGCAGATGTTTGAAGCTCTGGTCTATCATAACTCTTCCACTCATGAAAGCAGCACTCCCCACTCTTTTTAGTGCAAGCCCCGCCTCCTTTCTACTGGCAGGTGCAGGAAGCAGAGGTTGTGTCCTAACAGGACAGCAAGATGTGCATTTCCATGATGCTTTGTTCATGTTCAGGCCTGGTTATTGCAAAACTGAAATTGAATTAATATTTGATCAAATGGTCAATTTAATATTTTCTAAGTTTGAATAGTTAAGCTGTGAAATGTGTCAAAGGACTATCTCATAATTACTGGCCTTGCAGGTTAGGTGGGGTTGGGGTTAGTGTTAGGTGGGGGTTAGTGATTTTCTTGCTGATCAGCATTGATTATATGAATGTTTCAGGGTGTTGGATTGGGTGGTTCCTTCAAAAGAAGTGGCCACACTTACCTGTTTCATGTTCAATTCAATTCAATTCAGCTTTATTCATATAGCCCAAATTGACAACAACAGTCGTCTCAATGGGCTTTGTACCATAATTGTCAGGTAAACATACAATCAAAAAGGATCATAAATGCATAGAATTCAATAGGATAATTGTGAACTTTAACTAAACAGACTAAACTAAACTGGCATCCCTGCCCTTAGACCTTCCTTAGAGGTAAGGAAAAACTCATGTTCAGCATGAAACATATAAAATTTGCTGGTTTCAGGCTTGATATCCCCTCCAAAGTCACACCTAAGTGTGTTTCCCTCACAACTTAAATAGCATCAAACTGTGAAATCTGATGATCCGTTTATGGTCAGCTGAGCGGCTGCTCTGACAAACCGGGTCAGACTTTCTGATCTGGCTGCTGTGGTTCTTCTAAACCACATGTGTCAAAGTAGACAAAGTAGACATCCGGCCCACCAGATCATTTCATATTATTGTTATTAATGAAATGTGGCGTTGATTAAAAAATCAACTGCAGATCCCACAATGCAGCGCTTTAGCTGCTCTGGTGAAGGCTAGTCAGAACGTTGGTTCTGAAAACAGAGAAATGGAGGCAGAATAGATGTTACTGACATCACTGGTAAACCCCTTGTGTCTCATTTGTGAGGAGCTAATGTGGCTGTAATGAAAGAATAGAATCTGAGACGGCGCTATGAGACAAACATCAAATACACACTTTGCTGAGACGCTGAGCACACAGAGAAGGAATTCTGAGGTGCTTCACCACCCGTTTGCTGCTGATGTGGAAACTGCACCTGTGCAGATTCAGATAAAGCTGATGGAGCTGCAGAGTTTTGACACACTTGAGGTAAAGTTCGACACTGCAGGACAGTGTTATTCTCTCCATTCCTGCAGAAATGCCCCAGCTCCGTCTACATACGGCCCCAACTTTCTGCATGTTTGGATGCACCTTTCTGTGAGAGAAGCTCTTCTCAGTGATGAAGACTAACTAAACAGCAGCAACACAGAACCTCACAGATGCCGGACGTTCAGCTCTGTTCAAACGACACAAGAGTAAAGAAAACAGAATTAGATTCATTACTAAAAAGCACAAATTCACATTTCCAGGTGTAGTTTGTTTTGTTAAGAAGCATTTTCCTATTTTTAATTTGTGTAACTTTGCCAGGATTTATTTTTATGGAGAGAAATGATATTTAAGATTAAATTGATTTATTCTGGAATAATATTTTCTGTCTATTTTTATTCATATTTATGCATAGAAAAGTAACGTTTTAAAAGTTTAGATTTAGTGTGTTCAACAAGTTTATCCTTCACTGCGTTTTGGATTACGGCCCCCTGAGCTACTGAGTTTGACACCCCTGTTCTGGAAAACCATGAACCCTCATTTGCTTCCAACAAACCTGCGCCACAGAAAACCCATCAATCTATCTTCAGAACCCGCTGAACCCTCCTCAGGGTCACAGGGTTGCTGGAGCCTATACGTACTGTTGGGTGAAGGCTGGCTACACCCTGGGGAGATCAGTCAGAGAAAAGTCTGAACATGGCTTCAAACATAAAACCAGACAGTGTTTTATCTGGATGGAGGGGGGGGGGGGGAATTAAGGAAATAGAAGCAGCACGAACCTGGTTTTCTGCCAGGAAGATCAGTCACTCAAACTTTATGAGCAAACGTCAAATAAATAACAATAAAGCACCCCCACTGCTTTCAGTATGATTGTTAAATGCTAAACTTGTCTAACAGAGTCCGGTTGGTGATCTGGATGATGGAAGTGAGATGGACCTGGAGGGTCAGCCTGGTGGTCCGGAGGGCAGCGGGACAGTGCTGACGCCGCTGCAGCCAATGTCGCCGCAGCGCCACGCTCTGCTCAGCAGCCGCTGCTATCAGCTGAGCGACAGCGACTGCTGGGACCTGCCGGTGGACTACACCAAAATGAAGCGGCTGGGGGACGAGCACAAGGAGGTGAGGGGTGGGGTTTCTATACTCCCAAGTAAATAAGACATAAACTGACTGTAGATGTCATTATTCTGTGAAGACTTAACTGAGCCTCTTTGGTTAACCTCCCCATTCCCTCCCCTCCCCCACAGTCTATAGAGCACAGATGAGTTTGCGCCAAGCAGAGGTGTGGGTGTCATGATATGGGCAGGGTCAATGTGTTTAGAAGTCTCTCTAGTCACGGCTCCAGCAGGATTTTGTGTTGTTATTGCATCTCCTGTTAAGGTTTGTGAACCTTTCATTTTCAGTAATGCGCTGCAGTCTGCTTGCTTCTCCTCTATGCTCCAGAGTGACGAGCTGGATCCCTTCCAGGAGCTGCTGGAGGAGCAGCGTTACCCGGCAGAGGTGACCACGCCCAGCTCCAAACACCACAAATACTCCCCCTGCAAGGAGAGCAAGAAAGAGCTCATCACGTAAGCTGGAAATCAGTGTAATGAGAAAAATGGTTGTCTTCTGTAGCGGGCAGCAACAAACACCTCTGCTGTCTCAGCAGCTCCCGCTGCAGACTCAGGTTTGTGTTCTCGTATCCACACCTGTAGCTCAGGTGAAAGCATCCTCAAGTATTACTGCAAAATGATCAGTTCACCGATTTCATCAGCAGTTTTACCTGTTGGCTGGGTCCACTTCAAGTAGAGCCCTTTGAGCCTGGCATGAAGCTCTCTTGGGCTTTCATCAATATTCATATCCAGAGAACGACATTTTTGTCTGTATTTCTCTGGGTTGATGTCAAACTTTGACAGAAATCACAGTTTTAGCATCCTCAGTATCCATTTGTACATATATGGAAAACCCATTCTCTCTTATCCACTGACAAGCTAGTGCGATTTGTTCAAATGTGATTAGATAATGTTCCACATCACCATTGTCTGAATTTTTCTAGTTGAGGCTCATACAGACGGGACTGACCTGATGGTTGGCGTGTTGGATCGTCAGCCACATTACATTACATGAGGAATGTCAGCAGTCTCCAGAGGTCCCCGGTTGGAAAGTTCAGGCTCTGGTAAAACCAGTTCAGGTGTTGAGGTGGTACATGCCTGAACTTCCAATCGTAGAAGTTGAAACTGGTGCTGGAGTGCTCTGAATCACTTTTCTTCCATTTGCCTGGCATTTCTGGCTTCCTGCTGACTCATGTGAGAAGGAAAGATGGAGACCAGGTCTGCAACACTTGGCTTGCTACCTGTGTCCTCAGAGCTGTCCAACCCTCCAGAAGCTCCATTTTCCTCCTGATCCTCATCTGACTGCTCCTGTGTCATTTTAGGGGTAATGGGCCATCCTTGACTCTCTCATATTTCATCCACTTTTCTATTTTTTTTTACTTGTCCTGTCCAACAGCTGAGCAAGCAGATCAGAGCTGAGTGGCTCTTGTATTGGACAGATTTTACCGTTACAATAGAGATTTATGGATCGTCAGACAGACTGAGTGTAGTTGTGTAAACCGCTTTTGTATTTGAGGCTAAGCTTTATTTAAGAAAATTATATTTGTATGCATTCTTTGTTGGACCGGACTGAAAAAAGAAACAAAAGAGGAGAGAAAGAAACAGAGTGGGATGTCAGAGATGGGGGATAAGGGGTTAGAGTGGGGGGGGGGGAGTCGGTATCACAAAGTTAAAACATAAAAGTGTCATAAGTAAATTAAATTACATAAGTTCACACAGCAACAAAACAAACAAAAAAATAGTCTGCACACAACTATTTACAGGTTAGAAGTATAATCATGCATCAGTGATTAAAGATTTATCCCCCATGATTTCTGCAGATAGACAGGTAAACACAATATTCCCATTACCGATATTCATGAGGAGGGGTGTAGAAAAAGAGAAAACAATACCCATGCTCGTATTTGTGCAAAGGTGGATAAGCAGGTGGGTTGAATGAATGTGTGCCTCTTAGAGTGAACCTTGATCACACTGAACGCTCCAGCAAAGGCAGGAGGCCCCCCACCCCCCACCCCAAGGCTAGGGGAAGACAGCGCAGCAACCCGGCCGATCCAGGCATCCAAGAGCCCCCCCGTCAGACAAAGGTCCAGGAGCAACCACCCTTCCGTTCACCAGACCCCCACCACAGAAACGGAGAAGGAGATGTCCACTATTCTGCATAACTCAAAGTCCAAGAGGATGAAGAATTAAAAAAGGGGGAAAGAACAAAAAAAAACAGAGAAAAAAACCTGGGCTCAGGGTGGGCTTAAATCACTCTGACACCTTTTGTCAGGGTCCACTCAGGTGAGATTGAGACACACGACAAAAAAAATTGTTCAAATTAGAGGTTTTATTTCACCCAACACAAAAATGGCATGACCATAAATTAAAATGGGACCATAAATTAAAATAAACTATGTAGCCACTAGGGGGCCCGAGTCTGAGCCCCTCTGCGCCGGTCCCTAAAGGACAGTGTTGTGTCAAGAAGGGTATCCTGAGGATAAACCTGCTCTTATGGTCAGAAATGACAAACATAGGCTGGAGTTTTCTTCATGAACATCATTCCCTGGATGTCTGTGTTCAACTGTCACTATGGGAAAAAGTCTACTGGACAAACCTAATCAACTCTGAATTTGTAGTAATCTTTCCTTTATTAACTCTCATTTAGAAACGTCATGACTTTATGTTTATTGGTTATTAGTAGGTTTCGATTGATATTTTGTTATGTTTTCAAACTTAGATCAGTCATGTCATGGTCATGAAGAAAAAGACATGATGACTGTTGTGAAGCATTTTCATTGTCTGCTTGGTCCGGTCTGATCCAGAGCTGGTTTCCTCTGATGTCCTCCTGGTCTGGCAGGTGGTGTAGTAAAACGGTAAAGTGGTGAAGTGGGATACTGAGGAGCCACAGGAGCTTCTTCAGAGGTTAGAGTCAGAGGACCAGAGGGGCTCAGCGCTTTTTTTCTTGCTTTTTTCCATCCTGATCAGAGCTCATTTGGGCATAGTTCATTACCATGGATCCTGTCCCAGAGACCAGGACACCTGAAAAAGTTTTATGAATATGCAGAAAAGTGTCTGCAAACTGAGCTAAAGGTTGGTGTCTTTTTGCAGCCTGTCCAGTTGTCAGTTGATCGACAAAAATATCCGCAACATGTTGCCAACCAACTCCCAGGAGCTGCGGTGAGTCTGAAACCAACACACAGAGAAAAACAAAACGCATCCTGAATTCAGACACTTATCTTCTCCCTCTGTCCTTCTCTGGGATTCAGGTGTCCAACTCCGGGCTGCGATGGCTCAGGACACATCACTGGAAACTACGCTTCTCACAGGAGGTGCAGAAACCCTCACCTGCAGCCTCAGTGATGACCCAGTCCATGTTTGTCTGACCCTGACCTCTCTTTGTCTTAGTCTGTCTGGATGTCCACGGGCAAAAAAGAGCGGCATTAAAATCCTGCAAAGCAAAGAGGACAAGGACGAGCAGGAGCCAATCAAGTGAGAGGTTCACACTTGCTGACGGTGTTCAGGCTCTACTGTGGGGTTGGAGGCGCTGACCTGCAACCCCCTACCTCAGTTAACACTGGATCAGACCATCCCCAGATCTGTGTGGAGAAGCAACAATAACCTTCAGTTTTACCAAAGAAATATTAGTCCTAATCAAACGTCTTACATTCTTGGACACAGTGGATTAAGAGACCAAAAATGCTGAACATTGTTGTTTCAAATGCTTCCAGATTTATGACCTTTTTAAGTGAAAATGTTGTCATTCTCTCTCTGCAAAGCATTTGTCACAGTGTTTTAGATCCAGTTTAATATTTGACTGGAGATTAGACAAAGCCAGTAAGGTCTTTTAGGAGTCTCACTTTCGCTCCCTTGGCTCAGGTGTCCGGTTCCTGGCTGTGATGGACAGGGTCACGTGACAGGAAAGTACGCCTCTCACCGCAGTGCATCAGGATGCCCCCTGGCTGCAAAGAGGCAGAAAGACAGCTACGTTAATGGCTCTCAGTTTGTGTGGAAATCTGGGAAGACAGATGGGATGACATGTCCAACTCCAGGCTGCGACGGCTCTGGACACGTCAGCGGGAGCTTCCTGACCCACCGGAGGTGACCTGTCCAGATTCAGACACCTTTCCTTCTTTTGACTGAAACAAGGAGAAGAAGAAAAATGCCATTCAGTAGATTTAAATGTGCATAAAAACTTCTGAATTAGGTTTAAGTCTAAATCAAAACTGAAATAAGTGTATTAAATATTGGGAGGAGTTGATTTATGAAACGTTTCGGGGTGGAAACAAGAGGATGAGGAATAAAAGGAACTTTTGTCTTCCAGTCTGTCCGGCTGTCCTCGTGCCACCTCAGCCATGAAGAAATCCAGGCTGAGCGGCGTGGAGATGCTGACAATCAAGCAAAGAGCAAGCAAAGGTCATTTTGTGCTCCGGACTGGACTTGCAGAAACAGAAGGGTGGCAGTGACCGACCTTTGTCCTGTTTGTTTCAGGCATTGAAAACGACGAGGAAATCAAACAGCTTGACGAAGAAATCAAAGATCTGAATGAGTCCAACAATCAAGTGGAGTCAGACATGATCAAACTGAGGACACAGGCAAGAAGAGGGGGGGCTAGTTCTGAACTCATGAAGCATGAGTGTCTGTGGGCGGACCAGTGAACAGATCTGCAGATTGGAAGCTCTGATGCGTCTGCAGGAACTGCTCACACCAAACTATTCCAGACTGTAGTTCATTTCTTCATTTTCATTTTTGTCCTTCATCCTCAGTTCCTGTGCCCTTCCTGGTTGTTTCATGTTTAGGATCTGAATTCAAACAAAGTAAAAAGAGTCACAAAGAGTTTGTTTTTCTCATTTTCCATACCGGCCACTATTGTGACTTCTGCGGTTGTCCAGGATTTAGTTTAAAGGTGGAGAGGAAGAAATGTTGAATCTTCCAATCCAGCATCAAACCTGCTGATCTTAAGATTGAGTTGCTTCTTTTACCCTGAGAAAAGTCTTCGTTTCATGTCTGACACAAGTCGAAACGTTTTTGGAAACGTTCAGTCTGTTAATAACATGCTCAAAGTTTCCTTTAAGCTGTCTTTTTCTTTCACCTTCACCAGGTTTAAACATGAAAAGTCCTTGTTATCTTGCAGATCACCACCATGGAGACCAACCTGAAGTCCATGGAGGAGGAGAACAAGGCCGTGGAGCAGCAGAACGACTCGCTGCTGCATGAGCTCGCCAACCTCAGCCAGTCCCTCATCAACAGCCTGGCCAACATCCAGCTGCCGCACATGGTGAGCCCACAGTCCGGCAGCACCAGGGGGGGCAGGAATTCACATCAGTTCATTTCTCAATTTGCCATAAACAAAGCTTCACTCTACATCCTCCAGGAAAAAGGACCCAGAAAAGGAAATACTTGTAGGATTGTCTTAACAAAATGTTTGGGTGAGATTGAAGAAGATAACTGCCAAATGTTTCAGCTTGTGCCAACCAAAGGAAGACTGTTTTCATTCATTTCAGCTTCTTCCTTTACGTTAATAAATGAAAGAAATGGTAGAAAGTGCACTGATGTTCCTGCAGTGACTAGAATGAAAAAAACATTTTCTTTCCACTCGACAGACTTTTCTGTTTCAAACTGCTGAGTTTCTGTGTGTGAGAATCTCTGACCATCTTTCAAGGGGCTGTGTTTGCAGTAGAGTGTTGTGGTGCAGTCAGTCTGTCATCTTTCATTTTTGTTTTCAATGTGTGTACCTTTGGCTGAAGGGGGAGGTGTTTTTTCAACGACACTCTTCATCTGCTTCTTTCTGTTGTCACCTCCTCTTTCTCAGAGGCTCATGCTTCTTCTGTGCTTCCAACACCTCACAGACTGCCCTCTCGCGCTTTGGTGACGTGCTCATGGCTGTTTTGACATCATTTGGGATGGAGACTTGGGTCAGTTATATTAGGGTTGACTTTGCTGATAATTTCATGCCAGTGCAAGAAAGCATGAGGATCCTGCTCTCTTTAACGCAGGAGAAACCTTGTAAAAACTCGCCCAGAGCTCTGTTCACACTGCATCCCTTGGATCCAGAAAGTTTGATGTGAATCTCTGATTCAACATCACAACAGTTACCACACAAGGTTTTGATGCAAAAAGGTCAATCTATGGTGGCTGAGAGAGCTCAACTCACCGCAAATGACAAAAACAAGCACGTTGGAAAACAAATGCCTGGAACATTTTGACAGTACACTGCTGCAACTCTTTTCTTCAGAGTTTGTCTGCATATTCTCACCATACGCAGCGTGAGCAGAAACATACACAAAGCACAGAGGAGGGAAACAGAGAGCGTGAAAAGGAGAGAACAAGAGAGCAAAGCTGCAAAGGAAAATACACCTCTATCAGTGTGACAACAGCAGAGATGCAAACCCAGAGGAGCACGTGACACTTCACTGTGTTATGGGGAAATTTAAGGGGACACCTGCCGCGTAGCCCACCTTGAAAAGTGTGTTTATTGACTCTTTGTTTTCTGCAGAACATCCAGAAAGGGTCTGAGGATCTTGATGCTGGAGTTCAATGTGACAAATAGCTTTCCCCTCAACTTTCTGAGTAACTTTTGCCTGCGGGCAGGAAGCAGAAGCTTGCACTGCAGCAACAGTGTTGTCAGATGATGGAGGTGTGTTTGATTATAGTTATTCAGTGTTGTCGCAGTGCATCTGCTGTCAAAATGTGTTGTCATGTCAACGTGCTGAGCTAAACTAGCCTCCTCCCAGCTTTCAGTGTCTTTTATTTCAGAAGTGAGTCTGAGATTATCTTCATTTGTCATAAAGGCTCCTCCATCAGATCTAATTAAAAGGTCCAAGTGGGCTTCTGGGCTGCAGTGGGAACAGAGCTGGAGGAGAAGGCAGACTGTGTGTGATTCTCCCCTCTCGCTGTAACCTGTGAAGCTGTGTATCCAGCGCGATAATAGACTTCTCCTCTCCTGTAGAGACCGCTGCCACAGAAAGAGGCCCCAGTAAAGCATAGCTGCTGTTTGCAGATGCCTCCCAGAGTAAGAGACACATTTATCCTTTACCTAATGACCCTTCTCTCTGCACTGTCATCCCCTCCTGTAACTCCTGCGTTCACTGTGGCTTCTGCACATCCCAGCTGCACACAGATCCTGCAGGGTATCACCTCCTTTCAGGGGATTCCAAGTGGAGGTCAAAACTAAGAGAAAAGTATTAAGAAGCACCACCAGTGTCAATCAAAGGTTTTATTTGCCTTCAAATAGCCCCAAAACCAAATAAAGGGTTTGTATTTCCCACACAACTGTTGTGGATCTTCAGGGTCTGCAGGGTGTCAATGCAAATGACAATAAAGTGATTTAGTGATGCTTTGTCCCTCAGAGGATGACAGTGAACATTTAGAAATGTTGTCTGTAGGCCTTACTGTCATTTCTAATAATTATGCAATAGAGCGAACCATCATGCTTTAGAAATGCTCACACAGGAAAATGTCTAGAAAAGGAAAAGAGGTCATAAATAATTTACCTTGAGTGTAAATAAATGAAAAAGATGAAAACAAGTTGAACATGTTGAAAGCAAAAAGACTGAATTTTAGTTTAATTTAACTTACTGTCCTCTGCCCCAAAACATGTATAGAAAGCAATCATAAAACCCCCCAAATGGTTTTAAATTTAAATTATAATGCATCAAAAGTCAAACACTTTTCAAATCTGAGTTTAGCTGCTGCAAGTTTGGTCTTTCATGAAAAATATAAATGATCTTGGCTGCTTGAAAATTTCAAAGAGCACAAATGATAATAATACACTATGGGTGTGATGATTCGTTTCAACGACTGAATTCATGTCATAATTTGTGGTTACTGATACGATTCATAGCAAATATTGGTTCATTCTAAAACGATCCGATTCACTGATCTAGAGTGGATCCAGATCATCTTCATCCAAACTTCCAGCAGTCAGACTCAGACAGAAATTCCTGCTACTGAACAGTTTTCCAGATTCTTGGATTTCTTCCAGATCATCAAGTGGAAATGAAATCTGTGTCCAAACCAACCAGTAAACTAGAATGAATGTCAAATCCATTCACATGTTAGTTTCCTAAAGTTCACCACTGTTGTTTTTCCACATCCAAAGAATCCAAAGGGAACATTCTTAGAACATTCTAGACACTGGATGGTCACATGACTTTATTCACAGTCTGTCCACACATTGGACTGGAATGATGGACTGATCCTTGTTGATGACATCACATGTGTGTGTTGTCCACTGAAGCACTTGGTCGTTTTTACTTAATAGTAAAACAAACCTACTGTGACTCAATCCAGATGGTATTTTCCAAGATCGAGATAATTAACACTTTTAACTTTCAAGCAATTCTAAGGTCGATTTGATTTGATTCAATGAACAACTCGCCTCAGACAGATTGATCTGCTTGGATAAATCGATTAACTGATTACTCGACACACCCCTCTAAAACAGCTTCATGTGTCAGAAACCACAGAGATGATAAGAACCAAAAGAGCGAGCAGGAATCTGCTGAAGGAGCTGAAATGGCATGAAGGAGTTTGAAGGAGCTACAGAGTGGACACTAGATCTGATATGATGGCTTGGTTAGGAATCGGCTTGTATCTTACTTCAAACTTGTGGAAAGGTTGTGAGGAAAAGCTGAACAGTTACTGAGATGATCAGCTGCTCTACCATCTGCACATCAGTGTCCCATCAATTCTCATTTTCTAAGTTGGTCTTCATACGCTGACATGATCCTCCCATCTCTCCATGCACTAGCCCCCCCTCCTGATTTCTGCATGGATCTGTGTTTCCTAGACCACTCTTTCAAATTCAGTTGTTTTAGAAAAGAACAAAAGGAGAAGTTTCTCCCTCCCGTCCGTCCTCCAAACCTCACTGTTTGATAAAACCACCTGTGGTGGTTGGGAACAAGTGACTTTCTCTCAGTTATAATTACTCGAGTACATTTTTAAAAGACGTGTTCTCCTAAGAGTAGTCTTACTTTGTTTTTTTAACTTTAACTTGATCAAATTTGTGATGAAGAGTCATTACTCTTATCTACACCAGACTACATTTGTGTCATTACTCATCAAAGAAAAGTAATCCTGTTTGAAGTAACACTACTCTGACTGGAGTACAGTTTTGCTCACGCCTGTGTGCAGCAGCTGGTCTCCACCTGTTTCCTGACAGTTTCCTCTCCCCACAGGAACCTATGAATGAGCAGAACTTTGACACGTATGTGAGCACACTGACAGACATGTACACCCACCAGGATCAATACCAGAGTCCGGAGAACAAGGCACTGCTGGAGAACATCAGGCAGGCAGTTCAGGGCATCCAAGTCTGAGTCAGGCCACGCCTCCAAACCAAACTGGGAGCAAAGACAGTCTCATGCTGCTGTCAAGTACGCTCTGCGTCCATCTGTGTCTCTTTCTGTTGGTTGTTGTTGCCTTGCTTTACAGAAACTGTTGTTTTTAACATTTTGAACATGTTCATGTGATCTAATGTGATATTCTGTTCATAGCTGCTGATGTTTGAACATTCTGCTGTACACTTCTTTAAGTAAGCCTGATTCTTTTGATGTTCAACGTGAACACGGAACACAGAGAGCCGCTCTGATGTCTCAGTGTGGACGTTACTGTAAATTTACGAGAAGGGTGTCAAACTTCACCACACGGACACCCTCTGGTGCCCCCCCCCCACCGAGTGGTGCTGTTCCTGTCCTGTCCTGTGGGTGCGAGTTTCCCGAAGGGACTGCAGAAAATGTTGGAGACAATCTGCCATTGTGAGTTTATTTGAAGTCATTAAACCTGAGCAGCTAACAGGCAGCGTGTCAGCAATATCCATATGACGAGACTAGTCCTTTAGATGCAATCTATATGGGAAGAAGCGTTTGGGTATATGCAATTTCTTATGAATTCAAATAGAAAAGAGCTGCAGATCTTTTTATGAACTGTCTTGCGTTTTGTACAAGCCTTTTCCTACAGTCATGTATCAGAATGGAACATGGGGGGGGGGCGGACTGTGGTTCTGTCGTTGAGCGACCTCATTCCATGTTTGGATGTTTTATTGTGGAAGAGGCGTTGAAGGCTGAAGATATGCAGCTTACTGGACTTACAGGGTCAAGCATTCCCACTGGAGATTGCACTCTTCAGTCATGCATCTGAGCCGCAGCAGAACCGCTCCTAAATCTTCTGCAAGAAGAGGAAAAAAAAGCCACGTGCACTAAACCTGCACGTCAGTGACACAGGTCTGAAATCCTGCAGCATTTGCAGCTGGGGCAGAAAAACGGAGTGAAGTGGAGCAAACGTAACCCCTGACCCTCTCTGACCCCCCACCTCACAGATTCATTTAAAACCTTGAAGTCTGCAGGATGTGAGGTCCTGCAAAGATCTTCAGAATGGTCAAAACATCACTCTGTGTGTCCCTTCTACAAAATCCTGGTCTGTCTTTGTAGGGTCTGCTGTGCATGCACAGGGGGGGGGCGGGTTCCAGGGGCTCCAACACCCTCAGTCCTAAGCATATGGAATCGGTTGAATGGAGAAAAGAGTGAGTGTGGGGCTGTGATGAGCAGGTGACCTGCCTTTCCCCTGTGAAAGCAGAGATCTTTCCTAAAAACTGGAAGAATCGAGCATTCGTGTCTGCGCATGAGGGGGACCCCCCCACTCCCAGCAGGTCTTTAGCATCTGAACACTTTGAAGGTGTAAGGACATGCAGACTGACTGCTGAGTTTGAGTTGGACTAGAGGGTCAGGGTTAGGGAACACGCCAACTCTTAAACTTTTTCAAATGAGTCCCAGCAGTAAATCCACTTTTCCAGGCATCCCAAACTGTACAGAAGAGGAGACCTTCCTTTTAAACTGCTGTTCATGTTCTTGCTTTCACTGATGTCCCTCTGCCTCTGGTCTGCTCAGAGCTGTGTGTCTGCAGCTTCCATCTCCTCATCAGACACACAGACTCGTCATTCATTACACGACTTAAAGCACAATTCTATCACTTATGCTCAGCCGGTAATCCGGATATCAGCTAACTGTGTATTAACAAAGACTAACTCCTCAAATGCAAAACAAATCAATCTGAAATTATGTGATATGATCCGTTTTTCTCTTTTATACATGACTTTCTGTTTTCAGCTGCAGTTTTCTGACCACGGCATGAGTTTGTTCATGTTTCTGCTGTACGTTTATGCTCATGAGTTGCAATGTGAATTTTTCATTTGACTTGTGAAATTTGTACAAATTCCATTGCGCTGGTGTTGGCATCTCTGAATAAATCTTGTGTTTTAACATTGATCATGAATTGTATTGTTCTGGAAGGCAAAGCAAGATTTTACCTTCTCAATGTACTGAACATCTTCGTCAATTGATCTAAAGGGCCTATAATGTGAAAAGTCAACTTTGATCTTTGAAGTGTATTTAAATATTCAAACAACCCCCAACAAGGTATTTTGATCCATCTGAGTATTCCTCCAACAACCAGCCTGTACCAATCCACAACACGGAGCAGGTCCTCACATTGTGACTTAGATAAGTGAGAACAGCCCCTTCTAGGAAGTGTCTGAGCTGTCAGCTCCGCCCCCAGGCTAACACACATACACACTTTCTCCACAAAGAAAACAGTGATCGGCTAAACGCTTTCCTAGATGTGCACAATATGCATATCCATCTTTGCAAAAGTTTGGATGTTGTTTGCTTTCGTGGATGAAAGGCAGACACGCTGCTGAGCCCAACTCTGTGAAGACATCATGAAATGGACGACACCCACAAGGAGCGAAAGGCGGAGCCTCAGAGATCAAGTCGTCTCACTTCCAGGTAGCAAAATGAACCGTGAAAAAAACTTTTTAGTGAGCCAAAGGCAATATATAATCATGTATGTGGATATACTCCACTCTGAAAGGCTTAAGAAAAGCAGGATATAGGCTCTTTAATTCCTGTTAGAGGTAAAACTACCGAACATTTAGCTAATGTTAACAATGATTTGACTAAAATAACACGTAAAGTTTTAAGTGTAGGTTTGTCTTTTGGATTCACGATTTTTGGTCACATGAAAGATGGCTGAAAGGACAAAAAACACAGTTTTCTCAATGTTTTCTGTCTCTCAGGGTGGAATTGACACTGTCGGAGATTCAAGTAACCCGTAGGTCATGTTCCTGTGGCCCATGGAATAGGAGAAGATGTGAAAGACTCAAATACATCCAGAAGGTTTCAAGGATTTACTCGAAATGACAAACATATGAGACAGCATAGAAACAGTCCAACACCAAACACAGAGTGGACCGTCCAGGAAGGACGCTAGGGTAGACAATGGCAGGCAGCTGTGACCAATTCAGGAGAGGCCACAGCCAGCCTGCAGAAACAGATCCTACAGATCATCACTAGGGGGCAAAACATAACAAAAGAAGGGTCTAACTCAGGGGTTCTCAAAGTGCAGCCTTAATAAAAGAAAGGCAGAGCAGGTTCCTTTGAGGAAAAACGTTGTGTTGGCGAGTAGAAAAGGCGTTTTCTGCTAAGTGGACAAATGCTTACTTTGTGGTACCTCAAGGGCTGAATAAAGTCATGTGTCTGATTGACTAGCAGGTAAATGCAATGTTCAAAGAATTCAATATAAATCGTGACTATGTTACAAATCATTAAACTATAACAAATTTACAGGAGGAGGACAACAAAAAGCTCCAACAACTACAACCAGGCTGTGCTGCACAGCAGATAATGTCTACTAAAATGTCTCAATCCAGTGAGCTGTGACTGAAGCTAGTAGCTACATTGTGGCTTTGGAAACGGTCCAGCAAAGCAAGTCCTTCAGTGACGGGGAGTTTATTAAACTATGTATGCTGAAAGGAGCTGACATTGTTTGTCCAGAGCAAAAGAAAAAGTTTGAAGAAATAATTCTGTCAAATGATGCTAATACTAAACAAGTAGAAGATCTAGACAGCAGCCTCTGGAAAACATCTGGAGGGCCTGGTTAACTGTACAAATGACACTTGGTCATGTTATTGTTGGAAAAGTTATTAAAAATTTGTTTCTGTTTATCCATTTTTTTCACCTAAATTGGCCCCCAGTCTAATGTTGAGTTCCTAATTTGGCCCTCTGTTACAAAAACTTTTAGAACCCCTCTAAGGGAGGGACGCCCAGCTAGGCTTTGTCTGATTAGTTTAGTTTAGCAATCACATATTGTGTTTTGTGACTGATTTTATTTTTATTATACAATTACTGGTATGAAGCCCATTTACACAGCTATTGTTGTAAAATTGGGCTATAGAAATAAAAATGAATTGAACTGAATTTTGAGTATCTGCTGACACAGAGTCCTGATCCGGTACTTTTGTAACGTGTTCAAAAATGAAGTAAGGGTTAATGGCCAACGAAGTGGGAATTATAAGAAATTAACGCACATCGTGGAGCATCTTCAGTTGATGACAGTGGGTTCAATTTCTATGATAATGTCAGTTTTATTTTTTGTCATGGCCTGACGCCAATTTGTTTTAGACATTTTATGATTCCTTTATTTCCTCAGAAGTGGATGGTTCAAAATGATTGTGAGATGGAAACGAGCATTTGATACTGAATATTCTATTGGGTTGGTATTTGTGGATTTTATTTTATTTTTGGCAAAAGAGGCAAGAAACTGAATAAATATTATTTCCATCTGAAAACATACATACATACATACATACATACATACATACATACATACATACATTCATGCATGTATACATACATAGATGCACACACACACACACACACACACACACACACACACACACACACACACCACACACACACACACACACACACACACACACACACACACACACACACACACACACACACACACACACACACACACACATCCATCCATCCATCCATCCATCCATCCATCCATCTATACATACAGGCAGCAGATGGCGCTATTGAGCTCGGGCAGTTCTACTTCCGGTTCAGACGGAACTCGCGTGCTGGAAGCGGACGCCCCGTGGGACATAAACAAACCTTCCAGGGACTCGCGGTTCGGCTTTGTTCGGCCTGCTCGGCTGGGTCACGGTCGGCATGGTGAAGTGTGTCGTGTCCGGCTGTCCGAACCGCCTGGCGGCTGGCAGCAGGGCGGTCTTCAACCGGCCGCGGAAACGGTTCTTCGACTTCCCCAAAGACCCCGCACGCGTGAAGGTGGGACCCCCGCTCCAGAACAAGGCTCTGTACTCTGCCGCCGGTACTGCGGGTTTACGGTCGTTTTGTGTAACATACTAGAGCCAGCCCGGAACCAAAACCACGACACAAAGCTCAGCCGGTGCTGCACCGAAGTGTGACCGGGTTTCTGTGTTCGGTTCGTGTCTTTGTGTACAAACATGCTAAAATACATGAAATGGTCTCGTTACTTGATTCACACAGACAAATTAGAATGTCGGAAGCACGATGTTGTGAGTTTGCGCGCATGCGCAGTGCCTAAAACATGTTGTCCAGCCTCACTGCATGAAAAGCTATCATGACTTTCAGATGCATCACTGCTGCCCCAGTTTCTGCCTTTGTTTTAGAGAAAGGCACTCCGATAGAGTCAGAATGAGTGAAGCAGCAAAGCAGAAGTGTGGGTCTAAATTTAGACCAGTTTATCATGAATCAGCCTGATCCCCCCCCCCCAGTATTAAGATGCAAACACACTCAATACGTTTAAAGTGCTGGCATGTCTGCGTTACAATAAACAGGGAGAGTCAGGAGTCAGTGGTTTCTCCGGTTCTGCTACTGGCCAGAGAGAGAGTGTGAGGGCACCAGTTCTCCACATCCAATGGAAGGTTTTACTGTAGAAGAGAAGTTCTCAAACCATCATGGTGGCATCAAAAAGCATCCTGTAAGCCGGCTGCAGCAGCGGTGACGATGATCTGCTTCCCACTTTTTGCTTCATGCTGTCTCCAAGATATTCTAGTTTTTTTAGGAAGTCACAGTAAATGTTTTGAAGACCTTTTGTAGAAAATAGTTATGAACAATGAACATTGCATTTTTACTGTCACGTTACTTAAAATGTCAGGGCATTTGCTGTGGAAAACAGAGGTGAAGCAGACTCTGTTGTGTGCAGGTGTGGCTGGCAGCTCTGAGGGAAACAGACAAGCAGGATTCCACCGAGCAGCACCTGATCTGTGAGGACCACTTCCTGCCAGAGGACATCTCCAAGAATGGAGTCAGCAACGAAGCCATTCCCATAATGCCCCACTGCCTGGATGGGCCTCTGGTCAGTCCCTGGGGGGCTGAATCCTCTGAGGATGAAGATCAGTGGGCTGCTGGAGGCGATGATGACTGTGAGGGTGAAGGTGAAGGTGGAGATGTTATCCCCTTCGAACCAAAGCCAGAAGAACCTCCTGCTGCAGATCAGGTTGGTGTTGTTCAATTCAATTCATTTTTATTTTATTTGTATAGCCCAAATTCACAACAGTCGTCTCCATGGGCTTCGTATCAGTAATTGAAAAAATGAAACATAAAATCAAAAGGATCATGAATACATAGAATTCAATAGGAAAATACTAAAATGAACCAACAAACTGACTGAGCTAAACTGGCATCCCTTCCCTTAGACCCCCCCCCCTTCGTTGTTCACTGTCATTTGCTGTCTCTGCAGTAAAAGCACTTCTTAAATCACACATGAAGGGAAATTATTTGGGTAAAAAATTTTTAACTATACAACTTTTATTCTATTTGTTTTCTCAACAGGATGAATCGTATGTTAAAGTGACTCCAGAGGTCAAGACAGCCAGGTGATTTATCCCACCCCCCCAGATGTATACAACTCTTCACAGCTCTGCTGCAGGACCAATCACACACACACACACCAACCAACCCTTGGAAGCAATCAAACACAGGCTAATCCTCGGGAGCAATCACACACACACACACACACACTAACCCGCAGGAGCAATCACACACTAACCCTCGGAAGCAATCAAACACATTAACCCTTGGAAGCAATCACACACACGCTAATCCTCGGAAGCAATCACACACACACAAACTAACCCTTGGAAGCAATCACACACATTAACCATTGGAAGCAATCACACATAGCCAAACTGATGTGAACATTTCAGAAAATGTCAGATAATAGAGATGAAAAGTGAAGTTCCTGAACATGGATGGGGGGAGGAGAAGGGGCTTGGTTGCTTTGGTGAATCGTTTGTCTCTTTTACAGTAGAACTCAGCAGCAGATGAATCCCATTCAAACCAAGGCGTCCTCCAGAGAAGGTAAGTGATTCTCTCTGTTGTCATTCTGACATGTACCAGAGCAGAGTCCAGGTGCTGCTCAAACCTCAGACTCATCTTCAGCCCCCTGCTGTGAGGTCCTGCTTTTTTCATGCGTTTGATGTGATGAGTTTTCCAGGGCTCCCCCTGTTGGCTGATGGGGCCTGTGTCAACCCATGTGAGCTTGTAGGACATGGAGAGGAGAGCAGGACAACAGAACAAGTATTTCCTCATGAAATAAAGAACAGTTTTCAGAGTAGGAGGCTACTAAGGAGAAAGTAGGAGGCTACCACACCACCAAGCTGAGCTTCAAAGACACCCCCCACTGGAACTTTGGAAAAGTAGGGGCTTCTATATACATTTTCCAGGCATCAGGAAAATGCCAGTTTTAGTCTAGAAAAAATGCGAGGGTAAAAATGGCAATTTCCTTTTTTTTTGGGCCACTCATGCAAGATTGCGCCATGGGTAACCGATTTCCAAACGAACACAGTCAGTGTTGCATAATTATCAAGTAATAATAGTAACATGACTACCTTCATTTTTCTTGAAGCACCACGCAGTCTCAGCATTTTCTAGTGATCGCAGCTCTGCTACTGCAAGTATCGGATGAGTTCCACATTTGAAATTCAGTGACGGCTGATAAGACCACGGAGATGCAAACGGCGAGCGTTCTCGTCAGACGGGCTCCCTGCTTTCCTCGTTTGCAGAAAAGGAGCAGAATATGTCTCAAAGTGAATGTGAATTTATCCTTTCATCTCACAGAGTATTTGCTGTGAGGTACCAAATGAAACATACGTTGGTCGTCAAAAATCGTGTGGGGACAGCTTCACTTAGAGGCGGTGAATATTTTACGGGCGACCAGCTACTTTTAAGGCTTCCAAAAAGAGCGTTAAATACATCATTTAGTTCAACTTGGAGGATTCATGAAAGTGAAGCTTCTTCTGAACCAGCATTGTCAGTCCTTGTTTTTCTTCTGTCGTTCAGATGTGTCTCTGGGACTGCTGGCACAGCGGTTCCTGGATCTGCTTCAGAACACGCCGGATGGTGCATTAGATTTGAGGGACGTCACCACCAGCCTGAACACACGGCGGCGGCGTGTCTATGATATCACCAATGTGCTTGAAGGCATCAGTCTGCTTGAGAGGCAATCTGCTAACAAGTTCAAGTGGATGTGAGTAAACATCTCAGGCGCCTTGTGTGTGTGAGAACATGGATTAGGGTTCACTTTTCTATAAAATGTCTGTCCTCTGCCGTCTTTCTGCCCGCCTACTCACCTGCTTCGTCTTTTTCTCTGTACATTCCTGGGTCACATTTTTGGTGAAGCCACATGCGCAATTATTTATTTATTCCGTGAATTACAGGCTGCTACCCAAACGTCGGTACCAAATCCAAGTCCCTGATTGGTTAAAGTTCAGCTGGTTTAACTTTCAGCGAGCATTCGGTGGCTGCATGTTTTGTGTGGAAAGCTTTGTGAACTGAAGACTTGTTAGTGTTTGAAAGGCACGTGCATGCTCTTTGGCTGCATTTCCACTGCATGGTTCAAGTGACCCAATTCCGATTTTTTCCTCTCATGTGGCACAGATCAGATATGATCGGTGAATGTGTAAGCAGGACAAAATCGCATGGATTCCGTTTTTCTCAGATCGGATACAGGCCTCTCATGTGGAAATAAATCGTAAACGAATCGGATACATGCATTTGCGTGTGCCATGTAAGCAGACAAATCGGATATTCCCCAGTAGATGCGAGTTGTACGTCAGTGACGTCAATTCAGGACACCACCAACTGAGATCACATGACTTATTAAGGTGCTTTTGTGCTGATTTTGCTGTCAGCATGTTACCTTTCAGCCTCAGCCGTAGTCGGAAACCGCTGTTGTTTAATGAAGCAGGAAACCGTTGCTCTGGAACAGGCTAGAAGCCGTTTATTTCTTTGGTTGTGTTGTGTTGTGTGTGTAAGGAGAGGAGAGGGGGTGTGAGTGAAAAGCAGGAGAGTGTGACGGGGAAGCGTAATAAAAATAAGGTGTCTCCCCCAAAAGGACTGTTTTGGAGTCTTTCTTAACCTGCTGAGGGTTCAGAACGGGAAAGTGAAATTCGGATAAAGTCAGAAAATCAGATATGACCTGCAGTGTAAAGGCGGCCTTAGACATTGAGTTTTCACTGGGAGTGGCTGCTTGAACACACATTGCGGAGGCCAATGTGAGCATAACATCAGAGCGCCGTGCTTAGGAACACAGAAACCGCATTTTTCTACCAAACATAATTCAGAAACTCATCAATCCTTGTCTGGACTTCTCTTTAGAGGAAAGCTTCCCGTCTCCAGCTTCCTGGGGGTTTTCAAGATCCAGAAAGAGGTGAACAACCTGAAGCTGGTGGAGGACACTCTGGACAGTCTCATCAAAAGTTGTGCCCAGCAGCTGTTCGACCTGACAGACGACCTTCAAAACTCTGCATATCCCATCATATCTTTAAATCGGCGTTCATACGGTCATGAAAAACCTGGAAAAGTTCAGGAAATTGAAAATGCAATTTTTAGGTCCTTGAAAAGTTTAGGAAAAACAAAATCTTCTGGAAAGTTTTGGAAAAGTCATCAGATTTCAATATTTTAGATTCAAAAACATAAAATAAAATAGTTTAACATGAGACTCCAATTTAAATTGTGTCAGAAGTTCAGCCTCAGTCTATGGGTGATGGAAGTTTCTGTTGCTGTAAAGCAGATTGGGATCAGTTCAGCGCGTGGAGCTTTCAGCTTTGCTCTGGTGAAATGTAGCTTCAACAACGAGTGGAGAAGTATCAACTGTGGCTCCTGAAAGACCCTGAAACGCATTTTCCCCCAGAAAATTGCAAAATGCAAACTTTACTCCAAGTCATCAGCAGCATGAGAGAAGCAGAAGCAGGACGGCTGCTGAACGCTGCAGAAAGCAGTCGCTGCATGACTGCACTAAATGAAAGCATCCTGCTGACTGGGACTGTCATCTTGAAGTTTTGTCAGAAAGAAAAGCTCATTATTCTGCTTCAAATCCAACAACTGGCCAACCTGCTACCTCTTCCTCTGTTCAGCTAGTGGCGTTTTAGGAGCATGTGTTTGTCCTTCAGCTGCTTTCCTTAACCCTTTCTTCACGTTGGCGTTCGTGACCCATGAAGACATCAGCCGGCTTCAAGTCTTCCAGGAGCAGACCGTCATGGTGGTCAAAGCTCCAGAAGAAACCAAGCTGGAGGTTCCTCCACCTAAAGAGGTAAGACAGGACTGATGCGGTTTCACACAAAACCATCTTTTGGGTTTCCTTCCAGGTTGTTCTTGATGTCCTTTGCCTGGTTTTGTCAGAATTGGAAGATGTGTGTCTTTGTGTTTGTACAGGACAGTATCCAGGTTCACCTGAAGGCAGACAGAGGTCCCATCATGGTGATGACCTGTGGCGTGGGGGCGGGACAGCAGAGCAGCTGCTTCGTGGCTCTGGAGGAGAGTGGCATTAAACTGGCACCACTTCCCACAGGTGAGGGAAGCTGTGTTTCCTAAACCACACGAACAGGAAAAAGAATCATTCTAAACATCTTTTTTCTCTCCATCGTGTAACGATGTGTATTTTTAAAGCAGCAGTCCACAGTTGAAATCCTCTGGGGCTGCCACACAGAAAAACGATTTGCTCCTTAAAATGTAATTATTTAAATTATCCGGATCATTCCAGAAAGCCTAAACTGCTCCGATGGTCTTTTGGCATCATAAAAAAACTCTCAACTTGCCGTTCTCCGTGTTGTCTTTTTGGAATGTTCTGCACGTTTCAGTTGTCTTGGTTATGGTGTGAATACAGAAAGAAGGTCTTCAGTTGTATGTTTGTCGATGTTCAAGTGTTTGACAGGAGTGTCAGGGTCAGAAAAGGTGCTATGGATCTCTGGAATGAAGTTAAAGAAAAAGTATTTGATAATGCCTCTGTGCTTGACCAACAGATCAGCGAGCCTGAACCGGGAATCTCCGGCAGACTGGGAGGGAACCTGGCTAACTGCAGACAGTGACATGGATGTATGACTGTTTTTGAGTCAGTCTTGGTGCCCTCAGAGGATCTGGTGTCAGATCAGCGTCTGCTCCTCAGGATCTTCTGCTGCACCTGCTTCTCTGCTCCCACACCTGATCTACTGTCACGCCCCCGAAAACACACCATGGTTTAAACTGGGGGACTATGAGGACTAGCAGTGACTCTGGATGACCACCAGGAGGCGCTGACAGCTTGTGTAGTGGTTCCAGCCCTAATAGGAGAATCTGGGAAAACACATAGCTGGGCGGCTGCTGGATGATAAGCTTAAATCATGTTTCTGTATAAAGACTCTTTTTTTTTAAAATTCTGTTTGTTTTTTTAATACTTTTTTTTCATAATTTTCATTTTAAACACAAGTGTAGCACCAAATATTAATAAAGCAAAATGAGTTATTAAATAAAACTGGAAAATTGACTTCTCTTCACTCTCCTCACACTTAAGGCCTTAATCACAAGCTCCGTTACTGGAGGACATGAGCTGCCTGTGGGGGAAACAGGCAAAGTGGCCCGCAGGAACTTCTGAGATACCATAGACAATCCAGTGAGTCCATAAATGTCTCTGCTGCTCATTTGTTTTCTACAGGCAACCTGCAGGTGTTGTAGAGAACACTTAAGCAACATGTAAAGGTAATTAAGGCGGAAGTAAAAAAGAATTAATCTGTGGCGCTACGTCTAGTTGGTCAGCCACCTTGGCCAACTCTGCTTTTAGGTCTTGCAGATTTTTCCCTTTTCTAACCCCCAATACCCCTTGTGCTATCTTAGATGCCCCCCCCCTCCATTGACGTGTTCCATGACAAAGGTGGATAAAGGTGGAAAGATTTCATGTAATCCATGGACACCAGTGAAGATCACAAATCATTGAAGAAAAAAGGTTCAGAGCACTGTCTGGTGGGTCTAGATGACCCAACTCCCAATGTTAAAGTGCCTAGGATAGCACAAGGGTTATCTGTGCACTACACAGAGAGCCTTCAGTGCTATTCCAGGGAGAGGTGCATCCCTTCCACACAATTTAAACAAATGAGGCTGTGTTCTTTATGTGGACATCTACAGGAATCTCATAGGCAGTCATGTATTACATGCACATCTCGTGCGTGCAGCATTCGCACACAGTAAAGAGCGTGTACTCGCTCCTCGCCAATGATTACAGTGTGGAGTCAGGTCACCAGCATCACCCATTCGTCATAAGTGTGTGTAGCTTCACGATACACTTATCACATGCTTGGCAGTCACTTTTCATTTTCATGACGTCCCCTAAAGTGGCTGTTTGAGCCACAAGGGAGCTGTGTGACATCCGCGCTCCCTGTAAGATGCAGCTGCTCCTCTCCTCAAAAACCTGCAGCACCCATACGGGTCAACCCACCGCATGGGTGCATGTGACTAAGGCTTAAGGTGCTACAATGTCACTGCTGGAGTGATACATGAACAGACCTCACACCCATCAGAACAGAACTCAAAGATCCACCAAATCCCCACAACTGTAAAACCAGTTTCTCTCTAGGTTCAGATGCAGCTCGACTCGCATCTGAAGCAGAATCCTGTCTAAGGAAAGTGTTGCACCCCGCTCTTCTTTGGGTGAAGATTAAGATCAATAAAAGTTCAGAAGAAAGTTAGAAGATGAACAATACTTAATTACTGACCAAATACAAAAATGTAGGTAGTACAGAGAATGAGTTCACTTTAGTGCGCTGGACCAAAGCAGTGTCTTTCTGAAGGAACTGACCCGAGTGGCCACAATGAAGTAAAAAATGCTCCTTTTTATCCTCTCAAATGGCTTATACTTAGGATGCCCCCCCGAGAGGATCAGTTGTTCATGTGTTCAAACCCTGCTGCAAAAGCAGGGTCTGATTCTAATCGGTTTATCAGATGTGAAATGTGAGCTGCAGTGGTGTGTCTGCAGCTGGATGCAGAAATGCATTAGGGAGGGGTCAAAAGGTCAGTCGTTCTCTTGATGATATAAAATCAGAACAAGTAGATTCTTTCAGTGATTTTTCTCACGTAGAAACCATGGGGTGCCTGACATTTTCACCCCCACTTCTTTCAGCGTCTGGTCCTTCTCCTCACCCAGAGAGCAAAGTGAAGCGCAGGGCTGATCCACATCAACCCCCTAAAAGTGATCAGAATACATGTACGCGTCCTTTACACACGAATCTGGAGACCCAAGAGGAGCCTTAAATCTGATCTGTGTGTGTGTGTGTGTGTGTGTGTGTTAGGTGACTTTTTTAAAAGATTTGTATGTGTAGGAGCTGTTTTGAATTTGTAGTAAGTTTTAAGCCTATGTGCATGAAGACATACAAGTGGATGCATCAGAATGAAGCGGAGCAGGGAGACTTTGCCCATCTCAGTTGCTGCGTTACAGCAGAGATTTTCTGTAACCCTTGTGCTATCCTAGGCACTTTAACATTGGGAGTTGGGTCATCTAGACCCAATAGACAGTGCTCTGAACCTTTTTTCTTCAATGATTTGTGATCTTCACTGGTGTCCATGGATTACATGAAATCTTTCCACCTTAATCCACCTTTGTCATGGTAGGGAGAACACGTCAATGGAAGGGTAAGTTCAAAGGATAGCACAAGAGTTAAGAGGATTTGTGGTTCTGTTTTGATCTCAGGAAACATTAAACAGTTCTTTCTCTGTGTTACAGGTTTTCGAAATGGTTTAAAACTTTAAGACAGTCCTTACAAAATCTCAGCTAAAGAAAAAAAATATATATAAACATCGTCCAATATTTGATAAAAGAGCTGAACAGAATTTGGTCCAAACCTAAATATAGAGACTTCCACGGTGAAGGCCAACAGGACAGATGGCCAACATGCTCCGGGTGCACACAGAGGATATCATTGTGCCACCTTATGGGTTTTTTTGACAAGACTTGTTTTCAATCCTCAATGGGACTCAATGTGGTTTTTATAAATAACACATGTAGCTTTTATGTAACAGTCCAAATTTTTGAGAAACACAAAACTTCCAGAGTTCTCAGCGTTTTGCTTTCTTTTTAAAAAAAACTTTTATAGAAGAATCTTGTTCCTGTTGTTTTCTACTTTATGTTCATGTCATACTAAGGCAATACTCTAAATACACCAAACCTAAACACAACACTGGTTTTTGCTCCCATTTGTCATGAGATGAACTCAAAGATCTGAAACATTTCTTACACAAAATAGCAATTTCTCACAATGTTCACAAATCTGTTTAACTCTGTCTCTTTTTGCTGAGACAATCCATCCACAGCTGTATAATATCAAGATGCTGATTAGACAGCATGATTATTGGGAAGATGTGCCTCACTCTATGTACACACAGGGCATGTGTGGCGTGTTCAAGAACGCACTAAACGTTGCTTCATGAACACACTTTTAGCATAGGATGTTCACTCCAGACAAGCAGGAAGTAACGGGAGGGGCTTCTTCTTTTTCTACTCTTTAATAGTGTATCTCTGCCACCTAAAGTTGGAAGAGGCAAAGCGATGCAAATCTTACAAATATTGCATCAGGCTTTTTCTTTCACAGCTCTAATCCAAAGAAGACTCTGTACCATATAATTCTGGCTGGGCGCAAACCCCAATGATTAATTTCACCTTCATGATCAATCATAACTGGTTGGCGCTTCTGTGTTTTGAAAAGGACGCAACTCGAACGACACTACAAAATCTGAGCCTGAGTTTTGGGTTCACGGGTTGTATCCATTTAGAGTTTTTGTTGAAAGTGGTTGCTCAAACGGCAGTTGCCAAAGCCAGTGTTTATGTCATGCCACTCAGAAATATGCAGTTTTGCTTTATTGGGGGTCTGGGGACTCAGAAAACTGGTCAGTATCTGGTGTCACCACCAAATTTGTTCCTACTGAGCCCATACCCTCCAAGTTCATCACAAAGTGGAACAAAGCGAGGAAGTGCCAAAGGTTGTAGTTCCTCAAATGACCAGACAAGCAGGAAAATGGAACAATGTCAAAAATTCTCCTATAAGTGTGGTTGTCACACTTCAGAGTGTATTTGTTTGTCATTGGCTAGCATTGTCAACTCAGAGGAAAGGCCCTTTTTTAAACTATAGTAGAAATGCAGTACATTTTAAAAAGATGAACAAAAAGTTCATTTTCAAGTTTTATAAATACATTTTTTCATTGTATCCCTTGTGCTATCCTAGGCACTTTAACATTGGGAGTTGGGTCATCTAGACCCACTAGACAGAGCTCTGAACCTTTTTTCTTCAATGATTTGTGATCTTCACTGGTGTCCATGGATTACATGAAATCTTTCCACCTTTATCCACCTTTGTCATGGTAGGGAGAACACGTCAATGTAAGGGGGGGGGGGTCATCTAAGATAGCACAAGGGTTAAACCATGTCTATGGTCAAAATGGATCATGTAATCTGGGCAATGTTTCCATGACTTTTTTTTATTTTATTTTTTTCTTGTCCTGTCCAACAAACAGCTGGGCAGACAGATGAGAGCTGAGGGACTCTTGTGTTGGACATATTTTACTTTAACAAGAGGGGTTATTAATCTTCAGACAAACCAGAGGTATGTCTGAATAAACCCCTTTTGTAATTGAGGCCAAACTCTATTCACTTTAATCGTATTTGAAAATCTTTTGTGTTGGACCGGACGGAAAAGGAAAGAAGGGAAGAAGAGAGAGGGACGATAGAGAGAGGGGGGGGGATAAAAGGGTGATCATAGGAGGGTAAGACCATGAAGCAGCATAGAGCAGACAGGTTTACTGGTTGTTTATCATTACGGTAAGGTTCAAATGTAGTACAAAAAAGGTGGAGCCTGTCCACACACACACACTCAAATGTTATCAACACACCTGTTAACTGCAAAAATGTCAACATGTCAACATGTACACAAAACAGATAGTGTTCACACGCATACTTATGCCTTTAAACCAACTAGTGGGAAATATTTCATTCATTCAATCATGCAAACTATTAGTGCAAAGGTGAGCTAACACCTGTGCTCAGGTGAGTGTTTATGTTCTTCTAAATGGATGGTGGAATGTGGAAAGGAGGAGGGGGAGTGACCAGCCACCCCCACACCAGGACCCCCGCCGCAGCAGCAGCGGCAGCCAGAACTCCCAACGCCACACGGCAGCAGGCAGAGAACAACCGCACCCCGGGCGACCACATCCGCCACCCAGGCCAGGGCCATCAGGACCGCTGCGAGGCCCCCAGAGCCAGAGAGTAGGGAGGCACGGGGGGAAAGAGAGCGGCGCCCCAGCCCAACCAGGAGAGCAGCCCCCCCGCCGCACCGGGAGAGCCCAACGCAGGGCCCCACTCGAGAAGGGTGCCCACAGCCCAAGAGTTTCCATTACTGTGTACACCAAGTAAAACATTTGTACAATGTAAATAGAAATAGTTAAAGTTTTTAAATTAACTAAAAGGTCAACAAAAAGCAGAACAAATTAAACCCAAGGCAATTTTATAACTGAAAATAGGTTGTAGTGTTATCAGTTCAAAGTTTGACACATTTCAAGGCCCTTTCCTGTACATTTTCATGAAGAAATTATTCATAATATTCAAATGATAATATTATCATATAACAAAGAGGTGTCTGAAGAAAGCTTCTCTGCAAATTGTTTGCACCAAAAAGGGCAGAAAAAAATCACTTCACCAAATTAGTAAAAATGTGTTTCAATCAGACATATGACAGCATTAAAGACGCCAATGTAGTTGTAGAAAGGATAAACAATTAGGTTCTGGTGTTTCTCTGTAAAAACAGCTATTATGCAGTAGCGTTTACTTTCAGACCATAATTATAACCCCGACACTACCTCAGCTGGCCACCAGGGGCCGGTCTGTCACCATCTTTTTTCGTGTTTTACTGGTCACTGTGGGATGTGCCCTGCGACGGTCTGGCAAATTGTTCAGGATGAACCCCTCCTTAGCCAAACAGTGGCTGAGATAGGCTTCAGAAACTCTGTGACCCCTAAAGGAATTAAACATTAGAAAATGGATGAATGGATGAATAGAAGAGAATGTTTGATCCCGCCGTTCATGACTTTTCCCTATTTTTTTTCGGACTTTCTAACTATCATACCTCTAACTAAATCTTCATTTGATCTAGTTGGCCAGCCTGTAAACTCCTCTGTGGTAAATCGAGTAGTTTGTTTTAAAAAATCAAATCTTTTGAATTACTTAACCCTTGTGCTATCTCAGATGACGCCCCCCCCCCTTACATTGACGTGTTCTCCCTACCGTGACAAAGGTGGATAAAGGTGGAAAGATTTCATGTAAGGGTTAAGCTATTGTGAATATTCTCCAGTAACATAGATTTCAGTAAGGTAATTTTTAGGGCAGTAAGAGCTTCTTATGCAAGGGACGGCTGTAGAGCGGTTGACCTCTGATCAGAATATTGCAGGTTTGATTCCCGCCTTGCTCGCCCATATGTTGAGGTGTCCTTGGGAAAGACACTGAACCCCACTTTGCCTGTGGTGGAAGGTTGGCGCCAGTGTTCTGCAGTGGAGCCGTCATGAGTGTGTGAATGTGTGTGTGACTGTAAAGCTTTGGGCCTTTGAGGAAGGTAGAAAGCGCTATACAAGTATACACCATTTACCATTGTGTTATTTCTTTTCTCCTCTTTTTTATACAGAAAATTTAGGGAAGCTGTTTAAGGAGCAATCTCTACTTTTGAGATGGCTTGAATTTTTATTTTCTTTGTGCTCACTCTTTTTGCACTTAAGCAACAAGCAAATGTTTGCCACCTTCATTGCTTTTGCCTGACTTTGATGGTTTTCTATTTTCATCTGCTCATCATGTTTTGTTGAACCTTTATTTATTGATCCAGGTAGGTCGATTGAGAACAATTTCTCATTTACAACGACGACCTGAGTTTGCAGAAACAGTACAAAAACAGAATCACAATAGTCACTTCAACACACAAACAAACAAACAACACACACACACCTTACACATGGAAGGTTGGACCTTAGGTCCTTGCCCCCTCCAAAATTTCATCTGTGGGGGAGCCTGGTTGGGCCATGTTTACAACGCTCTTTGGGGACCTCCACCTCTCTTGGACGTCCTACTCATGGGTGGAGGTGGGCGGCCCCTGCCTTGCTTTCTCCCTGACCTCCCGTCGGGTGGATTATGGTCACCACAACCCAAGATAGGTAAGACTGTAATTTTACTATTTTATGCTTTGCAGAGGGAACAGAAAGCCAATTCTTGATTTAACCTTATAGACTATTGTGTTAATATGATATTGCAGTCTCTATGGAATGACTGAATGTCTACAAAATAGTGTCATCAGCATAAAAATGAATGAGGGAATTTCCAATCACTTCAGCAATATTATTCAAATAGATTCTTCATGCATTGACAGCCTTGGATTCCACTATAGTACAGACTTTCCCACTAATGCAAAAGGAAATACATTGGATCTTCACATCAGTCACCATTTTTTTCTTTCATTCACTGCTGGACTTTCACTCTTGATGACCAAGCCATCAAATCTCCTCGCAAAACAGAATGCCAAGATGATGAACTTTCAATCTTTGGCAGTCTCCCAGCTCTGGACTTTGTTTCTCCTGATAAACTTTTCACAGTCAATCTGACAAGATACATACAAAATATTGAAATAAACTTTTGTAAATGAACGTATTTTCTGTTCCACTACACAAATACATTAAAAATCACACTATGTGATTTCTTAGATTTGTTTTTTACATGATGCCTCCCACAGTTGAAGTGTATCTATGATGAACATTAAAGATCAAACTCACTGGACTTGTGTCTGTTCTAGTTCTTTTAGATCTCAGTGCTGCATTTGACACCATTGATCAGTTCATCATATTGCAGAGACTGGAACATGTCTTTGACCCTCCAGCTGTTAAGCTCCTCTTTTATGGAATCAACTGTGTGTTTTGTAAAGGTAGAGGATTGTTTCAGGTGTGATGTGTGGAAACAGTAACTTAGGCCGCCTTTACACTGCACGGTTCAAGTGACCCAATTCCGATTTTTTCCTCTCACGTGGCACAGATCGGATATGATCGGTGAATGTGTAAGCAGAACAAAAGCGCATGGATTCCGTTTTTCTCAGATCGGATACAGGCCTCTCTCATATGTGGAAATAAATCGGAAACAAATCAGATATGTGCATTTGCGTGTGTCATGTAAGCAGACAAATCAGATATTCCCCAGTAAATGCGAGTCGTACGTCAGTGACGGCAACTCAGGACACCACCAACTGAGATCACATGACTTATTAAGGTGCTTTTTGTGCTGATTTTGCTGTCAGCGTGTTACCTTTCAGCCTCAGGCTTCAGACCGTAGTTGGAAACCGCTGTTATGTCCGGTCCGGACGCAAACCGTAACTAATGAAGCGGGACACCGCTGCTATGGAACAGCAGGCTAGAAGCCGTTTATTTCTTTAGGGGGCGTGTATGATGGGGACAGTGTGTGTGTGAGCGCGCGCGTGCTTGTGTGTGTGTGTGTTTGTGTGTAAGGAGAGGAGAGCGGGTGTGAGCGCGGAGCGGGGGAGTGTCGCAGAACCGTAAATTAAAAATAAGGTGTCTCCCCCAAAAGTTTTGGAGTCTTTCTTAGCCCACTCTGGAGGCTGAGGGTTCAGAACGGTAAAGAGAACCCAGACGAAATCTCCTGTGTGTTTCTGACTACGGTCGGAAAAAAGTCATCGTGCAGGAAAGGTTCAACACTTGGATCAAACTGTTAGTACAGCACAACGTCTGCAAACACTTCCTCATTCAAAACTCAGAGAGAGCCGAGCAGCCCTTCTTTTACATCCCTGTGCATCCCCTCAGGAGAGCCCAAGGCCACGCCTCCTTCCGTCGCCGCCTTGCCTCCATGACAACCACAGTCACAAAAGTCTGAAAGAGGTCCGCGGAATGCGGAAATACTGCTACGTAGTCCTCAGAATGTCTACGTTTGATAGTTTCAGCATTGTATAGTGTAAATGTAAAAATCAGATATGGGTCACTTTTAAAAGATGATGTAAGCGGGTCGTCAAAAAAATCGGATATAGTCAGAAAATCGGATATGGGCATCAAGACCTGCAGTGGAAATGCGGCCTTAGATAAAGTTAAAGTTAGCGTCCATGTCTTGGTATATTGGCTCTGATGCAGGGGCAGAGCTGGAGGTAGCAGAGATGTTGAGGTTCTCTTTGATCCAGGATGGATCAGGAATAAATCCAATCTAACAGATCATAGTCAATGTTTTGGAGATAAATGCAGGGAAGCAGATGAGCAGATCTGTCATAAGTCTGTTCTGCCAGTGCCCTTACCTCCACCATGGTTTCTGTCACACACCTATTATGGAATTTGACATGTTTTAATGTTTACCTGTTTTTCAGACTTGAACAGAGATAGTTTGCCGGTTGTTCCGACCTAGTTTTTGTGCATTTTATGGATTGAATATTTCCTGTAGAAGATTTAACTTTAACCCATTAAGGAGCATATCATGTATCATCTGTTCCTCAGCAGCTACCATCTACATCTAGACCTTTCATTACACTTGCTCTAGGGGAAACCAGTTATCCTTCCTCACTTCATTTTTCTGCTGATTTTCCCTGTGCTGATTCAAAGACATCTTGCGATGCTTCTGTCTCCCTGTCTTGATTTACTGTGTGTACTAGAGCAATTAAAATAGTTGTTTCCAGGTGAGCGTTACTAGTCATTTTGGGTTCTAAACAAATATTACAGTTTGGAGTGTAGGTTGGAGGTTAATGAGGTTAAAGCTCCCAGGAAAGAAGTCTAACCCTTGTGCTATCTTATATGACCCCCCCCCCTTCCATTGAGGTGTTCTCCCCATCATGACAAAGGTGGATAATGGTGGAAAGATTTCATGTAATCCATGGACACCAGTGAAGATCACAATGGAAGGGGGGGGGGTCATCTAAGATAGCAAAAGGGTTAAAGTGCCTAGGATAGCACATGGTCTAGAGGAAGACAGAAGAAGAGGTTCATGGATGTAGTAGAGGAGGACATTATTGATGTGAGTGAGAAGGATTAGATGAAGGCGAATGATTTGCTGTAAGGACCCCCTAATGGAAGTGACTAAAAGACAAGAGGGGAAAAAACATTTTTACCTGGAACCGAACACAGTGTGTTTGGTAGTTTATTGCATTAAAGAGATTTTTGTGACTTTTTACACTTTTTTTTATTTTGGCAGAGACCAGTGAGTTTTGACAGCTTACTGATTTTTTTAGTCCATTCTAATCTGTCAGCGAAACATTGGCTACTTTTAGTATGACTAAAAAATGTCCTTCAGAACATTGCTGTTATAAACATGCAAAAAGTCTTACAAGTAAAGAAACAAAGACAGTTCCTCAGGAGAGACTGCCATCGAATGTTGCACATCCAGTTCTCTGGGGATGTTTCCATATTCTCACAGCTCTGAACAATGAAAGTGCACTCACATCATGAGCACCAGGATGAAAATGATTCCTTCAAACATTACTTAGCACCAAAATAGCTTGCTTGATCATCTGCGATCAAAGGCCATGGGACTCACTGACTTGTGGACAGCTTGACAGAATAAATGTAATCTGACACCAACCTAGTTATGTCAACAAAAAGAAAAACAGCAGAAGACAGTTTTGATATATGAGGCATTGCTTAAAAACAGGAGCTGCATTAAAATTAGAAACACAAGGTTGAAGAACATAAAACAAAAGGCAGCAATGATAATGAAGTCAGAACTACGTGTAAGCTGAACATGTTTGAAGTCTGGTTTATACTGACCGCATCTTCTTCTACTTCCAGAAAACTGTACTGTAAGTCAAACTCAAGATCGGTCTTAATGTAACATCTTTGGTCCTTGTGACAATATCTGTTAACTATTGTGGAAGAATTCCACAATGCAATGCTAGCAGACTGTAAAAGGGCGGATGTGAGAGCTGCTGTGAGGGATCTGTAGATGATGTAGCGAAAGCTGTGATATGTGGTCTCAAAAGAACTACCTCAGCTGCTGCTGGAGGTTAATAATAATAATGGATTGGTTTATCTGCGCTTTTCCAGACGTTCAAACTGCTTACAGTGTGTCCATTATTCATTCACTCCTCATTCATACTTGGTGATGGTAGCTACTGATGTACCCACAGCTGCCCTGGGGCAGACTGACAGAGGCGTGGCTGCCAGTTCACGCCTACGGCCCCTCTGACCATCACCGGGATCATACATGCACATTCTCACGCCAGTGGAGCCACACTGGAGGCAGGGAAGGTGGAGTGTCTTGACCAAGGACACAACGACAGTTGGCTGGGGGGAGCGGGGATCGAACTGCCGACCCTCCGATCATTGGACAACCCGCTCAACCGCCTGAGCCACTGTCGCCCACTGACAGGTTAGATGTTAAAGCTTATTGTAGCACATGAAATGCTGACTTGGACCAGAATAACTTTAGGTTCAGTTAAACAGACAAAAGAAAATAAATAACCACAGACCACAATAATGATTTTTAACTTTTAACTTATTTATAAATGGATGCTAATTAACAAAAATAATTTTAAATGATTACAGAACATGAACAATTAAACCTGAAAACCCAAATAAAATTAGCGTTGAAAGAAAGTTGGTTAACCCCGGGGTTGGTCAAATTTTACCTTGCAAGGTTTTGATAAAAAATTTAGATTAACCTTAATTTTTCAATTGAAACCCACTTTACCAGCTTGGTTTACAAAACAGCAACAAACAAAATATAAAATTCTCTAAACCAAAACAATATCTGTTCTGTCCTTGAGCAGCTCTTTCTGAGGAACCCGGTGACTCAGGACCTGTGGAAAAGGTAATCAGTGTCATGACTCGGAGGCGAGGCAGACCCAGATGCTGGAATCCCGAAGGTAAACACAGGTAAGTTAGATGGTGAGTAATAATTTTTATTTTGTAGCCTGGTTTGTAGTAGTGGCATGGCTGGAGGTTCTGGCGTGATTAAGTTTCTTGGTAACGCTTTCTTTTACAGTACAGTACTTACAGTGTACTTAATTGGTATTTACATGGTACTTATAGTGTAACTACTGAGTACTTACAGGGTATTTACATGGTACTCTTTTTTACAGGGTATTTACATGGTACTTTTTATGGAATTTACTGGGTACTTACAGGGTATTTACATGGTACTTGCTGTGTATTTAGGTGGTACTATTTGGTTCATACCTATGTGGTACATACAAACAAATTTTATTGTGATGTCACTTTGTATGCTGCAGAAGTTGATCATATTAAAGATTGTTGTTTTCACTGCTGTCTTTTTTCTCTTTAGTTTGCCACATGTTACAAGAAGTAATCAGGCCAGAATATGTTTTTAAAATGCAGTTACTTCACCTTTACCAACAAGTTAGCATTGTCTCATTTGGTAAGGTCAGAAGACCAAGGGTGTATGTACAGTGTATAGGAAGGTAATACGTGAACATACCCAGCATTTACTACTGAAAGTACCATGTAATAGAGTGGAAATAGGGCTGACTTTCTTTTCAAGTCCAGGTTCATTGTACTTAAGGGGTAGTTTCTTTGGTAAATTAATGGTAAATACCATGAAACATACGGTCAAGGTACTTTATTTGTACATACCTTGTTCTTACATGTGGTAAGTACCACAAACGACACTGTTGCACAACATGTAAATACCCAGAAAGTATATTAACAATACCCAGTATGTACCACATCAGTATGAACTTATGTATGTAAAATGTGAGTTAACCTCCTTATATTGTATAGGTGTGGCTTGTCAACAGTTGCGCTCTATATCCTGGAAATTACGGTAGTAAGGATCTCTTCTCTCAGTGCCCTACCCGCCAATTTTAACTGCACTCCCCTAGTACACACACCCTTTACCCCTCAAAATATACACTTCAACACAAACACATACATGCACACACACCCTCACAACCCACACACATGCATTTCACGAGCCTGGGTGGAGCCACCGAAGGTGCAGATCTTGGTGGCAGTAGCAAATATTCCAGTACTGGGCCCTCGGCAACGGCGGCCGTGTTCCCTAGGTGCTGGGTTCCTGGGCCCGGCGGCCCTCTCTCCAGGCAGGGAGAGGGATCTCTGAGTACTCTGGCAAGGCCAAGAGCCAGGGATCACATCACATCTGAGCCGGGGGGTGTCCGTGTCCCTAAGGTGTGGGTTCTGGTCCTTGCCCCTGAGCGCTGGGCCTCACCAAATTTCCAACTGTGGGCGAGCCTGGTCGGGCCATGTTTACAACACTTCTTGTGGGCCCCCTCTTCTCCTGGGTGTCCTCCTCCTGGGTGGGGATGGCTGGCCCCTGCCTTGCTCCTTCCTGTACCAACCCTGGGCCGGGTAGGTGGATGCTATAATTGCTGGTGTGAGAGAGAAATGTGTCCAGGAAAGACTTCTGGACAAAGGTGAGCAGGTGACACCAGCTAAAGCTACAGAAATCCCTCAACAGTTTGAAATGTCACAAACACAGATGAGAATTGTGAGAGAGGAGGACACACAGGTGTCAGCAGTGTCAAGCAAACCAAGGTTTGATGCACAAAATAAAAAGGCTCACACTCAGCGGCAGCAAAAACCCACACAACCAAGGCAAACTTTGCAAAGCAAAACAAAAAAATTGTTCCAAATGTGGGAAAGACCCCAACACAAGTGGAGTAAGGGTGTATGTCCAGCTAAAGGATCAATCTGCTCATGCTGTAATAAGCCAAACCACTGGGTATCAGTGTGCCGCATTCGCATGGTGAGTGCTATAAATGTGGAGTCAACAATTGACGAGTATGAGGAGGAAATACTGGAAATCAACCTCACTACAGATGCAGTTCCCGTAGCAACATTGGTGGAAGATAAGTGGTTAGTGGACACTGACATCCTGTCTCAGAAGGTGCAGTTTAGGATCGACACGGTCAAGGTGTAATACGCTCACTCTAACCTGTTACCAATCCCTAAACCACAAAGGTGAGCTTAAAACGCCTGAAATAGTGTTCAAAACCTACTTCAACCACAAAATAAAGCCAGTTGCATCAGTTGACCTCCCGCTAACATACAAAGTGCGCAGGACCAAAGCGGAGTTTGAAATAGTGGACATTGCACAAGAAAATGTGTTGAGTGGCACAACAGCAGAGGCACCGGGCCTTATCTTGAGACTTCACTCTCTAAAAGACGCTGCTTAAAACAGTGCAGGTCAAGTTGAAAATGAAGCTACAACACAAGAGACACCTGTTGGGCTTGAGAACTTTCCAGAACTGACCCCCACTACAGGAACATTACCAGGTAAATACAGAATAAAAATTGATCCAGATGCCAAACCTGTTGTTTATCCTGTGCGCTGACAGCCTGTTGCACTCAGAGCCAAGATAGTGAAAAAGTTGCATGAAATTGTGCAAGACGGCTATATCACAAAAGTTGACCAACTAACCGACTGGGGGAGCTCTATGGTTGTGTCACATACAAAGACAAGCTCAGAATCTGCATCGATCCAAGTGACCTGAACAATGCTATAAAGCGAGAGCATTATCCCATGCACACAATAGAGGAAGTGGTGTCTACTATGCCCAATGCTAAGTTATTCTCGGTCCTAGATGCAAAGTCAGGTTTTCTCCAGATTGAGCTAGATGAGCCTTCGTCATTCCTAACAACTTTCAATACACCCATTGGGAGATCCAGATGGTTGAGACTGCCATTTGGCATCAATCGGCTCCTGAGATATTTCAACGCATCATGGATCAAATGCTAGAGGGCATTGGTAGAGCCACAAGTATAATGGATGACATCCTCATAGCAGCGCCAACCCTAATAGAACACAGCAAAATTCCAAAGCAGGTTGTGCAGCGAGCTATGACTTACAACTTGAGGTCAAACTTCAACAAATACCACATTCGTCAGTCAGCTTTACCTTGTGTGGGACACTCAATAACAGCTGATGGGCTAAAACCAGCGAAAACTGAAGCTGTTAGGTGTATGCCGCCCCCTACAGACAAGGAAGGTGTCAGACGGTTCCTGGATTTCGTGACATATCTGTCAAAATTTATTCTGAACCTCAGCGAAATCAACGCGCCACTAAGGCAGCTTACAAAAAGAGATGTGGAATTCATGTGGCAGCCAGCGCAGCAACAAGCCTTTGAGAAGCTCAAGGATGTTTGCACGAAATTCTATGACGAGTCGAAACCTGTCGAAATATACTGTGATGCCAGCAGCATCAGACTGGGAGCTGTGCTGATACAGGACGACCGACCAGTAACCTTTCCATCACGGTCAATGACAGAGACGCGTCATGCGCAGATTGAAAAGGAAATGCTCTCCATTGTCCATGCCTGCAACAAGTTACACCACTATACTTTTGGAAAACGTGTCACAGTATTCAATGACCACAAGCCACTCGAGGACATCTACAAGTCAGGTACAGGAGAGGCAAGGATATGGAACTCCCTGACACGCTGTCTCGAGCTCAACTGTTAAACAAAACACCAGAAACAGGAGGTCTGGAGTGTGTCTTCGTGATCAACTTTCTGTCTGTGAGTGAAGAGAAACACACTGAGCTGCAGACTAGAACCAACAATGAACTGAGTCTTCTCCAACAGGTTGTTCAGCATGGCTGGCCGGACAACAGAAGAGAGGTGCTTACCTCTGTGCAGCAATACTGGGACTAAAGAAGTCAACAAGTGGTAACAGATGGCATCGTCTATAAAGGTATGCGTTTTGTTGTGCCCCCCACCATACAAAAAGACATGCTTCATCTCATACACCAGTCCCACTTGGGAATGGTGAAAAGCAAACAGTGTGCACGCGAAGTGTTATACTGGCCAGGCAGGTCAGAAACTGCCCCAAGTGTGCTGAAGTGCAAAACCGACTCCCAAAACTACCACTAATGCCAACCGAAACACCTGAACTTCCCTTTGAAGTGGTTGGCCCAGATCTGTTTGAGTTTGAGGATAAGCATTACATCATACTTGTGGATTATTATTCTAAATTCATTGAAGCAGACAAGCTCAAAGATCAGCGCAGCAGCACTACCATTGAGGCACTAAAAGCTCAGTTTGGCAGGCATGGCATCCCTGCCAACCTAATAACAGATAATGGTCCACAGTATACATCAGCAGAATTCAAGCAGTTTTGCCAAAGCTATTGGAATCCAGCACAAAACATCATCGCCAAACACTCTGCACTCCAATGGTGAAGTGGAAAGGGCAGTACAAACTGTGTTCTTTACTATCTAAATTATAATTTAATCCAGGTTTGAGCAGTCCAGGTCCAGGGGTTTTTGAACAGGACCCGGTCTAAGGTGGACTCAGTGTGTAAAGTGCGATTAAAAATCAACCTATTTGACATTTTCACAAATCAGAGGAAGTTTTCACAAATCAGAAACTGGGTTTAATGTGTTCTTTAGTATGTAATGCATAATTTAATCCAGGTTTGAGCAGTCCAGGTCCAGCCAGAGCTTAATCCAGTTTTATGTGATTTAGTGTGAAATATGCAGCGGAATGTTCCTTTAGTGCCCTAGCGAATCAGAAGCTGTGAATCAAAAGCCAACTTCAGCATCGTCAACTCAAGTTCTTCTGTGCTTCCCACCCTACAGCGCCCTCTACAGGATAAAAAAACTTCTCTCCCTAATAAGTGCTAGTAACCTGGGTTACATTATTCAGAGGCTTAATTATAAATTGATAATAATACATAATAATTCACTGAAAAGATTCATTTAAAAGTTTTTTTTTCAATGTGATGGTTTAATAGGCATGAAGGAAAAGCCAACAATAAGACTACACTTGATGGCATAATTTAATCTCTGGTTCTACAGTAGAACAAATCTCTGACCTTGTTAATAAATCTAAAACTTCATCCTGCCAACTTGACCTACTACCCACTGCCCTGGTCAAGTCTGTTAACTTCTCTCTGTTGCCTCTTATCCCTAACATCGTCCACTCCTCCCTCATTTCTGGAATTGTTCCACATTCTCTCAAAACAGCCGCTGTCACTCGTGTTCTCAAAAACCTGCCTTAGATCCCACCAACCTCAACAATGTTTGTCCCATTTCAAATCTCACATTCATTTCCAAAGTTCTCAAAAAGACTGTTGCTGCTCAACTCCATTTCCACCTCAATTCCAGTTTGGCTTCCATCTCCTACATGGTACTGAAATGAAATGACCTACTCTGAGTTGCTGACTCTAGTTGACTATCCATCCTCCTACTAGATTTAAGTTCAGCTGTAGACACCATCTAACACTTTCAGCCACACTCTCAGCCATTGGAATCACAAACTCTCCTCTCCGCTGGTTCCAATCTTATCTCTCAGACCGCACTCAATTCATTTACCTGAAAACATTTTGTTCCCCTGCTGTGCCTTGTGGCACCGGGCATGCCTGTGGAGACAGCATTCAATTCCATTGCTACGCAGATGACACCCAGCTCTACATCTCCTCCAAACCTGACTCCACTCTCCCAACAACAGCACATCCTTCAACAATTGTCTCTTAACCATAAAATCCTGGTTTAATTCAAACTTCCTCAAACTTAAAAGTGATGAAACAGATCTTCTTCTGATTGGTAATAAGTCGCCTCTCAACAAGCTTCTCCATCCGCTTTGACAATTCCTCCATCCTCCCCTCTCCTCAGGGGAGAGGGGAGTCAAACTGGTGTCATTAATACAGGTAACCAGGGGAGGACAGAGGATCTTCTTACAGAAGAAGTCACAGGTCTGTGAGAGACAGAAATCTTGCTTGTTTGGAGATGAACAAATACTTATTTTACCCAGATATCTACTGTTTGTTTCTCTTTCGGCTTTTCCCATCAGGGGTCGCCACAGCGAACGAGTCGCATGGTAAACTTGGCAATGTTTTACGCCGGATGCCCTTCCTGACGCAACCCTCTCAAAGCAACCGGGCTTGGGACAGGCACAGAAGTAGAGAAGGAAACAGGGAGCAGCCCGGATTCGAACCCTGGTTTCGCGGACCGAAGGCACCGCAAACCAGCACGAGCTAAACCGGCTCCCACCCAGATATCTACCAAAAACGTAATTAAAAATCCTACACGATTTCCTGAAATTTTTTCCTTCATTCTGTCTCTCATAGTTGAGGTGTATCTACGGTAGACTTGTACTTTAATACTTGGCATTAGCTTATAGCAAGATTTATTTGTGCAGAAGCTAGACCAAGGATAAAACATAAAACACTTCAAACTGACAAAGAATATGATGGTTTGGCCCTAAACTGAAAAATTATGATTATGAAGTTCAGTTAAAATATACAGCCTGCTGACAAAATTGAAGCTGAATGGAACTAATTGAGGTGAACCTTGTCACATTCCCAAACACATTTGGGAGAAAAACTTAAAATGGACTTTAACCTGGAAGCTGCAAAGTGTAAGATTCCCTTGTAATCTGAAATAAAGTTGTCTACAAATTGAATTTGAGAAATGATATCAAAATTTTGATTTGCCCTGCTTGTACATCAAAGTTTCATCCAGGTGCAATAGATCCAACGTTTTATAAATGCCATCACTGTGTCCTTTCCATTCGCTTTTTTCCCTTCTAATCAAGTTTATGGTGCTTGTACTTCTTACTGTTTGCAGAGACAGAAAAGGTTCAGTTTCAGATAAAAAATGAAAAAAAGTAGCTAGACACAACTAACACCAACCAGGTCTGAAAGATGAAGAACATTTGGATGGAACTATATTGGTATAGGGATTCCAACATGGTTAATAAAGTCTCTCAGTTACAGTAAAAATCACAGCCAGAGGTTAAGCTCTTCAATTTGCTAACAGTATTCAGGAAAATAAAGGTAAAGAGTTTTGTTTTCCTTCCAACATTTCTGTTGGAGCACAAGTAAAGGTTGACAAAAAACTAGAACTTTTAACCCTTGTGCTATCCTAGGCACTTTAACGTTGGGAGTTGGGTCATCTAGACCCACTGGACAGTGCTCTGAACCTTTTTTCTTCAATGATTTGTGATCTTCACTGGTGTCCATGGATTACATGAAATAGCGATTTATCGCATTTCGGGCAGACACTCGGCAGAATTGCAGGTTTCTCCCCTAGGGCGGGTCAGTTAATTAACCCACCTGCTTAGCGTCTATTTAAGTCAGGTGTACGATTGTTCATTCTCTCTTACTTTCAGCGCTCATTCTTGCGGTCTCCGAGCCCGCGGGTCTCCTTATCTTTCGGCGTCTTGCTGTGTTCCCCCCGTCTTTCGGATGGATGATCCCCATTTTTCTGATGTGGGGTTTTCGTTTCGTCACGTCTGCTCCTTGCGGCGATCAGCGGGCGGCTGACGGCGCGCGGCGCGTTCGTTTCGCCGCGGTCGCGTGCATCTGCAGGGGGTGTGTTTTCCGCGATGTTCGGGATGTCCGTGCTCCCCGATCAGGAGCGGTCCGGGTCTTCTCGTCTGCCGTGGTCACCCCTATAATCTACGGTGAGCGTCTTGGAGTCCTTTTCCCGTGTAGTTTTCTAAGGCTGCGTGTTACTTCCTGTTTACTTCGGTGACGTCACGCCCCTAAGGATCTTGGGAATTGTAGTTTTGTCTCATGGTCCATCATGATGCACTTCTGATTCCTTTTCTGCGACGTAGTTCTGCGTTTCAGGGGTCGTGGGGTCTTTTCTGTGGTTGTGGAGGCTGGCGGTGCTCGTTTGGACAGGTTTCTCATGCTGGCTGAATTTGTTGTGGATTTTAGCATTTTTTTTTTTTTTTTTTTTTTTTTCTATGGCTGTTTTGTTTGGGAGCTGAGTGTAAAATCTTAATTATCTTTAATTCGATGCTGGCTTTATTATTATGGCGGTTCTTCTGTTTATTTTCTTCGTTGTTGTGGCTGCTGGTTGGTCAGAATGTGAATCAGTGTATCTTGGACCTGTCTCTGCTCTGTGGACATTTTTCCTATGATTGGTCTCTCTTATGCAGTGTCTATGGCTCATTTTATTCACTCGGCGATCCTCGTTCGTTGCCCCCGCCCGTTCTGCATCTGGTTCTGCTACGCCTGTTTTTCCCCGCTCTGTGTACCCCAGTGGGTCCTGCCTTGGATTCAGGGACTTGCGTCGGCCGCACTGGTGAGTGTGTCAGTCTCGTCGCGGCCTTGTTTTCTCGGCTGGACAGTTAATTTGTTATTCTCTCTCTGGTTTGGTTTGGAGGTTTGTGGGGGCTATGTGATGGATTCTTCCGGGGCATCATTTTCAAAGCCGCCACTGAGGGTGGCCCCTAGGAAGTGTTCAGGTTGCAGTTCTTGATCTGGACCATGTTAACGCCTCGCAGTTCTTTTTTGGGCATCAGTGGCTGGTTTCCCATGCGCCTTCAGGATTAGTATAAAAGTTTCTTCGTCTGCCTATGGTGTCTCCACGATTTTCCTCCGAACGGGATATAAGGCTGAGGATGACTGTTATCGCCGATGTTATCACTGTTCTGCCTCTATGCCTCTCAGTGGTGTCCCTTGGCATTCAGTTGGCGCTCGACGTGTTTGTCGGTTTACCTTTCAGCTGTCGTGGCGGTCTTGATAATATCAACTTATTATCAGAAGCCCTGCAATGGATATTTATAGGCGACGGGTCCCCTTTATTTTGCGAGTTATTGATGATTTCTGGGTGGCCAAATTTCCTCTGTATCCCTGATCTTTTGAATCTCAGTGGAAAAAATGTATTTTCACGTTGTCTATACTGTATGGTCCTCCACCCATCCGGTTTTATTTTTCTTTTATGGTTCTGGATGGTTTATTGATGCTTGCCGATCCCCATTATGTCATCTCTAGCTTTGTGCAGTGTATTGTTTATTCATTCTTTGGTTGAATATGATTTGTCAATGATTGGGCCACCTGAAATTTGCTGTGGCTTTGGTCCCACGCTAATCTGTTCATCTTGTGTTCTTGTTCTGGGTAGCTCGATCATGGGCTACATTTTCCAGTTCTGGATTTTGTGTTTTGCGTTCGATCTTTCCCTCTCTATGCTTGGAGTGGTTTTGTTATGGTAATGACTGTCGTGTCTCCAGGCCCCCCCACTTGTTCTTCTGAGGCTGCACCTTCTGGTTTTGGGGGGAAAGATTTAGGAAGAGTGGTTTGTGTTTGTCCGGCTGCCTGAATTCACAGCTCTAATGGTGTGTAAGGGATCGTGTAGTTAGATGAGATTTTATTTATTATATTTTGCATAGTACAATTTATGAGATAATTCAGCCATGGAGATTATATTGAGGCTGTTTCTATGTGAAATGATAATCTTATGTGTCATCGGTTGACTGGGTAGTGTTTAATAACGCCATGAGCAATTTTAACCCTGACCGGAGAAATTATCACTTATACTCTCTCAAGCTTAGTTCAAGAGTTAAATCTTGTGTCCATTAGTCTTCTCTCTGCCCTGTTTTAGCAGATGGCACTCGGCTAGAGGCATCTCCTTTAGAGGCTCGTTATTCTCTGCCTCTAAATGTTAATGTTCAGTCTAGCTAAAATACTTAAACCTACGATCCCTCGTGGATCGGAAGTTCTTCTTTTTTTTGTTTTTGCAGTATCCAGATGCCCTTGGCTAATTAAAACTTCAATAGTCTGTGCTTCGTTGTCCACCTATTTGAGGACCACTGATGTCATAACCGGCCGAGCTGCGATCCATTGCTACGTGGGATGATGATCTTCCTCATCTACAAATATTTTCTGGTCTTTGGTTACCCTTCCATCACCTGCTCCTCGATGACCTTCTGACGGTGCGCCCCTCTCTAATTGTTAAAGGTTACATCTCTTACATTAGTGTACATTAAATTGGTGTTAAGATTTCTTGCAGGTTCTATATTTCTCTATCAATTCTTTACTGGAATTGTGATTCTGGCGGTTTTATGATGCAATGAATCCATAAAGGGACTTTTACTTAATTACTAACTAAATTTCACTTCTCAGGACTGTTCTTTAAAAGCACTGTTATTCCATTTATATCAAGAATTTAAAAAACTAAGCGGTTTCTGGGTTATTTCTATATTCTTTTGCCCAGACTAATTATGCTTTGTCTTTATCTATGCATCGCATCCTGAGCCTACGAACCCCTACTTCCCTGTCTGCTCTTCGTTTCCGGCGAACGATGTCACCCCGCAGTCCTTGATCTGGTGCTGCAAAGACGTCTGCTTGTTCTGCGGTCTTCCGTCAGACCTTTACACCCTTCACTCCCTGAGAATAGGCGCTGCTACAGCTGCTGCTCTTCATGTGCCATCATTTCCGCTGAAAGCAATGGGAAGGTGGTCCTCTTCCGCCTTTCAGAGATATGTTAGGTTAAATTCTGATGAAATATTAGCGGTTTAAAGAAAAAATTAGGTCTGGTTTGAATGATGAATATGTTAAGTCAGGTGGAAGCCGCGAATGAGAAGGATTAACTGCATTGGTGTTAAAAAAATTGAATCAGGTTGTGTAATCTTGTTGGCTCCCCTTCATTCTTCCCCTTCCTTCAGGTAGTATGTTCCCCTGGTGAAGGGGAGCGGCCCAACGGTCAATGGTGCCGGGTAAACACATAGCAGATTCACTAGATAGAATGTTCCCTTCGTAGAGTGGTTCTCGAAGGGAGCGGCCAAACGGTCAATGGTGCCGGGTAAACACATAGCAGATACACTAGATAGAATGTTCCCTTCGTAGAGTGTTCTCGAAGGGAGCGGCCCAACGGTCAATGGTACCGGGTAAACACATAGCAGTCATACTGGAAAATGAAATGAAATGAAATGAAGTGAAAATGGAATGCCGCCAAAAACACACCTCATCTTATTTACCCACTGATTATTCATTCACATTCACATTTTCTTCTTCTGGATCATCTTGGTGTTGGGGGTTGTTACCCAAAAGTGTATGGAAAAAATAAGTGTGTTAAGAAATTGAACGGAGCCTTATGCCAAAACGAAGTTGTGAATCAAATTGTGAATGTCAACCTAAAGATGTTGTGAATAAATATTCTTCTGCAAGAGTTGTCTGACTGAAATAGCGATTTATCGCATTTCGGGCAGACACTCGGCAGAATTGCAGGTTTCTCCCCTAGGGCGGGTCAGTTAATTAACCCACCTGCTTAGCGTCTATTTAAGTCAGGTGTACGATTGTTCATTCTCTCTTACTTTCAGCGCTCATTCTTTGCCCCTCCCTCCTCCCCGGCTTCCACCTGTGGGCTCCGTTACGGGGGGTTGTTACCCAAAAGTGTATGGAAAAAATAAGTGTGTTAAGAAATTGAACGGAGCCTTATGCCAAAACGAAGTTGTGAATCAAATTGTGAATGTCAACCTAAAGATGTTGTGAATAAATATTCTTCTGCAAGAGTTGTCTGACTGAAATCTTTCCACCTTTATCCACCTTTGTCATGGTAGGAAGAACACGTCAATGGAAGGGGGGGTCATCAAAGATAGCACAAGGGATAAACACAAAACAAATGTGAACAAAGACTAAAAGATGTATCCAAAGTCTGGAGGCATGTGTGGTTGTAATGTGTTTGAATTTACTGTGTGTGTGAATTTACTGAGAATTAATTTATTGTATTTGAATTTGCTGTGTGTAAATTTACTGTGTGTGTAAATGTACTGTGTAAACATTTACTGTGTTTGGATTTAATGTGATTAAATATACTTTGTGTGAATTTAACATGTTTGATAATTTACTGTGTTTGAATTTGCTTTGTTCGAATTTACTGTGTGTGTAAATTTTCTGTTTTGAATTTACCGTGTGGGAATTTGTGAACCCCATCTGCTGGACTATTTACAGTTTTTCTAAAATGTTAAAACACAAAAGCCAATCCCCTAAACCAAATAACCAGTTGTCAAAACACATTTACTAAATCTAGCCACATTTTTCCAATATCATAAACACATTTTCACATGAAGACACTTCATTAAACACTATCCTCCGTTCTCGTAAATCTTCACGTTTTTCTTTGCTTAAACACAAGTTGCAAAAGAACTCTGCTCATATTTTCAAATGAAAGCTCATGTGATGCAAAATGCTTTCCAAAGTCAGCAATATTTGAACACAATGAACACACCAGACGCCATTCAGGACACACAACGACTCAGAATTGAAGACACTTGTTGCTAACGCTGTGATCACATGTATAAAAGCAAGTTCAGAGGGCACAGTTCGATGAAGACTTCAAACAAACACAATGGATGAAGGAAGAGTCAGGGAAGCGGACTTTGAGTCAGAGGAGGGAGAAGAGCTGGCCAAGGAGGAAGAGGAGTTCAAATCAGAGGAGGAACAGGAGGTTGAGCAAGACAACTTCGCACCGTCATTACGGACACGATTCAAGTAACTGTCATTGACCATGTCATTGTTCATGAGTAAGAGTTCTTCCAAACCTGAGCAGGTCCATTGTGGCCACCATTATCTACCTGCAGAAATTGAGGCAAAAAGGCCATAACATCATTGGCCAAAGAGTCAAATCACTGAGGTTCCTGGCCAACGGGGGGAGGGGGGGGGATTACTCTTTGTGCGGCCATGGGTTTGGAGGGGCTTGTACCGGCAGCCTGTCCTTGGGTCTTACAACATCCAACGTCTCCTAACCTTCCTAGCCGTTGTGCTATCCTAGGCACTACTACTGGGAGGGGTCATCTAGACCCACTCAGACAGAGCTCTGAACCTTTTTTCTTCAATGATTTGCAGATTCTACTGGTGTCCATGGATTACATGAAATCTTTCCACCTTTCATTCACCTTTGTCATGGTAGGGAGAACATCAATGGAAGGGGGGTATCTAAGATAGCACAAGGGTTACGTGGACCAAAGTGCTTCACCTATTCAGAAAACCAGACAAAGATTGCACATAGAACCACATAGTCTGTTTTTTTAAATATTTATTTGGAAACAACAACTCATTTCTTCCACTTCTGCAACCTTTGCTGCAACTTAGGTCATACATAATAATGTATTAGTTCCACAGAACACCATCACAAAAGTTACCCTTTTATATGCAATTTTACCTTATTTTCTCCTTTTTGTATTTGAGTCACTTCTACATCATGACTTGTGCTTCAATAAGAACCTTTAGACATTTTCATCAAAAAAGTTGACAGAACAGAGGGAGCATTGCAATAGAAAATGTTGTAAGAAGAAGATACAATGGTTAAGGAAACATTGATACGGAGTACAAAGACATTTCAGGCAGAAACCTTCATGGCAGCTGCTGCTCCATTCTGCTCTTTTGAACGGCACCCTGGTGCCCTGCAACACACACACTCACTGCTGGTGAGCAGATTTTAGGCTAAATATTGCTTAGCTCCAAATAAGCCTTGTCAACAGAGTGGGGGGACGTGGCTGCAGAAAACAACGTGAAGAGCGTCAGTGTCACAGCTGTGAAGCATTCCAACTTTCCAGACATCTTTGTAAAATCTGAGGATGCATAAGGTGCTTGGTCAGAAACTTACTCTGAATCCAGAAGAATATAAATATGCGGGTTGATTGCCTTGGCCTCGATGTACAAGAGAGGGTTGGGTTTGAAGGAGATGAATCTGTATTTACATGGAATGCTTTCTGCATTTATCATTCAACAACATCAAAGTTCTCCCAGTTATATGAAAGGTAAATGTAGGTTTGAAACAGCACAACACTTCGGCAGGAGGCCGAGGCGCGGGTTCATTCACTTAATGCCAGTAATCAATCTGAGCCTGTATAACTCAGAAATTTAAAATGATACCATGAAAGAAGATTAAAAACACGAGCAGCAGCGAAAATGTACAAACAATGGCCCCCACATTCCTGTTTCCTACTTTAAGTGCAGATTGATGCCAACAAGCAGACTCTTTAACTGTATTACTCATATACTGGCTAAATGTTCTCATAAATCTATGTGCGTATACTTTTAAGCAAAGAGCATATAAATAGGTTTGACATATAAAGCCAATTTACAGTGTACATATTCTGGCTCTAAAGTAAGCATTAGCAAAAATCCATGCTTTACATAGAAAAGGCATCCACCACATTTAAGAAAAAAAATGTACATTTTATGAAACAATAATAAATAGTATTATAGAATTGCTGCTGTACACAAAAAGCCATTCTTTCAATTTCACTTATATAAAAATACGTTTTAGTGCAACCATATGTAATATCTATATCTTCACATCAATTTAAGGTGTCCAGAAAAACAATGGGAGGACATTTACTAAAAGCTGATTCACAAAAATGTGACGGTGTTCTGTTCACGCCCACCTTGGTATCATTCTACAACTAGGACAAAAAAGGCACGCACGTACAAGTCTGTTGTTGGTGTACCGTTTTTTTTTAAAGATAGGGGTTTGGTCAGGCTCAGTCAAATGTGCACACGCATTTGCACGGATGTCCTCTGTGAGCTTTGATGGACAGGGCCTGGGAAAAAGGGGAGGAACGTGCACACACACTTTCTGCATGTACCTGAAATGCGCAATCAGAGGGTCAGGGAACGTGTGCGCAGTCAGAGGACGTGCGCAGTCAGAGGACGTGCGCAGTCAGAGGACGTGCGCAGTCAGAGGACGTGCGCAGTCAGAGGACATGTGCGCAGTTAGAAGACAAGTGCGCAGATTGTGCAAAAGTCTTGATTCCTACATTAGAATTATCGGAACTGGAAAACTTTTGTCTTCTTCTTTTGCCTCTTCTTTTTGCTTCCACTTTCCTAGTCACTCTCCGGGTTGGCAGGTTTGGATGCTGATGGAGACAGTTGGGGGTCAGATCCAGGGCTGTGGGGGACATGGGCAGAGGGGGCGGCTATGGGAGGAATAGGTCGGAGCTCTTGGCTGCTCAAGTGCTGATTCCCAGGGTTTTGGGGGGATTGAGAGGGATGGGGTATCAGTGATGAAATGCAGCCAATAGTCAGTGATGGGGGAGGGAAGGGAGGGAAGGATGGGGAAGCACTGCCACCTTTTCCTTCATTTCCCATGGCCCGCCTTACACCTGAGTCAATACAGAGTGAGGCGATGGCTTGGGTGCAAGTCTGGATGCCCTCCTCCTGTTCAAGTCTGACCCCACCCCCCTCCCTCTGCTGAGGTGAACTTGCCTCCCTTGCCCCTTGTACTTCTGCTGGACCCCTCCTCTTGCTTATGGAGCTGAAATGTGGAAAGTTGGCCTCCCCACAGTTGGAGTCCTCTGAAGTGCTCTTCTGCAAAGTCAAGTGGGACACGGCAGATGCCCCCCCCAGCTGGTCCAGGCAAGAACCTATGGGTGTGGGGGCAAAATTGACCATGTGGATTCCCCCGATGGGGATCAATGGCAAAGACGAGGGCATCTGAAACCAGAAAGGAGAATGGTGATTCCCCAGGATACTGACAGCTTCCCAGATTTAAAGAACAGTCTAAAACTAGCTTTGAAAGCCCCACCTTGGACCCTCGCTCCAATACCCCTCCCCTTATTGATCGCATCCAGAATTTTGGGAAGAATTTGTTGACATGTTGTTTATTTTCTTGAAAACACTAAATGTTTATTTATAGGATCAGTGAGGACCAGATGAGGGGAGAATTGTCTGACCTTTTGTGCACAAGACCAACTCTGCATTACACATCACCATTCTGATATTTACAGCCAGGCAACAAGAGGCCATTGGATTTTCTGCCACTATTCCAAGCACAACACTCACTGTTTTGAGCATAAAACTGTATCCCTTGTGCTATCCTAGGCACTTTAACGTTGGGAGTGGGTCATCTAGACCCACTAGACAGTGCTCTGAACCTTTTTTCTTCAATGATTTGTGATCTTCACTGGTGTCCATGGATTACATGAAATCTTTCCACCTTTATCCACCTTTGTCATGGTAGGGAGAACACCTCAATGCAAGGGGGGGTCATCTAAGATAGCACAAGGGTTAAAAGTGTTGTGTTCTAAAAAAAAAGATTGACAGATTCAAAAATACATGCAAATAAACAGTTGGACTCTTAAAACTTAAAATATGTGCAGTCAAAGCTATTTTTACTTGAGAGACATTCTCTCTTATCTGCACTTGAAACAGAGCAGGGCACTATGTTCCAAATGTGACACCAAAGCCAGCCAATCACAGACATGGACATGAAGGTTGATGCTGATTGGTCAGAGATTCTTCCAATCAGCTCGTAGACTGATGGGCCCTTGATGGAAGTGAACATTGGATCTTCTCCATAACTGTTGAACCTTCTATCAAAAGCTTTTTGTACATAGTAAGAATTCTTTATATACTTTATATCCTTGAATCATTAATTTTTTTCACTATAATTTGTCACAATGATTTAAGGATGTACATTTGTCTGTTTCAAGTGCAAATTCCATTTTTGAGCACAGAAAATCTTTTAACTTTTATGCTCGAAACAGTGAGTGTTGTGTTTGGAATAACGGTTTCAAAATCTCTCCATACTTGTTCTAGAATTCTCCCACAGAAACTCCTGCTTTCCCTTTATGACCTGCTCCAGGCTCACAAGTACTAGAAACCACAGCTTTGTTGCACAATAATAACTGCGATAAAAATATAAAAAAAAAAGTGGAAGTACCGGGAATTGAGAATGAAGGGGAAGGTGACTGAACAGGACCTGAAGGGGGGCGCTGGATAGGTTGTTCTGGTTGGATCTATGATCCTGTTCTCCATGTAACAAGGAACCAGAGGCATGATTCTGAAAGAAAACAAACACACACAGAAAAATCTCTTTTTACCAAGCATCGCCAATCAACCCACCCTAACCCACCAACACCAACAGCAAACTCCTGACTCAGTTACCCCCCAGCTTAGAAACTGACAGAGCTGCTCTGATCCCGCTGACCATCATCACTAAAACAAACCATCACATCATTTTTACCTCACAGACAAAAAAATAGGGGGTGTGACTCACCTGGAATGTTTTTGGATTTTTTCATCTACACAACGTGACAATAGCTTCATATTGATCCCCGAAAATAATTTGGATCTTTTTGACGAAATTTGAGCCTTTTTTGGGACAATGTAGCCAGAAAAAATTCAAACTTAAAAAAGTGTGAAAAATGAAGATTATTTCTGGGTTAAACACAAAAAAGGACAAAGACAAAAGGATTATGGAACTAGAAATGATCTAATTGTGGATAAGAAGTTGTTATGGAATTGATTCTTATTATTTTTATATTAGCCTTTTTTAATCTGAAAAACAGATCTCTATCTGACAATTATCCTAGAGGCAAGGTCTCCAAATGTTTTAAAAAAGGAAGTCTTACAGTTTCCATCTCTGCGCAGGTCTGGAGCGTTCCCACTGGCAGTTCTGCTTGAAGACGAGCTGTGCTCCTCGGCCCCCAGACGACCCCCTGCTGGCTGAAAATGAATATGACAGGACTTCATTAAAGTCAGTCTAAAGTGGGGTTGGGTGTGGGGTTGAGTATCTGTTTAGGGGAGAATCTATAGAGCAGGGGTCCCCAAATCCAGGCCTCGAGGGCCGGCCTTCTGCTACTTCTGTTACTTCCTACCCCGAAGTAAGACTATTTGATCTCTGAAGCTCCGCCTTTCTCTCCTTGTGGGTGCCGCCCAATTTATGATGTCATCCTAGAGCCGGCTTCGGCACCGTGTCAGTGTTTCTCCCACAAAAACAAACATCCAAACTTTTCCAAAGATGGATGTGCATATTGTGGATATAAAATTAAAGCTTTTAGCAAATGACTGCTATCTTAGCAGAGAAAGTGGGCGTGTGTGTTAGCCTGGGGTGGGGCTGGCAGCTCAGGCTCTTCCAGGAAGGGGCTGTTCTCATTTTGATATGTATGAATGTGAGGACATGCCTGTTTTCATGGATTGGGAGGGGCTGGTGCTCAGAGATCAGGCTTTTAGAGGAATACTCAGAAATGCGTGAACAGATGAAAATACTACTTTTGGGTTGTTTTCAGTGAGGAATAAACATTATAAAACACTTCAAATCTCAAAAAGTTTACTTTCCATGATATAGACCCATTAATGAAAGTCACCTTTGATGGAGGGGCCCTCGGCATGGGGAGACATGCCGTATCATTCTTTTGTGTTGACCTTGAGGTGAAAGGTCGCGCTTGTAGTCTCTTCCTCGAGGGGACAGGGGCCTCGAAAGGGGGGACACCACCGCATGTCTCCTCCTTGGGGAGAGGTCTCTCCGGTACCCCCCTGCTGTGGAGATGTGGCGAAGAGGAGAGATGTCCCTCCGAGGGGAGAGGTGTCTGGCAGAGGGCGACAGGTTGCGACAGGGGGACAGGTATCGGTGCGTAGAGGGTGAGGAAGATGGGGAGATGGGCGACGGGCAGCCAGGGAGTTCCAACCCAGGAGATGAAAGCCGGGAGGAGGGGGAGGAGAGATCTGGTAGGTCCTCATCCATGGAGGAGGAAGGCAGGGCCAATAGTCTGCTGCCCAAAGGCTGCAGCTGGCATCCTGGATCCTCTGCTTGAACGTGCTCCCTCCCTGCAGCATCACTGGGCTGGGCCTGGGGGGTGATCTGGATGCTTGGCACTGTGGTAAAGTAACCAAGCAGAGGGGGCCTAGGGGGGGTTCCGAGCAGGTCAGTCGCTGTGGGGTGAAGAAGGTGAGGAGCAGGGTTCGAGGTGGCCACGTGAGCAATGGACATGGGGGGCAGTGTATACGGCTGTGGACTGCAGGATCGAGAGCCAGTCTTGGGGGTGGAGTCCCCATCATAGTCATCCTCTTCATCGTCTTCATCCTCTACGTCATCGCCGTCATCCTCAGCGCCATCTGAATCGTCGGCATCAGAGAATTGGTGCTCCACAGACCTCTGCCTGGAGGTTTTCTCAGAAGATCCTCCATCATCTTCAGGAACATCTTTACGCAAGAGAAGAAGAAAAAAGAGGCGGGGCAAAAGCAAGAGGACAACATTGTTGGTGGGGGAAAAACAACACCAAAACAGTTCATTCATAGTAGTTGTGTTGAATAAAACAGCAGCAGAACTTCCTTCCTACAAAAGAGCAAAGGAAACATCCAGAATTTCGATACCGCCCACTGAGAAGCGACTGGTTCAGAACCAGAACTTATGTCACTTCAGAAAAGCGCAGCCTCATGGGAAAATCTCTGCAACCCTGCAGGTCTTAAATCCTGATATGTAAGGAGGTTTTTAATCCCGAGCAGAAAGCTTCTTTAAGATTTAGATATCTCAACCTTTGAAAATTATCTTTTAGTTTAGGGATTTTAGTTTTTGTGAGTCCAGAACCGAACTGCCTGTCTGAGTCACTTTGACATTTGTGTCTCCTCTTCCCCAAAAAACCAAGACAGAGCACCAAGGTAAAACCTCTTTGCTCATGATTTGAGGCAAATTTTTGTCAACTGCCTGTTTATCTGCTCTAAAACTCAGCAGAAAATGAGAAACAATTTCAGTCTGAGCTAAAAAAAAAAGATCAAAGCTTCAGTTGTTCAGAGGCTGAAGTCCCAAGTTTCCTGTTACCATATTTGGTCTAAATAAGCCCAGGAAGATCAAACCTAGTCTTAGTCTGGTGTGGGCTTTGAACCAGGAAGAGGAAGACACCTTAGCTTTACATTTGACAGGAAAAGAGCATCTACCTACAGGCTACATTTTGGAGATACATCCAACCACTTTTATCAGTATTCTGATAACCAGACTGGAAAAGCTGAAGAGAATTAAAAATAATCTGAATGATGTCCAGCTTCACCACAATGAAGATGAATGGGATCATCATCATCTTTTCAGGAACGCCAGCAGCCACAGAGACTCATTCATCGTTTGTGAATATTTTATGGGAAATCTTTTTTAACCCTCCTCAGAACAATGCCCCTTTGGAAAAGTAGTGTTTTTTTCCATGGAAGCAAATGAAGAAAGTGACAAAGAAGGGTTTAGGTTGAAGGAACTGCAGTAAAAGATGCTGAACTCTGATCTGCTGCAACCATCAACTAAAGGTCAACTGCCTTCAGATTTAGAGAGGGAGGACCCCCCTTTGCCCAAAAGATTGTTTGACAACAGTCTAAGGCAGGGGTCGGGAGCCTTTTTGGCCAAGAGAGCCATATATTTAAATGTAATTTCCAAAGAGCCATACAATAATGCAGCGTCCCTTTCCCACACTGAGGCACGGAGACTTAACCTCTTTTAGCGTTCTTTATTCTGGTTACTGTAGACCGCAACAAACGCCGTACAATTAATTCAGCAACTAATAAGTCTCTCCCGCCGAGAGTTTTTGGATTTTTCCCGTGTCAGCCCTCCCATTTTCCCTTATTCGGCCCATAGCTGAACTCCATTGGTCCAAACTCCCTAACAACAGGCTGAGCGACAGAACTGAGGGCCAATCAGATCTCTGCTTGATCGATGCGTTCAATGAACTCCAGAACTTTTAATGCGGCTCAACAGCCAAGTTAAACTCAGTCCGCGACAATATGTTTAAAACTAAATATACAAATGAATGTGTGCATTTGATGTAATTTCAACACTTTTAAAGTACAATAGGTCTGTGGATTCTTTGTAATAACATCGTTATGCTGTTGCTGATAAATGATGAGTATTTCTCGTGGTAGTTTTGCTGATGGTCTAGTCTGGTTGATCCGTGGTGAGTTTCTGCTTCATGCAGGCGTTGAGACTTTAAACGGGATCTTAGGTCTGAATGTTCTGTAGATGTGACAAAGACATGGAGCCAAACACACACTGACACGCTGCAGTGAGTGACGGGCAGCGGGTTTACGTTTTTACCATCCCTGCACGATTCACCTGCTGCCTGTCCCCACAACCCCCCCTCTGGTTTCTTCCTCACACATCCCGTCCCCGAAACTGCGCGCTCTTCCTCAGAGACGGGAGCGCGCAGTTTTAGGCACGGCAATTCAAAGTTTCTGGCTGGTACAAACTCTGTGAAATAATAGATAATAGTAAACTGATAGTTTTCTCTCCAAGCACCGCTACTACTGCGCGCCTCTGGCATCGCATCGCCCCCGAGAAGGACTGGTCTAATGAAAAGAAAAGTATAATTAAGGATTTGTCTGCGAGCATCATGTGACCATCAAAAGAGCCATAGGTTCCCGACCCCTGGTATAACGGGAGCAGCCCAGTAACCCAACCCAGAAACCCCCCAACGCCTTCAACAACTCCGGCAGCGTAACCAGATGCTGGAGTGAGAAGCAGCAAATTCATGTGACTCCTCCTACCTCCTTCTTCTGCCTCTGTGTCCTCCACTGAAGACATGGACACCCCCAGTTCCAGACACTTTTTGATATGCGCCTTGGACTTCATGTGCTTTGTCAGGTTTCCTGTCATACAAAGACAGCATCATCGCTTAATCAAGAGGGATCACAGCTGATGATAAAATGCTTTTTAAATGCTCTCATTCATTCTTTCGGACAAGATTTCAACAAGGAAGAAGACGCCTTGCTGAAATCTGCAGCGTGCCTGGATGAAGACAGTCTTCATGAGCATTGGAAGCAAAACCCAGCATGCAGTTCTGCAGTGCTCTGACATCTGGAAACCTAGAAAATACCTTTTGTTTTGAAGGCAAAGTTGCAGAACTTGCAGACGTATGGCCGCACATCAGTGTGTGTTCGGATGTGCTTCTTCAGCATGCTGGGTTTCTTACAGCGAATGCCACACTCCTCACAGATATATTTCCCTCGGCCGCGACCACGAACGTAAACGTAGTCCTCATTGGATTTATACCTGCAGAGCAAAAGAGGAGGCAACTTTATTTTCATTTTTCAAAGGGCTGAGAAGTCAGTGGCCTCTTTGAAACATGTCTTTTTCAACACATCAGCTACATTCCAAGTTGTGCTTTGCTGTGGTTGGCCTAATTCTGGCATTCCCCCAAAACCCTTTTATTTATTAGAGCTTCAACAATAAATGTGCTTCATATTTAGAAGATTTACATTTGTATTATTTTGTTTCTCATCATGCCCCTTTAAAAAGCTTTAAAACTAATCAAATTACTTTTTAACTGTACTCCAGTACAGATTACTAATTACTCTTTCACCCTTTTTAATAATGAAATAAAATACAGTGAGGGAAGATCATTTTGACCATTCCTGTATGCCCGTGTTTGACCACAGACTGGAGGCATTTCTGCATGTGGGAGGAGCCACTGAGTGGTTGGAGGTCACATGCTGAGGTAGGACAAATGTCCCGCTGCTGCCACCCATAAGCATCATTCTTCCGTTTTATCTGCGCTCTGGGTGGCTCAACGGGGGACCATGGTTACCCCCCTCCCCCTTACACTGAAGTGAGATGGGTTTTACTTTCGATCGTCCCACAGGTTGGGGGATTCAGACCTCTAAGCTGTGAGGTCCAGCTCCACCATGATGACCCTGCAGGACTTTCTCTTACTGGGGTGATGGAGATTTGCTGTCAGTGGACGTACCTCACTGTGAATGAAGCTTTAGAAGAACACAGTAATTCAAGTATTCTCCATTCAAAGAAATGAGAATTGAAGCAAATGGAAATGTGAAAAGGAAGACGGGCTAGGCTCTTCAGTCACTCAGTGGGTTTGGATGGAATATATGGAAGATATAAAAAGCATTTCTGTTTTAATCTGAACTCCAGAGGTGGATGCTGATGAGTTACATTTAAAAAGGTAAAAAGAGGTTAGTCCCCACTTTTAATTGTAATGTATTAAATGTAAAATATTAAAAGGAAAAAAATAAAATATTAAGCATTAGAAACTTGTTTGAATATTTCGGTTGTGTGTCTTTAACAGTTCTTTTTTCAACTTTTACTTGAGTGAATATTTAGACAAAAATGTTTTATTTTCACTCGAGTAATCCCTACTTTCACTACTCTTACCAACATTTGACCTTTCTCCCAAATTAAACCTGCGTGAGGAGACCAGGAAGGACCCACACCCCCATATTCCATCTTCAGAAAATCACATCTGAAGGCATAAAAGATGTTGAAGCATCTGTGTATTTTGAATGAAACGGTCGCCCCCAAACACCGTCACTTGCTCACCCCTGTGTTCTGCACTCACCCGCCCTCGAAGATCTTGATGCGGGTCGGTTCTGTTGAAAGCTGCTTGGCAGACGCCACCTTTTCCCCCAGCTCGACCTTTGACCGCTCCCAGGACTCCACCCCCTTCATCTTCCTCCCAAAGCAATTCAGGTCAGCAGGCCCCAAGTCCGGCTTGAGCTGCAGCAGCCGGTGAGGGACAACAGCTGTGAGTGATGCACAGCAGCACAGCAACATGTCTGCAGGTGTCAGGACATACCTGATCAAACATCAGCTTCCAGGCCACAGAAGACACCAGTTTTCCAGAGCTGGGGGGGCACATGGCTGCCATTGTGAACAGCCATTCAGTGTTCTCCCTCTGCTTTGATCGCAGCAGAGCTAGGGCAGCCTTTGTACTGATGTTAAGAGGGTTGGGGTTGTGGGTGCTTACAGACCAGGAGCTGTAGACGGAGCAGTGGGAGGCGGCCTGGGTGCTGTTGGGTTTGGTGTAGTTACGGAAACACCAGCTGACTCTGCTGGTGGTGCGCAGGCTGGGAAAGTGCAGCAGCTGCTGGACCTCAGACAGGTTTGTAAAGAGCAGAGACTGTGCTCCTCCTGTCATTCCTGAGCTGTGGGTGTGAGCAGGCTGAAGCAGCAGGGCCTGTTTGTCAGAGCTCTCCGCATCGCTGGAGGACAGCATGGGCTCTGGGCTGGAGCTGGGACCTGGACTCACGTCATCCACATCCAGCCTTTCAGGAGAATCCTGACTGCATGACACCGGACCTCGCTCTGTGACGATCTGGAGAGGGGGTGGGAAACTGTCACCCTGGGGGACATCAGAGAGGTGAGGGGCCGAGGAACGGACAGGGACGGCAATCTTGGTGGCAGCTGGGGGATCAGAAAGTGGGGGAGAAGAAGACATCCGCTCACACTCATCCACAGAGTCTTTGCCCCTGAGGGGGGCTCTCTGATTCCTGCCCCCCTGCTTCTCAGGTGTTGTACCTCTTTCAGCTCCACTCAGCTCTACAGCACTCATTTCCTTTACAATCTGTCCATACATCCTCTCCTCCTTCACCCTCTTCTGCTGCTTGGACTGGATGAAGAGCTCAAGGGAGCTGGTGGGGGACAGCATGCGCTTGCCGCCTCCGATGGCCGAGCCAGAGGCGTCTGTGGTGGAAATGGTTCCTGAAGTCAGTGAGAGCGGGATGCCTGTATTCAGGTGTTTCTCTGAACCCTTCCAAAAAGACGAGCGCAGAAGATCAATGTCAGTGTGTCCTAGCAGAAGGGACAGGTTGAATCCGGATCTGCTTATGCCTCCAGGGGGGTTGCAGGGTCTCACAGCACCAAGCGTGCTGTTCTCACCCCGGTCTGCTCCTAAAGCGTCAGCTTCATTACCATGGGATGACATGAACTGGCTAACACTGGTGTACGTGGCACTACCAAACACTGGAACATATGTCTGAATCCGAACAGGTACCACCAAACCAGGCGAAGTGGTCTTAGAGCTCAGGTTCTGGGTGGGTTGAAGGTGCCTCTGCAGCATGGAGGGGGCAGGTGAGAGCATGTTTATGTGAGATGGAAAAGAGGCAGAGTAAATATGAGTGCTCTGATGTTCAGTTTTTTCTTCGTACAATGGGGGGTCATAGACTTGCTGAGCAGACTGCTTTGGAGCTGCAGGTCCTGGAAGGCTGCTTGGTGATCTGAGGTGAAGCTTCTGGAGCTGCTGCTGCTGTCTGGCTGCCTTTTCTGCCTCCTGGTTCCAGAACGCACAGGGCTGGGAAAAAGGAGCAAAAGGGACCCCACTCTGGTACTGCTGGATTAAATCCCTACTTCTGACTTCAAGAACTGGATGTTCCCCCTCAGAGGAGGAGCCCTGGGCCTGAAGACGGTGCTGCTTGGGCCTGTTGAGGAAGACAGGTGTGGTGTCTGAGTTCCTACTATCAAAACGTCTGGTCAGCTTGAATTTTGTGCAGCGCAGCTTGTTTTCTGACCTTCCAAAGCAAGGTTCATCTTGTAGGCTGTCATCACTGATACTCTGCCGGAAGACATGCTGGGGGGGCTGTTGGTGAGACCCCACGACTGTGAACAAATCCAGATGGTTTGGAATAAAGTGATATGTTGGAACAAAAATGGTTTATTATGTCAAAGAAGGTTTTAAATGAAGGACAGCATTGGTTTGAACATTTAGCAGAGGAATGGAACATTTCCTGAACATCTTCTTAATATTTAACCTGTGATATTACCTGGTCTCCTGGGTCTGATGGCCAGTTCACTACTGCTGTGGGGGGATCCTGATGGGAGGGGCCATACCCCATGCTCCAGGTTTTCTTGTTTGATTGACACCTGTCCTCCACCTATGTCCTGAAGGACTCCCTCCGGATACACACTCAGTGAGGCCTGTAAACCAATCAATGTGAATGAATAATGAACAAAAGAATAATCTCAAGATCCAATCAGAGGCTATGAGAACACAGTTAGCAAGGGCATTCTGAGACATCATCCTATCTTGGCTGGATTAGTGTAAGTCTCTTTATTTTCCCTCTCAGGTCTCCAACTGGTCCAGAATGCTTCTGCTTGATGGTGGGAGTGGGCGTATTCTGCGACAACGGTCCCACACACAACTCAGAGGTGAACTTCTAATGAACTCCTGCTGCTCTGCAGAAACCATGTCCTAGAAAACGACACTGTTTTTTTATTTAAGCTAAAAATGACATCATTTTACATTAGTGGATCTTTAGCTGTGTTTTAGTGAGTTTTAATAACAGCAGCTTGTTTGCTAGTGGTCATGCTTGGGCTTCATATAAATAAAATGATTGTTTGACTCAAATTCATCACTGGAAAGACCCTGTGTTGTATCTTCACTAAAGGAAAAAATGGATTTTAAAACCTAATTTCCTGAAGGTGTTTAAAAACATCAGCAAAATTCTCAAATAGTGCATCTTTTCAAAAAATAGTTCAGATGAGATGTCTTTAAAGTCTCACTCCAATCATCTTTTGTAAAACTTATGTCCAGTGGTCTCTTAATTATGAAGATGTTGTTTTTATGTGTTCAGCCAAAATCAAAAACCCTCTTTCGTTCTCTAGGATACCATTTCTGCAGAGCAGCAGTAGTTGTGGGTGGGACTGTGTGTTCAGAATAAGCCTGTCCTGAATTCTCATCATCCTTTTGTTTACACTCTCTCCTGCTAGCTTATAGCTACTCACATTCCCAACCTAGCATTAGTGGTGCAACTAAACTGGTGAGCAACATCAGAGCTTTCCAGTCATACAGTTTATATCAGGGGTGTCAAACTCATTTTGGTTCGGGGGCCACATTCTGATCTCAAGTGGGCCGGACCATAACGTAAAAGCAAAATAACAGCTTTGTTTTTTGTTTTTTACTCAGTTGGAAAAAATGCCTCAACCAACAGAATAGCCTAATCACTTGTTACTACACATTCATTCACAGAGGCCAATGGATCTCAAATACAATTAATTTCACTTGAAAAAAGTTGTTCTATTCAATTTTATACAGACTGAATATTTTACATCTGACACTGAAGCAACCCAGAAACTATTCTTTATGGTGAGTCTCTTAGTGGTGCTGAATGTCATATTCTTTGAGCACTGCTATGATCATGATGGATGATCAGAATGGAGCAGAGCAGGGAGCTTATGTCTTGCTTGCAGCTATTTCCAACAGAATTTTTCATCTGCTCCCGATTCACGATTTGAAAAAAAGAAATATTCAGAAGCACAGTTTTAACTGTAATTTACTTGAATAAGAAAAAAGCCACAAGAAAATGTAAAAAAAACAACAACAACACAATTTTAATTGGAGTGGCTCTGTAAACAAGAAGCTGTGTGGTACCTGTCGAACAAGATATCCACGCCGACGTTCCTTCTTTGCAGATGTGCTGGTGTAAACCTCTCCCTGTCTGCAGGAAGGAAGGCTCCCATAGTCAAAAGATTTGCTGCGCATTTCAGGCAGCTCTGTGGGTAGCGTGCTTGGTGCTTGCTCTGAAGAAGACCGTCTCATCTCCCTCTGTTGATGGTGGCTGGAAAAACTGCTGGGCACAGTCAGGAACTCTGACTGTTTTGCTCCAGATCCATTAGCCAATGAGTCCTCCTGTCAGAGAAAGGAATTCAACTAAGGAACATTTCATTTTTCACATTTGACTTTTTGTGCTTGAGCTGGGTACCTGTTTGGTGGGTGAGACCGATTTAACACCCTCATCTTTCTCAAAAGACATTGACATGGAAGAGGAGTGAGACAGGTTGCTTTCCTGACTAGGACTTCGAGAAAGGCTGGTGCATGTTGACTCAAAACTTGATTCTCCAGATGAGTACTCCATATCTGCCAGCCGTAGCCTCTTCTTCTTGGGTGGAAGCTTCTCTGTCGGCATCTGGGACAGAGTGTCACTCCTCTGAGGCAGCTGGAACTCCTCTACAGCCGGCGGCTGTTTCTCTGGTTCCTTGGTCACGAGAGGTTCAGTGTCCTTCTCTGGCTTGTCTGGCTCCTCTGTCACCCTGATCTCAGGAACTTGGATGTTGGGTTGTCGTACCAGTTTATGATACGGTTGGCCAGGTGAAGCTGCAGCTGAGGATGATGAGAAGGAGGCCAGGTCGCTGTCACTTTGCTGCTGCTCCATGCTTTCTGCTCTCTGGAGGGCAGATTCTGGACTCAGAGCATCTTCGTATACATCCGTGTCTGATTGCTCTGAATACTGGCTCGATGGAGCTTTGTCTGAGGGCTGGTGTACAGGCTGCTCAAAGGACTCAGACTTTTCAAAAGAATTTGGGCGGCTGAGTGAATTGGTGTGCTGGATGACTGATATCACATTGCCGGCTGGCTTTCTGCCCTCTGAATCAGGAAACGGCACAACGTCATCAGAGCACATACTGACACAAGTATCAAAGCTGTCAGATTGGCTGTGAGTACTGTGAAAAGAGCTCTTCCCAGTTGGGGTACCTCTTGACCCATCAAAACTACCTTGTTTAAAATCATAGTCTCCAAGTATATCCACGGAACTGCTAAAGCTACTGTCACAGTTTTCAGGGCTGTCCTCATCATCCCCAACACTTTTCTCTTTTCTTCTTTTCCGTGTGGCGATTTCAGATATGCTGACTCTAGAGGGATGTTGGTTGTAGAAAATATCCTCTGGCCCTCCTGGGCAGCGCTCAGTGATCTTCAGACCAACAGATGATGCTAAACCTTTGGCCATATGTGGATGGCCTTCAGCTTCTCCAGGATGAGATTCATTTGCTGGATGTTCAAACGCACTCTGACGTTTGAGCTTGGGCTGGCCAGGTGGGTAAAACACATCATCAGGTGCCACCATGTTGTCAAATGAAATGCTTCCTCGGATACCCTGAGGAGTGTTGAGGTTAGAAGGCACTGGAGCTGGCATGGACCTACTTCTAATAAGAGTTCCAGACTCTGATGGAGGCTCCAGAAGTCCTGTGCTGCTTTGACAGGGGCCAGTTGGGTATTGCTTAGCATCACCACTCATTCCTAAACTATCTTTGAAGGACGAGGGATCCTCTGCAATCTCACACATGTCTAGATCTTGTTGCTTTAGGCTCCCGTTACCATCTGCTGCTGCCATGCCCACTGTCATAGACTGTCTTGGCCTGGAGTTTGGCCGGTTGTACCAAGTCCGACCAAACATTATCTCTTCGTATGTCTTTGCACTTGTATTTGGAGTGCCAATTTGCAACTCTGCACTGTCATAGGGAGAAAAGTAGCCAGAGTCTGTGCTGCCTTTGCTGTGAGGACTGAGCAAATTAAGGGACTGGGATATGCTTGGATCAGAATCTTGAACTTTTTTCTCATCCATTCTTTGTGCCAAGCGTTTACTAGAGCTAGAGTCGTCCAAAGAGTGTGATCTTCCACCAGCCTGTGATGCCAACATGTGATGGGAAACCTTTGCATCATGAAAGGTGGGGCAGTCCATCCCCCCAGGAGGAACTACTCCAGGTTTGGGAAAAATGAGGATCGGCACTTTCATAGATCCGATGTGAAACTCTTCAGCCGAGTCCGCATATGCAGGTTCTCCACCACCTAAACAATGAAAGGAACATTTACGGTAAAACACATCCACTAAGAAATCCAAAATAAAGAGAATACACATCAACCTTTTTCAAACAGACCCCCAAATGTGTGCAACATATTCCATACTCCTAGAGCACACCCTTAGAGTATCCTAATGGACACGCTCAATAACATATGAACCTATATGTTTCAACTGTCAGACTCTCTGTAGCCTTCTAGTGAGGAAAGGTCTGGTCAAGTGTCACAGAACAAAACCACACTGTTTCACCAGAACCCAAGGCTCCAGCATAGACTCTTTCCACTAGAACTCCAGCTTAGACCTAAAGAGTGTGACTTTCCAGTTATTAGAACACTAAACCACTAAAATCTGGCACATATTAAGTTAAGAACAATTGGAATGCATCATACATTTTGGATATGACTGTCATATTATTTCTTAAAGCAAAACAGTAAATTACCTGCAGTTTTGTTGGCTTCAAAGGAGATTTGAGGGATGGGACTATGCTTCTCCATCAGCATGGTGGAGCCCTCCACACCTTCCTCGTCTGTGTCTGTACTTTGCTCACCATCTGAGGGGGCCTCTCCCTCACCTACAGGGGATGCCTGCCCCACATCCTCACTGTGGGTCACAGCCAGCTCGGATGAAAATGGTACGAGTCCCGCTTTGATGGCATGTGCATGGGATTTACGATGCTTGTAAAGGTTGCTCTTGGTTTTGAAAGAAAAGCCACACGGTTCACAAGGGTAGGGTCGCTCCCCAGTGTGTGAGCGGATATGCTTCTTAAGGACGCTAGGCTTGGCGCATGCTCGGCCACAGTAATGGCAGATGTATTTACCAGGCTTTTTGGGCTTTTGTTCTTTTTTGCTGTAGCCCTCCTCTCCAGGCTCTAAGCCCGACTGAGAATACTGTCCAAATGAGCTTGGCAAACTGGGGGACTTTTGCCGGGGAAACCTCCCTGCCTTGTGTAGATGAGTGTGACCTGGGTGTCCATAAGGGTCATCTGAAGGCAACTGGCCAGCAAATGGCCAGGCATGAGACTCTAGGCCCGGCTGCGGTTTAGCTCCCGAGAGGAAGCGTTCAGTTTGGGGATGCTGGGGATATGGCTGGCCAAGCTGATAGGGATATCCACGTGGGAAACCCTGAGTTAAAGGTCCTTGGGGGTCTGCAGACGGAGGACCTCCAATAGCCCCAACTCCAGAGGGTCCAGACAGCAGCTGTACAGGATTTCCTGTCATCGGGTATTTCTGTTGGGGAGTTGATCCTCTCATAGCACCACATGGCAAACTCTCACGGTGCTTTACCTCTGGGTCACAAAAAGTGTTTTGTTTGGTGTTTGCTGAAGGCTCTGAAGCCCACTTCCTTTGCAGAGGGATCTTCTCCTTGACTTCATCCCTGTTTGAGCCTTTTTGCCTTGTGACAGTTGAGTCATGAGGATCCATTGTTGAAGCTCCACTGTGCTTTAGAAAAAACGTGTGCCAGGACTTGGAGAGAAGGCAGCAAAAAGTTATGAGAGCTCCAAAGTAGCAATCATGACAGCCAAACGTTTGAGAACTGCCAACCAGTGCACAGAAAACAGGAGGTGCCCATCCATTCCCGAGCTAGCCTGACTTTAAAGTGAGGCTACAATCATCACAATAAAAAAAAGTTGATGTGAACAGCATCAGAGTTGACCCTCTATTGCAACTTTTTTAGAAAAAAAATGTTTGAATTTTTCTTTATTTTTCCTGGTTGTTTGTCCTAGCCGCCAAATCGTGGATAAATCTGAAAGAGAAGAAGATGAATTTATTTCAAATTTGGTCCAAATTCAAAAATACTTTACTTAATCTTAGGAGAGGAGAACTATAAGGATGGAATAAAGAAAAAATAAATGCATAGCTTAAGTAAATGTTTGTGAAACAACTGTGGTTAACACATGCATAATTGTTTGTATGGCTGTGAGTGTGTGTGTGAGACGGTGTGTGTGTGGGTGTGTGTGTGAGTGTGTGTGTGTGTGTGTGTGTGTGTGTGTGTGTGTGAGTGTGTGTGTGGGGGTGTGTGTGTGTGTGTGTGTGTGTGTGTGTGTGTGTGTGTGTGTGGGGGTGTCTGTATTCGTGTATATTTTTTACACAGTTCATACACAGCTACAAATGAAATGCTAAAATTGTAAATGCATACTCTCAGTGTGTTGATCCCCTCTGCACTTTCAGGCGTACGTCAGTTTTCTTATCAAACACCTGCAGGAAAACCACAAACAGAAAATACAAGTTCAAATTTAGAATCATCCCACAGAAAAAGCTGATCTGTTGGCCTCCGACCTCGGGCCTGATGCTCTTCCACTCTTTCAAAAATGTGCTTTTAGCTCCCGATTCCATTCATAATGAATCAATAAGGAGTCTTGAACAAATGTAACTCTATCTGGTCCGTTAGCTTCTTCACATCAGCATCCATCTGCATTTTTTGCCTGCAGCCCTACCCCCCTCCTCCTTCGACTAAGTGAGTCACCGGTGAAAAGCAAACCCACGCTGTTCCTAAAAAGACACAAAGGCTTATAAATAGTGTTGTGGAAATGACGTTTAAGTGTTCAAATGTGTGTAGGCCAGCATGAAGAGCCTTCCGAGCCGGCACCTTTCCTTCCTCTGCAGGTGTCAACATTCAATAGAACTTCTTCAAGACTGAATCACAAATAAGAGGCACAGATGTGGAAACAGCGCCTGCGGGCTCTGCAACAACCCTGCAGAACTGTGTGTGTGTGTGTGTGTTTCCATTGTTTAACGTTTCTTAACCACAGCAACACCTGACAGCAGTGAAAGCACAGAGCTGCTGAGCGTACCAAACATCCTCGCTGAAGCTGCACTTTTACTTTGTATTTCCTCATCTTGAGGTTTCAGCAACCTCCCCCCTCAACTCTGATTGCAACAAACACACGCACACACACACACACACTGAAGTTTCTGTGCTGTTACCAGGACTTGGTGACGTGCGAGTCTGGGGGCCCAAAGAAAGCTCTATAAATAGCTCCTTAGAAAAACAAGCTTTATTCTTAGCAGCAGAAACGTTAAAATGCGACAAGCTTGTACTTTACAAGCATCTTACTCCCCACAAACACACACCTGAGCAAAGTGACACACTCAAATGGAAGACATCCTGTCAGCCTAGGGTCACATTTAGTGTTTCCCTGGGACAGGAAAGCTGAAGTACAAACTCTTTGATGAAGACTTGAAGTAGTTGGTGATGAACGCAAACGTTTCTTTGGTATAATTTTTCTTTCAGTGAATCCCTCAAGAGCCAAAGGATTTGATGTCATTAGACACACTGGCAGTGCAGCCCCCACACTGAGAGGGAAATATAAGAGTCACAATGGGCATTCAGACCTACCCCAGCCTAAAATGGGGATCTGGGAATTACTTCGAAGTTTCTCCAAGAGTCAAAAAACAACAACTGGTTTATCCATTATTTTAGGATTTATTTTCACAGCTCTTTGCTTCAGTCTCAAAAGCTTCTATTTCTTTGGTGCTAAATATCAATGGAGAACACATCTGGGATATAAACCCTAAAAAATATGCAACCGTACAACCTAGGCTGCTGATTCATGTAGCCAAAGCAAACTGGGGTGTTTGTGAAGAAAGCCAGTGTGTTGGAGGAACTGGAAAAAGCACAGAGGTTATAGAAATAGTTGACTGGACAGAAACCCTGCAGATGTCATGGGGAACTTGTCTGAATTGATGCTATTTTTTTGGTTTATGAAGCCTGGAGGATGGAGAGTTTTGATATTTGTGTGCATGCTGAGAAACATTTAAACTCCAAGATCCTCCTTTGGCTCTGCAGCATTTTGTTTTTCTAAAAAAATACCTGCAGAGCTTTCAGTTGATTTAATTATTCTGGTCTGAAAATGTTCAGCTCCTTTAGCAGATTCCTGCTTGTACTTTGGCTTTTCTCCCTCTTACTGTATTGTTTTAAAATAGTAAACTGTTTAATGTTCATTGGAAATCCATGAAAACAGCTTTAAATTTATCCAGAGCACGTCACCAGTTCTTAGCTGGAGCCAGGTGACATGACGAGTGTTTTTGAAACTTCTCCAGGTTTCCATCACAAAGGTTTTCAGCCATCCGTGACTTTAGAACAGGTTTTCTTTCATGAAATGTTCAGGAGTTAAGACCTGCCTTCTTCCTAACTAACCAGTGTTGTTGTTTTTGCTTTGTTATCAGCTTTTAATTAAATATACATGGTTTTCTGGCTGTGTGTTCTGAGTGTTAGTTTAGTGGAATGGATCCCTAAATACTGTACATCCAGTTTTTATACCCATTGGTTCCTGTGCAGGGCAAAGCCATGGTCTGTGTCCTGGTCCATTGCAGGGAAGATTCATTAAATGAAGGATTTATTAATATCTTTGAAATAATTTAATAGTGAACAGATAAAAATAGAAATGTAGAATGTAATCAAATCTAAAATGTGGCTATGACCACCTTGAGGACCTGTGCCCACCAGCTGTCTGCGGTTCTCCAGCATCTCTTCAACCTGAGCCTCAGACTGGAGAAGGTGCCGCTCCTCTGGAAGACCTCCTGCCTGGTCCCCGTTCCTAAGAAGACCTCTCCATCTCACCCCGGGGATTTCCGTCCAGTTGCCCTCACCTCCCATGTGATGAAGGTGCTGGAGAGGCTGGTGTTGGCTCAAGTGAGACCGGTGGTGAGCTCTTCTCTGGACCCCCTGCAGTTTGCCTACCGGCCGCGCCTGGGGGTGGATGATGCTGTCATCCATCTGCTGCAGCGAACTCACTCACACCTGGATGGTGGTGGAGGCATGGTGAGAATCACCTTCTTTGATTTCTCCAGTGCCTTTAACACCATCCAGCCTTCTTTACTGGGTGATAAGCTGCGGCTGATGGGTGCTGGTGCGTCCACCGTCTCCTGGATCACTGACTACCTGACAGACAGGCCACAGTTTGTCCGACTGGGCGGCGTCCTGTCTGACGTGGTGCTGAGTGGTGTGGGAGCCCCACAGGGCACTGTGCTCTCTCCATTTCTGTTCACCTTATACACCTCAGATTTTCAGCACAACTCAGAGTCATGTCACCTACAGAAATTCTCTGATGACTCTGTGGTTGTGGGGTGTATAAGCGGTGGACGGGAGGAGGAGTACAGGAGGCTGGTGGACGGATTTGTGGAGTGGGCTGGAGAGAATCACCTGCTGCTCAATGTGGACAAGACCAGGGAGATGGTGATCGACTTCCGGAGGAAAAGGACTGTCTTACAACCCCTCTGCATCCTGGGCAGGGATGTGGAAGCGGTGGAGGAGTACAAATATCTGGGTGTGACTATCGACAGCAGACTGAGCTGGAGGAGCCACAGTTCTGCTGTGTACAAGAAGGCCTGCAGCAGACTCTACTTCCTGAGGAAGCTGAGGTCTTTCAATGTGTGCAGCAAGATGCTGGGGATCTTCTACCAGTCTGTGGTAGCCAGCACCTTGTTCTCCTCCGTGGTCTGCTGGGGAAGCAGCATTGCAGTCAGTGACACCAACAGACTGAACAAGCTCATCAGGAAGGCGGGTTCTGTCATTGGCTGCAAACAGGAAACCTTTGAAGCAGTGATGGAGAGGAGGTCACTGAACAAGCTCTTATCCATCATGGACAACCCAGAGCATCCTCTCCACCCTGTTCTGGACAAACAGCGGAGCTCCTTCTCTAGAAGGCTCAGACAGCTCCGCTCCAAAACTGCCCGGTACCAGAAATCCTTCATACCCAATGCAATAACCCTGTTCAACAACTCACTATGCAGAAGATAACCTTTTGCACATTTTTATTATCTATTTATTTAGCTTTTTTTTTTTTTTCTGTTTTGCACATGTCTTTTGCACATCTTTTTACCTGCACTGTTCTGTAAATAGCTTTTTAAATTTAAATTATACTACCTTAGGTGTTTGCATTTATGCTACATCTTCTTTGTTCTTGTTTTTTTTATATCATTCTAAGTCTTTTTCCCCCCCTCTGCTGTAAGTTGCTATGGTGACAAACAAATTTCCCACGTGTGGGATCAATAAAGTATCTCTGATTCTGATTCTGATTCTGATTATGACACCTAAACTTAAACAGTCTCTGCAATCATTATCAAATCTGAACACGACCTCCTCGGCTGAATGCCAAGCTGCCAGCCTAACCTTAAACCACACATTCCATTCTCATTTCAACATCAGTCTCATGTAAGTTCACAGTTTTTTTTGAATGGCAGCAGCCTGCAGAGTGTGTAGGAGTGTGTTGTGAATAGATTACATAAAGCTTTATTTTTAAACTCACCGACACAACCTGTCCTACTTGTGAGTGGGAGAGACATTGCTGGTGGTGCAAGCTGTGTGCGTGTTCTTAAGGGCTTGCTAGTATTTGTACGTGCGTGTGCGTGAGCATGCATGGGAGTGTGTATGAGTGAGAGTGTGGGAAGTGAATGTGCAGGTTGTGTGGGCTGGTGAAGGGCAGGACAAGACACCGGAGCAGTGGGAAGGTTCAAGCATTCACATTCAGAAGCTTCACTCAGGTAAAAATATTGATGCAGTCCTGGAAGAATTATGAGCTCGCTTTAAAAATACTCAGTTACCAAACAGGAAGGGAACAAATCAGTTCAGGATTCACAGACAGTAAAAGACATGAGCTGTGTTTTCTTCCTCCACCTTTCAGCTCTGAACACTACTTTTCTGACAGTGACTGTACACACAAGGAAACTTGTGTAGAACCAGGTGGAAAGTGGGTTGCTTCTTTAAGATGTCATTTTGCTTTGATTGTTAAGGCATTGTGCAGATGTTTAGATTTTAGTGTATTCAATGCACTGATAGTGAAGACAACCATGTCCTTAATATGTCATTGTCATTGTTATAATTCACATGTTTGTCATCATTGATATCGCATGTAGGCAACTCTCAGAAAGAGGAGCATGTTGTTAGACTGATCCAGTAAAGTGAGATTCAGAGGAGGTTTGGTGAAAAGTGTTGGTTCTGTTCGTGTTCATTTAGTCTTGTCGTTTGTCCATGTAATTTAACTTAGGAGGCCAGAGATAAGGCCAGACAGCTGGACTCTTTGGCTCCTTCACAATCTTCAGCAACCTGGAGAAACAATCTGCAACCTCAGTCTTGATGTGTCTTCAGTGTTCTGTGGGTAGGGTCTTGAGCTGGTCCCCGGATGGCTGCTGTGGTGGTCTTTCCGACTCTGGTCTAGGTGCCTAGCGTCGGGGAGGGGGGGCTTTCTGCCACAGTCACCTCGCCTTCTGCTCTGGGCTTGGTGTGGGGTTGACCAGGTGATCCTCTTCTGTTGTTTTATTCTCTAGATTCCATAACATCATGGTCCACAATAGAACCAGCGCCTGCTCACAAACAGGACATTTGTGTGTAGGAGTGATATATGTTTGACATGTGTTTGCTTGTATGCACATATGTGCTAGTGAGCTGATCCATGTTTGCCATGTGGACATGTCTGTATGTGTGTTAAGGTTTGAGCAGCCAACATATCTGTCTGTAGCATTTGAGTGTGTGGATAAATGTGTCTGTGGACATTCCAGACCTTCTGCATGTGAAAGTTATGATGATCAACCTCAAGCAACTTGTTGCCTCTTTTTCTTTGTAATCCTACACCCCCCCCCCCCCCCATGTGTTTCTGTAATCATTCTCCAGTTTCTTTACCCCTTCTTTCCTTTCTTTTACCCTTGTCTGCCATCTCTACTACCCCACTCTCCCTCTCTCTTCCATCTGGTCCAAAAATAAATGCACACAAATACGAACAGCTGGGTGTCATGGCAACTCCGCTCTTTAGAGATCTGCTTTTACCTTGTTCCGTTGGTTCCGTTGGCTTTAGGTGTGCTTTGTGTTTGCCCTCCAGTGTGGCAGAGTCTGGTGCTGTTCTGTGCATAGTGAGACGACTTTTGTAGTTCTTTTACTCAGTTTTTTACCTTTTTTTTCTGCACTTTTCCGAGCCTCCGCTTCAGCAGCGGCTCCATTGTTTACACCAGGGATCAGCTGTTGGATCAGCTGTTGCAGAGAAACCAGAGATTCCCAAGGAAATAGGGAGGAAAAGAAGACTTCAACGTCGCATTAACGCTCCAGGAGAGGAAACTAAGGTGTAAGCCATTCATACCATCCGTTATTATAAGCAACGTTCGTTTCCTCCTCAACAAAAGTGACGAGCTGACGTTGCTGACGTGGAGTGGAGTTCAGGGGGTGTAACCTGTCTGAATGGACTGACCCCGGACTCTGTGGTTTCCTTGGAGGGGTTTAAACATCTGCACGCAGGCAGAAGGGAGGTGGAAAGTGGAAAGTGGAAAGAAAAAGACTGAGGACTCGCGGTGTATATCAAGGAGTTACCAGGATGCAGACGTGCACCCCCAGTCTCTCCTGCTCATCCGCCTGGGACGTCTCTCACAACCAGAAGTGTTGGTTGTCTCACTGTGACAGAGGCTGGGTGTTACACTACCCTGGGGGCTGTTTGTTTTACCAGGACTGCCACAGATGGATTTCACACCAAGAACCAAATCTTTTAGCTGAATCTAAGCATGCACTCACTGACCACTTTATCGGGTAGGGGCCTCAAAGGTAGCCGGCATCCAGTAAAAATTTGCTGCCCGTGAGTGAAGTAGTTGTCTGCAACTTTTTGATTACTCTGTCCACACAACGAAATGAATTCATAGGACATTTAAAAAAAAACGGTATATCTAAATATGTTAACAGACATCAATCGAAAAGGCCCCACTGACACAACGGCATGAAACAAAAACAGTATGTTTTTAGGCTGTTTTTGTTAGGATTTTATATATAAAATAACTAACCTGGAGGCAGAAAAAGTGTACATTTTCTGTCAGGGTTCCCCCTTTTAGTAAATCTGTCCCTGTTTTCTCACCATGTTTTAAATGAGTTTATAGTTAGATGACATTAAAAACGTATTCATGCTATTTCTGAGTTTCTTTTATGTTATTTCCTTTTCTTCAAAAGATTTGAGCAACAAATTTTCATCTCGCCCTGTGACAGACTGGCGACCTGTCCAGGGCGTCCCCTGCCTTCGCCCATAAGTTGCCGGGATAGGCTCCAGCAGCCCCGTGATCCCGAAAGGGAAAAACGGAAGAAGATGGATGAATGAATGAATGGAAATTTTCATCTCCTCATGGGGGGTTACAGGGTAGAGTGTTACATCATTTCTTAATCGGAGAAGCTCCAAAAGAAATGTGCAGATCATTAACATTGTAAACGCTCTAGACTACCGGATATTACAAAAATTAATGTTTTGCATCTCCTGGAGGGCCTTTCAGTTTGGCTACTAGGTGGAGCTAGCACTATAGCATCACACTTTATTCCAGAAGATTTGAACAAAAAACCGTGCTTTAGACCACAAATGGTTACTTTAAAAAGAAGTTTCCTTAAAAGATTCAGCAATGTCTTTTTAGGTCGACCGAGCGTTAGCATTAGCCGTCCTATGAGAAACTCCATTATACGTTAGCATCAAGCTAGCAGCCTTTGGCTTTACTGCAGTTATTGTCAAAAATTACACTGTGGATGTATCAGCGTATATTAGTAATGTTCCATGAACCTTTCATTGCATTTTGTAGATTGCCTAGCAGTTTAACAGTTATACATCATGATTGTTTTAAAGCTTGATCTCACCAAATCTGACAAAATCTCATGAGAACAGCGTTAGGTCACCACAAAAGGAAAGGCATAATAGATCAATTCCTACTTTTATGGATCGTTTATTGATTTATTAAGCTTCAAATCGATTCCAATTGATTAATCGATTTGATCAACCCAGCCTTACTCCACAGTCACCAGATCTCTACCCATTAGATCACCTTTGGGATGTGGTGGAACGGGAGATCGGCATCATGGATTTGCAGTTGACAAATCTGCAGCAACTGTGTGATGCTGTCATGTCAATATGGACCAAAGTCTCTGAGGAATGTTTCCAGAACCTTGTTAAATCCATGACACCAAGGATGAAGGCAGATCTGAAGTCAAACACCGTACTACAAAGGTGTCCCTAATAAAGTGGCTGGTCAGTGTATGTAATATGGTTTAGTGAAAAAGTAAACATCAAAGTAAAGCTTTGATGTTTAAAGTAGAATAGCTTGACTGAAAAAGAGTTCTTCCTCTTTGTAGAACAGATTTGCATTTTAAGAAGACAGTCATGGAGACATGTATTAATCTGCACATTAGAATTGAGCTTTCTGTCAATATTGAAGGACTGTGTTGTACAAACAGTTAGTTATGCTCATAAATAAAAGAATCTGTGAGATAGAAGCATCAGAATCTATTTCAATTATTATATCATATTATAATTTCATTATTTATATCAATTTTATTGCGTTGCGTTAACCATTGAAATAAACAATAATATTATTTAAATTTATGATCGAAACACAAAGTACTATTATTTGTTTTTCATGTATAAATTTAATAGTAACTTGCTTTTTCCAAATGTATTTTTTGTGCCTGAACCTAATTGAAAACATTGTGATCACCAACCCCGACATGCTACACTGTTACACTTCTGTTGTTGTTCACCTTTCAGCATATCCCTTTAGGGGTTGCCACGGTGAATCAGCTACCACTGAGATGCACAGGTAGGCGTTCTGGCAGAGAATGTTACGCCGCATGTCCTTCTTGACATAACCCTGTGTCTTAACCGGGCTGTGGACCCAGGCTTGGGCCCCTTTGTGGCTACATAATTAAGCAGCAGTGTAAGGTGTCTTGGCCAAGGACCCACACTGGACAAAGCTTCCCCCCTGGGAATTGAACCCTGGTTTCCCATGCGCCAGTACGGCACGCTGCCAACTGAGCCATCCATCCGTTATATTTCAATGACTTCTTTAATACAGCAAAATGAAAAAAACAAGGATACAAACTTTAGGCCAGAATCTGGAAGTCTTGCATTAAACACAAATGACCTTTAAGGGTGTTTAACGAGTCACATTTCAGTGATGTGTGGTAAAAAGCCTCAGTCTCACCTAAACAAGTAAAAAACCATCAGAGAACCAGGACCTTTTGAAAAGGATTAGGTGTTACCATCCAATCACTGACTACAGTTATTGTAGGCAAGCAAAATAATCATCAGCTCAAATTTAACAGCCCTTTTATTGATTTAAAATGAACCCAACTTAAAAATACAAACCAGGTTAAACCTTCATTTCAATTCAGATACAATTGATATAGATCTATAGATAAACTGTAGAAATGCTACAGAAATGAGTTCAAACATCTTGAAATATTGTTTTCTCATGTATGTTTTATCTGATTTCTATGTAATTCCTGTGTTGAACTTGTGTTCATGGGAGCGTGTTTTTCCAGGGAGATGAGCTGAGGTGCTGGCAGGAAGTGTGTGGGTCATACCCTGCAGCATGAACAAAAGGCTTTGTGTGTGCATTTGTGTGGGCGGAGCTTCAGTCAGAAAACCTGAGGCATTTTCCTTTTCCACTTCATTTCATCCAGATTCATTGGAAAGAGAGTCAGGAATATTGTTCGTATAACAACCAGATAACAAATCAACATTTGTGCAAATGCTCTTCTAAGCTGTGGGTGCATGTGGGAGTGTCTTTCAGTGACCCCTGTAGACATGATAGGTCTCTCCATCTTTGGGACATAACACAGTATTTCTTAAAAAGGTGGATCTGTGTGATGCTAAAAGCACCCTTATGTCACCCAAAGCATATGTCCATGTCCTGAAAGCAAGGACGAAACAATTCCCCAGTAATTTCTCAGCTCAGATTTGAAAACTGTAGGCTTTCTTCTAGAGAGAAGACAAATAACAAACTGAGACTTCAACTGATCAACTGGAGAACATAGTGGGAAGGAAAAGTGGCAACTACCAGCATGGAAAGAAAAAGAAACTGTGAATATGTTTGAAGGAAAAAGACTGAAAGCTCAATAACATGGACACAACATTCTCCACAAAGTCATTTTCATAATCAGTTGAATGAAAAGTTTCTGCTGACAGACGGACAACAATAACCCTGCTGACTGCAATGCTTGTAAACGGCAGTGGTGCATGTGTGTCTTTGGGTTAATATGTGTGTGTTGGTGTGGGGGTGTGTGCATTGGAGAGAGCATAAAAGAACAGAAACGCACAGAGTGACTGATGGATTAAACAAAAATAAACTCATCTGAAAACAAAGGGAACACCAGGAATGGAAATGTAGTAAAAGTGATAGTATTGAAGTAAACAGGCACGATGGTGACATAGAAGGAATTTGGGAGAAGTTTTTCTATGAAATAACCTTGATGAGGAAGACACACACACGTGTGTGTGTGTGTGTGTCTCACTACATGCCCGACTGGATAAGTCTCTGGGAGTCTCACACAATGGCTAGGATCACATTGCTTTGCAATTGAGCAAGTGTTCTGCTGCTCTGGTGGTCAGACTCTGTAAATTATGTAAAGGTGTTACTAATGGTTTCCATTCAGTGATTAAGCGCTTTATGTGCCAGCAGTGGTGCAGCGCTGGCTAAGGGCAACTGGAAGCACTTCAGCCTTCTGCTCACCAAATGGTTCCTGAGCAAGGCAGTGGCTGCAGCTAACACCCCCCCCCCCCCCCCCCAGCAGATTGGTCAAATGCAGAAAGCAAATTTCACTCACCCACGTTTGTGAAAAGTACTGGGGCTTAACTTTTTAAGCTGAACAGCTCTGCTTGACCTAAACTGTACCCAAACCCTGCACCCTTCCAAACTTACACTGAATTTAAGAATAAATGGGAACTTTTTTTTTTTAGAATAAAACAATAAAAAGGCCCACAGCATAGATTGTCAAGTTCCCAACAATAAAACTGTTTTAGAACTTGTGTACCGTCCCTGTAAAGGGGAATTCTAAGATTACCCACTTCAATATTGGTAAACACTGCATGTCAACACTCCCAAATACGTCAGTAAGAAGAGGAGATTACAGTTCAAAGGAGAAAGCCATGCTATTTCTGTGATTCAGTGATTAGCGCTCTTGCCTCACAGCAAGAAGGCCCCCGGTTCAAGTCCCGGCTGGGGGACCTGAAACGGAACATCAATGGGGGACCTTTCTGTGTGGAGTTTGCATGTTCTCCCTGTGCATGTGTGGGTTTTCTCCCGGGTCTCCAGCTTCCTCCCACCGTCCAAAAACATGCTTCGTAGGGTAATAGGTTGATCTAAATTGTCCATAGGTGAGAGTGAATGGGTGTGTGGTTGTGGACATTCTACCCTGCAACAGACTGGCGACCTGCCCAGGGTGTCCCCTGCCTTCGCCCACAAGTGGCCGGGATAGGCTCCAGCAGCCTTGTGACCCCGGAATGAATGAATGAATGAATGAATGAATGAATGAATGAATGAATGAATGAATGAATGAATGAATAGGGGTGTAACGGTATACGTAGTTGTGGCAATTTCGGTTCACTTTTGTACCATTTCGGTTTTCGTTTTTTTGGCGGCGTCTCTATCGCTGAAGAACGTCGACTGGATAGACTTAATTTTATTGAAGATGGAGGTAAACCGTTTTCTATGGGTGACATCACACTCTCTTAGTCCATATCGTCAATAGCAAGAACTCAACCTGCAATCCTACCATCAGAGAACTGTTGCTAACCCTCTGCTTGGCTAAATTATGATTCTAACGAAATGCAAACTATAATCAAAACAATAGAAGGCAGACATGGTTCAGACTTTTGTGGGCCTTCAATGTCGCTGTACTGAACACTGGGTAAGATTAGCAGCTCAGTGAACATTGATTTTGACAGGAAGTACAAGTTGTAAAGTTTCAATGAAAGATCTTTTTTGATGTAATGACTCCTGGTTTCACGTGAGCAACTTCATGAGGTTTGGATCACCTTCATTATGTGACATCTTTAGCATTTTACCAGTAAATGCACTTAGACTTCGCTAAAGTTTCCCAGCTAATATGGTGAGGTCACGTGATTTTGATTATGTCGGTGTAAAGCCTCTTAGAGCCAATAATCTCTGGGAAAAGCAACACATGCATGAACCACAATCAGGCCAAATCAAAATTAAACCTTATAAATGTTAGGACTTATGTGCCAGACCAAATAAAATCTGAGGCCAAATTCATCCCCGCCAGGAGTTTTATGTGAAAGAAATGCTTAACAGTTATATTAAAATGCTTACTTTTTGAAATCAGGCCAGATAAAGCTTTTACGTAACTTTTTAATAAAAAATAAAAAGGTTGAATGAAAGCACGGCTTGTTTATCAAAGCCAACAACAAGGGGGAATTAGTTAGAAACAAAGTTTCCAGTATGAAATAAAACTAACTTTATATGCTGAGAAACTGATTATTAAAGAAAAGTACAGACTTAGTAATGATACGTTTTTGGATGATTAATATCCATTATCATTCACTTCTTTCCCCAATGTTTATTGATTCATATTTTCTGTTTGCTAGGTGCAGAAAAGGTTCAAACTTCATATACATTCATTTCAAAAAGGTATAAATAGAAAATAGAAAATAATCCCTTTACACACACACACACACACACACACACACACACACACACACACACACAACGCCGCCGCGCCGCGCATGCGCGCACGTACCTTTTACCTGCATACTTACACACACACACACACACACACACAACACACACACACACACACACACACACACACACACACACACACACACACACACACACAGTCACACACATCATGATTTGACGCATGAGCAGTTCAGGCTGATAAGCACCAACATGTTACAAGTTCTCTTAGCCCAGCAAAATCCCTACATCTGGAGCTTTTTCAGGACAGCCGCTCCACCACAGCTGTTCCTGCCCGAGAAACATGCAACCAACAGGCACGGAGCTCAAAAAGAGATGCAGATAAAATGCAGGAAAAAAGGGGGAGGACCAAGGAGGCTACCGGGTGAAGAGGTAAGGAGGGGAAGAACAGGCATCCTATTGGTGTAAAATGCCAGTGGAAAAGTGAAGGCAGTCACATTTTCCACAGAGCTTCTGGGCCAACCTTGAAACCATTATTGAGTTTGTGTGTGCACATGTGTGTGCTTCACCACATTTTCCACAAAGGTTTGTGACAGACCAGGAAGCAAACTGGACAGTGGACGCCGTCTGTTCCTTCAAAGCTGTGATCCACGGAGCTCCAAAGTCTAAACGTGCACAGATGACAGAGGTTCCTGAAAACACTTGGAACTTGTCTGACCCCCTTCAGATTTGATCCAGAGTCCTAGAGAAGGCTTGAGGTGAAGCAGAGTGTTTCTTCTGGTGTGGACACACAGCGAAGTTTGAATACTTTATCCTAGAGGTGGGGGCTCAGATTAAAGCTGCACAGCAACTGTCTGTCTGTCTGTGTGAAATGCAGAGTGTCTGAACCACAGAGCACAAATTCTGCACCAAATCCCATCAACTTCAGGACTGAGTCTGTAGTGAAAAAAATCTTTGACCGCCCTAGGACCTTCTTCTATGGAGAAAAATAGTCTTAAAACATAAATGTGTGTTCTTGATTTGTCTCTTGTTATCCTTTTGTGTGTAACTTTGGATTTGTGTGTGCATAACACTTAATGTGTGTGTGGGTAATCCTTGATTTGTGATTTTCTAGTTAGGCAATAGGTGTAGAGATGGAAGATGGACCGTCAGAACCAACCCCGGATGACTGGGCTCCTGACCTCCGCCCGAGTGGACACCCTTGGCCCCAGACCCAGAACAGACCACCACACCCCCCACCAAGCATCCCAAAAAAAGAGAACAAACCACTCCCACTAGATGGTGGTGCTAATTATGGGGGACCAGAGGGACTGAAGACGCAGGTCTGAATCTCATTTTTTTGTTGGCATTGTAATTTCATTACCAATGTTACTTAAAATTCACTGATTCAAGTTAAACCTTGTACTTCTTACTGACTCCAATTGTTGATATTTGAAGTAATTTATCTTACGTATTCCAGAGACCTAATTCCTCCATTTACTGCCTGAGAGTTTCTGCTGATTGCCAGCTTCACTGTTTCCCTGCTGAACTGAGTTTGTCGACCAAGTTGAAGTCTCTTCCTAAGATGATTGTGGAGTCAAAGAAAGTTCACAGCAAAGTGAGAAGTCTGTGAAAAAGGAGGAGTCATCGACAGTTTGACCATATATACTGGCTATGCAATATTTTGTATTTCCAATTATTATGTTAATAATTACATATCTGCCTTCTGGATCTGATACAGTGTCAGTATGACTAAATGTTAAATTTGAATTAATCAGTATAATAACAACTCTTTGCTTTGGGTTATAACTCTAACTATAGGAATAGACACTGTGGCGAGGAGAGAAGATGGCGTGTTATTTTTGTTTAATGGCTGTCTTGCAATAAAACAATATCTGCTTTGAAAAAACCCAGGTAATTCAAAACCACAGCCTCTTTCCACCAGAACCAAGCCCACCTACGCTCCATGTAACAAAGTGGAGCATAGAATGTAAGTAAGAAGAACAAAACAGACTGACGATGTGGTGACGAGCACAAAAATAAAAGCGGACCATGACACATTGCGGTTTTCTACTTTTAATTGAAGCTCAACTTATAGTTGGATTAAGCAGATAACGTTAGTGCCCAGCCTGTTTGGAGTTCTTTGCTTTTGTAGTTTTCAAAATATCAGAAAGAAAAAAAATTATAAGGAACATCACCTGTTTTTGTTTTTTTATTGAAGGGAATACGTTTCCATACGTTACTGCAGTTTCCTCCACTCCAAAAGAAACAGCCGTCGATTCGGCGGCTGGAATTTTAACAGCAAGGCAGACAAACTTGGATCTACCACCAATATGTGTCTTGGTTTGATTTAGCAGCGCCAACTAGTTTGACAGAACTGAACGACCCTGGGAGCATTTCAGGCAGGCAGCTCAGCAGTGCGTTTACTCCTCCCCCAGGGCGGTTCAGCCCTATTAACTCACCTGTTCCGCATCCTACTTAAGAACCAGGTGTGTGCTCTTCGCCCTCTTCATCCATTTCCCCGAGCTCTGCGTTTGCCGCCCCACCCTCCTCCCCGGCTTCCACCTGGGAGCTCTGTTAGGGGTAGTTTAATACCCAAAGGTTTTATAGAGATTCATTGTATCTGAACGGAGCCTTATGCCAAACTAAAAGAAAATATGGAAAATAAAGCTGTCTGTACTGCATGAGTTGTCTGAGTGAAATGTGTTTGCTTTTGGTTCTGGAAATTCTGTGAAAGGTTATGGAGAAGTTATGGAAAACCATTGCTAAAAAAAGTCTATGAACTCTGTATAGAGGAATCTAATCTAATCGACAATTTCTTATTATAAACCACCAATGATTCAAACCCAGCAGAAACTGTTAGACGGAGAAGGTTTCATGTTTCATTAATGAAGCCCCCTCCCCTGCTTCAACAGTTAAACATGTCAGCTTTTGTCATTCAGCCCCAAGCTAAGTCTTTAGACAGTGGGAGACGGCTTTAGCTACACTTTTTATAAACTTTCTTTCCTGCAGCACAGGTAAAAAACCATGACAACAGCAGCCAGGGTCTCCTCCAGAGGCTGCCTGGATCCACCTGTCCAGAATTAGCATCAGGATGAGCCGCTCAGCCATGCGTCAGGGCTCGGCTGCTCTCAGAGTCAGAGCTTCCAGCCCACAGTGCCTCGTTAAAATGTCAACGCCGGGGCACAGGACTATTCCTGGTATGTGCTCAAGTGTATTGTGTTTGAACATGGGCATGATGCTCACACTTATGTAAGCTTCTTTCATCGCTCCTCTGCTCCACATGCGTCCTCCTGTTCATTTCCAGTTCCCTTCCTCTGCCTTCTATTTGTATTCATTCCAGTTTTTCTTCCCCTGCATCTCCTTCATCCCTCGTTATTTTTACCTTCCATTGATGCCTTTTCTGACCTCCTCTTCCCTCCTCCCCTCAGGCGTGTTTATTTGCATCTAAAATACTGGGTTTCTTTTCCTCGTAGGAACCCCGAGCTCCAGCAGGCTCTTTTGCACCAGCTTACATCAGAATCTGCACTCTACTAACAAATACACTTTGTGGACAGATAGCTCATCTGCAGAGTTCTCAGAAACTCTGGGAAATGGCGCTCCACTTAATGCCCTGATTGTAGTCATAAACAGAGCTTACAAGATATTTTTATCTCTGGTACAAGAATGGAGTTCTGCCAGAATTGAAACATTTATAATTACAGGTTCCCCGTCCAGTTAGTGTCATTAGGCCTCAGAACTGGCTTCAAAAGGCAGTTCTGAGGCAAAAAAGACAGTGATGACTTCTGCCATTCATTCTGGAGCCTATGCTGGAGCCTATCCCGGCCACTTGTGGGTTGAAGGCAGGAGACACCCTGGACAGGTCACCAGTCTGTCGCAGGGGCACAATCACACACCAGTGCACACTCACATTCACACCTATGGACAATTTTCAGTGACCATTAACCTATGAAGCATGTTTTTGGACGGTGGGAGGAAGCTGGAGAAAACCCACACATGAACGGGGAGAACATGCAAACTCCACACAGAAAGGTCCCATTGATGTTCTGGTTCAGTGCTCTGTAATACAAGAGCACCAACCACTGCACCACCTTGCAGCCCCACTTCTGCCATCCTGAGCAAAACAAAGTTATTACTTTAGAATAGAATAGAATAGAATAGAATAGAATAGAATAGAATAGAATAGAATAGGACTTTATTAATCCTAAAAAATGATAAATCCCTTTGTTAATAGCTCTAATAAAAACAACAGACAGATAATACTGAATACACACTCAAAAAATAAATAGAAACATCTTTGTCCACTAGTTTTTGTTCTCGGGGGGAGAATGGCTCAGGTTGAACAGGTCAGCCAACGATCATTGGGTTGATGGTTCAATCCCCACTCCTCCCAGTCAACTGTTGTTGTGTCTTTGAGCAAGACACATCAACTTTCCTGCCACTGGTGTGTGAATGTCCCGGTGATGGGGGGGGTAGATTGGGTGTAGGCGTGAACTGGCAGCCACAGCTGAGGCTACATCAGTAGTTACATCACCAAGTATGAATGAATAACGGACACATTGGAAGAACTTTGAGCGTCTGGAGAAATGCAGAAAACTCCAATCTATTTTTATTATTACTGCTGCATTGATCTTAACAAGGTATGTTGACACTTGTTTCTCCATTTTAACTGGGCCGCTTGACCAGAGCTACTCAAGAAATGTGAAAAGGAAGACACAGTAAAGCCAAAAATCCTAAAGTTCAGAACTACAGAACAAAGCAATACAATTAGGTCAAACATATGGGTGCAATGTATTATTTAATATTATTAAAAAATATGTGTCCAGAAAGGATGTGTACTGATGTTCAATGCTCTGGTTACTTAAATATAGAAATAATAAATACAATCATGATGATGTCCACATGTTGTAACAGTAGTTTGCTGGTAAATGACAGCAGTTTGCCTCCAAATAAAGGTGTACACCAAAACGAACCCTAGTGTTACATCCATAACATGACTGCTGCTGCTGGGATTCACAGCAACCTCTGTGCGTCCTCAAGACTACGATTCCTTTGAAAATATATGAATTTCCAGAACTCTCTAACCCGGCAGCAAACAAGTGGCTCAGGAAAACCAAAGAACAGACGGGGATTCAGTTTGCAGCCTCTTCTCAGCACTTTTTATTCATGAAACGCCAGGAAGCCTGCTGGTCTGTGTGTGAGCACTGCACTTTATTCTTGACACAACGGGGGCGGGTGACTGAATGACTACCGTCCTCAACACCCGTTACATGCACACTTCAACTAGCTGATTGGACAGTCACAAAAACACACAGCTAATGTCTATAACTTCACATCCACAGAGCAGCAGGTATGTAGGAGGTGTGTGTGCGTGTGTGTGTGTGTGTGTGTGTGAAACCACCATGACTAAGGACTTACAGAATGAAGAATCCTGAACCTCCAGGAACAGAGATGATCCACTGAGAACGATGGAAGAAGAAAAAGCAGCTCGATTCTCCGGAGACATTCTTCTGACTGTTGTCACTGTTCTGTCCCAGAAAGGTGTCACAGAGTCAGACTGCACGCCGTGCAACAGCAAGGTGCACACCTGCACATGACGGCTGCTCCTGTTCCACTTCCTGCTGCAGTTTTGCATCTCTGTGTTTAAGCGTGCTCTGCATTTGGACAGCAAATGAAAGCAGAGCGTCCCTGCAGAAAAGTGAACACACCAGCTACCTGCACTGAGCTTTCTTCTGACGAGATCCCACGCACGACATCGGTACATGAGCGGATCTCACTGACGGGGGGTCATGACACCGTCTTCAAGGAAATCCAGTGTGTCTACTATTAACAAGGTGTGATTGCTGAAAGTGGAGGGACTGGTTCAACAGGGTTGGGGCGTGGTGATGGGAAAGAAGAGCAAGAATAGGCAAGGAGGGTTTCTGCTAGGCGAGGATATAAACTTGGACCAGACCAAGGAAAAAATGAGCCATGCTTTGATGATTTTCTTCTTTTAATAGTCTATTCCAGCACACATCTATTCATATACATATCCAGATCCAGCTGCAGCTGAGCCACATGCACCTGTAATGTCCATTCGTGACCTGGACTGGCCTTCTTTAAATGTCCTTTCTTGTTATTCTGGGTCAGTTCTGAGGAAGGCTGTGAAGCCCAGTAAGTGTGAGGTCAGATTCTCTGAATGCAGATTTCTGTCTCTTGGTGATGCCTGCACCATTTTCCATGATCCTAAACAATCAGCTGATGAGGGGGGAGGAGTTCTGTTCTCTGGAACTGTAGCTGGCTTCTTATGGGCTTTAAAACACAAATAGACGTCTGTTTTTTATATTTTCGGTGTGTTGTTACAAATCTATTGTGGTGGACATATGCATTATATTTACAGTACAGATTAGTGGACACATGTTTTTTTAGTATACATCTTGTGTTGGCAGGTGAGGAGGATGATTGGTGAGGCGCTGCCTCTCCTGACTGCACATCCCTGCTCACTCACCTTTATTCAAGTAACTCTTTGCAACAACGGCACAGTAGACCTTCCATGACTCCATTTCAAATGGAGAACCAGTTGGTTCCAGATGGATTTCTGCATCAATTACTAGGGTTGTGCCGTGATGGGTGACTGACATCCCGATGGAGAGACACCATCGTGATGCCACGCCCCCGCCACGTTGCGAGTAGACACCATAAGCCGCGGTTACATGTGCCAAATATCTTGATGGGATCAATGGTCGGATTAGAATCCAACCGTGTACATGGGCCCAGAAAAATGTTTTCAGAATATAAAAACGTTCACTAAGGTCACACTTTCGGTCGGAATAAATCATTCGCACATGCGCAGTAGGGTTTGACAAACCGGAAGAGGAAATGAATTCCGCCGAGCGGCTATTTTTTCCCAAACTTTATTGAATGTAACAATTCAATACATAACAATGTTAAACAGCGCCGAGCGGCTATATACATTGACATATCAGTTCGGTAATATACGAGACGATCTTATAAACGTGCTTTTAATAATGTTACGGTTATTATGAAACACCTGTTCACTCATCATTTGAATGAACGAAGCCAGGATTAGCAGTATGCTAACACGGGCTAACAACACTAGCTTTGGGTGGCGCTGCATCCTGGCTGCACGTTAACATGTAGGAATAACATCAGCCTTTATTTAGTCGGGACACGACTGGAAACACAAATCCACGTGATTGTTTGAATGTTTTCAAAAGACTGAGCGAAATTTCTGCTTTGAAGCTCACACCGCTGTGTGTGCTGACGATCTGAGCTGTGCTCAGACACACACTTTTAGAGCCGGTTCTGAGTTCAGTAGCTAGTACCCCTAGAGCTGCGAGACGGATGGCAGTCTTAAATCTCCCACACATACCACTCATATAACAAAGCACCCCCCTTCCCACCAAACACAAAGCTGTAAGGCCGCGCTCCGCCGGTCCATTTGACTGATTAAGTGCGGGAGCGGACTACTTCTTTTCTATTTTGTTTGTTATTTTTTTTGTTAAAGTCACTTCCCTCAGTTTATACTGGATCATCGCGAATGAGTCATTAGTTGGGAAATAAAATAAATAAAGTAATAACGTAAAATAACGAATAGCAATTATATAAGAACGAACAATTTAAAAATAACCCCCCCACGACGATATCATCGTCCATCCCGATGGTTGACAGCAAACATCGTCAACGGCCAATTTAAGGGACATCGCCCAACCCTATCAATTACCACCACGCAGGTTTCTGCAGAAAAGCCTCTCAAAGTTTGGCTTTGACTGTACGACCTCTAGGACCCCCACCACATCAGAGCCTGACCCTGGTGTGGAGCGGTGGGGGGTTTGAACCCCTGAGACGGGCAAAAACGATACTGTTGTTTGTGAAGCAAGCAACATCATTTGGCTGAGACACTTCCTGGATTATTTTATTATTTAAAGCAAGATTCTTGGTGTTTTTTCTTTCTTTCTTTCTTTTTTCCAAAAAAGGAAAACAAGAGTATAAAATATCAAATATTTGCAAGAACCCAATATCATGTTTCTCTTTTTGTCTGACAAATTAGTCAATTCTGCTGTTGAGAAAACACAAGCTGCCTCGAAGCTCAACAAAAAAAGCTATAAAATAACAAAAAGAGCTTTAAAAGTTACAATTGTTAGAATTCATTCAATCCAGATCATTCCAACAAGCTCAAATGATCACACCCGACATGAAAGGGTTGTCTGTGGAGCTGCCTTCTGAATTAGACAGGAAGAAAGCTGCTGCAGAAAGACATTCAATGGCAGTGCGGGGGGGGGGGGGGGGGTAGTTTATTCAATGTTTTTGGTGTGTTTCTGTAAGTGTTGGAGTACAGATGTTTAAGTTATGATTTTTAAATATTGAACAGCGTGTATTTATGTTTTACACTCAGTCACATTCACACATGGAGGCAGAGCTGCTATCAAGATGCCAACAGGAGCAACGTCAGGCTCAATGTCGTGAACACGGACATTTGAACACTTGGGCAGGCAGAGCAGGAACTGAACCTAGGACTCTTGCTGTAGTGCCTCTACAACTAGACCAGATCCTCTTGTGTCTCCTCCCTTTCTCTGTCAATTTGCTACCATTTCGCATCTATTGCCTCTTTATCACTCCCAACCTTCTCTGTTCAGAGATTTTTTTTGCTTCATATTCACTCATATCCTGTAATACTACACTGAACTTTGAACCAGTAAGTCACAGATTGGAACCTAAAGAATCTGGTGAGAATTGACATCATAACCCTGAGAGGCTCACATTATAAGATGGGAAGCAGCTAAAGATAAAAGTTCCCTGAAAGGCCTTTGGGTCTAGCAGCTTCTGCCTTTTGTTGCTTTGCATCATGCTTTGCATTTCCTCACCTTGTCTTTGCATAGAAACAGTTGGCGCTGTTTACAGAGACGTTCCACAGGAACCATCTGCAGAACATCACTGACCATTTTCATGAAGCAGTCCCTGCTGTCAGGAAGGCTGAGCTTTCTGATGCGTGGAGGTGGGTTACAACCTCGCTACAGCATGCCCCCCCCACTACCCGTGACAGGTAGATTTAATACCGTTTTTTTTAACAACAAAAGGCTGTAAATTACACATTTGAACAAGAAGATCTTCCTGTTTGTCATAAAAGACTTTAACACCAGCAGAAACGCCCCCCCACCATCACACGCACCAACATTATCAATCAATCAAGCTTTATTGTCACTTGCTCTTTGTAGCACAGACAAAGAGAAATAGCATTTCCTGAGACCATAAGAGTGAAGGTAAAAACAAAAGAATCAAATACTAAAACACCAATAAGTAAAGGAACTACCTATAGTAATTACAGCGGGGGGGCTTGGTTTACTTAGCAGAGGTGAGTGACAAACGTGGAGGTGTGACTGCAGAGAAAGTCCTGTTTAAACACAAAAGACACATCCATCCATCAGGGAGTGTGTGTTCATGCCATCACACTGCAGATGCAGGAAGAAGATCTTGAAGGTTTCAGATGATGTTTCATGTTGTTTCTCTGAAACATGAGGAGCAGCGGGGCGGATCCTCAGACGTGGACCTCTGCTCGCTGCAAGTCTAAATCTGATGTGCTGATACGAAAAAACTACAGGCAAACTTCCTCATGTGTGTGTGTGTGTGTGTGTGTGTGTGGGCTGTGGTTTCATTGATTAGTGAGGGTCTCTTTGAACCTCATGTCTCATCATGTGACATGGATAGCACACATACACAGACACATTTGTTGTTCATTTTTAGAATCATAAAATGACTATGCAGCCCAGTTGTGCTCTAAACAAAGTTCAGCAGCTGTGTTCACAAACACTGCGAGGTTTGCCTCTGCAGCATCACAGTCCGCCCTCTGGAACTGCTCTGCTCTGTCACTGGAGGGGGAACAGAGACGGTGGCAAAGGTTTCGCTCTTACAGAGCATGTGTTCAGAAAGAAACTAAAGGGGCAACCGTCTCCCAGAATGCAGCTCTGGAAAGACACCACAACATCAGACAAAGCACCTCAGACAATTCTGCCTGGTTAATATTGTAAACAAATGTTTGACAAGAAAAATGAGCAACAAGGTATCAGGTTTCTTTCTGAGCTGGACAGAACTCTGTCAAAACTCTGATTTACATTTTGAAGAGAGCTGCATCGTAACAGAAAAAGAACAACTGCTGGCTGTCAAGGCTAACTTGAAGGTTTAGAGCATTACATCTTCTGTCTCCACGGATACAACAGCTTTGATAGTTGACCCCTATTCCCACTTTAGGTTTCCTCCAACCCCCCAATACTGACTAGGCTCATCCCATCTTCAGCTTCTTTGATTCCTTCCCTCTTCTTCATATCTCTCCTTGTCTCCTCCAACCTCCGGTTTGACAATTTTTCACCCCTTTCCCATTTAAATTTACACCTTCTATCATCTATGATTTGAATTAATCATACAACGCATTAACAAACCCTCCTTTTTCTGTTACTTAATCAGTTTTGTGCCTTAATGAACAGTCTAAACTTGTTAAACCTGCTTCACTCTTCATTAGCCTGCTAGCTTGAGGGCCCAATGCTTCATTGAGGCTATTAGGTACGACTGCGCTCTTCCAGCAGCCTCCACGAGTGTGTGCGTGGATGTGAGCATTTAGATTACCTCAGCCACTAATGGGGCTGCTCAAATATTTATGGGGCAGGAAGCTGAGCAGGAAGAATGATAAAGCTCAGGAAGACAGCCAACTCTGGGGGAGGCCATGAGAGGTCTGATGGTGCCTTCAATTGCTGCTCATAACTTTCATAGTCCAGCCTCTGAGGGCAAAGACATGGCAAGCCCTAGTCCTTCAGTTTAATCTGGATTTCAATCTGGTTCTGTGGAATGTCCACTGGAAGACCCAGAAAGAAAAATGGTCACATGTTCCTTTGGAGACAGGAGCCACTGAATGCTGCAAGATGGAGCCCAAGGGGCCCCTGTAGCTCCTCCTGTGGCAGGTTTTGCCTCATCACAGATCCCTTTGGTAGCATCCTATATATTCCTTCAAAAAACATCACTTTGTAGACAGTATAATGTCTCTTTTCAGTTATGTTTGGCGGCTCCAAACACCACCAATCCAGAAAACAAACACAAGTTCACCCAAAGGAGTCTTTCAGATTACCTGCAGCTTCTCACTGAGCATCGACTGCCCCTACGGAGCCAGGCTGTGCACTTGAAAATCTGCACATCTGTATGCCGGTGCAGTCAGAACCTCCTTTCAGACAGCTTGGATCTCCGAAACCACATATCATGTGACTGTTCTGAATACTAAAGGCAGCTCAGCATAAGCAGTTCATAAAAGAATCCTTCTGCCTTCCCAGTGAGTAATGCTGTGTGGGCGTCCAGCTGAAGAGCTCCGGGGCTTTTGTAAGACAGAACTGAAAAGTGGTCATCAGGCCAAAATATGAGCTGAAGTCATGGAAAACTCTCGTTTTCTTTTGCAGACATAAGACTTGCAGCTGTTAAAAGTCTTAACTCTTGAGATCCAACGTGCCCTCAAACCCTGGAAACTATTATACATCGGTGCTCAAAAGGAAGCAGTTCTTAAAGCTCTGAATCTTGTTTTTGCATCAAAATGTTTAAAAGAAATGTGGGCTTGAATGAAGAGTAGTACTGATTGCAGACGTGTTGAGCATCGTCATCTCCTGCTTCCATCACCACAGAACTGCTGACAGACCTCCTTTGGGGTCAGACTTCATTTTTGAGAACTGGCAGGTCGTGTCACACATTTATCACAGAGGAACCTGAAGATTTCTCCTCAGAGTATTGCGTCATCATCACACTGTGGAGCGGGACGCCGAAAAAATGTCTTCATTTGGCAGCAGGGGATTTGAGTCATCCGCAGCAGTAATTCATTTCAGATCAGAGCGCTGCTCGGCTGCTTCTCGCCTCAGGCTGAGATCCACTCTGCAAGCAGGATGAGGTCATGACACTTGTTTATGCTTCTGCTCGCTCTGGAGAGAAGTGTGAGGGAGAAGACTTCCATCCCCACATGGATACTGAAAGAAATGAGGCAAGATGTGCCATGCTGGTGCTGGGCAGACCTCATTTAGGACTGACGGGGCAAAGGGAGCATTGCTGTTTGGCAGCTGGAAAGATCAAAAGCACCCGGGGGCAAATACACACAACAGAAGAGGAACGATTCAGGAAAGAAGCCTGGATGAACTTTATGTAAAAAATGAAACGTGGTGGAACAAGATGGAAACAAATGATGTAAAGTAGACGTAGAGAAAATGAAAAGTAAAATGGAACAAGCAAAAAATAGACTGATAATAATCCATCAATTTTAGCAGAAAATAAATATTTATGATTAGAAAAAAGTAAAGAATATTTACTGTTTTTACTAGGGGAACAAGGACTTATCACCTTCATCACTTAATCTATTTGCGTATACTCCTACCATCCAACCAGATCCATCTGTCAGAGGAAGGTTGTTAACCAGTCAACCTGTACCATTAAAAAATTATCTTAAAATGAATTTGATCAATTTTAATTGATCTTGGAAAATATTATTTGGATTGAGGTACGGCAAGTTTATTTTATTGTAATGTTAAATTGATCAAGTGGACAACACACGTGATGTCATCAAACACGGATCAGTCCATCATTCCAGTCCAATGTGTGGACAGACTTTGAATAAAGTCATGTGACCATCCAGTGTCTAGAATGTTCTAAGAATGTTCCCTTTGGATTCTTTGGATGTGGAAAAACAACAGTGGTGAACTTTAGGAAACTAACATGTGAATGGATTTGACATTCATTCTAGTTTACTGGTTTGTTTGGACGCAGATTTCATTTCCACTTGATGATCTGGAAGAAATCCAAGAATCTGGAAAGACCAGCTCAGTGGCCTTGTGGTAGAGTGTCCGCCCTGTGACTGGAAGGTTTTGATTTCAAATCCAAGCTGAGTCATACCAAAGACTGTCTCAATGCCTCCCTGCTTGACACTCAGCATCAAGGGGTCGGATTGGGGGGTTAAACCACCAAAAACCTTCCGAGTGCGGCTGTGTCTGCATTGTTGACCTCTCCCCCAGGGGAGGGGTCAAATGCAGAGAACTAATGTCACACACCTAGGTGTGTGACAGCTAATGGGACACACCTAGGTATTGAAATCAGGTATTTCTCTCTGAGTCACACTGGTGTACTTTTTGGATAAAAAAACTCCTGAATCTTTAGGTTTATGAATTGTATTATTAGACACAAGTTATGATCTGAGCCGATTTGTTAAGAGGAATCGTTACATCCCTAGTTTTGACAGCGTAGCAGTGCTTTTTTCTATAATTCAGTTCATTTCTTCACGACAGTGACAAATCTTACATTTCTCCAAGACACTAAAACTCATGTTGCATATAGGTGACACTGCAGACTCACAGGTGGCATGACGGATGCAGTCGTGGTCACTGCAGAGGCAGACAGGTGGTAGTGGGTCTGCTTTGCTGCCACACAACACCGTACCCCACTGGATGCATCCAGCTAGGAATGCTGCAGGATCTTTCATGTGTGCCTAAGATGTGGTTCCTGTGGAGAAGCTAAACTAATGGTCAGCAGACCAGCTGGCTCTTGTGTCAGGTGTGCACCGCCTCTCAGTCTACACGCACATAAAACAAACAAAGGAAAGTCTGCAGTTCAGCAAGTCACAAACACCTTCACAGGCTCGGCCATGTTGAAGTAGCAGTAAGTCCTTAAAACAGAATCAAAGATGTCTTTATATAAAAAGCTGACAAGCAGTTTGTTCAAATGAGTCAGGGTGTTCTGGGAATGGGTGGAGTAAGGACGACCAGATCTGATGGGAAGACACTCCCAGCACACGCACGCACACGCACGCACGCACGCACGCACGCACGCACGCACGCACGCACGCACCGCACGCACGCCTGCGCTGCGCGCGCCGCATACGCATACGCATGCGCACGCACACACACACACACAACACACACACACACACACACACACACACACACACACACACACACACACACACACACAAGATGTCTGGGAAAAGAAGAGACAGATTTTTGTGATTTTTAGGGACGGATCTCTAAAAAGGAAAGCAGCCATTCCCATTTGCTAAGTCTTTGAAGTCATTCATCCAAACGTCAAACCAGAATTTCTGTTTTAAAGCAAAACAAAACCCCCTTACTTTCAAGTGTTTCAATTATTGTCTCATGAAATCTCCAGAAATGTCATTTCTGCAGCTGTGCAACCATGGGCTGATGCTGATAAGATGGAAGGACCAGAAAGTAGCTTACATCATGATTCCAGTCTGCATCCTGAGCAGAGGTGCTATAATTGTCACGAGGAAACACAATCACATCACCTCTAATAACAACTGACAACAAGGTCTCTCCCCTCTGTCAAAACGCCCCCACCAGCCTCAAGGAACCCCTCATCTCAAAGTCCAGCCTACAATCCATTTGCTCATCACCTGCGTCTGCATAAAAGAAGTTCACCATAACCAGTGACAGCCTTTAGATAGCCCCCTAGTACATCACCATCTTCAAGAGGCCTAGTGCTGAAATATAACACCTTGGTTCCAATTATTCCATCTTCTATCATATCCTCTTTGCTGCTGTGGATTCCAATTGGTAACACTGACCTCCCCTGCAGCGTATCTGCAGGGCTGCTGCAGCTGTCTGCATACTCTGTCTGCATGTCCCATTAGGGTTTGAGCCTCGTGTGGGAGTGGCTGCCCTCCCTGGGAGGCTGTAGGGGGGGGCATGTCACCCCAACAGAGAAGACTTCCTCTGCAGTCAATGAATCACAGCTTTGACCCACAATCTGAGATCAATCGGTTTATCAGTGGACAAACAATGAACAGTTGTTTCAAATCTTTTAGTGTCAAATATTTGAATATCTGTAAATAATGGGATGGTGATGAAACAAAGGACCCGGCACACGACACCAGCACAGCAGTAATAAAGCTGAAGCATTAGTCAACTGCTGCTAAACAACTGCAGCAACATCAGAAAAGGAAGTGCACCAACAGAGAGGAAGATGTAAGGGAGGGAAGAGGAAAGAATGATCAGCAACGCTCTATTTTTAACTTTCTGTAAATGGACTACATGCAGATCACATCTGAGTTGAAGTAATAAACTTAAAAATGTATAATACTTACAGAGTAAAGGAAGTCTGTTTGTCTTTCTGTGTGTGTGCATTCGTTTGTGAACATCTTTTTCTAAATGTGTGTCCATGTGTGACTGTGACGGTGAAACACTAAACTTTTGAAGAAGGTGAAAAGGTGCTCCATAAGAACTTGCCCTTTACTTCAGTGAGGAAGTTCTCCCTCCATCTTCCTCCTCCAGCTCTCAGGAGGTAAAGGTAACTCAACAAACAGCAGAGAACTATTTCTAACCTGTATGTCCTGGAATCATGCAAAGTCCTTCCTGTTTGGACATATCCATAAGCTGCACTCCAGAGTAGATTTTTGTTCAGGCCGGTACTCATTCTATCAACGTAAATCTTTTTAATAGCAGTAAATGCAGATTAGGGGTGTAATGAGTAATCAATTAATTGATTTATCCAACCAAATTGATCTGTTTGATTCAGGTTGTTAATTGAATCAAATCAAACTGTACCATAATAAAAAAGTTTCAAAAAGAAATTCATTGGTGATAATTGATATTGGAAATACCATTTGGATTCATGGTAGGTTTATTTTACTCTTACGTAAAAATGACCAAGTTCATCACAGCGGACAACACCCATGTGATGACATCAGTCCATCATTCCAGTCCAATGTGTGGACAGACTTTGAATAAAGTCATGTGACCATCCAGTGTCTAGAATGTTCTAAGAATGTTCCCTTTGGATTCTCTGGATGTGGAAAAACAACAGTGGTGAACTTTAGGATCTAACATGTGAATGGATTTGACATTCATTCTAGTTTACTGGTTTGTTTGGACACAGATTTCATTTCCACTTGATGATCTGGAAGAAATCCAAGAATCTGGAAAACTGTTCAGTAGCAGGAATTTCTGTCTGAGTCTCACTGCTGGAAGTTTGGATGAAGAGGATCTGGATCCATTTTAGATCAGTGAATCGGATCGTTTTAGAATGAACCAATATTGGCCATGAATCAGATCAGTAACCACAAACTATGATGTGAATTAAATCTTTGTTCAAATGAATTGTTACATCACTGCAGATAAATGCATTTGAGAATACATTTTGACTGTAAATAAAAATGTAGATGAGGTTTTGTGGAAAAAAAGAATTTGAATTTACGAAATAAGTAGATCATGCAGAAAATGCACCTCCTCCTCTGTCCTTTTCTCCCTCTCCTCTTCTAATTTTAGCTTGTACATCTTCATCCTCAGTTTCAATCTTCCTCTTGAACAATCTTCCTACATTGTTCTTTTTTCAATGACTTTTTTAAATATAAATTAATTCTTTGTTGCATGTTTCACTTCTACCATTGCACTAGGTCTTATTTCGATCTATCAATCACAAAAGTGTTCAGAAAATGTAGGAATCAGTGATTGTTTTCCTTGTCCCATTACAAACAAACCAGTTTCTGGTGTAGATTATGACTGCAGCTCGCATGTCAATGCATTCACAATTGAATGACATACAAAAACAGTTCTACACAAAAACACTCTGAACTCCACAAAGGCAAACTTTCAACAGAAGATACAGCCTTCCCTAGGGAGTCCCTACATGGACATCAATGGTAAAAGTAAAACTCAAGATTGAGGGAAGAAGAAACTTCTGGATTAATTGATGTCTTCCACATTCCTTCATCAGTAGCATGGCTTTAAAACTGATCCAAGCTGTTATGAAGTCTTTGATAAATGAGTGGAAAAAGGGCTTCAGCTCACATTCTTGGCCGAGAAGTTTCACAGTGCCATTTACGAACCCATTCTCCCACACCCACAAGCCCACATTACACAACCTAAGCCCTACAGACCTTTTGAACCTGTGGAAACACCCTGAAAGGGACTGTCAAAGTGGGGGTACCTGCAAGTCTGCACCCAACTGCTTTGTCCTGACAGGGGTCCTGACAGAAGGCATCCTCATGATCCCATCCTGGCAAAAAAGCAGAAAAATGATTGTGAGTTCACAGAAACAAGCAGAGGTCTGCATACGACGACCCTGCAAGGTTAACCTGGAGACACCACCGAGCACGGCTGTAAACCACCCATCCTTTGAGAGCTACCAGTAATTGAAAACCATACTGCAGCTGCAGATACCTGCAAAGTTTAGGCGTGGATTAACAGTTTAGTTTTTTTATTTTTAACTTGTCCTTTCCAACAGCTGGGCAGGCAGAAGAGGACTGAAGGCCTCTTGTGTTGGATATATTTTACTTTAACAATAGAGGTTATTAATCTTCAGACAAACCAGAGGTATGTCTGAATAAACCCCTTTTGTAATTGAGGCCAAAATTTATTAATTTCAACCATGTTTCAAAATCTTTGGTGTTGGACCGGACGGAAAAGGGAAGATGGGAAGAAGAGAGAGGGACGTTAGAGAGAGAGGGGGGTAGGAGGGTGATTAATAGGAGGGGGGGGTAAGACCATGAAGCAGCATAAAGCAACAAGTTTACTGGTTGTTTATCATTACGGTAAGGTTCAAATGTAGTACAAAAAGGGCGGGGTCTGTCCTCACACACACTGAAATGTTATCAACACACCTGTTAGCTGCAAAAATGTCCACCTGTCGACATGTACACAAAACAGATAGTGTTCACACGCATACTTATGCCTTAAAACCAACTAGTGTGAAATATTTCAGTCATTCAGTCTGTTGAGCTAACACCTGTGCTCAGGTGAGTGTTTATGTTCTTCTAAAATGGATGGTGGAACGTGGAAAGAAGGAGGGAGAGTGCCCAGCCATCCCCACCCCAAGAGCCCCGCCGCAGCAACAGTGGCACCCAGAACCCCCCCAATGCCACAATGCAGCAGGCAGGGAACAACCGCCCCCCGGGCGACCACATCCGCCACCCAGGCCAGGGCCAGCAGGACCGACGCGAGACCCCCAGAGCCAGAGAGCAGGGAGGCACGGAGGGAAAGAGAGCGGCGCCCCAGCCCAACTAGGAGAGCAGCCCCCCTGGCGTGTGTTCTTTTTTCAATGACTTTTTCAAATATAAATTAATTCTTTGTTGCATGTTTCACTTCTACCATTGCACTAGGTCTTATCTTGATCTATCAATCACAAAAGTGTTCAGAAAATGTAGGAATCAGTGATTGTTTTTCTTGTCCCATTACAAACTAACCAGTTTCTGGTGTAGATTATGACTGCAGCTCGCATGTCAATGCATTCACAATTGAATGACATACAAAAACAGTTCTACACAAAAACACTCTGAACTCCACAAAGGCAAACTTCGAGACCCCCAGAGCCAGAGAGCAGGGAGGCACGGAGGGAAAGAGAGCGGCGCCCCAGCCCAACTAGGAGAGCAGCCCCCCTGGCGTGCCGGGAGAGCCCAACGCAGGGTCCCACCGGAGAAGGGCGCCCACAGCCCCAGACGAGCACCCCATCACCACCCAGGAGTTCCGGGCATCCCCCCGCCCCAACCCCAGGTACGACCCAGGACCCCCAAGGGAGACCCGCCCCGCACTCCAGGCAGCCACCCATCCGGGCCCACGGTTGGTCCAGGAAGGAGCAAGGCAGGGGCCAGCCGCCCCCGGCCAGGAGGGGAGCACCCCAGGGAAAAGGGGGGCCCACGAGGGGTGTTGTAAACATGGCCCGACCAGGCTCGGCCACAGTTGGAAATTTGGCGGGGCCCAGCGCTCAGGGGCAAGGACCAGAACCCACCCCACAGGGACACGGACACCCCCGGCTCAGGTGTAATGTGAACAGTTTAGTTGAGGAGGTGGGGTTTACTGTTGCACACCCATCACCCGTGCATGGTTTCCCTCTGATCCTCCTCTGAACAGTGAAGACATAATCGATGAGAAACAAAATGACACCAAACCTGTGCTTTTTCATGAGCAGGTTACATGCAAAATGTTACATACATGTTTTCCTTGGACATGTGTGGGTTTCTTTGGCTTTGTCCCACAGTCTAAAAACATGCTTCATAGGTTGATTTGTGACTCTAAGGCACCCTTAGGTATGAATGTGAGTGTGTGTTATTTGTCTCTATAATGCCCTTTAATTGACCGGCAAATAATCCAGAGTGTCCCCCGCCTTTGACTTACAGAAGTTGGGTGAGCTCCAGCGAAAAGGATTTAGATATTAGGGAGGGGATATTACTTTTTTAATGCATTACTACCTAAAATCCTCTTCAGCAGTCAGTTGAGTTCAACTTCCAACTGTTGTTTTTTTTATCAGTTAATGCAACGATCAAATCAATTGGGGATAAGAGATATGGGGAGGAATGAATCACATAGTGATTACAAGACGAACTTCTATGATGCTCTAGTTTCAAAGAACTAAAAGATGAGGCTTAATGCTGTGTTCACACTGAACGCAATTTGTGTCTGCCTCCCCTCTCGCAAATTCTGTGCTCGCCACCTAACCAAAAATCTGTATCTTAAAGCTTGTTGTCGCGGCCGCGTGTGACAGGAGCTACCAGCTAATGTTTTTAGCCTCATTGCTGAATGGTGCGGTGTCGGTGTTTGTCTCATTTACCATGCATGGAAAACACAGATGATGTTGAGAGAGCACGTCTCCACGTCTGTGATCATTCAGATTCTCCATGTTCAGTGAGCTGCTGTGTCTAAAGGACGGCTGCTTCTGCCCTGTTTCCGTCTCTCTCTGTTCCAGTTTGAAGGCTTGCTGTTCATGGTTCACCCCAGAGGGAAAAAATAAAGACAAGAATAAAATCAGGAGATGTTTTTTTTTAAAAAAGGTCAGGAGGTCCGCATAGTGAGATCAATTGCTCCAGCGGCCCTGCGACAGACTGTGTAGGGTGTACTCTGCTCCAACAGTAGCCGGGACGGGTTCCTGAAGACCCGCTGCCCTGGAAGCGATACTGCGGGTTAAGAAAATGAATGGAAGTTCAGGAGAACTATGGATCGATTTACTAAATTGGATGTGTTTTCTGCCCACTGTCACTGGCTGTCACTGGATCGTCACGTGCACAAAGTTGGGTCCCTGATTGGTTGATGCTAGGTGGCGACCTTCCCAGAGTTTTTTTTATAACTCTGGCCTGGGGCAGTGCCTCCCAATTTGAGCCACGTCACTGAAATCACATTGTTGCCAGACCTTTGCACCACAGGACCTCAGATCGCGTCTGTACCATTGACTTAACATTGAAAGTGTCCGCCGCTCGAATGGCGTTTGGTGTGAACACAGCGTAACAAGTTCTGATGAAACAGTGGCCTGTTTGACTTTTGTGGTCAAAAACAAACGCATTCACGGAGTATGAACCAAGATTTTCCTGAGAGAAAATAAGATAAAAAGAAGGAGAACCAAAGTCACAAAGTAAGTAAGTATCTGTGGTAAAGTATCTATAGTTAAACAAATAAGTCAAAAAACAGACATTTAGAGAGTAACAATGGCATTAAGTAATATAAAGGTGGCTTTGGTGCAAAGTAGAGCGGTCAACTTCTGATCAGAGGATCACAGGTTTGGATACCGCATTGCCTGCCCATATGTCAAAGTGTCCTGGTGGTTATAGGTTAGCGCCTTGAAAGGCAGTGGAGCTTCCTTCAGTGTGTGAATGGGACTGTGACTGTAAAGACTGGGCAGAAAAACACAAGATAGCTAAAAACCGTTACCATTTATTATAAAGGCACAAGGGTGGACTGTTACAAGGAAAACACACTCATGCACACACAGTCAGATGGCAGCATTTATTTTTTCCAAGCTGTCTTTTTGCTCCATCCTGCCGGGAACGAGGCAGTAAATGGTGACACTGTTTTTCTTAGGCATGTCTGTCCCCACATGCTCACAAATGCACACGGAGATGGTGACGCTGTTTCCATCCACCTCAAAGAAAAAAAAAGGGATAGATGTGCCTCCCCTTATTTGAAACTAAATAAGTAAACTGTATTTGCAGCAGATCATTTTATAATAACTGTTATAATGTCTAGAATCAAGTTGAAATTGTGACGAAGAGACCATGAACCCATGAGGATGAAACTAAGACCAGAAAATCCTAGTAAAAACATTATGATCAACCCATAGGAATGAAAGCATGACCATGACATGATCATGAAAGTATGAGGTCAAAACAAAGATGAAACGATGAAGATGAACTGTTCAAAATAAATTACAAGGATGACAAACATTGAAAATATAGTGTGCGAAAAAGACTGAAAGAATGAGAATAAAACAATTTTAAGCAAACCATGAAGTTGAGGCTATGATGATAAAACCAAACATTTTAAAACGAAAACTAAAAGGATGAAACCATTAAGGTAAAAGACGGTGACAAGATGAGGACCTGGTGTGCAATGTAGAGAGGCACCAGGGAAAAGGTCAGCCACGCCCCCCTGCTCCACGCTGATCATAACAGAACGGGTGTCTGCTAATTTGTTGGTTTATTTAAAGGTCCTATGTCATGCTATTCTCAAGCCTGTCAGAGTGAGTTTTATTCATACAGTATAAATGATAATATATTAACTAAAGAATGATTTTTAAAAATCAAATACGAATTATTTTAACCAGTTCATTTCCTTCCCGTAAGTAAGATGACTGGATCTCTGAAGCACCGCCTTTTCCTCTTTGTGGGTGCCGCCCATTTTATGACATCAACCCAGAGCCGATCACCATTAGCTCCACAGAGAAAGTGGGCGTGTGTGTTGGTCTGGGGGCGGTGCTAGCAGTGCAGACACTTCCTGGAAGGGGCTGGTCTCACTTTGTGATGTCACAATGTGAGAACCCACTCGTTTTTGTGGATTGGGAGGGGCTGGTGCTGAATGGAGAATGCGTGAATGGATCAAAATACCGCTTTGGCATTGTTTTTTGTGAGGAATAAACATTATAATACACTTTAAAGCTCAAAAAGTGGATTTTGCATGACACACGCTCTTTGACTCTCTGGCTAAACTATTCATTTGCTACATCTTAACTTCTAAAGAGACAGACCCCATCTGCCTGTCAGCCGCCCATCTTCTCTTCACCCTAGACTGGGATGGCACAGAAACAGCTGTTCTTCTTAAACAACTTTCTCATACAAAAATTACGTTAAATTGCAGTGTTGAAGAACTGAGATAAAGGAAAACATTTTTGAAATGTCTGGTTTTTATGCAATCATTTGATATAATTAGAAAGGTGTAATTAAATACCACTGAAGTGAGTTTGCCTTATGATCCTTCGGCAGCAATCCTCATAAACTCATAATTATAATCAGAGGAATGTGACTTTAGCACCACAGTCGTGAGGAATCACTTTCATTTAAGAAAATAATCCACATTTAGGAAACAGACTGATCAGAGGAGCTGAGAAAAATACCTTATACATCAGTTTGAAGGAAAAAAGTATGGTTTTTCGTTATGTCAAGCTTGGACAGAGACACAACAAAAAATGGAGAAAATATCAGGCATAGGCTTATGTTTTACTAGAACTGCCTGCAAGCACATAGCAATGTATAGCAAACATAGAGCATGTGTGTGTGGACTAAAACAGTGGTGTCCTGGGCCATACATGTACAGGTCTGAAGACAGCCTTAACAGTTTGTTGAGATAACATGAAAAAAGTCACACCTTGGATTTAACTCCACAACATCTGGAAGATGTAGCTGCAGGCTGGGAAATAACCACCAGTCACATTCTTCAGCTTCTTTTTGTGTCTGTTGGCTTTTGCAAACTGAGCTTGCATTTTTCTGGCAACCCACCAACCTTTCTCTGGGAATTGATTCCACACTAAGTAGCCTATTTAGCTTCTAAATTAGGAGAGCAGCAAGTGAACTTAGGAAACTTTTAACCACCCGAGGCTGGCAGAAACTTTAATTTCCATCTTTCCCGACAGTCTGCTCAGTCAGACGCCCAATAAAAGAAGCTGATGTGGAAAACAACCCTTAGAGCCATGTGAGTCTGTGAACGCTATATTGCAGCCAGTTTGATGAAATATAAGTCATTCCACTATTTTGTTGTTCCAAACTAAAAAAGAGAAAGATAACAGAGAAGAACAAACCCATAGTGCAACACAAAAACAAAGATATGTAGAGCAAGTTATCCTTGGAAATGTGTGAACTATAAAAACGTTTTTCTTTTTAAGTAGTCCCATCTCTTCTAAAGGCCTCTGTCCCCCACTGTTTGATTTTCTTTTTGTATCCTGTCCCCTTTTCTTGGTCAACCTGCACTTCTCAGCTGTTCAGTACATTTGTTCTTGTTTTAGATCCTAACAGGAAAAATTCCCCTCACAACCAAACAGCCAACAGCTACTAAAGGCAACGGCCAAAAGTCCTACATTCTTAGTGAAGTCAAAAGCAACCAACCATAAACCATAATTCTGGTCCCAAACGTATCATGTCAACCCTTTTCTTCATTCTGTATGCAAGCTGATTATTCAGTCACCCACTTTACTTCTGCAGCCACAATATAGACTGTAAACTCCTCAAACTCTCAGATGACGCACTGCAACCCCTCCCTCCCCACATTCATCCTCTTTCTGGGATTACCCTCACCATACCTTTTTTTTGTTCATGTCCCCTTCATGCAGTGCTGGAACATCAACCATCAGTTGTGTGTGCTTACTTCTTAACCTAAAAAGTAGTTGAGTTAGTGTTTAACCCGTTTTGACAACATTTGTTTTACACTTTAACAACCTGAGACAACTCAAAAAGTGAACAACCTGCACTTCCAAGTCAGGTTTTTGTTCACGTATCGCCATGTCCCTTCAGGGGCCGCCACAGCAAATCAGCTGCCTCTGAGTCGCATGGGTGGTTTCAGGAGAGAGTTTTACAGCGGATGCCATTCCTGACACAACCCTGTATTTTATCCGGGCTGGAGACCGGCACCCAGACTTGGGCCCCCTTGTGGCTACATAGTTAGGCAGTAGCATGAAGGGTCTTCCCCAAGGACCCACACTGGGAAATGAACCCCAGATTCCCATGCACCAGGCCTTCATGCATTCAACTGAGCCATCCAGCCTCTTTTATTCACAACAAAAGCAGACACTTACATAACAAAAAGTGTCTTATTATATCTCTGCATAGAAAATACCAATTAACCATCGGACTGCTCCAGATTTACCATTTCTGCAGCGTCTTCCACCTGTTTGGTATTTGTGTGTTTGTGTGACGAGTGTCCTGCTTTGTGTGTAAAACAAGGTTGGCTCTGATTGGCTACCACAAAAAATGAGATGATGTCATTCCCCTTCTGACAGAAACATTTGATAAGGGAAAACTTTCCAGTGGTGCTCTTGCTTTGAACAGTTCCTTAAACCTATTCAGAGTACCGCACTGTGTTTAACATCAGTAATAATAACAGATTTTTTTTCTCCTCGTGTTCCACACCTCAGCAAATTCATTTTCTAAATACATCTGTCACCTCTAAACACTTATTGTCTCTGTAGGATTATGGCGGCATACATTTAACCCCTCTGTACATTCATCTCCTGCATACATACAGGATTCTTTTCTCCATGTGTTCATCCCTCCACACATTTGTGCCTTCAGTTCCAGTACATATTCCTCCAACACGTTTACCCCTCTAGCTCATTTATCCCATCTGAATTTCTCTTTCCATTACAACATTTATTCCCTCTTCATGTTCATCCCATTTCAGGATTATCATCTCTGTAAATTCCTTCCCTCAACATTATATATGCTGCATATGCTCATTCCCTGCCCAGGAGTACACCTTCCATACATTTATCCCCTCCTCTGATCATCTTCACTGCATGTTCAGCCCTCCCCAGAATTATTTTCTCCATACGTTCATCCCCTCCATAGGAATACCTCCTCAGGAAATTCCTCCCCTCCAACTTTAGCTTTAGCTGAATATCTCTGCTGTACATTTATCTCCTCCTTACAAATGTGCAGAAATATCCCTCATGAATGAACATTTCCTCCATGCATTTATCTCCTCCAAATTCTAATCTCTCCACAGGATTATTTCTGATGTGCATTTATCTCTTCCATGAATTCATCCCTTTAGCTACAGAAATATTCTCTCTGCATGTTCCTTCTCTCCATAGGTTCATCCTTCTATAGGATTATGTCCTTCATAGGAATGATCCAGGATTATTAGTTTCTATACGTTCATCCCCTCCACAGGATTATCTCCTCCATACCTTTAAGTCCAACATGGGATTATCTCCTCTCTATAGGTTTGTACCATCTATATGTTTGTCCCCTACACAGTATTATCTTCTCCTATGTTGTTTCTTGTCCTATGTGTGTTCATCCCGTCTATAAGCCAATCCCCTTTAAAGACCCCCTCCCTTTAAACAATTCGTTCTTCTGCATGTCTCACTTCTCCGCTTGTCTATTCCAAAATATGTTCAACCCCTCCCTGTTATTCTCATGTCCCAGTAACTGTCTGACAAGTACTGTAATGTTCCAGCCAGAAGGTGCATTTAAGATCTTTTAATATTTTTTTAGAAATTGCCACCAGGCCTGTGGAATGTTAATTAGGAGGCAATCCGATGGGATTCACAAATCAAGACCAACGATTCCCAGATCAAACCTTAATACTTCCTGTTTAATATGAATATGTCTGAATGGTTGCTATATGTATGTCTTTTGTATGAAAATTATCTCAACAGTTTTTCCATCCTCAAAGTTTAGCTGACCACAGTTCCAGTAGAAACTGCAGATGACAAGAGGATGAAGTTAAAAGTAATAAGAAGTCAAGACCTGAGCACAGGTGTTAGCTCACCTTTGCACTAACAGTTTGCATGACTGAAATATTTCACACTAGTTGGTTTTAAGGCATAAGTATGCGTGTGAACACTATCTGTTTTGTATATATGTCGACAGGTGGACATTTTTTGCAACTAGCAGTAGGTTTATAACATTTGAGTGTGTGTGTGGACAGGCTCCGCCCTTATTGTACTACATTTGAACCTTACCATAATGATTAACAACCAGTAAACTTGTTGCTTTATGCTGCTTCATGGTCTTATCCCCCTTCCCCTCCTATTATCACCTCCTACCCCCCCTCTCTCTATCGCCCCTCTCTCTTCTTCCCCTCTTTCCTTTTCCGTCCGGTCAAACACCAAAGATTTTCAGACATGATTGAAATTAATAAAGTTTGGCTCAATTACAAAAGGGGTTTATCCAGACATACCTTTGGTTTGTCTGAAGATTAATAACCCCTCTTGTTAAAGTAAAATATGTCCAACACAAGAGGCCCTCAGCTCTCATCTGTCTGCCCAGCTGTTGGACAGGACGAGTTAAAAAGAAGAAAAAAAAAAAAAAAAAAAAAAATAAAGTAATAAGAAGTAAATGAAGACACAGCAACACCTGAATAAAAACAACTCTGTGACTAGAAAACACTCACAGTCCTTTCATTTAAACGGACAACAGTGTTTCCAACAGAAAACGTCTTTTAGACACAGACCTTTTTCACTTTTAGTGGAGTACTCCAAAAATATCTTCCACACTAAAGATGAACATCACTCAGACGTGATCTGGTACAAATACTCCACAATGCTAGCAGACGGAGCTTTGGTTCGCTCTGAGATTCCTCAGTCTGAATACAGACAAGCCGATGACAAATATAAAGCAACAATTGTTGTGCTATCTAAGAGGAAAAGGGTCCAACTGTTTACGTGTTAGAACGTTCATTTGAACACAGCTGAAAATGCTTTCCAGCTCTGTCCTGCAGCACGCCTCCACCGGACCAGAGTAGCAGTAAAACGTGTTGAGCCTGACATGGAAACAGGCGTTTAAAATTGGTCAGCAAATTATAAAGTTTGAATGAACTACCCCAAGAAGGAATGCAAAGCACAGAACTTCCACAATTTCTGTCTGTAGTTGCTTTGCCCCACCCTCGTAATTCCTGACCAATGGGCGAAGAGATCTTTAGTCACATGGTTTTGTTTAGGAGCTTCAGTTGGAATCAGGAAAGTCCGCTTGACGGCAGTGTGAAGACAGACCAAAGGCAAGGTTCAGGACTAGATCCAGACCAAATTAAGCAGACTTGGTCCAGACCAGACGGTTTTAGTCTGAATCCAGCCTTAAACTTTCACAAACTCACTACAATAATGTGATTTTAAAAAAGATGTTGGGTAAGTTTCAAAATTTTATTATCTCCAATCAAGCACAACCTTTAACTCCAGGTATGTTTTTGTCAAGTTTCCAAGCAGCTACAAAACAATAAAAGTGCTTAATCATTAATAACTTCTGTCCAATCTTTCCTAGAATTTGCCAGAAGAAGCTTATTGGAATCCCGATGCTCTTACTTTGAAGAAGGCTCAAACACTGACACCCCCCCCCCCTCATTGGACACCAGCACAACCACAGAAACTTCCCGACACACTCACACACGTGTGCACACATCCTAATGCACAGTGGGACCACAGAAGAATTTCCTAGTTTCAATTAAAACTGATAATGGGATGTGTCCCCGCGGGAGTGGAAAATCAGAGGTGACTTACGAGCCTCTGCAGTCCATAAGTCTACACAGATGCACACAAACAAGAACACACTTTCACACCTAAAGAGGGAGAAGGGATAAGAGGGAAAATCTGGCAAAGGAAAACAGTGAACGCCTCAGATTCCACCTCTCTGCAGCGCTCCACTTTTTATGGTTCTTCTTTTGCTTGAAGGGACTAGGGGGGTGGGGTGGGGGGGGCTGAGCTTTCCTGAGAAGTTAGAAGTCTGATTCAACATGTTGCTGCAAATGATAACACTCCAGGGAAGCAACATGTGTAAGGACAGGCTTTTGGAAAAGCCCAAAGTTTAAAAAAATAGGAGCAGAGATAGGATTAAGAGAAAAAGAGACGAGCATGAAGCACTAAGAAGAATTTCCTTCCTTCTCTGTCGCTTTTATTCTGATGCTTTTCAATCTCCTGTCAAAAGTCACAATCATCTTTCCTGTCCTCCTTGCTGCATCCTCATCACATCTTTTCCATCATTCAGCCATTTTCCTTCCTCTCCGTAGCACTGTCCACATCCAACACCATCATCCTTCTCCGTCCCTGCTTCATCTGCAGCTACTTCACTTTCTTTCCCTTTAGAAATCTGCAGCTTTGTGTCCATTTTGTTCTTTACTTTATCAGTCCTGTCTCAATCAGACTTGTTTGTCTTTTTTCCACTATCCCACCCTCCCCTTTAACCCTTCCACCAGTCACAGCCCAGTTTTCTTTCATCGTTCCTGTAGCTGTCAAACAACCCCCTTATGTCATTGTTCCGTTCACCCCCGTCTTCCACCACTCTTTCCCGTCATCTCTTGCTCCTTTGGTTTGTGCATAAGTTGACAAAAGCTGTGATGTGCTGCCACTGCCTGGTGTGTGTATGCAAAAGTGTGTTTGACCATGTTGGTGTGTGTGTGTGTTTGTGTGCATGCTCTTGGCAGCTTTGGCATCACAGACGGTGGAGATGGATTATACCTGCAGAGAAAGTGAGATGAATGTGGAGAGTGAATCTGGACATCAAGTACATATAGCCAACTGTTCTGCTGGAGCGCGCACAGAAGGATAAGTGCATGTGTGTATTAAGATGTGTGTGAATGTATAAAAAGATGTGACTTTGTGTGTGACTGTATGTGTGTAAGACCAATGAGTGCAAATGAATATGTGTGAGTAAACATGTCTGTGAGTCCACATGTGTATAAGTGCATGTGTGTGTTAGTACATGTGTGTGCACGGGGATGTGAGAGCATGTGTGCGTGCACATGTGTGAGTGTACCTCTGTGTGAACAAGTCAGGGAGTTCATTTGTGTAAGGGCCCGTACACACCGGGACGAATATTCCTAAGGCGTTTTTCAACACGTTTTTTGTGTTCACACCCAGGTGATTTTCGCTGACGATGAGCCGAGCGAACATGCAATTTCATTCCCTGACATTAGATGGCGCTTAATGTAAACAGAAATACTCCTGTACACAAGGTGGCGCTGCGCAACTTTACGCTTCTTAAAGTTGCTTTTCACTCAGAAGAAGAGAGCAAGTATTTAGGCGCTTGTCAGAATCAAACAAAGAAAACATGAATATTTCAAGCACCAGTAGCTCCAATTGGTGCTTGGTTCAGGGATATTTTAGAATGTCCGTCATTATTTCTTCGCAGCAGTGTAGACGCTACTTGGCGTCTATCTTCTTGGCTGGTATGTGTGCTCAGAAAGACAGTTTTGTGTTTGAGCGCCCCAAGTTGTGTTTAACTGTAACTTCAGAAGCTCCAGACACGTGTGCAAAAGCGCCGTTCTCATTGGTCGTATACACTCACATTGGTGCCCTTTGTTTAGTGACGAGGCGTTAAACGTCGGCGAATATCGCGGGCGAAATCAGAGTTTCTCTCCCAAAATGTGATGAAACACTGGGATGAGTGGGGAAATGTTTTAAGGAAGAAGAGTTTAAGATACCAAGACTGAACTTCAAGACCATCTTATTTTAGTCATATAATAACTAAGGTGTTACAACGAAGGGGTTGCAGTGTGTTACAGAGACCAGAACAAAAAGCTCCTCTAATGTTTTTCACATTTTATTTTTTCTTCCTCAGGCTAATGAGGGACAGCAAGTCATCAAACTGGGTCACAGAGAGACAGAAGTACCGCTGAAAGCATCTGTCATTCAGATGCAGCTCCTGCAGCAGACGGTAAGGCTCAACGTACGGGAGAGTCTCTGAATGATGCCCTCCAGAATCCATGACGATGGATGATGAATCCAGACATGGACACGTGATTACTGATGATTTTGTAGAACTCTTCAACATAAATAAGCCTGATCTCTACATCATCCATCCACAATCTAATAATAAGGCTGGTGGCAGCTCACATGAAGTCACCTGACAGGCGGCTCACACTTTTAACACGCAAATTTAATGTGCGTCAAAACAGAGGTGGTGCAGGCAAATGTGACACACGGATAATAATCAGTGAGAAAGAGATGCAGTTGGTTCCAACACAGTCAGAGACTCATGAGCTAACGTTTCATGAAAACTCCAGACAGTTTTGATATGACGACCCTCAATACTGATTCTGCTAAAAAGGTCATGGATTCCTTCAGAGCACATGTCAAAGTCATTGTGACCCTCAACTCACACCTCTCAGTTCACATTAAAATCATGTAACAGGCCTTTGCTCTTACAATGTTCCTCCATCTAGAGAGGTGGAAGTTTGCTCTGGAAAGGAGAGACGTGAAGGTCAGCAGCTGCAAGACAGAGTGAATGAGAGGAACTGAAGAGGAACGCTGAGGTTACAGGGAGCAGAGGTGGAGAAGGTGGAGGACTGTGAAGTCCTACTCCAATCAACTTTTGATCTATTTTCAGTTTTCCAAGTGGACCTTACTTATGATTATGTTGTTTTTAGACAAAATCAAAACATCTGTTTCATTTTATAAAACATGGTTTCTACTGAGAGGTGGGGGTTCAGTAAAAATTCACCTCTGAGTTGTGGGCGGGACCTTGGCCTGGAGAACCCCCACCCCCCATTCCCTTCCCTGTTGCCGAGAGTCCGCAAGGAAGGAGGCCGAGGACTAGTGAGCGTAGAAGCCACTATCCAGGATGAAACATCCAAGATGCATGATTACATCAAGCTCAAGGCCCCAACTGACAGTGTTCTCAGTGAATGTCTCAGGCAATGGAGAGCAGAGGATGCAGTGCTGGAGGACAGACCCTCATGGGAGGACAAACCCCTGCATGGGATGTACCACCTGACCATAACTGAAGTGGCTGATATCAAGAAGTCCTACCAATGGCTAGAAAGGGCTGGCCTACAGGACAGCACTGAGGCACTCATCCTGGCAGCTCAGGAACAAGCCCTGAGCACCAGATCGATAGAGGCTCAGATCTACCACACCAGACAAGACCCAAGGTGTAGATCTACCACACCACCAGACAAGATCCAAGGTGTAGGATTCACTACACCAGACAAGACCCAAGGTGTAGGCTGTGCAAAGAGGCGCCTGAAACAATCCAGCACATAACTGCAGGGTGTAAGATGCCAGCAGCTAAAGTATACATGGAGCGCCACAATAAAGTGGCTGGAATAATATACAGGAACATGTGTGCAGAATATGGACTGGAAACCCCAAGGTCAAAATGGGAAACACCTCTGAAGGTGGTAGAGAATGAGAGGGCAAAGATCCTGTGGGACTTCCAGATCCAGACTGACAGGATGGTAATGGCGAACCAACCAGACATTGTAGTGGTGGATAAAGAACAGAGGAAAGCCGTTGTGGTGATGGAGAAAAGCAAGCGATGGGAACATCAGGCGAAGTGGAACATGAGGAACTGGAGAAATAATTAGGACTGAGAGAAGAACTGGAGAAAGCCTGGGAAAGTGAAGGTGACAGTGGTGCTATGTAATTGGAGCACTCGCAGTAACCCCAAACTGGAGGAGGGATACAACAGATACCTGGAAAGATCTCAGACATCTCAATCCAGAAAGTGCAGTGCTAGGAACGGCTAAGATACTGGGCGCAGAACCTCAAGCCTCCCAGGCTCTGGTAGAGGACCCGAAGCTTGAGGAGAAAACCACCTCATGTGGGTGAGGGCGTTTTTTAATTTAATAAGTTTAAAATGCAAAAACAACATTTTTAAGCTATGGTCTTTTTCAAATCTTAGGATCAAAAGCTCAGAACAAAAAAGGTTAAGAGGCAGTTCCAAACAGATTGGAACAGGTGGAGGAAGGTTTGAGATGTGACCAAAGAATGTCATCAAGATTGAAAGGAAAGGTGTAGAAGACTGTGGTGAGAGCATCCATGTTGTTCTCTGATGCAGAGACAGGAGGCAGAGCTGGAGGAAGCAGAGATGAAGATGTTGAGGTTCTCTTTGGGAGAAACCAGGATGGATCAGGAATGAGTCCATCAGAGGAACAGATCATGGTGGATGTTCTAGAGATAAATGCAGGGAAGCAGATGGAGATGATTGGACACTTGAGAGGAGGAACAGTGATGATGTTGGAAAAGATGTGGAGGTTGGAGCCAGTGAGGAAAAAAGACCAAAGAGGAGGTTCATGGATGTAGAGAAGGAGGACATGAGGGTGGTTGGTGTGAGTGAGGAGAATGAGAGATGAAGGTTTCACTGCATGCCCCTAAAGGAAGCGGCAAAAAAACAAAGAAGAAGCCTTAATTTCTTCTTAGAGCCAGTAACCTGCAGGGAAGAGAGATGAAGACTTTCATCACAGCTGCATGTCTGCTCAAATATTGCCTTCAGACCAAAGATTTCTGCAAAACCACTTTAAAAATCTCTTATCACAGACAAAAACATTTGATCCCCAAACTCTCATTTTTGACACAGTCTGCCAAGGAACACTCTAGAACCCTCTAACCTAAGTGTCCCTCAGTGCAGCATGGAAAACAAGCAGCAGAGCAGAGGAAGCACACTTCACTGTCTGAGAATTTGTGAATGGAAAAAGGGTTGATCAGTCAGAGGGACAGTCGGACTTCCTCTTCCTTAGAGGCTCGACTGTCTGTCTGTCTGTCTTCATAAGTCCGGACAGGTCGTTTGTCCTTCTCTTCTCTTCTGAGAACAGCTGTCCTCTGATCCACAGCCTCTGTTGTCCTCAGTAAAGTTTTGTTTTTGTTCACGCGCACACAGACAAGACACAAGCACGCGCACAAAAGCAGAAACCAGATGGATGCTGGAAGGATAAACAGACCTGACCGATTTTTCTCTCTCAGCAGGAGCCCCCACCCTCCTGTCCTGTAACACGCACATAGCGGAGACTCACGCACAATTTTCCACGCGGCGATCGAAGCCCAGCACGCCCAGCCCCGTGCAATATCAACGTTTCCCATTTCACTGTTTGCCTCTGCGCGTGCGCGCACTGCTCCGGCAGTTATCCCTAGTCTGCCGGATGGTCGGAAGTGCGCGTGTGCGTGCGTGCGTGAGCAACAGTGGGAGCCCCCTCCTCTCCACGGAGTAAAGCCCCGCGTGACGCAGAGCCACAAATAGATGTGGAGCCGAGCTGGGGTGACGGCCGCCGTAGGGCACTTTAGCAGCGACATGTTTCGTTGTGTTTCCGAGAGTCAGAAATGCTGCAGCTGCGGGTCCAGGTGGCTGTCACAGACACGAGTCCAACCAAAACATGAGAATAACAGGAAAAACCCAACAAAGCAGCGATCAGTTAGATTCAAAAGAACATGAAGGCAAAACCTGACGCACTAAACTCACAGCAGAGCCAGTCAGGAACCACTGGACCAGCAGGTTGACTCGGTCAGAAACCACCCAGAATGAAGACACAAACTCCACTAATTCTGCACACAGATCAACAATGTTAAAGGTTCGACACTGTCAACTTGTCTTTAGCAGATATACAGGAGGACACTAAGGACAGGTGCCTGAATGAAGCAGCAGCGTCTGACAGATGAACACACTGTTCTGCCAGGAGGAAGCTGACCCTAAAACAGCAGAACTGTAGAAAACATGAGTTTCTTTAACAGGCCGTTACATCATCCTCCCGCATTTCTGAGCACAATGCAGATTTCATGTTTCAGTTTGGGCCAGCAGGTTCTCATTGCACTTTTTGCATGTGGACTAAAATGTAGAAGGATGTGGCTGATGATCACTTCATCCACTGGCCAAAAATTCTATACATTTCAATACAACTTGAGATTGAAAGGTCTTGCATGCTGCACTTGTTGAGTATTTCAGTTGCAGCTGTCTTAAAGTCCATGTCAACACTTTCTGCTTGCTATTAGCAACAGCAAAGGCAGTCTGCAATCCAGCTGTTGGTGTCTGGAGTTTGAACTGAAAACGTTTCATAAAGTCAGCGTGTCTGTGCTGAGAGCAGCAGCTCTCTATGGTTTCATAATGAAGAGGAACCCCACTGGAGACCTTCACCGAGTATTTCACAGAACCTCAGCTCCCATAACTTGGTAGCTCCAAAAAGACAGTAGGACTGGGTGTAGGACAGATTCATGCTCACACTCACACCCAGTTATGGTCTCTGCACAGGTTCAGTATAAGTGAAACAGCTTGTAAAGGTCACCATACTGGCAGATCCTTCCTATCACAGGAAAAAGGTGTTTACCCAAACCTCTGTTCTTTAAAGTAAGAAAATGAAACTGGTTAAACAGGAATTTCACTTCAAACTGCGATGAGAGTCACTAACACAGGTCTGATGCAGCCTTTACATGCACAGGCTGCTTTTATCCTGGAAGGAACCAAGGACCAGCAGCCAGAAGAGCTCACTAAACTTCACTTTCGTCAGTTTGACTCCTTCTGCCTATCACCAAACAACAACAGTCTTTCCATCACAACTAGGATCATTTAAATGCCAGCCCAACTGAATTATTCAGCGCCGGTCCAGCATCCGCTCCACATCGAGCAGAAGATGTGCGCCTGCTCGCAGTCGGTTGACTGCAGCAGACGTCTTTCGTGCTGTTCTCTGCTTGTTCAGGATGTTTGGGTCTTCCAGCCTGCTCGCAGCACCAAAGAAGACAAGAGAGGAACCTGGCCCATGGAGGTGTTGTTTGTCAAAGATGATTGGTTTACGTTTACTTGTCTGTCCTGCAGCTGATCCTCGTTTCTGCAAACAGCACAATATATAACCAGAGCATTGGCTGGTGACTGCTGCCTTATCAGGACGTGTTTATGAAGTGAAGGGGGTGTATATCAGTCTGCCAGATAACATGTGGAGTGAGCTCAACAGACAGATGTATTTTAGGTTCACATAATCTAAGAAAATCCAGAAAAACGCTTTAAAACAGGAAACAGTGACTTATTTCCAACCAAGAAGTCAAGCGTTGGAGTTAAACTCCTTAATGTGGGAGCAGAATCGGTGATAGCCTGTGGCTTGTTAACTAATTAGTGAACTCATTTATCTCATTAAGATTCGATTGATTCAAGTTGTGCTGACGGGCTGCAAGCTGAGTGCTCTCTGCTGGACGTCAGGCTGAACCGGCTAATCGATACTTACAATGCGAGGAAGAGTTTAACGGTTACGCAACCTGATTATCTGCCAGCCACTGCATGCGCGGGGGGGGGGGGGATTGCAGACTGCCTTTGCTGTGGGGGTCCTGTGTGCGAAGCTGTGGTTTCGCTAGATAGGAGGTAGGGACAGTGGGAATCTGTCCTGCCCTGTTGCAGTGTCACTTCCAGGTCAACTGTCCTGTAGAAAAACAATCACCCCAGAGACTTTCCACTCTCAGGTGGCATTGATGATCTGGGTCCCCCTCATCCCCCAGGATGAAGTAAGTAATTCATTAATTTTGAGCCATCTGCTAGTAGTCGAGTTACAGATTACTATGTAATCAATTAATCCTTCTTTTTGTCCTGTCCAGCAAAGGAACACAGACTGCAGCTGAGTGCCTCTTGTGATGGACATGTTTTGCTTTTACAATCATGGTTGTTCAATACTCCATGGAGTGCGTTCATACAAACCTCTCTTGTAACTGAAGCTGAACTTTATTTTTTTAGCTTTGCTGACAATAGAGCAGAGAAGGGGGTTGATGACAATACAAAGTCATGAAATGAGATGAATGTCAAGAGAAATCATATGCGTTGCATGCACACACCATCACACAGTATTTAGACAAATATTAGTATATCTATACCTATTTATCTATATCTTTTTATAGAGGACTTGTGTCACAAAATCACCCAAACTGATATTTTCTTGTGCACACAGACAGACATATATAGGATTGCATACTTGTTCACATTGAATGGTCCAGAGAAGGCAGGTAGCCCAGCCCCCCCCCCCCCCCTCACCGGGCCAAACCCAACACCCAGGGGCCCCACGACTAACAGATGCCCCGGCAGCCCCCCAGCGGCAATGCAGAGGAACAGAGAGTGCACAGACCAAAAGTCCCAGCCAGGCAGGAACCTGCCCTGACCACCCGAGACTCATACCATTGCCCGGAAGGCCAAGCACCCCCACCACAACCCCTAGACGCGAGCCAGAGCCACCCACGACCAGCCCATACTGCAACCCGGTAGCCAGCCTCACCAAAGACCAACAAGAGGAGGCGGCTGAGACCGGATACCTGACGGGGGGCAGACACAGATGACTGACAGAGACCCCCGACAGGGCTCCAGGTGCTATGTGCAGCGATAGAAGGATTGGGCAGCCTGGTGCTCCGATGTAGGGAACCCTGCCCACACCCAGGGGGGGCACGGTCCACCCAGCTCAGATGTTATGGACTCCCCTACTCACAACAGTTAAGTTTACCATCCAGGAAGAGGTTAAACATGCGGATAGAGAAGGGAAAGAAACGCAAAGAAATAAAGAAAACAAGAAAAACACACAAAACACAAAAAGGACATATCAGAAAAAACGTAACAACTTAACTAGACCAACTGTTTTAGGTGTATGTTAAGTTTTTATCTACAATATTTAATGTAGTTTAAGCTAAACCAACATCTGTGATGTTTATATGATATTGTGAGTATGATGGATTTATTTCACCCGATTCCTGAGGTTTGTTCAGCCAGGTGGTGACTCCTCCTTTGTTTAGCCGACTGTCACATAAGGCCTGTCCACGGAGAGAACCGCCCGGGAGCCAGCTTGGATGAAAGAGGACCCTCCACTGTTGTAATATCTCAGCAGGGAATTGGTCGTTCAGGCTGAGGCTGGTTCCTTTCAGTTAATATCCGTTCCTCCTCACAATTTCCTTTCACTTGTAATGTTTAAATTTGGCAACTGTTGGGTTTGGCTCCACCCAGTTTGCAGTTTCCTCTGTGACTTTGGAATGGTCTCTGATGACGTTTTCGGGGGTTTTCCAGATCCTCCCTGGTCTTTTCCGGGATCCCTGAGATGACTAGGTTGTCCTTCATGCTTCAGGCCTGAATGTCCAACATCGACTCATTGATCTTCCGATTGTCAGAGAAGATCTGCTGGTTGCTCCGCCTCCTCTCTGAGCGCTCGATTTTCTCCGGCTAACTCGACCACTTCTTGTTAGCTAAACTCCAACACCTCCTGTGGTGCCTGGAATTCATTGTGGAGAATCTCTTCTAGTGCGAGCCGGCCGTCAAGGGAAAGCAGCTTTTTGTCAGCGGACTCCAGGGCTTCCAAGCTGCTACCAGGAGACGAGACAGCTCCCAGCGAGTCGTCCTGGCGTCCACGCTTTAAGGTTGGGGTAGAGGCGGCTTTTGTTTTTATCATAACTATTCAGTCCAAACAGTTGTCGATAAAATAGTTGTAATCTTTGAATTCTATCAGAGCCTCAAACTCAATGATTTTCTGTCGGTAATGGTGGTTTTATAAGAGTGGTGATTTGATAAAGCAAAGTAAGGCTTTTATTTTAAAGATTTGCCAATTTTGAAGCACTTTCTGCTTCCTATTCATGTGACATTTCCCCCTAAAGTAATCAATTATTCCTGACATTAAAAAGTTATGAAGTGATTATCAAAGAGTGTAGATAACTCCAGACTCTGCTACTTTTTTGGGAAACATCTTTATTCTAAATTCACCAGTTTCTGCAGAGCTGTAATACTGCATGTTCCTTTTGTTATTGATGATAATCATTTTTCTTTTTAAGTCCAGCCTTCATTAGATCAACAAGAATGGAGAGAAAAAGCTTTCCCTTTCTCTACTGTTATTTTAACAAAGTGTGTTTATTCTGGGTCTTTCCTTGTAGTTGAACATCCTCTGTCTCTGCTGTCTTCTGGATCTGCATGGAGAACCCCCCCCAAAGACACTTCAGCTGAGGAGCAGCTGCCAGGTGAACTCAGGTTACGACCATTAACCGCTCCTCAGTCCTCTTAAATTTAAATCAATCCGGAAGCAGAAAAGGAGATTAGAGACGAGCAGCCAAGGTAGAGATCGCTGCTGCAGATGAGATTATGAACGATAAGGACTTGGAACAATCAAACCTTTGCAGGAAACACACACTAACACACACGTGCACTTACAGTGCTGTCTGTGCCGTTGTTATACCACCTAAAACCAACTTTGCATCAAATTATATAATTGAGACAGTTATGTAAGAGACTAGTCCATGTCTGCAGCAGCATGTGTTTTCCTGATCAGGTGTACAGCTAATGAAGCCAACCTTGCAGGGGCATGACACTGACACTGTGGGGGCCGGGCAAGTTTGTGTGTCTGTGTGGGAGTGTGTGTGTGTGTGGGGGGGGGGGGGCAGTTAGGGATCAGCAGCATCTTGTCAGGTGGGGAGGGCTGGTGAGCATGAAGGACCCAAAATGCAGAGACGGAGGCACACGGTTCCAAGGCAAGGGGTTTATTCTAAATAACAAAAAGCGCTGCAGAGCAGGAAAACCAAACTAAAACTTACAATGGGCTAACCAGATAATCAGGGCAGAAGACGTACATGGATGGACATGACAGCCAGGGCAGAGACATTAATGACATTAATGGACCCGCACAAGAGGAAGGCAGAGACAAGACTTATATACACACGGGACTGACAAGACACAGGTGAACAAGATCAGGGCAGATTAGGACCAAGGAAGTAAAACTCAAGAACATGACTAAACAGGAAACCTTTCAAAATAAAACAGGAAACAGAACTCAAACATGACAGAAGAAGATAGAAAGCAAAAACCAAGACAAAGAAACCCAAACCATGACACATCTAAAGAAAGACCAAGTGAGAAGAGTGACAGCAGCAAGAACATAAAGTTTCAAATACAGCTACAAGCGAATCCTTTATTTGACTTATTAACATCTTTGTGTGGGAGTCTGCGGCCGTGCAGGAGTCTATGGTTGCAATCCCAGTTGCAGCCTTTGGAGCCTGGTGAACAGATCACTGGACTGTCTGAGTGTGCTGCCTCACAGAAGGCCCAAAAACATGACAACAAAAAATATGGAGGGACCAGGACACGGGAGCCATTTCAGACAATACAATGAAAAGGTAATTACCTTGTCTGTGAAGAACATGTAAGTGTAAATTCTTTGATAACACTAAAATAGAAGTGACTTAAAGAAAACCAAGGTGTAAATAACACATGAACATGTGTTCAACTGTATCAGCACAAATCCAGTGCAAAGAAGATCCTTTAATCCTTCCACAGACGTGACGCTCTCTCCTATTCACGACTACATTACCAATTATTTTCTGAAAACTTAAGAACTCACTAATTGAGACAGTAGAAAAAAACATGGAGAGGAAACGAGGAAGTTTAAACCTCCTTCATCCTTCATGATGGAGAGTGAAGACTCTTGCTCACAAGACGGACAGACTTAAAATACTGAGGAAGAACCAGTCATTGGATCAGGAATGCAGAGGACTCGTCTTTAAAAGCAAACTCTTTTCATTGCGCTTCTGCCTGGTGGTCAGACTAAACGGGTGGAACAAAAATGGCGAGCAATATTGGAGCTATCCAGCCGTACACTTTTGATCCGGATTCCAGCTCAGACAGGGAAAACATGGATCTATTTGTCCGGCAGTGGATGCATCGGAATGGAGCAGAGCAGAAAGCTTGTGGCCCTCTGATTGCAGTTTGAACATAACAACTATAAGGTTTTTTTGAAACTGCATTTTTTTCTTCTGCTCCTAATTAAGGATATGAATAAGGAAATACTAAGAAATGCAGTATTAATCTTATTTTTCTTTATATGTCCATCTTCATCAGAAAAATGCTGCATGAACATGTTAGTAACACCAAAAACACATTTTTATTGGAGTGGATCTTTAAAGAGACTCAGTGTGAAGGAATCTGCTTGTTCAGGAAAATAATGAAGAAAAATAATGTCAAACCAGAGAAATATTTGCAGTAAAAGGAAATGTTTCCTGGCCATCATAAGTAAAGGTTATTGGATAACCAGCCTTTCAGACAGCACAAGGTAGGAACAGTGCAGTTCACCACTGCATACAGTCCGTCTCTGACGGGTCACTGTGCTGTCAACATCAGTGTGAGCAGCTCCCTTGAGCTCAAGTGTCTGAGTAGTCAATTTGTCTCATCTGAAAAACACAGTTTTCCAGTGATTTTCTTCTCCCGGTGTTCATGCCAGTGGATTTAAGGGTCTCTGCACTCCTCTCTGTTCCAGCTGCTTCCTCTATTACATGTCAGGATTTCACAGCAACAACTGGTATTTTTGATGACACAGGAACGCTTCATTTTTCAACAGGAAACTAGATTCTGAATACATTTGCATAAATATTCCTGGTATCCCTGAGCTCTGTGTTTAAAATCTAGAGGGAATTAGAGAGATGGAGGGCAAACTTCCTGGTGGCATTAAAGTACTCCAACATCAGAACCGGCGGCTGACAGCTGCTTCTGTTCCCTCTGCAGTTTAAGGCAACAGAGAAGTCTGAAATCAGCGAGCTGTCAGCCCAATCCCATCATCCACACGGGGAGTGGCGGTGTGTCTGCAGCAGCTCCTCCACATCCCACAGAGACAGCGGGAGCAATGCTGAGGTCGGCTGCAGGAGCGACAGAAACCAGAGGATCTGAGGACGGCTTCTACTGCACAGAAGAGAGAATTACCACTAAGAAGAACATGCCAAAGCAATAATGGAGAGACGCAAAGAAGGAAGCAGGAGGAAGAAGAGACATAAATGAGTAAATATAGATGAGAAAAATAAAAAAAAAAAGTTTAGAGGAGAAAATAAGAATACAGAAAGAGAGGAGAACTAAACCAGGAGAAAGGTTTAGGGAGCAGAGAGAGGGAAGACAGAGTGGAATTACTGTCAGAGACAGACTGGAAAAGATGAATAGAACGAGGGGTGTCACATAGTAAAAGTTTAAAGTTGACAGAAAATGAATAAAAAAAAATAAAAAATGCCTTTAAGCAACAACAAATCCTGATGATGTTGAGTCCAACTGTTCAGTGCTCCCTGACCAAAAATAGGCTGAATAGACAAGTCTTTGTCGGGACCTGCAGCCGCCTCAAACTCACGAGGTGCAGCAGTCTGTCTGGGCACAAGCAGCCGCTGCAGCTGCTGCAGCCTCCATAACTCTGCAAAATTCAGCAGGACAACAGCCAAATATCCAGACAAGAAAGAAATGATGCTCAGCTCAACTTGACAGGAGACCTGCTCACAAAAGCTGCAGAAACTTTCAGTCAGCTGGTTTCTGCAAATTGCAGCCACCTTGCCCATCATTATCCTCCACAAAGCTACTGAGGAAAGTCCACGCTTCCCTCCCTGAAGGTCAAAGGTCAAGTGCACAATTATCTGATCTTTTTGTCTGAACGCGCACAATGTCTGTATAAAGTATTTAAAAAAAACCTTCTTCCAACAATGACAGGAGTCAAACCTTTTTGACAACCATGATGACAGCATAGGGACAGTCATCTTGAAACTGATTATTTATCACAGCTTGGAAGTGTGTGGAAGTTTTGTTGAGTTTTCATTTTTGAAATAGAAAAAAGTAAATGTTAGTTCAGCTTTTCCATTATGTCAGTGCAGCAAGAGTCAGTCTGGAAAGTTCCTGCTTCTGTTCAGGAGATGACAGATGATTCCAAAGGCGTGTGAGCCTTCAAACTCTTTTCAGCCTGAAAAGTTCTGCTCCACAAACTCCCAGTAAGAAACCTGCTCTGGTACCAATAATGTCTGACTGGGTTTTCTTTTGTTAACACGGGGTGAAATGGGAATTTTGACACAAGTGACAGTTCAAGTCCTACCAGCATCTAAAATTAAATTCTGGAGCACGTCAGTGAGAAGAAGGGGGGGATCTTATTTCCATTAATGATCCAGGAAATATTAGAAGAAAATGATCTCAATTCTTTTCACTTATCCCTGTAGAGGAGACAGACATCAATAAACTTTTATAGGTCAGACTTACTGCCTGCTACACTGCCCTGAGAGCAAACCATCTCTAACATATGCTAATCTTTCATAATTTGACAGACAAGGTGCTACTCAGCTTAACTAGCTTTAAGCTTTCAACTTTGAGGAGGAGAGCCAGTGTGGAGCCGATCTCTCTTAATGCCATGCATATGGAGTTCGTTTGGGAGACGGCTTGCTGCTGCAGCAGCTTATCCCAGAGGCTGCAGGAGGAATTTCAATCCCCATTTTAGTAGGGATGTCAATTTCATAGTTTGCAACAGGAGAATAGGATTTAATGATGAAAGCAGAACATGTGCAGGAGAGAAGACATGCGAGGAGAAGCTGCACAGCCTTTCAGAGGCATAAATGCATCCTGCAGACAATGTCTTGTTCTAAGAAAGAGTTTCAAGGGTTTTGCTTTATCTTACCAGCATGTTAAAAATGCAGAAAACAGAGGAAATGTGGGTTTTTTAGGGGGAGGAACTGTGATTAGCCACCAGCAATCCCTGAAATGTCCACATTACTTCTTTTTCCTTGGGCTTTTCCCTTCTGGGGTCCCCACAGCCAATCAGCTTCCTCCATCTAACCCTGTATTCTGCTACCTTCAGTCTTGTTTTACTGCATCCATAAACCTCTTCTGTGGTCTTCCTCAGTCACACACATGTACTCCATATTACTGCAGCTAACTTTCATCTTTTCTCCTTTCCAGGGCAGACCTCCACCTCTTTAGAGTCTTCTCCACCTGTTTCCTGCTCTAACTACAAATCACAATATCGTCAGCAAACATCAAAGTCCATGGTGATTCCTGTCTAACCTCATCTGTCAGTCTGTCCATCACCACTGCTAACAGGAAGTAGCTCAGAGCTGATCCCACCCCCACCTTGAACTCCTCTGTCACCCCTACAGCACACCCCACCACTGTCCTACAGCCCTCATACATGTCCTGCACTGCTCTAACATACTTCTCTGTCACTCCAGACTTAATTCCACAGTTCCTCTCTGGACATTCTGTCAGAAGCTTTCTCTAGATCTACAAAGACACTGTAGCTCTCTCTGACCTTCTCTATCAACATCCTCAAAGAAAGTATTGCATCTGTAGTGCTCTTTCTTGGCATGAAACCATACTGCTGCTCACAAATGTTCACTACTGAGTTCGAGTTCCCACTTAACCCTTGTGCTATCCTAGGCACTTTGACACTGGGAGGTGGGTCATCTGGACCCACAAGACAGTGCACTGAACCTTTTTTCTTCACTGGTGTCCATGGATTACATGAAATCTCTCCACCTCCTTCAACTTTGTCATGGTAGGAGAACACCTCAGGCGTGGCAGGCCATTATGACCACAAGATAGCACAAGGGTTAAGCCAACATAGGCAAACACAGATGGGGCCAATACGGAAACTGCAGACAAACCAATTCAGGGTACACATTTTCTGCCCACCTTTAAACCATATGGGGTCACTTTTTGTTGCTCCTTAACAGTCACCTCTTCTATTTTTGGTTCTCTCTCATTTTCTTCATTCATCAACTCTTCAAAGTATTCTTTCCATCTTTCCATGACACTGCTGACACCTGTCAATACATTACCATCCTTATCCTTAATCACCCTAACCTGCTGCATGTCCTTCCCATCTTAGTCTCTCTGCCTTGCTAATCTGTACAGGTCAGTCTCTCCTTTAGTAATCACACAACATACAAGTGTAACTATGCTCCTTGTTTGGCCTTTGACTTCTCTACTTTCACCTTACGCTGCATCTCCCTGCCCACTCTCCTCAGTCCTCTCAGTGTCCCTCTTCTTCTTAGCTAGTCTCTTACTCCATATACACTCCTGCACCTCCTCATTCTACACCAAGTACACACATACCTGTCTCCCTGATCTCATCAGCTGTAGTTATCCAGTCATCTGGGAGTACTTCCTGAATACCCAGAGTCTGTTTCCACTGCTTTTTAAGTCGTGCAACATTCTTTTTTTCAGCTTCCACCAGAATGTCCTCTTCTCTGCCTTTGCCCTTTAATGATCCTCTTCATCACCAGAGTCATCCTACACACCACCATCCTATGCTGTCTGTTACCCACCCATATACCACTACTTTGTAGTCATTGATCTCCTTCAGGTCACACCAGATGTAGTCTATCTGTGTGCTTCTACCTCCATACTTATAGGTCACCCAATGTTCCTGCCTCTTCTTAAAGAACATATTCACTACAACCATTTCCATCTTTTAAACCAACCACTATCTGTTCTATGTTCTCTCCTGATTACCAAACCTGCCCATCACCTCCTCATCCCCTCTGTTTCCTGTACCAACATGTCTATTGAAATCTGCAATAATGACTATTCTCTCACTTCTAGGGATGCTCACTAAAAAGACTTGGTGAACACTCTTTTCTACTTGATGAACTTCAACAGCCGTGACATCACAGACCCCATCAGAGTAAAGCTTTCAGCCTCTCCACCTTTTTTTCTTCCCATCATGCCACTGCTCACCATCTTCACACCAACACCAAAGTAAGGAAAACTAACAACACCTCTCAGAGGTGCTTCTTGATATAAAAATGTGAAAATAATGTTGTGAGAAATGCTCCTGGAGGCTGGTTATGCCCCCAAGATGCCTGCCGGCTCTGCTGAAAGAGCAGGAAATGATGTCACACACGCCCAGACACAGAAATATCCGGGTGGCCCATAACTGTAGTGCTTCACACTGAAGCACCTGCTGTATTCTTTCTGCCAGAAACCCACAACATTGACTCCCCCACACACACACACACCCCCCACCCCCCACACATACCCCTCATACACACACACATACTCACACAACACACAGCATCAATACCTTCAACTGTTTTGTCCTGCCCCTACCCCTTCGGATTTGTCCTGTGTTAGGAATGTGGGGAGAGGTGACTGTCGCTAACCTGGATCAAGCGTATAAACAAGGGCTCTGACATACACGACGTCACTGTTTCTGACAGAAGCCGACATCAATTACAGAAGACACCCACCCATCATTGACAGATGACTGGGGGAGGTAGTAGAAGTGAAGAACTAAAGGTACACGTTCTGAAAGGCTGATAAGGAGAACTTTTGAAGGAAAGAATCAAAAAGAACAGACATTTTAGGGAAAAAAGACTGATGGAGGAAAAGTAAGAATTAAATGACAAGAATAGAATAGAACGGATTAAAAAGGATGGAGATGTTGGGGAAGCAGAGGATGGGAACAATATGATCCAAATGGATGATAATGGTCTTACATAAACCACAAATTAAAGAGACAGCGGCGGTGCAGGGAAAATGAGCTGAATAGAGGAAAAGAATGATGATACAAAGGAAGAAAAGAGGTGTGAAGGGAGGAAGATGAAAGGTTATCCATCTTCAACTTATTCTTGTTAGGGTCGTTTCATTTAATCAGCTTTCTCAGTGATTCAATAATGCAGGGTTATATGAGATCTTTACGCCGGATGCCTTTCCTGACACAACCCTGTATCTTCAAGGCACAGGGAGACCCAGATAGGCAGCAGCAAGGAGTTATATTGCTAGTCTGTTACCATTGCGCTAGATATGAAAAGAGCTACGCCATATTGGATTTTCCAGTAAAGAATGAGAAACAGCTTAGCAGATACAGTAAAATGACAATAAAAAGCTCAATTTTTGTCTGATTTTAAAAGAAAAAGAACACTCACAAATACAAAGTATCCTCCATAAAACAGACAAGATAGGTGGTCTTGCCAGAAAACCTGGAAACCTGTTTTAACTTTGAATAGTCTAAGGTTGTCACTAACGCCCAGTATTGAGAGTAAATCCCTCAGATCTTCCTAAAAATGTTCTATAAGTCCTTCTTTATTAGCCGACGGTACTAATTTGACTCCAGCTATGTTTGTGCATTTGTGGTAGAGCAGTAAACAGGCATCTTAAGATATCCACTATGGCATTTTCTAGCCTATATGTGTGAAGGGTCTTGCCTAAGAAACCACACTGCACGTCCTGGGAAGTAAACCCTGCGTGAAAGTCCTACACCTAGCCAAGTGAAATATCCAGCTGCTAGATGACAAAGGTCTCATCAAAAACAAAATAAAAACAGAAACATATTACAAGTGATAAGTCAGTGATAAGTCCTGTTAGAAGTCCTGTTAAAGTCCTGTTAAAGAAGCTGCAGATTGGAGCAAAATGTGTGGAAGAAGAAACCTCCTTCACTGTTCAATCATGCCTTCATCTCTGTGTCCACAGACATCCTGTGGTTTTCTGCATGGCTCTGGGATAGATCCGCCAGAGCTAAAACTCTCACAGCCAAGACTGAAGGTAGACCTTTTGGTCAGAACACACAAGAAATCTCAGCTTGCCCTATGTCATTCTGGCCGATTGCAGAGTTGAGAGCAGCTTGAATGAGTCCGGCACAGCCTATGCCTGACATGTGCACACATCAGTGCCAGCAGCACAGCAGTCTGAGCAAACACTTATTTACTGACACACAGGAAATCTGCAGCCTGCAGAGGCAACAGACACGAAAGCAAAACCTAAGCTCTTTATTGTGTTGCTCTGTACCCTGAAGCACACACACACGCATGCACAAACACCCACGTGTACATAAATGCATGCGCACACACACACGCACGCATACAAACTCACACTGCTTTTCATGCGATTTGAATGCACACACAAAGAAGCTGGTGGACTTCTGGTAACCTAGAGGAAACAGGAACCAATCTACCCGCTCCCGTCTCTGTAGCATTTATATCCCAGAATGCTATTCAAATTCTGGTGCTCTGTTATCGCACACACATGCACGCAGCTGATCATCAGCAGACGTCCAGCGTTGATGTGTGTGTTTCCCCAGGTACATGCATAGTTGTTTCCAATAGAATGTCATAAGCAGTTTGCAACTTCATGCCTGAGCAGAAGTCTCCATGGAACATAACAGTGCTTTTCTTAGCTCAAGGCCTTTCAGTGTTCTTGCAGCGACGTTTCCTCTGCTTTCCTCTTCAGCTAATTCAAAGCTCAGATTGTTTCATCACTTTTTCTGTTCTGAAATGTATACACTAGTCTGAGGTTACTACGGTCTCCACCTCCATCTGTCCTCTGTTTGTTACCTCATTTATGAGGAAAGCAGCTTTGCGTCCATGCTTGACTGTTACAAGCTTTTTTTTGCCACAGTGGGGGAACCTGTTCCTTGTCTGCTATGTCTTCCACATGTTTCTCCACTAAGAGGCTAAAATGAGCTTCTATGCTGTGTGTGAGTAAATTCACAAGTGTTAGAACATGCAGTGTTATTCATGAGTGCTCCAAACTGCAAAAAAATATCCTCCACACAAAAAACATTTATAGCACACCCCAAACTATCAATTTCAAAGAGGAAAAACAGATTTTATGAGATACTCATAACTGTTGGCAGAAGGACGTAAAGAAGCATTCTTTCAAATTGATTTATATTACATGGAGGATTGCACCACCCAAAACAGATTGTTGGCTATTCCTGTATTTCCATAATAAATCTCCTTCTTTAAGAATATTAACAAAGGCACACCCACCTGAAAAATATATGGGAGTATACCGAAGACACAGCCAAGAAACACCTAAGTGTACTAAACACACACTCAACACAACAGAAACACTGAGGTGACCAGGCTTTTTCCATAGCCAGCCCTCAGTTATGGAATAACTGCGGATAATATCTGACCTTACATGCTTTAAATGTCAATTAAAACGTACCTTTGTAGAATGGCTTTTAATGGCATTTTCTTTTCTTTTACTTGTTTACCATATTGTTTTCACAGTTGAACAAATTTCTGCACCTCTGAGGGACAATTTGACCCCCGCCACATGCGTGAAAAGTCACCCCACATTTGCCTGTGCCAGACACATCAAGGGCACTTAGCTTAGCCTCCCTTGCATTAGCTCAGACATTCAGTAAACAACTTCCAGGTGACTGTAAATAAAACACCGTAAATGTGAAAATAAAATACAATCCATTATTTGTTTTTCTGTTTTCCTGAAATTAAATAAAGCAGTGTCTTTTTTGTTTTTTTAACTGTTAGTTTTAGTTTGAAAAACAGATAAACAAATGATACACAGATTCATGTGATTGGCTGAAAGCAAACACGCCTGATTGGCTGAGGAATTTAGTTGACAGATTCACTAGCTAAAGATGACATTTGTTGACCTGGCACGTTAGAAGAGTTTTAATATTCATGACACGCAATTCTCTCACAAATACAGAGCAATGATTCACAAATTTACATTATGCTTCTGCATGAATATATATTTGTGAATAATAGAGTTTGGATTTCAGAAAATTAGTTTAGTGCATTTCTAATTATTCAGACTGAATTAACTCCATATGCACCCCCACCCTTAATGATTACATCACAGCAAGAGATATTGTAAAAAAATAAATGGGGCCAAAAAATATATATTTCAAAATACAATGTCGAAACCAAAACAAAAGTGTCACGGTTTTTCAAAGGAAGTTTTGAAATTATTATGGCATGGCCAAATGACCTACGGCTTGGCGGCCATTTGTAAGGTGCTTGAAATTTGCTCATTGAAGCTTTCAAAAATATGGAAAATCATGCAGGCGTGTGCTGATTCTCACTTAAAACCTTCACACACATCGCAGTTGCCAGCTGTTCACAAAGACCACAGAAGTTTCACTGACCACCCTTAGCCACATAAGCATAACTAGCTTAGCTATCATTTTAAGCATCTTAGCCAATGTGGTTTTTGAGTCAGTTGATGATCGGAATGCCAGCACGTTTCAGCATACTAGCATAACTATCATAGCATTATTAGCGTCTCAAGCAGTGTGTTTTTCTGAGTCAGCGATGTAATGCTACCGTAATGCTAGTGTAACCGGGATAGCCTTTATCTTATTTTATAATAGCACAAAATCTGTTTACGAGTCACCATACCTGAGAGATCTCTGACAAACTGCAGCATTACACTCCAAGTCATAGCCCCCTCCTTCCTTCTTCTTCTTTTGACACCCCCCCCATATATTGCCAAAAGGTTACTGTTCCCACCCTTTTCCTTTGGTATGACCTCCTGTTGAGAGGTAAGTGCCATCATCCTAAACACTTTATTATCCAATCCATCCTACATGATATCTCTTTGGTTTTAATATTTATTTCCTATATAATAACAACAATATTTGTGAGTGCATTATTAAAAGACGATATTTAGGAGAGATATTTGGGGATTACTATTAAAGCTTAATAATAATAATAATAATAATAATAATACATTTTATTTAAAGCGCCTTTCACGAAACTCAAGGACACTGTACAGACAAGGGTTAAAAGGGCACAAAGGCACAATAAATATAACATAAAAGACAAGAATCGGAGCAGAATCAAGAAGGGAAGGCAGAAATAAACAGATGAGCTTTTGGAGTTTTGATCTGAATGCTGAAAAGGCTAGCCTATGTTACGGAGGTCAGGAGGGAGTAATTTTCAGAGTTTGGGAGCCAAGCAGCTGAAGGCTCTGCTTCTCCCATGGTGACGAGGCGGGCTAGAGGAACAGAGAGCTGAACAGAGGAGGAGGACCGAAGAGAACGAGAGGGGGTTTTGATATGAAGGAGGTTGGAGAGGTAAGGAGGAGCCAGGTTATGAGGCCTGAAGGTGAACAGGAGAGTGACTGGATTTGAGAAGGAGCCAGTGCAGCTGGTGGAGAACCGTGATATGACTGAAGGAGGGTTCTGAGATGATATGGGCAGTTGACTCTGGACCAGTTGGAGCTTATTGAGGGGTTTTTGGGAGACCAAAGAGGAGAGAATTACAATAATCTAAACGGAAGTGACCAGACTAGAACCAGGATAGAAGCAGAGGACGGTGAGGAAGGGGCGAGACTCCATTAATGTTGGCCGGTGAGACGGAATTGGGCTGACCGAGTGAATGCATGAATGTGGGACTGAAAATATAATGAACTATCTATGAATGACACACCTGTGACTTCTTCACCTGAGGAGGGGAGACAGAAGATCGAATCAATGAAAGAGTAAGACTCTAGGCTTTGGAGAGGATTTGGAACCTACTCTTAGCACTCTCTGTTTTATCACTGTTGAGCTAATAGTTATTTGAGGTGAACCAGTTTCTTGATTTCAGATAGACAGAAGTGGAGGGAGTGAGGTGGAAGAGAGGAGTCAGGTTTACTGGAAGATAGAGCTGGGTGTCATCCAGAAAAACAGTGAAAATTAACATTAAATTTACGGAAAATATGGCCAAGGGTAGAAGATAAGTAATGAAAGAAGGGGACTGGTATAGAACCTTTGGGGACACCTGAAGAGACGGAGGAGGGCTGAGATTTAAATGATTTAAGCTGAATGAACTGAGTTTGGTCAGAGAGGTAGGATTGAAACCAACGGAGGGGGTGGAGGTGATACCAAGGAGTGAGAGCCTTGAGGAGGATGAATGAGAAATGGTATCAAAGGCTGCACTCAGGTCAAGGGGAGAGGATGAGGATGGTGAGAGGCCAGAATCAGCTGCAATGAGAAGATCATTGGGTGATCTTGAAAGCAGAGCAGTTCTCCGTGCTGTGGAAGGGGCGGAAACCGGACTGAAAAGGTTTAAGAAGATTATTGTGTTTCATATGATCATAGAGTTGGGAGGCGACTTTTTTCTCAAGAATTTTTTAAATGAAGGAAGGTTGGAAATTGGATCGGAGATCACTGAATATGTTGGGATCTGAACCGGGTTTTTTCAGGATGGGTTTAACAGCAGCCGTTTTAAAAAGTGATGGTACAGTACCAGATGAGAGTGAGGAGGAATAATGGCAGCACAAGCTGGAAGGGGAGAGATGGAGGCAGGCTATAACTAAAGATGTTGGGAGGGGATCAAGATAACAGGTGGTGGGTTTGGATTTTAGGATGAAGGAGGAAATTTCCTTGTAGTCAAGCAATTGAAAGGAGGAAAATATGTGATTGAGGGGAAAAGAGTCAGGGATGGGAGGGAGGAGAGAAGAGCTAAGGTGTTGGTGGATGACTTGAATTTTGTTTATATAGGAACTGGAGTGGGCGGGATCATACAGTGTATTGTTTTCTGTTTGTTTATTTCCAGAAATAAAAGGAGGCTTCTCTCCAGGAGGTAACACTGTGTCACGCCAAATTATTAACCAGCACAACGCAGAAAGCGACCGGTTACACTAGCACATTTCTGAGAGACAGTCAAGACACACCTGAGTGCACTTAAGAAAACTGAGACACACCCAACTTAAAACACAACTGAACTCAAAAATATGAGACACATTAGAGAAAACCCAAGACACGCTGGAGACACACTTAAAAACTCACTTAAGACAAATTGAGACACTTAAGACACACCTGACCTTCTTTTGCCTCCAGAAATTCATATAGAATCATATTGAAGGGGGAAAGACTGTAAAGTTTCTTTTTGTCCGGAGGCAGAGCCAGGTTTTACTAGAAAATGTTCAACTGTGATGAAAAATCTGCATCTGTTATTGTGAACATAAAACAAAAAGATGAAAATGCTAAAGGTGTCAGAAAACAGCTTACGTGTTTCCAAATGTTGATCAACAAGCTGTAGTCTCACATCACCTAAACCCATCAGGATTTCAACAGAGTGGATGTTTCTCCTCATCACAACATCAGAGATAATTGTGGAGCTGCTAGAAGTTCAGAGGTTGCGTCACTGATGTTATTGTGACGTTACGTTGTGATGAGTTTCTGGCTCACAGAACAGCACTGCTCCCTTTAAAGAAAAAATTGGTTCAAGTTCCAGTCAGGCATTTTCTGTATCTGCAATCTGTGTATGTCTGTTTCTGCTTGTGTGTGTGTGTTCTTGTGAGTGTCTGCATTGTTACCATTGAGTCTGCATTTATGTACAGCCCGATGACACAGAAATAGATCAGGCAGAGATTAGCATCTGTAAATTTTAGAGCCTGTGTATGTTGGTTGAGACTTTGCACCGTAGCATTTCTCTACACACTGTTAGACGCACACAAACACACACCAGAGTATACACAGGATGAGCATCAGTGCTTGCAAAGCATGCATTAAAGTTGTTCTGGGAATGTGTGTCTGTTTGGGTGTATGACAAAATGAATAAAGTAGCAACTTGTTTTTAGACAAAAACATTTAAAAAGGCCTTTGAAATCTGTCAACGGAACAAGTGGAAATATGACTTTATTTAGGATGGAATTTTTGTCGCAGCGTCCGCTCTTTCATTTCTGAGTTTCTCCTTTTTTTCTGTGGAAACACAGACTGAAGTTTCAAAACAGCAACTACTTTAACATCCATCCTCTGCTTCCTCAGTTCAGGAAGACCTGAAGAAGCAAAGAACATTGTCTCTTCTGATACTCTGTTAGACTCATTTTTAAATGTTCTTTTTTAATAAAGTCTTTACAACAAAACAAGGCCATATTCATCTTCAACTCTGACATTACAATAAATCAGAAATAAAACAATTGAGTGATTCATGATTGAGTTCAGTTTCTGTGAATCTCTCTGTGCATGTTTATTTATCTTTATTTTATCCAAGTGTTCTGATTTTAACCACAATCAGACTTAGACTTAGAATGCTTAAAAAGACATTCTGAGAAACTTTTCTTGATGGTAGCTTTGTCATTTACACCCCCTGCCGAGGTCACACCTCTGGTAACAAAGCTGGCTGGTTGCCTCAGCAACCAGCAGGGATAAAACAGTGAGAGTAATTCTGGCTGCCTGTCTCCCAGCATGAGTCTCTTTCTTTCTCATGACAAAGGAATCAGCCATTTTAAATCCTGAGAAAGGTTTATTATTCCAAGAGGCTCTGAAAGTGATTTTTCTCCATCAACCTGATATTATTCAAGTATTCCACCAAAACCCTACATCATACTGCAAACAAAACATACCAAACCTGGATCTGTTTGCTCAGTCATTAGTCTACCACAGACCCCTGAAAACACTGCTTACTGTACTGTATATATCTAAGTGTTGTCGTTGCATGTTGGCACACGCCTCTGCCCCCACATGCCGGCACACAGTCAGGTTTGTGAGGAGTTCACCTGTGACGCTTTGTCCTTCGCTCCACTTCATCAGAATGTCCTGCAGGAGGTGAGAGGGCTTCATTATTGCCATGGAAACACACAAAGTGTTACTTCAGAGTTGAAGTTCTCAACTTGTGTAGACCGACCCACAGTCATCAGTTTGTTGTGACCTGTCCCGCAGTGTACATACACAGATCCGTCTGTCTGCAGATGATGATGGAGCATCTATGCACTGATACCTGAGGAATCAACAAAAGCTGTAGCTCTTCATCTGAGCTTCCTGCAGCTCATGCTCCGGTGCTGCCGCACTCAAGGCCTGCAGGAGTGGGTGCATCCTTTTCTCTGCGCAGAAATGCATCTCAGAGAAGCAGCAGCTCACAGACAGACCATGATGGTCCTCAAAACCCATGTGGACGATGAGCTTAAAATAAACGGAAACTCTGGAAAATCTTTTTTTATGTTGTTTTTCTTCTTCTAGCTTCTCCTGTCCAGCAGCTGATCAAAACATATAAGAGCTGAAGGCAGATTTTATTGTTACAATAGGGGTTATAAATCTTCTGACACACAAGCTGTATATTTGTATAAACCCCCTTTGTATTTGAGGCTAAGCTTTATTTATATTGATTATGTTTGTGTACCTTTTTCTGGATCGGACAGAAAAGAATAAAGAGAGTGGGATGTGCCAGTCCCGAAGAAAACAAACATCACAATGATGAACGACCTGAGACGCGTGACTCTCACTTGTGCAGCCATGAAATGTCTGGAAAAGCTGGTACTGACACATATCAACTCCTTGGTCGACGAATCAGTAGACCCCTATCATTTCCACCCCCGCCCAAACAGATCAGCAGAAGACGCAGTGGCCCTGGCACTTCACTCCACCCTGCAACATCTGGACACTAAGAACACGTATGCTCAGTTACTGTTCCATCACAGCTCTGCTCTTCTGCCACCATCAGGCCCACATCAGCCGCTCTCCATTAACGGGACCATGGTGGAGCAGACCAACTGTCACCAGCTCCTGGGTCTGCAGATCACAGACAGCCTGTACTGGGAAAAAACACTGGTGTCACAGTGCAGAAAGCTCAGCAGGCTGTAATTCATCAGGCAGCTGAAGAAGGATAGAATCAAGCGCCAGACACTCAACCAAGCCTACAGAGAGCTTGTAGAAAGCACCACCTTGAAAGAGAAGAATATGCTGCAAAGGGTCATCAACACAGCAGGAAAAGTCATTAGTTGCCTTATGAACGAGACCATCTACAGAGAACGCAGCAGGAGGAGATCATCCTGCCCACGCACTGATCTAGTGTGTGGACTGCAGGGCTGAAAGGATCCATGCACACAACACACGCTCACAACAGCTTCTTCCCAGCTGCAGTCAGAATGCTAGCACAGACATAAGAGAGGAGACTGGACTGAACTGGACCACACAATATACTAACCAGCCGGGACACTAAGTGCAATGAACAAGGAAAAATCAACAACCGGATATGTCACAAACATGACAAAAAAGTGCAATAATGAAAAGGTTGGACACTGCAGCAACGTATGAGTGCATTATGTCTCTCAACAAGTCATTCATCTTTTTCACTCTTCCCTTTTTTACATTTTGCCCCTACTTTTTATTTATAATCCTTCTTAGTTTTTGTTGTTTGTTGTCCTTCAGTAATTCACCCTGACTTGGGGTGGTTTTACTTTAATTTGTCAGAGTACAGCATTACGTTTTCTATATCAGACATCAGAGAAAAAAGACCTCCCACCAGGACAATTGTCCCAGGACCTATTGCTGCAATGTCCTTCTACACCTAATTACACTGACCAAAAATATAAACTAACACTTTTGTTATTGCTCCCATTTTTTATGGTATGAACTCAAAGATGTGAAACATTTTCCACATACACAAAACAACCAGTTCTCTGAAATATTGTTTGTGCAATAATCCTGCTGTCTAATCAGCATCTTGATATGGCACACCTGTGAGGTGGGATGGATTGTCTTGGCAAAGGAGAAGTGCTCACAATCACAGATTTAGACAGATTTATGAACAATATTTCAGAGAACTGGTTATTTTGTGTGTGTGGAAAATGTTTCACATCTTTGAGTTCAGACCATAAAAAATGGGAGCAATAACAAAAGTTTTAGTTTATATTTTAGGTCAGTGTATGTTCCCGCCATATCTAAAGCTGGTCAAGGGGAGAGAAGGATGACAGCTTAGCCTATATTAGGCCTGCACAATATACCGCAAATTTATCAAGCATATGACATCAAGCTGTGCAATACGCGATACCAAGAAAAGACGCTAAAATCGCTAATAAATGGTTGACTTAACCAGTTAAACAAACTCATGGCAGAGATTAAATTATTGAACAAATGAAAATAAATCCCTTATACATTTAACCAACTGAATGACCCGCTGCTGTTGTTGATCAATCGATGAGTCCTTTGATGTTTGGATACTTGCCTCCTACGCTGACGAGGGGTATACTTTGGAGCATAATTTTAACTGTTGCAGTGAATGGAAATGATTTTTGGTTGTTTTGCTATTTGTTTACATACCGCAAATTATATTGTTATCACAATATTAATCACCAATATCGCATATCGCGAGTTTTCCTCATATCGTGCAGCCCTAGCCTATATTGTGAGACTTGAAAACATCTCCTACACAAATGCTTCAGGTTTCTCAGAGATCGGCTACTATTAGGACAGCTGTGAGAATGGCCTTCATTGGAGCCAAGGGAACACTTTAAGTTCCAACACAAACTCTGGGTTCAGTCTGTGTTACAAATACATATATTTTTGAATCTGCAATCCCTGCCAGAATCAATCGCAGGACTAAATATCGCGATATATCGCCATATCGATATTTTGGCACACCCCTAATCTTACTTAGATGACCCCACCTCTCCCATTGACGTGTTCTCCTCACCATGACAAAGGTGGATAAAGGTGAAAGATTTAAGGTAACTATGCACCAGTGAAGATCACAAATCATTGAAGAAAAAAAGGTTCAGAGCACTGCTCAGTGGGTCTAGATGACCCAACTCCCAATGTTAAAGTGCCTAGGATAGCACAGTTTAAGCTGATGAAACAGTGAAACATGCAGTGAAATTTACCAGGATCCAGATGTTGTGCTGAATCCGCCCACCCCATTCCCTCATGAGAGCTGCAGCTTTCATATTAATGATATAAAGTTATAATGATCAGTAATCAATGCTCTCTATCAACCATCACTCTGCTGATCAAACGTGGGATCTTGGCAGTAAAATCTCTTTGTTTCTAAATATTTTGACTTATTTTTTTTATCTGTGATTGAATTTTGCTTGATCAAGGGTGTTTTGCAAAACAAAAAGAATATTACTTTAAGAAAACTATTTGCTAAAATAATTTGCTTAAACTGAGTAAGATTTAAGAAACAAGCAGAAGAGAGTTTCCCTCCTTTACCATTAAGCTCTGAACAACCTTGCACCAGCTGCTTCCTTCATTTTCAAAACCTTAGTTTAAGCAGATTTTTGCCTTTGAGTGTTCTAAATGACTTAAATCAGGTTGCAAGCACAACAATACACACACGCAGTCACACACACGTATGCACACACACACAATCATTGCTGGCAAAACAAGGACATGAGGAAGACCCCACCAGCCTGCAGGACTTCTGTTCCATCATGGTGCCCACAGCAGCTGCATGTTTGCAGTATAAATTATGGCCTTTATGGCTGCCCTGACAACTTTTATTGGGTACACTCAAAAAAATGATTCAAGCCACTCTTTCATGTAACACAAGTTTGTTTTTTTATTTAAATATATTTATTTTAAAAGTATGTATCTACATTTAATTGACCCAACATAAAATTTATAAATAGTTTCACCCATAAATTCCAGTTATCCAAAATAAATGAGTTCAATTAAATGTGTGCATGTGCTGTGGCTGCAAGACTCCCTTTTACACGTGCAAAATCCTTCTTCTGTGATTATTCTTTTATTGGTTGAATGCTGTTTTACTGTTTCTCTTTATTTCTTCTTCTTATAGTATCTTTCGCCGTTTTTCGACTACAATTTTTCACCTATTTCAGCCATTCAACTATTAAAATGTTGAATGGCTGCTACGACTTTTGGTCCTTCAAATCCTTTGAGGTTTTGAACAGAGAAAACTTTAGTTCGTGTTTTCCAAGTCTAAAAACGTACTGTGGCTTGGAATCGTTTCAACTCGGTTTCTCCCAATAAGATTATACATGACGGACCTCATTCATAGAGCAGAAAATGATTCTAACGTCATTATACTGGCGTAGCAAAAGTAGCCACAGCAGATTTAGTCAGTGGATCTGGTCAATGAGCATCTACAAGCTGAGGTTCCAGACTAGTGTCACACAATATATTTTGCCTTGCCATCTTTTGCGGTAAGTAAGTAAGTTTCATTAAGTTAATGGATTTCTTCAGTTTATTGTAATGAAATAAAATTGAGTTTGATCTAACTCACTATATTTCACATGGAAGAATTTTTTGAGTTGGCTTTCAATTATATTTATTGGATGGAAATCCTGCCCACAGTTAAATTCGAGTTCATCCAATGAGTTATTTTTGAGTGTTCTGTCATTTTCAAAGAGGGACTCTCTCAAAAAGCAGTTTTTTCAGGAACTGACTGTAGTATGACTACAGAAGAAAACTGCTGGGGGGTTGGGTTATGTGATTACTAAACAAAGATTGAACGTGCTTGCATGCTGAATAAATTCCTGAAAGAAGACAACCAGCTAATATGCTTCAGTTTCCATAAAGGCAAATGTCTCCTCCTCGCTGGGGAAGCCTGGAGGGTTTCAGGATGGTGTCAGTGCTGAGGGGCGGGGTCTTTGAAAGTCTTTATTAAAAGCTGAGGGACGTCCTCCCCAGGACTAAAGGGGGATTCCTTGGGAAAGCTAGACCACACATTCATGTATACATGCACGCAAGCACAACCCCATCAGTGAAGCCATCTCCGGTTCTTCAAGGTTCCCACTCGTAATTCGCCTGTCAGATAAAAAGGATTTCTTTTCAAAAATCAGACATTAAACATTATATAACAAACTATGTTTCCTGTTGAAAGGCTTTCTGAAAGATTCTGCCAGCAAATACAATTCTATTCTTTTCCAGACTAAGTCACTTCTTCTGGGGGCTCCCTTTTGTCTGATTCTATCTCATGGATTGGTTTACTTCTTGCTTATATTAATCTACTCTTCTGGGAAATCTGGGCATGTGTTAAGCTACAATTGTTGAAATCTATTATATTTTCTAAAGCTTTAATAGAGAGGGTTGGTGCGGTTTTGTGTTTCTCTTTTTTAGTTTTTATTTTTCTCTTGTTTTTTGTTGTTTGTGTTCTGTTTTCAGTTTTTTATTTTATTTAACTTATAAAAAAAAAAAAAAAAAAAAAGATTGTGCAAAGTACTTTTATTTTGACTGGTGTCTGTGATTTGGACATTTTGTACAATTTCTGCATAAAACAAATAAAGTTTGAAAAAAAAAAAAAAAAAAAAAAACAAAAAAAAAAAACAGAAATCTGGATATTTCTTTCTATATTGTGATAAAAATATAAAAAATGCTGTTAATCTTTTTCTTTGTTTATTATGGGCAAGAAAACATTTTTTCTCCGGAAAATAATTATTTGTTTAGTGTTTAGTCATGTTTAGTCATTCATATTTAAGATCCTCTTTTCTTCACCTCACTTCCTTCCCTCTCTTTCTCTGTTCTTGACCCCACCCTGACAAATCTACATGAAATTGAAGCACAGGGGAAGCGGGTCACCCAGCCGGCTAGGCTTTGTCTCTACATTTGTGAGGGGAGTCTCAATAATTCAAACGGGAGCGGGTCAGCACACCACGACGCTCTCAGGTTCCCTCCCAACTCTCAGGTGATGTTGCACAGCGTGGGGCCCGGGGCTGCAGGTAGGGACGATACATGGGCAGCTGTAGCATTGAGCTGCTGAGGCCATAACACCAATGGTTGTGCGCGCACACACACACACACACACACAGCCCTCAATCACTGCTGCAGCCGTGTGATGCTTGCACACTTAGTGCCTTTGCAGAAATCAGTCTGGATCATCAGACGGACGGGGGTGGGGGAGATGAGGTCACTTTAAGTCTGTACAAATCCATCCATCACACCAATGACAAATCTACTGATGTCTCTGATCACATGACTGCTGGCTTATAAGCTGTTTCCATGGCAACAGCACACCATCCATTAATCAGATGTGGTTTAAAGTCAGAGAAAGAATCAGCATGAATGTTGCACATGAGCAAAAAGATCAGCTTCCTCGATCTACTACCCAACAACCATCTTGTCCTCAACAAGACATTCAGACCAGTGGGGGGTGAAGTGGAAGGGATCAACTTTCTCCCAAGCTTAGCTCATCAGCAAAACTTCCACCTGAAAGAGGACTTTAAATTGGATTTGGTTGAGTCTACAAGTGTAGTTAATAAGAATGTGTTCCCACTGTGTTTGCACTGGGTGTTTACAGTTGTTGTAAATCTGTTCTTTAGTTTCACTCACCAGGCTGTGAAACAGATTACATGCCATAAAGAAGAAGTGTGCTTCCTCCTTTTGTTTAAAAAAAAAAACATTTAAACCTGTGCTCATTAAATGATTAGGCAATAAATCTGTCATGTGTTGTCATGGAAGTATGTCTGCTTTATGTAGCATATTGTGCAGTACTGTGGCCCAGTGGCAGCAAGTAAACAAATATGGAGCAACTAGCTCAGACTTCCCCCTTTTTGAAGGTAACATAACATTCTGTCTCTTCTACAGTCTGTTCCAAATTATTATGCAAATCATATTTTATTAATCTTTCTAAATACTCAATGCAAATGATAGCATAATTTGCAAGTCCCTAATTATTAGAGTAAATATTAAATATTATTGAACAAACCTCTTAAAGATAGCCAATTCTTTTTAATAAAAACCTTATCTTAACCTTACCTTAAGTCCTTGTTCCGCATCATTACTCACAGCAGAGCTCCAAAACATTTGATGGATTCTAAGGAACTGAAAATGGTTATTTGTTGAATTTGCTGCATAAGGAGGTCATATTTCCTGAAATCTAAACCTATTCCAATCAAATACATCTTCATAGGTCAAGTCACATTTGAAATAGAACCCCTGATTTTGTAGCAGCTTCACTATTCTTTCATCCATTGAACTTGTGAGTTCTTGGAGAGTTTCTGCTTGAGTTTTATTTGCAGGATGTCCGAATATTCTCCCACATCCTGTTTGGATGTGAACTGCCTCCCACCCTCCAATGATGATGATGCTCCAAAGGTTCTGAATAGGGTTGATGTCAGGGGAGGATGGGGGCCACACCATCAGTTTATCTCCTTTTCTGCCCATAGCAGCCAATGATGCAGAGATATTCCTTAGAGCATGAGATGGGGAATTGTCATGCATGAAGACAAACGGTTCTTCTTTTTGTCCCACAGAAGAAAGTGGTCAGTCAGAAACTCCACCTACTTTTCAGAGGTCATTCTCACACCTTCAGGGACCCTAAAGGGGTCAACCAGCTCTCTCCCCATGATTCAGGCCCTAAACATGACTCTACCACCTCCATGCTGACATTGCTTTGAAAACACTGCTGTAGGCCCACAGAAAAGGCTGTAGGTGAGGCATGCCTCACCAGCAGGGGGCAGACATGAGCTGACAGCTGCTTTGTAGCTACACTGGTGCCGTAGAAACAGAACAGACAAAGGACGTCTTTGTCCATTGAGAGGAAGAAACTCATATTAATTAAAGGAAAATAAGGAAGACTTTTCCAACAGATCAGAGCTTTTTGTGGGGAAGGATCGGAGCATGGACTCAAAAAGTAAGGCCAAACATGTTTTTCAATTATTGTTTTTTAAAAATAACATGGGAGTATGTGGAAAAATGTAAGTAAAATCATTGATTATCATTTTAGCAGACAACATTTGATAACTGATTTAAGCTCAAGAATTTGAAGTTGGAAAACTACCAGAAACAGTTACTGATGGTCAAATGTTTGCTGAACACATCTGTATACTTTCATTTGTTTACAGTATATATGAATAATTTATACACAAGAAGAGTGTTCTCTCCATGTCTATAAAAACATATTTTCTGACGGACAAATATGTTCTTGTGTGTATTTAATAAGCTTTTTCCTGCTGTTGGATGAATGCTGAAATATTCAGATCTTTCATTGTGAACAGTCGGTGCCTCACCAGCCATCAACCTCACTGCACATCACTGCATGGTGGCCATCCACCAACCATCCATTGGATCATCTGGACCATCCAGGGCTGCACGGGACTCTTCATGTTCGTGTGGAACGTCCTTCTTTAGTAGTTTTTCCTTTTATTGAACTCACTTGCCAGACTAATTATTAAATGTGTCTGAGATTAATGTCAGTAATCCAAAGACACCAGAGACACAATATCATCCATGAGTTTAATTGAAAAATAATGAATTATATCTTTTTGACACTTAAATACAATTTGCATAATAATATGAAAAGGACTGTATACTTTTGTTTACTTGAAAATGATGAATGAAATCTTGATGTTTTCAATTCTGACTTCTGCTAACCTGATCCTGAGCTCAAGCTTGGAAATCACATCCGGCTTAAAGACAGAGCAGCTAACAGCCAGTTCACCAAGTTCCGGAGAGCTCATGATGGGAATCACCACTCCAGCTGTCATGAGCCAAACTACTTTTGATTTACAATTCAATCCATTCACATATTGATTGCATTTTGCAGTTTTCAATTTGAGTAAATCTTTAAAGCTTTTTTAAAAGGAAGATTTGGAATTTTCTCCAATTAAATTAGGAGTCAATCCAAATAAAGATCATATAACTCTGGTTGTAACAATAAATCTAAAAAAAAGCCAGCAGGGTCTTTCTATTTATTGAGCTGATGGACAGGACAAGTTAAAAAAAATGAATTTTAATAATAAAGTATAATCCACACCGGTGTCTATCAACACACTGGTAGACTCATCTGAAATGCTCTTGACATTCAAATAAGTAGAAAAAAAAAGTACCCAGACCAGGATCAAACCACAGAAAAACTTATACTGGGAGCGACATCTTTTCTGGATTTCTGGACTTCCAGGATCCCGGCAGACGCCTCAAGCAGTCATTCTCCAGAACAGAAAGGAGCCAGAGCTCCCCGGCACAAGAAGAAGCGGGGAATCACCGTACTCAATTCCAGGAACACGTCAGGACCTCAATGCAGAGCTCAGGTTACCTGCTTTTGGCACAGGACCCACACCTGCAGCACAGGAGCGCCCACTCCACAAAGCAGCTTCACATTGTTGGACAGTGTGGTGATGATTGTCTGTGTGCACCACACAGCAAAGCTTTTAAAAAGAGTTCAACTTGTTTCTAGAAAAGACAGTAAATGACCCTAGAGGTAGCTGTGAGAATCTGTCTGTGGCTTTGTTATCAACGTTGTTGAGTTTTGTGTCGTTTACAGCTTCACCACAGCTAACGCTACTGAGAGGTCACTGACCATGAACAACAGACAGTTACAATTTGACGACATAGGGGTTCACAGCCCAGAACAAAATAAGCTCAACACCATGGGGGGGTCCCAATCCACTGCGACCTGTCCCTTCTATTAAACACTAGGGGTGTAACAATTCCTTTGGGTCCAAACCAACAAGTAAAGAATGAATGTCAAATCCATTCACATGTTAGTTTCCTAAAGTTCACCACTGTTGTTTTTCCACATCCAAAGAATCCAAAGGGAACATTCTTAGAACATTCTAGACACTGGATGGTCAACAAACAACTTGCCTCGAAAAGATCGATCTGGTTGGATAAATTGATTTATTGATTCACCATTACACCCCTATTAAACATGAATATAACAAATACAAATAATAAACCTGTTTGTTTGTACATGTTTCTGTATGTTTGTATGTGTGTGTGTTTTTCTTTATGAGAGTGCTTGTGTGTGTGTTTATTTGCAGGTTTCTGTATCTGTATGTGTGCAAGTCTGTGTATATTTGTGAGACTGTTCCGGCGTCTGTTTGTGCGTGTGTGTGTGTGTGTGTGTGTGTGTGTGTGTGTGTGTGTGTGTGTGTGTGGTGTGTGTGTGGTGTGTGTGTGTGTGTGTGTGTGTATGTATGTGTGTGTTTCTGTGTGTGGTGTGTGTGTGTGTGTGTGTGTGTGTGTGTGTGTGTGTGTGTGTGTGTGTGTGGGTGTGTGATGGCCATCTGAAGTGGCAGCAGGACAGATGGTACGTAGGTTGGTCTCCATTGACTGCCAAGACACACGGACCCCTGTCTTGTATGTGCATGCATCAGCTGTGTGTGCACAGGTCTCTCTCACACACACCCACACACACTCACACCCATAGGGGACACACAGAACAGAACAGGGTCAGCAGAGATTCTCTTGTTTGGCCCCAAGTTCAGTTTCTTAAAGTTGTTTCAGTTTCCAAACATTCCTAAAGTCAGACTCTGCTGCTGTTAAAATGAATCCAGCTGTGTTCCACTGTCTCTGTAGACAGAAATAGATAACAATGATAAATCATAAACTTTGATAAATGACATGAAAGTCTATTTGAGAGGTCACACTGAAGCCAGAATAATCAGGACCTCCACTGTGAGAAGTTGGACCCTCAAACCTGTCTGAACCCCCTTATAATCAGTGCATATGTGTCCACAAAAAAGGTGGAGAACCTCCACCCGTGAAAGTTGTTCACATAACTTCCCTCAGCTGGAATTTAGCCGCTGCTCCGACCGTGTGTCGGAGCATCCCTAGCTGGGCCCCTCTCTAGGCGGCTCCGCGTCATGGAACATTCCCGGAACCAGCCAGCGCGCCTCCCATCGCCCTCCGCCTCAGACACGCAGAGTCAGTCCCGTGAGGCTGACTCCGAGTCCTCTCCCAGAGAGCGAGCAGGGGGACGCGGCTGCGTGTCAGCCAATCTGAGGAATGTCCTGAGCGCAAACAAGGAAACACCGCCGGAGCGCGTTCACGTTACCTCTCAGCTATTCGGACGCTGCGCGCGCAGCATAAGTGATCCAAGGATCCATTAATGGTTAGGCTTCAACAGGTGAGACGGTCTTCGCTCTCCTGATTTACTGAAGCCACGTGTGTTTTTAAAAATCCACTTGAGCGAAGCATGAGCGCAGAGGTTCCGGTTCGAGCTTCCGTTGCACAGTTTCACATCCACCAACGCGCCTCACTCCCTCCCGTCCGTCCGTCCGCCCGCCCGCTCGCCCTCTGCCTCCGTCCTCCCCGGCTTCGCAGCCAGGCTGTGGCCGCGTAAGCTGCTGCAAATTCCTCAGGATATTACGCAACCCGGGTAATCTGCATGCAGCGAAATGCTGTCCGGGGTATTCCCCCCGCAATGCCGTGCCCTTATAAGCCAAGCAGAAAATCAAGACAACATGACACAAGCTGTGCGGTCGGTCATGGCGCAGAAAAGCCCGCTGACACGCTCTTTTTCGCGAAAATATCGAGGAGGCTTCCTCTCTTACCTTCAGTCTGCGCTCCGGCTGCGCGTTTCCGAGATGACAACAAGCCGCAGCGGTGACAGAAGCCGATCCTGGACGGGCTGGACCCCGGCAGGCAGCCCAACAGGCAGCCCGGCAGGCTCGGTTGGTAGAAATCCACAGCGGTCGAGGAAAAGGAGTTACCGGCGCGAAGACGCGACCGATCGGCGGAAAGAAAGTTGCGCGTAAAGCAGGAGATCCGCTCCTTCTCTGCAGGCAGACCGAAAGTAAATGCGCGCGTCTGCCTGTGTTGTGAGCGTGTACCAGGGTGAAATCAGGAGACACGTACACGCGTCCGCGCGAGGGGGTTATTCCAAGCGCCACTTCCCAGAATAGCAGCACAGAGAGGAGTGAGAGCGCAAGACAGGGGCGTGTGTGTGCGCGTCCGTGTGCGTAGGCGCGCGATAAAGTGTTTGTGTGCGCGCGCTTGTGTGACGTCGTCGGATCCCCCAATGCGCAACCAAGGCAGAGGGAGGGGAGGAGCGGTGGCCGAGGAGGAGGCAGTGTCTGGCGGCAGAGAGCGAGCAGGCTTCCCCGGTCACCTCTGGAGCGACCTGTCTGTCTGTCTGCCTGCCTGTCTGTCTGTCTGTCTGCTCGGATTCCCCGGTCTGTCTGCGCATTCACCATGACGGCAGACTGTTTATGACTACAACACTGCAAACATTAACTTTAGCGTCACCATATTACACAGATTAAAGGCAAATGATTTGATTCATTAAAAGCCCAAATCCATTCCAACAGCTTGACAGCAGAAAGCGCTTCATTTCTCCAGAAGTGCTGAACGGACAAGCCATCCTGTATGGACCCCCAAATTGTTCATAATTAAATAAATAAATATGACCTTGTGTAAATATTATTACAATCAACCAATAAATCTCTCATAAATAAATAAATAAAAAGATCATGAAATTGTGAAAAACTTACACACAAATTTTAAATTGGCCATTATATCATCAAATATATTTCATGTTGCTTTAAAAACCTGTTCATTATTTAAAACAGCATTTTAGAATATTCATTTTTAATCATGGTGAATATTATAATAATTCTATGGCTTTTTTTTTAGGAACTCTGATCTCAAAATCAATATTTTCCAAAGTAGCTTTGTTTTTATGTCACATTGCTGTTTTTCAAAATGACTTATTTATATCAGAATGAGATTTTTCAGCAGAATGAGTCTGTCTGTCAATCAAACCAGACAAGGTGAAGACACTTGTGATTGGCTACTCCTTTACTCAGAGAATAACAACAACCCCCTAACTACATCGATCAAAGACGCTTCAGCAAATGTGCACACCCCTCAACACTAGGTGGGAGTATGCACATCAACACATCGACAGTGTTGCCAGATTGGGTGATTTTCAGCTAAATTGGGTGGTTTTGGTTCTAAATTTGTGGGTAAAAATGGCTTTGGGTGTCTAGACATAATTTGGGTGGTTTTAGGTTTTATTTCAGCCTTTTGTTTTTTCTCATGAAAATATATTAGCGGATCAAGTTATGGTGCTATGGTCCGGTGCGCCTGATGTGTTGTTAAGTGACTTCTGTAAAGAGGATGAAGGAGAGGACAGGATGAAAACGGTAAGAAGGGAAGTGAGGACGTGAAAGAAGACCCCCCCCCCCCCGAATAGTACAAAGTGCTGTTATGTACAAAGAGACACGCTTATGAAGAACAGTTTAAACTGCAAGCTACCAGCTACGTGGAGGAACATGGGAATAGAGCAGCTGCAAGAGAATTTAAGATGAACATATTTTTCACGAGTGGAGGAAGCTGGAAAACGAACTCCAACAAGGGAAGAAGACGCAGTTGAGTTTCAGCGGAAACACGGCAAGGTGGCCCGAGTTAGAAGACTGACTAGAGCAATGGATTAGTATTCAGAGAACAGCTGGGAGAAGCGTATCTACAGTCTCCATTTGACTGAAGGCAGGAACGCTTGCAGAGGAAATGAAAATTAAACATTTTCAAGGATGTCCGTCATGGCGCTTTCATTTTATGAAACTGTCCCTTCTTTCCATCCGTTCAACGACTATGGTGGCACAGCAACTTCCAGCAGACTACCAGGAAAAGCTGTCCATCTTCTGCTCCTACTGCAGTAAAAAGATTGTGAACAGGGCATTTAAAGTGAGGTTACGAAAGGGGTGGGAGCGATGGATGACGGATGCCGAACACACTTTTACTAAGACTGGGAGGCAGCGCTGGGTTTGTGAATGGATTGTAGAATCTTAGGCTAACATGCCTGCTCGCTCTGTTCTTCAAGCTTTCACAAAGCCGGCATCATTGATGAGGGGCCACACGGCAACGAATCGGACTCTGACAATGATGAAAGGGAACCTGGCGTGTTTGATAGAAATTTAGCCCAGCTGTTCATTTCAGATACAGAAGAATTTGATGGTTTTTTGGATACTGATTGATGACTGAAAAAAAATAAACTAAATCAAAATCAAGTCTGTTTTGCTCCTACTGCCTTTTACAAACACACACTATCATGCATGTTTTACCCGTATGTTTTAACGTGGCCGTGCCTCAAAACATGCTCCTTTTGTATGTGTTTAATACAGAAAAAGCACCTATAAATTTCAGATGATTCAATGGGAACTTCAAGATGTGGACGACCAGAGTTTTAAGAAACCTTCTCTGTGGTCCTCACAAACCCGGTGCTCAATTGCTCTTAAACGAGCAAAACCTGAGTCATTAGATGTTTGCATCTTCTGCAGCAAATATCAAGCTGAGCATTTCCAAAGTGTTATAAACGACTCAAAGTAACGTCGACAGATTGTTAGTATTTGATCCGCTAATTTCAGCAAAGACGAGCGGATGTCAGCAAAATATGTCATCTTTCTGACTGGCACACCGCAGAGCGGCTCTCTAGGAGTAGGAGTCGATTTAAGGGATTATCTGATGTGCGTTTAGACCCCACCCACTCTCACTGATTGACAGACAGACTCTGAAAAAGCTCATCATGAAATAAATAAGTCATTCTGAAAAACAGCAATATGACATAAAAACATCAAAAACTTTAGAAAATATCGGTTTGGAAATCCAAGTTTCTGAAAAAAGCCTTAGAATTATAATATTCACCATGATTAAAAATGAATATTTTAAAATGCTGTTTTAAAATAATGAACAGGTTTTTAGAGCAACATGAAATATATTTAATAATGCAATGGCTAATTTCAAATTTGTGTGCAGGTTTTTCTCAATTTAATGATCTTTTTTATATGTTTATGAGAGATTTATTGGTTGATTGTGTGATTGCACGACATCATATTTATTTTTTTAATTATGAACAACTTGGCGCTCCATATTTTTTTAAATTATGAACAATTTGGGGCTCCATATTCCTTGGGGGATTGTTTTCCTCATTCCGAGAGCTGCACATTCCTTCCCACCAGGTGAACTAAAAGTAAAAGGATCAACCAAACTTCAACTAATCCACCTTCTCACTAGATGTCCCATGCAGCTGTTTTCAGCTTCAGCATGAAGCATGATTGACATTTATTTCAGAAACCATCAGAGAAGGAAGTGGCATGGTCATTGTTTGTACGGTTTTGTTTTCCACTCTCAGAGGGTGACTTTACACCTAAGTCACCTAAAGGTTTGTGAGGGATGTTTTCAAGAAAACAGTTTGCGGGTTTATCTTCAGAGCGGAAATCTACTCTCGTCTTTTTCACACAGAAATAATCTCTACATCCATCTTTTCTTTTGAAAGGTGAGTGATTGAATTTGTGTCAGGATTGCAAGTTTTTGGACAAATCTGATGTCTCATCAGAAATCTACTGCCAGACTTAGGTTTCTCCAATCCTCTTATCCGGTCATAGGGCTCAAGAACCACTCAGACGGTCTGTACTGATCTGTGCTAGACCACAATTTGGTCTGGTTCCACTTCTCCTGGTCCAGCTTTTACATCATCTAAACCAGATGATGATCCAATGAGAAATGTCCACAGTTGTAGACTGATGGAGGATTGTACCTGAATCTACCATTTCTATTGAGAGATGCGTTGTTTATTCTAATGTGTTTTAATCTTTTGTAGCCCTGTGTTTCAGAATTCAGAATGGTTCTTGGAGATCAGATGAAAAGTCTTCAAAATAAAACCAAGTCCAGTTGATTGCTGTTTTACCTACTACTACTTTGATAGAACTGTCTGGATGAATGACAGGGAACTCAGATACTCGTGATGAGTTCAAATCCACATGTTAACATAGTACCAGGACAGAGAGATGCCCAGTTGCTACAAATGAAAGTGTTTTGGTCAGTGAGGCCTGACAGCACACTCAGCTCAGACATTTAGGTCAAAATGAAATAAAGCTTGAAGCAGCTGTCAAAAAGCAGATAAAATGAAAAAGTGTTTGTGGGATTTCCTGTCATCAGATAATGCCTCACAGTGTTGCTGCTACGAACATTTTGTTCAGTTAGTCTGTTGTAATGTACAAGCTACTGAATATGTAATGAACAAAAGATTACCCAACTCTAAGTTTATTAGCAATGCCTTACCCTACTTTTATACAGCAAAATGTGACACATTACTTTTAAAATAAGATTCAGAATTCATTTATTGTCATGTGCACAGCTTTTACACCGACATACAGAAATTACTTCCAGTACAACCTGAACAAGATCAGACATACAACAGATACACATATGCATTACTTCCAAGATGGGTTTTAACTATTCTCATAATACTTACACCCCTCCTCTGCAGGGGGCCCACAGTCACGTTTCCGCTCCTTTTATGTAGAACGCGTGTTCAGAAGCACGGATGGATGTCGGCTCAGTCAGGTACCAAAACAGTTCGGCCTGCAATAAGTGTTCAAGGGCCTGCGACTAATGATGACATCACACTATATGATTGGCTGTACGTTGGTCCGATGACGTGAAAGATAGTGATTGGTCTTGACAAACTACAGTACAACCATAGAAGAAGAAATGATGAGACTGTTCATTCAAAAGCTGCCTCCACTAGCGCACATACGTCCCAAAGCCGCTTCTCCGCTTGGAAATACAAATCTCCTGGGAGACACGGTTCTCCTGAGTCCAGCATCTCGCTCACGCAGAGCAGCCGGTCCAAAGCGGTCCAAAGCCTCCTCCGGGCCTCCGGCACACCGTAACAAAACACCCTCCCTGCCTGCAAACACAAAGCCACGAGTCCGACTGCTCCGATCAGAGACACGGTTTGCTTGTGTGGAGCAGCAGGTTCATTCTAACAGCCTCAGATCTATTTACAAAGAGGGTTTTGGTAAAATCTCTAAAACACTACAAAGAATAATGTCAGACACAACTTATGAAGAAAAAGAACTTTATGTTACAAAAGGAAACATGAAATGAAAATATGTGGAGCCCGAGCAGATCTTGACACAATGTAGTTTGTCCAAGTGGGGTTACCGTAGTGTGACGTCATCATTAGTGTCAGGCCCCCGAACACTTATTGCCGGCCAAACAGTTTTGGTACCTACACCGGCCATACTACTGTGGGTTCTGTGACATCACAGCCAGCATGACCTTTCACCTGCAGCCCTCATATGGGATTTGAAGCTCAAAGGGCTGGGGGGGCGGCGGGTCAAGACGTTCTTCTTCCTGTGTTTTTCTGTTTTGTCTCGTGAGTGTACTTTAATCAGACTCAGCTGTACTATGAGTAAAATGTAGAGGCAGGTTTGGTACTAATGCTGATGGTGGAGGATAGATGGACAGGACTGCGTGTTGTGTTTTTAAGAGCAAGCCCACTGTGATCTGGCAGACCCTGACGTCCTCTGGTACAAGCGTATTTGTTAAAACCAAAACCCACAGCGAGGCTTCATTCAGTCACTCCAGTCCTCGTCAACAGCCCAGAGAACATCAGGAACGCAGAGACTGTTCATGTTTTTAAAGGGAGGCTTTTCAACCTGCTTTTTCCTGAAATATGTAGATATATGTATTTGATGGTCAAATTGTGTATTTATTCTTGGTTTTCTATGTTTTATTCAGGATGATGGTTTTTATTGGATCGTTTAAATCCAGTTTTAGTCAGCTTACATATTCTTGTTGGTTGCCGTTTCTTTTATCTCCCTTTATACTATAATGTATTTTAATCTTTTCACATTTGGTTAAGCACAGCAGAACCTCCACACCCCAAATTAAGTCTTGCTGGTGAAACGGGTAGAGTTATTTCCCCAGTTCTTGCTGCTTACTTCGATATAAGTGTGTGTGGGGTGGGGGGGGGGGGTGCAGTGACATCTTCTGTGATTGTGATTAGGGGGGGTCGCTGGTGTGGACAGATCCCCATTATTTCTCACTTCAGCATTGCGCCAAAAGTCTATTTCTATTCTTCTTTATATGTCATTTTACATTTCACAATGTGAGGGGTGAAGGGTTGAGGGCAATGTGTTTTATTTTATTTAACTTGTATTTTTCCAGGCAAGACAGATTGAGAAAAATATCTTGTTTTCACTGGTAGCCTGGCTAAAGACAAGACCTCTTGAAAAATAAAAGGAAAAGGATTTGTGTTTTTAACATTTTTTTATGTGATGGTCTTTTTTTAAGATTTAAAATGATCTTTTCTCTGTCAAAAACTTTGTGCAACAAATGTGGGAAATGTGCTTTATAAAGAAAGTTTGATTTGATTGTTTTGATTACCACTGACCTCTGAGTATCCAAAGCAACTCTGTGGCAACATGGCTCCATAGCAACAGAGAGCCAGCAGCTCCTGATGCATCACTTTGCATCTGCTTTTAATGTGATAGTAGACAGGAAGCTTCAGGCTAGAAACCTGTCTGCTCGTAAAAGTATGAAGCAGAAATGTGAGATAAAGTCTGCATCAAAAGTCCTGATAAGTTCAAACAAAGATCTTCTAATTGTTTTTTCTAACAAGCTAGTTTTCATTTTGATGAAGTTCTTCAACTGTGCAAAGGTAAACTTGAATGAAATAAAAAGATACTGCTATCAAACTATTGTCAAGCAACTCCTGGACAGAATCGACTCCTGGACAGACTCCTGGCAGAATGTCGCACACTTTAAGTGTATAATATAATACGACTGGCTGCAGAGGTAAGAGCGGTAAACCTCTGCTGCGGAAAATCACAAGTTCAGTTCCCGGCTTGCCCGTCCAATTGTCCTTGGGCAAGACACTGAACCCCACTTTGCTCCTGGTGGTTACAGGTTGGAACCAGTGTTGGTTAGCGGAGCCACCATCAGTGTGTGAGTGTGTGTGGATGACTGGAACTGGGACTGTAAAGCGCCCTGTGCCTTCTAACAAGGTAGTAAAGCTTTAAATAAGGGGGTTAAATGCCTTGCTGTCAACATTAAACCAAAAGTTTATCTCTGTTTTCATCATTTCAGCCAACATGTGCATTTATAGCTCTGTCTGGGCTATAATATTGCTGTGTTATCCTTTTCTTTCTTATTATTAAAATATATTTAGGCCTTAATGGCTTGTTTTGTTAATAATGTAACCTGGAATGTCAAAGGCCTGAACCACCCAGTTAAAAGGAAAAAAGCTCTCACTCACTTAAAGAATATGGGTACAGAAATAGCATTTGTTCAGGAAACGCACCTCAAAAATGCAGACAATGCCCACTTGAGAGGTGGTTAGGTTGGACAGCTATTTCATTCCACTTTTCAGGCGAAGGCTAGGGGAGTTACAATATCAATAAATAAGAATATTTCTTTTACCCCCTCTTTAGTCTTAGCTGATCCCAATGGTAGATATATAATCTTATACTTATATTACTGTATAATATTAAACTCATTCTTGTCATGGTGCCTCTGTCAGCCCCACCCCTCTCTTCTCTGCTCCGGAGGATTCCCAGCTGTTGCCACTCCCCTCATCAGCCCTGCTACCTTCTTAAGGAGATCCACAGCCAGTATTCGTCGCCAGTTCGTTGCTCCTCCATGGTGCTTGTCTGGTCTCTCATGTTTATGCCAAGAAATAATTCTTGTTTAGTAATTTTGCCTAACGCCTCGCTTCCAGGACTCTATCATCCACAAGTGCTACCTGGGATTTCCTCCAGAATTGCCTGTTCTATCCACGCTCTTCTCGCCAGCCGCTCATGCCCTCTCAGAAGCCCTCCAGCCTCGCCTCGTCTTCCTGCCACCCACCTGCAGTCTCGAGCCAAAGACATCACCTCTGGAAGACCACCTACAAGAACAAAATAAATCAAATTACCTACCTTAAAACTCTCCTGTGTTCCTTCTGGGTCTGTCTCAAAGTCTCGAATATCATGACAATTCTAGCTAATATATACGCTCCAAACACTGATGATCCAAAATTTTCCCCCGTATTTTTGAACAACTGCCATGTTTAAATTCACATATTCTCATTATGGGCGGAGACCTAAAATTGTGTTTGAATCCAGAGATGGATAGATCCTCTGTTGAACCAGGATATGCAATATCCAAAGCCGCTTCCTATGTTCAGTCTTTCCTCTCTACCTATGGTGTCTTAGATATTTGGCATTTTTTGCATCCACAGGACAGACAATATTCTTTTTCTCCAACGCTCACGACAAGACTTAAATTAAAATAGATCACTTTCCAACAGATAATAAGCTGACCCCCAATATTCAAGAATGTGATTATCAACCAATTGTAATATCAGATCATGCACCACTGATATTAAAATTAAAAATACCAGGAGTATCCCCACCCAGACGGCATTGGAGATTCGACTCTCTGTTGCTGAGTGACGAATCATTTATGAAATTTATTTCTGATCAAATATCCTTGTTTTTGCAGATTAATTTAACACCGGTTGTATCCATAGCATCAGTTTGGGAAGCCTTAAAGGCATATCTTAGAGGTCAAGTGATCTCTTATGTAGCTAAAAAGAAGCGAGACGCTGTCTTTCCACAAAAATATTTCGAGAAACGGATTGCAGACTTGGACAACAGACACTCATTAAATTCCACACATGATTTATACAAAGAACATCTAAAACTTTGTGCAGAACATGATAGGCTCACTTCTCATTCCAAAGAATCCCTACTGTTAAAAAATAGGAGTAATATTTATGAACATGTTGATAAGACAGGAGAGGTTGTAGCAAGACAGTTGAAGGGTTCATGAGCCAAAAAAGCTAAAAGCGCGGTGACCAGTCAGGGAGATGGTCATTGGTCAGCAACAGACAAATGATGCCTTCCGAGACTATTACTACAATTTATATAGTTCGGATGATACCTGTAATTCTGATCTTCTCTCCAACTTTTTTAGACATCGGCATATACCAGCATTGTCTCCAGAGGATGTCTCTGTCTTGGATGCACCAGTACAACAGCAGAAGATCGAAGCAGTTATTAAATCCTTACAGCCACACAAATTACTAGGTCCAGACGGTCTACCGAGTGAGTTCTAAGCAGCTTTCTCTGAAAAATTGGCTCCAATGTTAGCCAAAGTATATACAGACTCTTTTAACAAGGGCGTTCTTCCAAGTAGTCTAAACCAAGCATGCATCACATTACTCCCCAAAAAGGACAAAGAATCTCTTAGATTGTGGATCTCGTAGGCCCATCTCGCTTCTGAACTGCGACTATAAAATCTTAGCCAAAGTTCTCGCATGTCATTTAGAAAAAGTGCTGCCCACCAATATATCATGTGACCAGACTGATTTTGTAAAAGGTTGACGATCCTTTTTTAACATTCGTCGTTTATTTACCATTATTTTCCCCCCTTACTATTAATGAAACCAAATGCCTTCTCTCCTTGGACACAGAAAAAGCTTTTGATAAAGTGGAATGGATTTATCTGTTTGAAACTTTGGGAAGATTCGGACCTGCTGGACCCTTTTATCCTGGATTAAACTGTTATACTCATGTCCCTCAGCCATGCTCCTTACAAATGATACATGTTCCAAACGACTACATCGTGGTACCCGTCAAGGATGTCCCCTGAGCCCCATTCTTTTTGTATTAGCTATCTAACCGTTAACTATCGCTATAAGAAGTCATTCTTCCATTCATGGTAAAGAAAGGTGGGGCACAGAACATAAGCTAGCTCTTTATGTCGACTGCTGTTCATATCCAGGTCTGAAACAACAACCCCAAATATCCTAGACCTCCTGAAATTTGGTGAAATTTCAGGAGACAAACTCAACCTGCACAAAAGTGAACTGCTGCCACTTAACACTTCAGAATTAGTTTAAGAAGCATCAATTTACCCTTCAAGATTGCCAAGGAGGGGTTTGTATATCTTGGAATTAGAGTGACAAGAGATTTTTGTGACCTTTTTAAAGAAAAAGTTCTTTAAGTGGTCACCCCTCTACCTCTCATTAATTGGTCGTGTAAATGTGGTTAATATGTCAATATTGCCCAGATTTTTACACTTATTTCAATGCCTGCCAGTGTTAAACTCTAAGCCTATTTTAAAAAGCATCATTCAATAATTTAATCATTTATTTGGAATGGTAAAAAGGCACGTTTACGTAAAGAACATTTGATGAAACCAAAGCAGGAAGGTAGTCTAGGTCTTCCCAATTTTCACTACTAGTACTGGGCTGCCAATTGGTGCTTTCTTTCCTTCTGGGGGAAATATTCAGATGGTGCTGGGCCAACATGGGTAGAGATGGAAAGACTTTCTTCTAGCCCGATTTCCCTGCTACATGTAATTGGGGCATCTCTAGTAAGAACTTGTCATTAAGCAATCCAATAGTTCATAATTCTGTTAACATTTGCTTACAATTCAGGAATCACTTTGGTCTGTTAAGAATGAGTCCCAATTGCACCTAATGTTTTCTTCCTACCTTCAGCCCAAGGCTCTACATTTCTCAGGTGGCAACAACAAGGGCTGAAAACTCTCAATCATTTATTCCATGAAAATAAGTTTGCATCTTTTCAGCAGATATCTAATAAGTGCAACCTTCCAACTTCTCATTTTTTTAGATACTTGCAGATTTGTTTCAGTCTGCATTCCAGGGTTCCTGGACAAACCTCCAAATAATGCAATTGATGAGATCATGATTTCTGATCTCCTCAAAAAGAAAGCCTTTTCCGCAATGATAGGTCTGATTTCAAGTCTGGATACAACTTCACTGTTGGTCAGTAAAAAGGGTTGGGAGACTGATCTTCAAATTAAGATCAGAGTGGGGTGATGTTTTGAGAAAGATTCACTCCTCAATATGCGCCTAGCATAGTCTTATTCAGTTTACAGTGGTTTACAGGATTCACCTTCATAAATCCAAATTGGCAAAAATATACCCAAACATCGACCCTACATGTGATAAATGTAAAACTGGAGAGGCTGATATCATTCACATGTTTTTGTTTTGCCCCAAAATACAAGTTTTTTTGGGGCAAAGTTGGTGAAGCATTGACTGCTGTATTTTGAACTAACGTTCCTTTAACCCTTGTGCTATCCTAGGCACTTTAAAATTGGGAGTGGGGTCATCTAGACCCACTAGACAGTGGTCTGAACCTTTTTTCTTCAATGAGTTGTGATCTTCACTGGTGTCCATGGATTACATGAAATCTTTCCACCTTTATCCACCTTTGTCATGGTAGGGAGAACACGTCAATGGTCACCGTCACCTCATAGGATAGAACAAGGGTTACATCCACTACTATTACTTTTTGGGGACAGGGATAAAACCCTAAAATTGCCTACTAGGGGTCAGGAACTGATTGTTTTCTAAACCCTTCTGGCTCGAAGCCTAATTCTCTTAAAGTGGAAGGATGTTGCCGCACCCACAGTGACACATTGGATTAGGGACGTGCTGGACCATCTCAAATTAGAAAAAATTCGTGAGAGGTTCAGAAAGAAAATTTCTTGAAACATAGAGGCCTTTTCTGGACTTTTTTAATCAGCAGTCTAAGATTCAGGATTAACTTTGGTTTCATGCACAGGTGACTTATTTTGTGTACCTTCTGTATGTACGGCCAACCTTTCTTTCTTTTTTCCTTTTTCTTTTCATGTGAGTACATTTGACAGCAGGTATAGGGTTTGTTTTATTTTTGTTTTTCCTGTTTGTGCAATATATTTGCAAAATTAAAATAAACATATTAAACACTAAATATTCTTACTGACAGTCGTTCTTATCTTGGCATTCCAGACTTAGTCATGTTCATCATTTAGATACACAAAAATACACACAATCACACATAAGCACAGGCACGGACACTTGCAAACCCACACCCCACACACACACCTAAACACTCAAACCAAACTGCACAAGTACACTGACACAGAGATGCACACATGCACAAAAATGCAGATATACAGGTATACAGACACATAGGCAGTTTCAGAGGAATTGCTCCTGTGTGCCGGGTGCTCCCTGTCTGACAGTGAGCAATTTGTTTTGCATGTCACTCATACTTCTCAATCAACACACACCTGGGGGGTATTCCAGGAAGCATGTTTAAACTAGCCTGACTTTAACCCTGAGCTCTGGCTGAAATCTGCCTGAACATGCTTACTCTGGGTATGTCGCTTCCAAAAGACCGGGTATGAGTTAGCATAACTACGCTGAACTTGGTAACCCTGGGTTAATGCACGTGCACGGCAGGTACATAAAGACATTCTCAATAGATCGCTGATTTCCTGAGTCACCATGGAAACGCGTGGAGAAAAAAAGAGAGTGCTATACTTCAGTTAGACAGAGTCTGAGATTAATGACGGCATATGAGGATCATACACTTCAAAAAAGTAACACGGCTGCATCATCAGCAAAAGAAAGAGTTTCTGATTAGAGAAAAAGAACAGATAAAGTAAACGCAAGAGTTTCTAATCTTTTTTTCATTGTGACGCATATATATAACTTATCCAACTTAAATTAATTCAATTGATAACAAGTAATTGAGTAAATTTTTTTCAAACCTAATTTCTTACATCTATCCAACTCAATATTTTTTTTACAACTCAAATTTACATATTTATCTAACTAAATGTCATATTACTCCAATTCAATTACAGTTTTTCCATCTTCGTTCATTGTAATTCTTGAACTGTCATTTCTCTAAAATTGAGCCTGCAGATATTCTCATTTTCATAACAATAAAATGAATGAAACCAACCAGGGTTTTAACCATGTAACCTTATACCATATCTCTGAATTTATCATTACTTCACTACACAGTAGTGGTGCTTTATAAACTCTTCATCCTCTCCGTCCCTCTCACTCATGGTGCAGAAAGAAATATAAAAGGACAAATGACTGGACAAAACACAGTAAAACAGCTAAACAATGAAACACATTTGGTCAAAAACCCACACTTAAGTGTGGGGTGGGTGGTGCTGGGCCTGGGGGGTCGGCGCCTCGGGGATGGTTGTTCTCTACCTGCTGCCATGTGGCGTTGGGGGGTTCTGGCTGCCGCGGGTGCTGCCCGCGGGGGTCCTGGTGTGGGGGTGGCTGGTCACTCCCCCTCCTTCTTTTCACATTCTACCATCCATTTTAGAAGAACATAAACACTCACCTGAGCACAGGTGTTAGCTCACCTTTGCACTAATAGTTTGCATGATTGAATGAAATATTTCCCACTAGTTGGTTTGAAGGCATAAGTGTGGGTGTGTGAACACTATCTGTATTGTGTACATGTTGACATGTGGACATTTTTGCAGCTAGCAGGTTTGTTTATAACATTTGAGTGTGTGTGTGGACAGGCCCCGCCCTTTTTGTACTACATTTGAACCTTACCATAATGATAAACATAAAGCAGCTTCTTGCTCTATGCTGCTTCATGGTTTTACCCCCCCCCCTCCTTTGATCACCCCCTACCCCCTCTCTCTCTAACGTCCCTCTCTCTTCTTCCCCTCTTTCCTTTTCCGTCCGGTCCAACACAAAAGATTTTCAAAAACGATCAGAATGAATAAAGTTTAGCCTCAATTACAAAAGGGGTTTATTCAGACATACCTTTGGTTTGTCTGAAGATTAATAACCCATCTTGTTAAAGTAAAATATGTCCAACACAAGAGGCCCTCAGCTCTCATCTGTCTGCCCAGCTGTTGGACAGGACAAGTTAGAAAAAAAAGAAGAAAAAAACGACACTTAAACGCAAATCCATCCAGACAGGCAAAAGGAATGGTATCCCACAATTCCTTGCGGATCTTGCCAATCTAGCAGCAGCATCAAAGTTTCACCTACTTAATTGAAGTAATTTGAATAAAAGTAAAATAAATGTCTGGTAACGTGTTATTTTAAGCTGACTTAACTAAAAAGAATTGATTTAACTTATCTGAAGCAAATAATTAAGTTACAAAAAAAATCAAAATTAAAATTAAAAAAGTTTCTTTCCAACATCCAAACGTGGTCTTATCACCCTCTCACGGTGGAAAAAGTATTATCTGAGCTTCTTCATCCACTAAATCATCTTCAAATGGACACGCCATGCTGCTTCACCTCTCTGTAAACAAACTAACCTTCAACTAAACCTGCTCCAGACCAGGTTATGTTCAGAGCCTCAAACTTAAGTGGGAGCTAGCATAACCTGCTTTCTGGAATACCCCCCTGTACAGCTAATTGAGAGGTGTGGCCCAAACATTATATCAAAGCTTTAAGTAAACGTCAAATCTTCTGATAGATATCAGTCTACCCTCTGTCAACCGACAATATATATCCTAATCTAATTTTGGTTTTAAGTATTTTTGTGTTCATAAATGCATATTAATTCTAAACCAACATCATTTTTATTTATGAAAAGAATCCTGCAAATCTAATAAAAATTTTACAAATTTTAATAATTGTTGATAATCTGATTTGCTTTGAAAAGAGTTTGGTGTATTTGTGCCAACCTAAAATTTATGAACTTTTAATTTTAACCCATCAAAACGTTGTCAGTCAACAAATGTGTCAGAGTTCAGAGTTAAACTAAGGCTGATGGAAAGAAACAGCTCCTCCTGCTGCTTATCAATGAACTGCTCCTTTAGTACGACTATGTTTACACTTTCATTAATCTGCTGTTAATCACTTCTTACAAAATTTAACGGAAAAAGAAAGTATAATTTTATTTTTCTCAGCTGAGTTGGTTAAACACAGGACTGGCATGTGAGAAATTAGGGTTTGATTCTGAGGTTGTGCAATTAGCTTAATTCAGTGTTGGTCCTTGGGAAAGACCCTAAACACTACTGAATAACTATGTAGTCAGGAAGGGGCCCAAGACAGGGTCCCCCTGTGCCGGTCCCCAGCCTGGATAAAATACAGGGGGGTGTCAGGAAGGACATCCGTCATTAAAATCTCATTAAAATCTCTGCCAAACCACCACAGAGCTGATTTGCTGTGGCGACCCCTGAAGGGATATAAGGAAAGGTAAACACCAACACCAATATGTAGTATCTAAAAGATCTGTCACGCTGTACAAGTTTAACTAATAAAGTCATTTTCAAAAACCGTTTACAAATGAAGCTGCCTCAAAGAGCTACACACAAGGAAAAGCGTTTCGAATCAAGCTTTAGTGTGAGAATCCTTTTGATTTTCAGGTTTACTGTTTGGACATCCAAAGAGTAAACCTGAAAATAGTACCATAGTACCCTCACATTTGGTAAACAGGCCCTCTGTCTGTCTGTGTACAGAGGTCCTTAGGTTCTGGTCATGGTTGTCTATCACTCGCAGGGCTCCACTCCTGGGTCTGTCCCAAACTCTGTCAGCGTCAAAACATGTCAATTTCTATACCCCTCAAAAAACCCCTCCTCCAAGTGCAAAAACGTTTTGGATATAAGAAAATGTATTACCACAAATCTAATGTGCACAACTTCACAGTCAATGGAAATGCAGCTAATGTCTCAGAACGTGAAATATTGTAATCTAAAGAAAACAATGTAGTCAACTGTTCAAGACACTAGTTTGAATAAATGAAATGGACAGATAACACATCAAACCACAACAGTTTAACTGAGAGGGTCTCTTCACCAGAGCGGCTTGAAGTTTGGCTTGGAGTTCACTTTCAGACATGGCTCACCAGGCAAAGGGGGTTCTCCTGAGGCCAATGAGATGGACGAAGGCAGCAGCAGCTTTGACTTGAAGGTGCAGGAGAACAGTCTAAGTCTCCTGGGGAACAAATGTGGCTGAAATTCTCGTGGTCAGCAAACGCATACAACCAAAAGGAGCAAGCATGCTGGATTCAAAAGTTCTCAGGAATTTAGTCTCAAAATGGATCTTCTGATCAGCAACAAAATCCATCCTTTCTCTTACCCTGCTACATTTCGTTCAGGGTCATGGGCGTCACTGGAGCCTGTCCTGGTTACTGCTGGGTGAAGATGACGTACACCCTGGACAAGTTGCCAGTCTGTCACACGATCACCTCGGGTGATTTTAGAATCACCAATTAATAATGTTTTTGGATCATGGGAGGAAGCTGGAAAACCCAGAGAAAGCCCATGCATATGTGGGGATAGCACGCAAACTCCACACTAAAGGGTCCCAGCTGGGATTTTTTAGGGGCCAGGGCCTTCTTGCTGTGAGGTGAGAAACACTCACCACGACACCACCAGCAGCCCCAGTAAAAAATAAGCAAAAATTGAGATGAGCTTCAAAACCATTTAAGAAAAGGAAATAAAAAGAAATGTATTGAAAATATAAATTAAAAGAAAAAACCTTGGTCTTGGCACAAATCATATTACTTGGAGATTTCAAATAAAAGAACAAGAGCAAAAACTGGTAGAAGTTTCCCCCTCTTTTATTCCTAGCCCTGCATCTGTCCTGCTCCAGTCTCTCTCCAACTCTTCTCGCTTCAAAGCTGTTGCTGAGTGTGCATCACCTTTTGACCCCAGAAGACGCCTGATCTATCAGCCAATGGCTATAAGCCCATTTCTCCAGAGGATCTAACAGCTTCATATGGAAGTACATAAAGCAAGTCAGAGCTAAACTTGCTGAAAGAATAGCACTGTTGGAAAAACGCATCATACACTCACAAAGCACGTTTACTAATATAGTCATCAACACTACTACCACATTTACAGTACAGTGAAGGTGTTTAGGGAAATATGTATAAAACAAATCCACAGTGTTTGTATGTCTTACAAAAAATCTATTTGAATAGTTCATGGTGTGGATTATGGGACACATACAAGAAAACAGATTTTTAAAATCTGGTTTATTGAAATAATGGGAACTGGTGAAACTTAAAACAGCACTCATTATGTATAAAGCCAGAAATAACTTGCTACCAATACACTTACAACAAATGTTTAAGGACAGAGTTACAATTTAAGAAATCAGCTGAACTTCAAAAAGCAGTTGATTTACAATACAAAAAAGAAAATGATCCATTTGTGGATTTATGAAATGGACGACTGGATGAAGGTTTAAAACAAAGCAAAAGTTTACATGCATTCAAAAAAACCTACAAGATTTCACTAATGGAACTGTACAAGGCAAAAATGTCACGTCTGCATGGGTGCTCTGCAGAATGTAGTGTGAATGGATAACATGAACAAACTGTGAATAGACGTAGATCATCAGGTGTTGTAAAAAGAGGTGGGGTCATATAAGATTTCTCTTCAACCCACTCCTTTTTTTAACACACTCTCTTGTTTTATCTGTCTATTCTAAACTCTTGTAATTATTTTTATTTGTGTTTGAAATAAAGAAATTGAAATTGAAAAAAAAAATCCACTGTATAACATCCTCCATAAATCCCCACCAGGTGGTGCTAGAAAGCCAATCTTATTTGAAACACTGACCTTTAAAAAAAATTAGAATATGGTGGAATAGTGTATTTATTTATAATTTAAAGTAAATGTCCAATTAGTATAGATTTAGGGCCCATTGTTTATTCAATTTCAGGTATTTAATTTTTATTTTTAAATAAATCAGAATCAGAAGCTTTATTGTCAAATGTACAGTTTTTAAACTGAGATACAAGATAATATTTCAGTACAACCTGAACAAGATCAGACATACAACACAGATACACACATACAGTTCAAAGCTGACTGAGGCACAACTGTTAGATAAATTGCGGTTCCAGCACATATAATCAGATTTCAACTAATTAGAATACTCTGGATAAATCTGCGCACGTTTTTCACGGCAGGAATGTTTTAAAATAAAATTCACCAACTAATCATTGACAAAACTCAAAGCATCTGCTCAGGTTCGCCAAATGTAATTAAAATGGTTCAATTGTCTCAGGTTGATTCAATGTGGGGATGATTTCAAACTTGACAACTAGCCAGAAACCATCATTAATACCTTCAATAGTATGGGGAACCCACAATATGCTATGGAACAGGCTAGAAGCCGTTTATTTCTTTGGGGGCGTGTATGATGGAGACAGTGTGTGTGTAAGTGCGCACGCATGCTTGCGTGCGTGTGTGTGTGTGTAAGGAGAGAGGGGGGGGGTATGAGCACGGAGCGGGGGACTGTCAGAGAACCGTAAATTAAAAATAAGGTGTCTCCCCCAAAAGTTTTGGAGTCTTTCTTAGCCCACTCTGGAGGCTGAGGGTTCAGAACGGTAAAGAGAACCCCGAGGAAATCTCCCGTGTGTTTCTGACTACGGTCGGAAAAGAGAAGTCATCGCGCAGGAAAGGTTCAACACTTGGATCAAACTGTTAGTACAGCACGTCTGCAAACACTTCCTCATTCAAAACTCAGAGAGAGCACATAAGACGGCCGACCAGCCCTCATTATTACTGCCCCGTGCATCCCCTCAGGAGCGTCCAAGGTAACGCCTCCTTCTGTCGCCGCCTTGCCTCCATGACAACCGCAGTCCGAAAGAGGTCCGTGGAATGCGGAAATGCTGCTACGTAGTCCTCAGAACGTCTACGTTTGATAGTTTCAGCATTGTATAGTGTAAATGCAAACATCAGATACGGGTCACTTTTAAAAGATGATGTAAGCGGGTCGTGAAAAAAATCGGATATAGTCAGAAAATCGGATATGAGCATCAACACCTGCAGTGTAAATGCAGCCTAACATACATTCCAGTTCCCGTCCATCATCAAGTCTTCTTCTTGCTCTCCCCTCATCTATACCTTCATGCTCCACTTACCAGTGCCCTCTTCTGGTCATTTCTAGCATCACAGAAGACATATAAGATCATTGATATTTTGGGGCTCCCCACAAGATCTCACCCCGTGGAGTCACAATGATAACAAGAACGGTGAGCAAAAATCCAAGAACCACACGGGGGACCAAGTGAATGAAGTGCATCTCATCTGGGTGCCAGCGTGGGTATCGTGAGGTGGGGCATTGAATCTGGGCCTGGAGGGGCTTGGGGTGGGGCAGGCCTCGCCCAGCTCTGGGCGCTCTCTGTCCCTCCTATTCCTCTGCCGGGGTGCTGCCAGTTCCTGTCCTCCGGCTCTATCTCCGTGGTGGAGTTGGGTGCATAGGACCGGTTGTTCCTGGGTCTTTGTCTGTCTGAGGGATGTCTTGGGGGCTGGGATCATCTGGGCTGCTGCACTGTCTGCCCCTGGCTCTGGGGTGTGGGGTTCCTGACCTCCTGCCTTTGCTGGAGCATTCAATATGATGAAGGTACACAAATATGGGCATCGGTATTGCTTTCACAACCCCCTTTCAAGAATATTGGTTATGCTAATCTCGTGTGTTCAACAGGAACTCAAAGAACCGCTGGTTACAACTGAGGTCTGCAGAAGGGCATCTCTGAACGCACTACATGTCCAACACTGAGGCAGATGGGCTACAGCAGCAGAAGACCACACCGGGTGCGTCTCCTGTCAGCTAAGAACAGGAAACTGAGGCTACAATTTACACAGGCTCACCTAAACTGGACAATAGAGGATTGAAAAAACGTTGTCTGGTCTGATGAGTCTACATTTCTGCTGCCACATTCAGATGTTGGGGCATCAACAAAATGAAAGCATGGATCCATCCTTATTTGTATCAATGGTTCAGGCTGCTGTTGGTGCTGTAATGGTTGGTACACTTTGGGCGCTTTAATGCCAATTTAGCATTGTTCCAAATGGCACAGGCAATCTGAATATAGTAGCTGACCATGTCCATCCACAGTGAACCATCTTCTGATGGCTACTTCCAGCAGGATTAAGGTGACATGTCATAAAATGGGATTATCTTAGACTGGTTTCTTGAACATGACAATGAGTTCACTGGACTGAAATGGCTTCGAGGGTCACCAGATCTCCACCCAATAGAGAACTTTTGGGATGTGGTGGAATGGGAGATCAGCAACATGGATGTGAAGCCAAAAATCTGCAGCAAGTGTGTGATGCTATCATGTAAATATGGACCAAACTCTCTGAGGAATGTTTCCAGAACCTTGTTGTCTCTCTAATATTTTTATTTGAGCCAAAGACTTGGAGGTCAGGGATGTTTTATGTCATCCCGTTAAATTGGTATACTTGTCATCATGACCGTGCAGTGGGGAAAGATACTCTGAAAAAATGTCTTTAGTGGATCTGTAGTCTACAGACCTATTTCAAACAGGCAACCAAAGTCTTATTCCTAGCTTTGTCCATAAGAGGATGCTCTCATTCCTTTCTCTGGATATTTGTTTCAGGTACTCCTTGGAGACCAAACACACTGATGAATTACTCATGTTACCAATTGTCACCACATTTTCTCCATCCAACTTGAAAATGGTGAGACATCAAAGAACCATTTTCAAAACCTTAGTGAGAATACAGTTTACCTAATGACCACAGGTTTGTAGAATCGCACAGATGTATCTGCATACAAACCCAGGGGTAAATAGTCATTTCCAGTAAACCACTCCTTGCTGACTGGTAAACAAATCCTCAGGAGGCTGTAGATAAGACCAGTGGACTGTCACATATGAAAATTAGGAAACCTGATACAGCACCTAACTCTAGAGGACGTGGCACTGGATAAATCCTGTCAGCAGTGAGAAAATATTGTATTTACTTTTCTTTGAGGATTTTGTAAAATAATTGGTCTTCCATACAACAAAGTACTTATCAAAGGAAGATGAAAAACAGAAAGCAACACAACTGATCACTTTTCTTTAAGCTGCTGGGGTTTGAGGTGCAGCAATTGAATAAAAGTATCACCCTTTTATCCCTTGTGTTATCTTAACTGACCCCCCCTTCCATTGACGTGTTCTCCCTACCTAAAATCTGCTCACCAGCAGTGAGTGTGTGTGTTGCAGGGCACCAGGGTGCCGTTCAAAAGAGCAGAATGGAGCAGCAGCTGCCATGAAGGTTTCTGCCTGAAATGTCTTTGTACTCCGTATCAATGTTTCCTTAACCATTGTATCTTCTTCTTACAACATTTTCTATTGCAATGCTCCCTCTGTTCTGTCAACTTTTTTGATGAAAATGTCTAAAGGTTCTTATTGAAGCACAAGTCATGATGTAGAAGTGACTCAAATACAAAAAGGAGAAAATAAGGTAAAATTGCATATAAAAGGGTAACTTTTGTGATGGTGTTCTGTGGAACTAATACATTATTATGTATGACCTAAGTTGCAGCAAAGGTTGCAGAAGTGGAAGAAATGAGTTGTTGTTTCCAAATAAATATTTAAAAAAACAGACTATGTGGTTCTATGTGCAATCTTTGTCTGGTACTGAATAGGTGAAGCACTTTGGTCCACATAACCCTTGTGCTATCTTAGATGACCCCCCCCCCCCTTCCATTGACGTGTTCCCCCTACCATGACAAAGGTGGATAAAGGTGGAAAGATTTCATGTAATCCATGGACACCAGTGAAGATCACAAATCATTGAAGAAAAAAGGTTCAGAGCTCTGTCTAGTGGGTCTAGATGACCCAACTCCCAATGTTAAAGTGCTTAGGATAGAACAAGGGTTAAAAGTTCTAGTTTTTTGTCAACCTTTACTTGTGCTCCAACAGAAATGTTGGAAGGAAAACAAAACTCTTTACCTTCATTTTCCTGAAAACTGTTAGCAAATTGAAGAGCTTAACCTCTGGCTGTGATTTTTACTGTAACTGAGAGACTTTATTAACCATGTTGGAATCCCTATACCAATATAGTTCCATCCAAATGTTCTTCATCTTTCAGATCTGGTTGGTGTTAGTTGTGTCTAGCTACTTTTTTTCATTTTTTATCTGAAACTGAACCTTTTCTGTCTCTGCAAACAGTAAGAAGTACAAGCACCATAAACTTGATTAGAAGGGAAAAAAGCGAATGGAAAGGACACAGTGATGGCATTTATAAAATGTTGGATCTATTGCACCTGGATGAAACTTTGATGTACAAGCAGGGCAAATCAAAATTTTGATATCATTTCTCAAATTCAATTTGTAGACAACTTTATTTCAGATTACAAGGGAATCTTACACTTTGCAGCTTCCAGGTTAAAGCCCATTTTAAGTTTTTCTCCCAAATGTGTTTGGGAATGTGACAAGGTTCACCTCAATTAGTTCCATTCAGCTTCAATTTTGTCAGCAGGCTGTATATTTTAACTGAACTTCATAATCATAATTTTTCAGTTTAGGGCCAAACCATCATATTCTTTGTCAGTTTGAAGTGTTTTATGTTTTATCCTTGGTCTAGCTTCTGCACAAATAAATCTTGCTATAAGCTAATGCCAAGTATTAAAGTACAAGTCTACCGTAGATACACCTCAACTATGAGAGACAGAATGAAGGAAAAAATTTCAGGAAATCGTGTAGGATTTTTAATTACGTTTTTGGTAGATATCTGGGTGGGAGCCGGTTTAGCTCGTGCTGGTTTGCGGTGCCTTCGGTCCGCGAAACCAGGGTTCGAATCCGGGCTGCTCCCTGTTTCCTTCTCTACTTCTGTGCCTGTCCCAAGCCCGGTTGCTTTGAGAGGGTTGCGTCAGGAAGAGCATCCGGCGTAAAACATTGCCAAGTTTACCATGCGACTCGTTCGCTGTGGCGACCCCTGATGGGAAAAGCCGAAAGAGAAACAAACAGTAGATATCTGGGTAAAATAAGTATTTGTTCATCTCCAAACAAGCAAGATTTCTGTCTCTCACAGACCTGTGACTTCTTCTGTAAGAAGATCCTCTGTCCTCCCCTGGTTACCTGTATTAATGACACCAGTTTGACTCCCCTCTCCCCTGAGGAGAGGGGAGGATGGAGGAATTGTCAAAGCGGATGGAGAAGCTTGTTGAGAGGCGACTTATTACCAATCAGAAGAAGATCTGTTTCATCACTTTCAAGTTTGAGGAAGTTTGAATTAAACCAGGATTTTATTGTTAAGAGACAATTGTTGAAGGATGTGCTGTTGGTGGGAGAGTGGAGTCAGGTTTGGAGGAGATGTAGAGCTGGGTGTCATCTGCGTAGCAATGGAATTGAATGCTGTCTCCACAGGCATGCCCGGTGCCACAAGGCACAGCAGGGGAACAAAATGTTTTCAGGTAAATGAATTGAGTGCGGTCTGAGAGATAAGATTGGAACCAGCGGAGAGGAGAGTTTGTGATTCCAATGGCTGAGAGTCGGTCCAGAGGGATAAAGTGTGAGATGGTGTCTACAGCTGAACTTAAATCTAGTAGGAGGATGGATAGTCAACTAGAGTCAGCAACTCAGAGTAGGTCATTTCATTTCAGTAACATGTAGGAGATGGAAGCCAAACTGGAATTGAGGTGGAAATGGAGTTGAGCAGCAACAGTCTTTTTGAGAACTTTGGAAATGAATGTGAGATTTGAAATGGGACAAACATTGTTGAGGTTGGTGGGATCTAAGGCAGGTTTTTGAGAACACGAGTGGCAGCGGCTGTTTTGAGAGAATGTGGAACAATTGAATAATGTAACCCAGGTTACTAGCACTTATTAGGGAGAGAAGTTTTTTATCCTGTAGAGGGCGCTGTAGGGTGGGAAGCACAGAAGAACTTGAGTTGACGACGCTGAAGTTGGCTTTTGATTCACAGCTTCTGATTCACGAGGGCACTAAAGGAACATTCCGCTGCATATTTCGCACTTAATTACCTAAAACTGGATTAAGCTCTAGCTGGACCTGGACTGCTCAAACCTGGATTAAATTATGCATTACATACTAAAGAACACATTAAACCCAGTTTCTGATTTGTGAAAATGTCAAATAGGTTGATTTTTAATCGCACTTTAGACACGGAGTCCACATTAGACCGGGTCCTGTTCAAAAACCCCTGGACCTGGACCTCTCAAACCTGGATTAAATTATAATTTAGATAGTAAAGAACACAGTTTGTACTGCCCTTTCCACTTCACCATTGGAGTGCAGAGTGTTTGGCGATGATGTTTTGTGCTGGATTCCAATAGCTTTGGCAAAACTTGAATTCTGCTGATGTATACTGTGGACCATTATCTGTTATTAGGTTGGCAGGGATGCCATGCCTGCCAAACTGAGCTTTTAGTGCCTCAATGGTAGTGCTGCTGCGCTGATTTTTTAGCTTGTCTGCTTCAATGAATTTAAAATAATAATCCACAAGTATGATGTAATGATTATCCTCAAACTCAAACAGATCTGGGCCAACCACTTCAAAGGGAAGTTCAGGTGTTTCGGTTGGCATTAGTGGTAGTTTTGGGAGTCGGTTTTGCACTTCAGCACACTTGGGGCAGTTTCTGACCTGCCTGGCCAGTATAACACTTCGCGTGCACACTGTTTGCTTTTCACCATTCCCAAGTGGGATTGGTGTATGAGATGAAGCATGTCTTTTTGCATGGTGGGGGGCACAACAAAACGCATACCTTTATAGACGATGCCATCTGTTACCACTAGTTGACTTCTTTAGTCCCAGTATTGCTGCACAGAGGTAAGCACCTCTCTTCTGTTGTCCGGCCAGCCATGCTGAACAACCTGTTGGAGAAGACTCAGTTCATTGTTGGTTCGTGTCTGCAGCTCAGTGTGTTTCTCTTCACTCACAGACAGAAAGTTGATCACGAAGACAAAGACATACTCCATATCTCCTGTCTCGAGACAGCGTGTCAGGGAGTTCCATATCCTTGCCTCTCCTGTACCTGACTGTGATGTCATACCACTGAAGTCACAAGCGCATTCGGTAACGCTTTCTTTTACAGTACAGTACTTACAGTGTATGGTGGTATTTACATAATTGCTTATAGATTAGCAACTACTGAGTACTTACAGGGTATTTACATGGTACTTTTTTACAGGGTATTTACATGGTACATTTTATGGAATTTACTGGGTACTTACAGGGTATTTACATGGTACTTGCTGTGTATTTAGGTGGTACTATTTGGTTCATACCTATGTGGTACATACAAACAAATTTTATTGTGATGTCACTTTGTATGCTGCAGAAGTTGATCATATTAAAGATTGTTGTTTTCACTGCTGTCTTTTTTCTCTTTAGTTTGCCACATGTTACAAGAAGTAATCAGGCCAGAATATGTTTTTAAAATGCAGTTACTTCACCTTTACCAACAAGTTAGCATTGTCTCATTTGGTAAGGTCAGAAGACCAAGGGTGTATGTACAGTGTATAGGAAGGTAATACGTGAACATACCCAGCATTTACTACTGAAAGTACCATGTAATAGAGTGGAAATAGGGCTGACTTTATTTTCAAGTCCCAGGTTCATTGTACTTAAGGGGTAGTTTCTTTGGTAAATTAATGGTAAATACCATGAAACATACGGTCAAGGTACTTTATTTGTACATACCTTGTTCTTACATGTGGTAAGTACCACAAACGACACTGTTGCACAACATGTAAATACCCAGAAAGTATATTAACAATACCCAGTATGTTACCACATCAGTATGAACATGTATGTAAAATGTGAGTTAACCTCCTTATATTGTGTAGGTGTGGCTTGTCAACAGTTGCTCTATATCCTGGAAATTACGGTAGTAAGGATCTCTTCTCTCAGTGCCCTACCCGCCAATTTTAACTGCACTCCCCTAGTACACACACCCTTTACCCCTCAAAATATACACTTCAACACAAACACATACATGCACACACACCCTCACAACCCACACACATGCATTTCACGAGCCTGGGTGGAGCCACCGAAGGTGCAGATCTTGGTGGTAGTAGCAAATATTCCAGTACTGGGCCCTCGGCAACGGCGGCCGTGTTCCCTAGGTGCTGGGTTCCTGGGCCCGGCGGCCCTCTCTCCAGGCAGGGAGAGGGATCTCTGAGTACTCTGGCAAGGCCAAGAGCCGAGGGATCACATCACATCTGAGCCGGGGGTGTCCGTGTCCCTGTGGTGTGGGTTCTGGTCCTTGCCCTGGCTGGGCCTCACCAAATTTCCAGCTGTGGGCGAGCCTGGTCGGGCCATGTTTACAACACTTCTTGTGAGCCCCCTCTTCTCCTGGGTGTCCTCCTCCTGGGTGGGGATGGCTGGCCCCTGCCTTGCTCCTTCCCCTTCCCAACCCTGGGCGGGTAGGTGGATGCTATAATTGCTGGTGTGAGAGAGAAATGTGTCCAGGAAAGACTTCTGGACAAAGGTGAGCAGGTGACACCAGCTAAAGCTACAGAAATCCCTCAACAGTTTGAAATGTCACAAACACAGATGAGAATTGTGAGAGAGGAGGACACACAGGTGTCAGCAGTGTCAAGCAAACCAAGGTTTGATGCACAAAATAAAAAGGCTCACACTCAGCGGCAGCAAAAACCCACACAACCAAGGCAAACTTTGCAAAGCAAAACAAAAAAATTGTTCCAAATGTGGGAAAGACCCCAACACAAGTGGAGTAAGGGTGTATGTCCAGCTAAAGGATCAATCTGCTCATGCTGTAATAAGCCAAACCACTGGGTATCAGTGTGCCGCATTCGCATGGTGAGTGCTATAAATGTGGAGTCAACAATTGACGAGTATGAGGAGGAAATACTGGAAATCAACCTCACTACAGATGCAGTTCCCGTAGCAACATTGGTGGAAGATAAGTGGTTAGTGGACACTGACATCCTGTCTCAGAAGGTGCAGTTTAGGATCGACACGGTCAAGGTGTAATACGCTCACTCTGACACATTACCAATCCTAAACCACAAAGGTGAGCTTAAAACGCCTGAAATAGTGTTCAAAACCTACTCCAACCACAAAATAAAGCCAGTTGCATCAGTTGACCTCCCGCTAACATACAAAGTGCGCAGGACCAAAGCGGAGTTTGAAATAGTGGACAGTGCACAAGAAAATGTGTTGAGTGGCACAACAGCAGAGGCACCGGGCCTTATCTTGAGACTTCACTCTCTAAAAGACGCTGCTTAAAACAGTGCAGGTCAAGTTGAAAATGAAGCTACAACACAAGAGACACCTGTTGGGCTTGAGAACTTTCCAGAACTGACCCCCACTACAGGAACATTACCAGGTAAATACAGAATAAAAATTGATCCAGATGCCAAACCTGTTGTTTATCCTGTGCGTTGACAGACTGTTGCACTCAGAGCCAAGATAGTGAAAAAGTTGCATGAAATTGTGCAAGACGGCTATAGCACAAAAGTTGACCAACTAACCGACTGGGGGAGCTCTATGGTTGTGTCACATACAAAGACAAGCTCAGAATCTGCATCGATCCAAGTGACCTGAACAATGCTATAAAGCGAGAGCATTATCCCATGCACACAATAGAGGAAGTGGTGTCTACTATGCCCAATGATAGGTATTCTCGGTCCGAGATGCAAAGTCAGGTTTTCTCCAGATTGAGCTAGATGAGCCTTCGTCATTCCTAACAACTTTCAATACACCCATTGGGAGATTCAGATGGTTGAGACTGCCATTTGGCATCAATCGGCTCCTGAGATATTTCAACGCATCATGGATCAAATGCTAGAGGGCATTGGTAGAGCCACAAGTATAATGGATGACATCCTCATAGCAGCGCCAACCCTAATAGAACACAACAAAATTCCAAAGCAGGTTGTGCAGCGAGCTATGACTTACAACTTGAGGTCAAACTTCAACAAATACCACATTCGTCAGTCAGCTGTACCTTGTGTGGGACACTCAATAACAGCTGATGGGCTAAAACCAGCGAAAACTGAAGCTGTTAGGTGTATGCCGCCCCCTACAGACAAGGGAAGGTGTCAGGCGGTTCCTGGATTCGTGACATATCTGTCAAGAATTTATTCTGAACCTCTGTCAATAGCCACCTAAGGCAACACAAAAAGATGTGGAATTCATGTGGCAGCCAGCGCGGCGACAAGCCTTTGAGAAGCTCAAGGATGTTTGCACGAAATTCTATGACGAGTCGAAACCTGGGAAATATACTGTGATGCCAGCAGCACCAGACTGGGAGCTGTGCTGATACAGGACGACCGACCAGTAGCCTTTTCATCACGGTCAATGACAGAGACGCGTCATGGGCAGATTGAAAAGAAAATGCTCTCAATTGTGCACTGCAATAAGTTACACCACTATACTTTTGGAAAACATGTCACAGTATTCAATGACCACAAGCCACTCGAGGACATCTACAAAACGCCAGCTACTGTCCACCACTCATTATCCAAAAGAATCTTGTGATAACGCTTCCTTTACAATGCAGTACTTACAGTGTACTTAAGTGTATTTACATGGTACTTATAGTGTAACTACTGGGTACTTTCAGGGTACTTTTATAGATTTACTAAGGTACTTACAGTGTGTTTATGGTACTCTATGGGACTTTACTGTTACTTACATGGTACACTGTGTCTCTCTGTACTTACATGGTACTTACTGTGTATTTATATGGTATTATTTGGTTCATACCTATGTGGTACATACTGGGTATTTATAATATTCTTACTGGGTATTTACATGTTGTGCAAAGGTGTCTTTTATGGTACTTACCACATGTCAGAACAAAATAGTACAAATAAAGTACCTTGACCTTTAAGGTCTGCACTGCTTCACATGTTTCATAGTATTTACCATGAATTTACCACAGAAACTACCCCTTAAGTACACTGAAACTGGTCTGTAAAAGAAAGTCAGCCCTATTTCCACTCTATTACATGGTACTTTCATTTACTAAATACTGGTATGTTCCTTAATATTACTTAGTACTTACCCTTTAAGTACACTGAAACTGTAACTTTGTAAAAGAAAAGTCAGCCCTATTTCACTCTATTACTTAGTACTTTCAGTAGTAAATGCACAGGTATGTACTGCGTATTACCTTCCGTACAGTGTACAAACACACTTGGTCTTCTGACCTCACCAAATGAGACAATGCTAACCTGTTGGTAAGGGTAAAGTAACTTCATTGTAAAAATATATTCTGGCCTGATTACTTCTTGTAACATGAGGCAAGTTTAAAGAGAAACAAGACAGCTGTGAAAACAACAATCTTTAATATGTCGTGTCTGCAGCATACAAGTGTCATCACAATGAAATAGGTTTTAAGTACAAAAACAGTACAAGGAATTCTAAAAAACACATTATTGGCCTGAAATTAGGTGCTTTTTGTCCATCAAATTCTTTCAGCAGAGTTTGAGTAGCAGTTGCAGGACTTCTTCCAGGGTTTCTTAACTGCAGAAAATTCACAATATGAGCTCAAGTGAACATAAAAAAGCTTATAAACGACTTTGATGAAATACAAAATATATTTTACTTATTTAATCATTTCTGTAATGAGTTTGATGAATTTCTGTGAATTCTTTTTTGCTTTGACTGAAATGCTTGGAAATTAATCAAAAATTATCCTCATTTATAGACTTATGATAATAAATTATTCACAACTTTTATATTTTAGTTACATAAACAAGAACAACAAAAAATCAAGAAAAAATCAAAATTGACATAATAAATCTAATTTCTTTTAGACAAAGAATGACAAAAGCAATGTTTTTAATTGGCAATTGCTGTGTGTATTTCTTCTTTATAAATATTATTCGCACATACCACAATTTGTATTAGCATAGAAAAAACATTGCAGTGTAAAAAGAGAAAAAAATAAATAAATAGGCAATTCAAATTCAACACAGTTATTCACAAAAATATGTTTTAATTTTCAAACAGTTACATTCACTGTTGGGTGAACTGGTATTGTTGTCTCTATATCATATTTGAAAATAAATAAATAAAAATAAAATAAAGCGGCGAAAAGAAAAGAAAAAATGGGGAAAAGGCAGTTCAACTCTTCATTAATGTAAATATTATGTCCACTTAATTTGGATTTAACTTACAGCTTACTCTCTATTGGATTCGTCTGGAATGTCTTCCTCGCCATAGCTGATTTAAAGCGGTCAAAGACGGAAAGTACGTCATCATTATTTTAAATAATCGCCTTTTTTATTTTCCCAGAAAGGGCAATGCGCTCAGTCAAGCGACCACAGAACAGACGTTATCATTTTAGGCTACGTGCTTGTTTTACAGGTGCCCTCTCCTGCTGGTAAGTAACAACAATGTTTGTAGATTTTCATTACAAACTTTGAAAATGCTCATGAAATAACTGAAAGTGTGCAGTAAAGGTAGACATGCTCTTACGTCACGTTTCAAACACAGAGATAGCGGATTGAAATCACGAGTTAGCTTCTTTATAAAGGTTTGATCAGTTTATATATTTACGTAATTTATCAATATTTTAAAAAACAAAACACTGGTTTACCTGCCAGATGAAGAGAAATTCAAACTGTTTGGCAGCGCCTCGAGGGCTCCGGATTAATCTGCACGTTCACTTTGGGGTAGTTGTGCTGCATTCAAGTGCGCTGGGGTACGCTTTACTTGCCCGACCTGGATTAACAAAAACACACACTCGGGTTTTTTAGTATTAAATTAAATATTTAGCCTTGTTGTTTACATATTTTCCTGACATTATACCAATATATATTAAAACAAGTTCATTTTTAGAACAATATTTAAAAAAAAAGTTAAGTTTTGAATAATTTAATATCATGTTTTTAAATGAGGATAATTGATTAATTTCAAGCATTACAGATCCAGAAATTTATCAAACTCATTACAGAAATGATTAAATAAGTAAAATATTTTTGTCACTTCAAAGTCGTTATGCTTTTATGTTCACTTGAGCTCATATTGTAAGATTTTCTTGCAGTTACAAACCCTGAAGAAATTGCTGCACTGTTGCCAAACTCTGCTGAAAGAATTTTGATGGATAGCACGACCCTCAGGCCAATAATGTGTTTTTAGAGATTCTCCTTTATTTACTGTTTTGTACTTAAACCCTATTTCATTGTGATGACACTTTGTATGCTGCAGACCGTGTCATATTAAAGATTGTTGTTTCACTGCTGCTTGTTTCTCTTTTAAACTTGCCTCATGTTACAAAAAAGTAATCAGGCCAGTATGTTTTTTACAATGAAGTTACTTTACCCTTACCAACAGGTTAGCATTGTCTCATTTGGTGAGGAATCGAAGACCCGAGTGTGTTTGTACACTGTCTTGGCGGAAGGTAATACGTGTACATACCCAGCATTTACTACTGAAAGTACTAAGTAATAGAGTGGACATAAGAGACTGACTTTCTTTTTACAGTTACAGTTTCAGTGTACTTAGAAATTAAGTACCAAGTAATGATAGTGAATTATACCCAGTATTTATTAATGAAAGTACCATATTAATAGAAATTAAATAGGGCTGACTTTCTTTTACAGTTACAGTTTCAGTGTACTTAAAGGCGTAGTTTCTGTGGTAAATTCATGGTAAAATACCATGAAACATGTGATGCAGACCTAAAGGTCAAAGGTACTTTATTTGTACTTACCTTGTTCTGACATGTGGTAAGTACCATAAAAGACACCTTTGCACAACATGTAAATACCCAGTAAGAATATTATAAATACAGTATGTACCACATAGGTATGAACCAAATAATTATATATAAATACACAGTAAATACCATGCTGAGGTACAGAGTAGACACAAAAAGAATTACCATGTAAGTACCCAGTAAAGTCCATAGAGAAAGTACCATGTAAACACACTGTAAGGTATGCCAGTAAATTCCATAAAAGTGATACCATGTAAGTACCCAGTAGTTACTAAAGTACCATGTAAATACCACTTAAGTACACTGCGCCAAGTGCTGTACTGTAAAGTGTTACCCCTATTTTAACTTACAACTATAAAGTAAATAGCGATACAGTGCCCTGTTCAATGGGAAGAAATGAAAATAAGACCCTCTCCTTTGTTAGAAGACAATGATCCTTGACTGATAGATGTTCAGAGCAGAGAGCTTATCAATTCGGTAACCGAATTTGCATACATGGAAACACAATCTTCTTTATTCCCAGCGTGCCGTATCTACTTTTGAGATATAGGGGATTCACGATAAATACGAAACAAGTATCAATTAATGGAGCTTTACTATGCAAGCCGTTATTGGTACATGACAAATGACCGCATACGTTAAAAAGTGGAACACCTTGGTTGCAGATGAGAGTAATATGTGGAAAAATGTGGGAACAACACGTGCAGCCCGGCACCAGAAAACAAAAATAAGCAGATCTAAAAGAAATGGAAATCTAATAGTTAAATTTGACATAACTAAAAAGGACATTTAGATCCCACAGGAGAACCAGATTCATGTTGGATGTTCTTATTATGGGCTTACTCATCCACAGCAGCAGACATAGACTTTAAATTTATTGTTTGTGAAAGTAAGGAAATTGATCACAAGCCAATTTTGAGTAAAGGGGCCATTAATGGTGGATTGCGCTTTCTGAATCAAAAGCCCCCACTGATGAAGTGTTCCATATAACTAGAGGTATCTCAGGATTGAATAACAATTGGTTTAGCACCAATGGTGGAATAAACTTTAACAAATGCAACTTATGCTGACTGTCAATGGTGTGTATGGGACCAAGACCCGATGCTCACGTATAATTCCTCTGATCATTCCAGTGACTTGTGTGATTGATGTAAAGAGCAAAACCACCCCAACAACAATCTTGGGTTTTAGTTTTTCCCCTAACAACATCTGAAAAGGAAAAGCCTACGTTTTCCAAAAAGGAGGCCCCAGGAAACTTCACCTGCATCACTATAATTGGAGCAGGAGTACAATTAGGAAGGCTTAATCATTCATCTTGCAAAAAATGTATTAATGCCAAATTACTTCATTCCGATGTCCCGTGGGAGCATCTGGTGAGTGTGTGGAATGACAGATTGTTCGACGGATTTTACAGAAATGTTATAGGTTATTGTGCTGTGGTTACACTTCTGTTACATGTTTCTGTGTGTCCTATACCAGTTGACATTATGGTTGATAAATTGTCTAGTATTTATCCTCACAGATGGAGACCTAGCCATAGCGAGAAGTGTAATGACAGAAACTCACAACTTACACGCCGTACCATAGGGGTTCCTCATTAGATTACCAGGCGAATATAAGTTAGTTAATCAGGTGGCTGCCAGCTGGGAATCTTCAGCTGGTGGTGGTGTACGATTAACAAAAATGTGGACAGGATCAATTATATCCACTACAACGTCTAAAAATTAGGTAACTAGACACAAAAAGGGTTTGAAGCTGTTATGAACAGCTCTGCTACATCTATAATGGCATTTAGAACAGGATCGCTCGACATACTGCTGGCTGAAAATTGGCGATGTGCACCATGTTAGGGAGAACAGTGTTACACGTTCATTCCTAACAACATGGCTGCAGGCTGACAGTCTGACCAAGAGCCATAAGGGTCTTAGCACTCTCAATGGTAGAGAAGGACCATTCGGTGTTGATTGCCACCATGTGGGACTCCTGGCTGGAGTTGTGTTTTGGGAAGTACAGGTCATGGTAGCTTCGCTTTTGGTGTCCATAGCTGTATTTATGGCCATCTTGACCTTGTGTGGATGCTGTTGTATTCCTTGCCTGCGTTCTTTGTGCAATCGGCTCATCTCCACAGCTATTATACCAGAAGAGACCCAGCTGCATCCTCTCCTGAAGCAAAATGATGATGACAATGATGATGATGTTGACCTGAATACTGCTGGACTGTTCCTAGAAGACACAGTGTGAGTGTCTCCAACACAAAATCTCCAGTGTAAATGTATTTGTGCTCATAAACATCTTACAGGTGAAAACCTTTGTGGTGGCTGACCAAAAAGTGATGTGAGGATTTGAGCAAAATGCTTGACAAACAGAGAATAATGTTGGAATAAGTAATGTGTACAAGATTATCTCATATTTGCTTTTTTTATGCATCACCTAGCTATATATGGGTGATATAATCATGTTTGCCAAGAAATGTCTGTGTTAACTGTTTCACAGGAAGATGGAGGTGAAACCCTTGGGAGAAAACGTTTATCTTTGCGTCTGTCCAGCATCTTCCTGCAAACTTGTGTGTTAGCTCTGTCTAGAATGAATCGAAGGGCGCTCTGTGTTAGGTTATCTGTGAGAAAAGGCTTTGTAGGTCCAAAGATGATGTGGGAAGACAGCAACAGATAGACATGTCGTAATTAATGTTTTCTAATCATGCTACAGGTGTACTTTTCTTGTTTCCCCCCCTCCTTAGAGCACAGCATGTGTAAGATAGGGAAAATCCAAAACAACTTAATAAAAGGGAAGAGCAGCAGAATATGCGCCATGAGTGGAGAGAGGTTGTTTACTGGGTAGATCTCTGTGTGCTCTCCTCATAAAGGTACCTTAGTCTGTTTGTCTTTCTGTCATGGTGCCTCTGTCAGACTCCTCCCCTCCCGACTCTACTCTCTGCTCCTGATTCCCACCAGCTAATAGAGTCACTCAGCTCATCACCCTCCTGCAGCTCCAAGGAGACCCAGCTCCAGTGTTCCTCGCCAGTTCGTTGCCTGGGTGACTCGCCTGGTCTAGTTATGCTCTGGTTTTGACCTGTCTTGTTCTCACTCCACGGGTATCCCTTATTCTCCTGCCTCAGGAAACCACTTCACGAGTACCTGAAGACTTCTCGGCCTACGCTAACTGCGTTAGCACCTCCAGCCAGACCACAAGCCACTTTCAAGCCAGGACCACATCAAGCCAAAGCCACAGCCTTCCACATGGAAAAAAATAAATTCTTTCTTACCTGCCACTTACCTGTCTTTACTCTGGGTTCCAGCATCTGGGTTCGCCTCACCTAGAAAATCATGACACTTTCTTTCCTTTTTGAATTGTTCTGATGTTGCAGGTTGTTTTAACCCAACAATAGCAGCACCAGGATGGGAGTGCCTACACCTGGGAGCCCAATTAGCTCACCCTACCACACCGAGTAAAAACTAAGAAGTGCATGTCTCCCTGCTTTCAACAAAACAAGCTGCTTCTCACGAAATCTTGTTGTTTTTTGTGAATGTAGATCTGCTCAAAGGCTCAGTGTGCCCTGCTGCCAGCACAAGCGGTTGGAGTTAAGGAGTTGCTGAAATTGTTTCTTTTCCCACTGGAAGCGGCTGGGTGTGCGGTGCCACCCGCAGTTTGAAAAATCCAGTCAGCACATGTGACAAGTGCTCTCATTCTATGGCCCTGAAACATTTCAAAAAGTCTCTTATCACCTGCCCTCATGGTGGTTTCTCCTCAAGCTCGGGTCCTGCAGAGGCTTGGGAGCTTAAGGGTCCTGCACAGTATCTTAGCTGTTCTAGCACTGCGTTTTTCTGTAAGGAGATGTCTCAGGTCTTCCTGTTGTAGCCACTCTTCCAGCTTGGGGTTACTGACCCGAGGAGTGCTCCCAATTACCACAGGCACCACTGTCACCTTCACTTTCAGGCTTTCTCAAGTTCTTCCTCTGAGTCCCAGTTTCTCATCAACATTCCTTCTTCCTGATGTTTCCATCATTTGGCACTTCCACATCACCACAGCGGCTTTCCTCCTGCTCTTTGTCCCACCACTACAATGTCTGGTTGGTTCGCCATTACCATCCTATCAGTCTGGATCTGGAAGTCCCACAGAATCTTTGACCTCTCATTCTCTACCACTTTCAGAGGTGTTTCCCATTTTGACCTTGGGGTTTCCAGTCCATATTCTGCACACATGTTCCTGTATAACCTTCCAGCCCACTTGATTGTGGCGCTCCATGTATCTTTCCTGCCAACATCTTACATCCTGCAGTTATGTGCTGGATTGTTTCAGCGTCTCTTTACTGGCTACCTTGGGTCTTGTCTGGTGTGGTAGATCTACACCTTGGGTCTTGTCTGGTGTGGTAGATCTGTCCTGTAGGCCAGCCTTTTCTAGCCATTGGTAGGTCTTCTTGATATCAGCCACTTCAGTTATGGTCTGGTGGTACATCCCATGCAGGGGTTTTGTCATAATATGTTTTGATTAGACAAAAATAAAAGCTAAACAGATGCTACAAATCTGATAGATTTTAGCTGAATAGAAGCCAACAGAACAATTCTTATAATTTTAAACTTATAGAATTGTGTGTACAGTTACATATAAATTGGATTTAATTATGCTGGAGGGAATAACAATTACCTGGACAAACTTTTAATCAATTTAGCTAAAATTATTACTGAAAACGATCGCAAGATTTATGGCAACCTTTAGGAAAAAACAGCTGCAACTTCCAGCTTTTGTGCTTCAGTTACTACAATAAAAAAGCACAGAAGATGGTAGAAGGGACTGTACATCAACACAGACTATGAAGATTTTGGTTGCTTTAGTTGTACCTTGTGATTTTTTTGTAAGAAAAAATGTATTTGGCTAAAAATTGATCACTATGAGCCTGGTGTTGGAATGATCACTGCAAAACGGGGTTCAAATCTTCAGATGGTCATAATGTCTAAAACATCAAATCCAGATTCCTGTAACATTTATCATCATGTCAACTAGATAGTTCTAAATAGTGACACAGGACCTTGAAAGGCATGTATTCGATGTGGCAAACAATGTCAAAAATATGCCATTCTTACACATTTTTATTGTACTGAGGCACAACCTGTGAAAACTAAACAGTAAAAAGAAATAAAGATTTAAAAATATGATCTCACAAAGCAAGAACACAAGAGTTTGTGCTGGATGGATGACTGACAACACTAATCTGTTTATCAAATCAAGCTGTCTTGATTTCCACTGAGGCATGGAGGCATTTGAATGTTTGTGTTTTGAAAAACAAAATTCGAAGTAAGCTTTAGGCACCCACATCCTTCCAAGTCTTCGTACAAATGACACAAATATACTAAGGCAAAGATGAACATGAATTGTTTCTTTGAAAAAAAGAGTTTTGAAAAGGCAGCTAAAGGTCAGATTACAGACAGACAACAAGAAGCAAGCTATCATAGCAGTCTTCATGTTCTATTTAAAACCTCCTGAGTGTACTGATCAAATGATCATCACATTAAAATTAACTACCACTCTAAAACAGACTGTGGAATTTATTTTATATATCTCAGTAATTACTCTCTGTTCTCCAAGACTCCTAAAAACATTACTCTCTTAGGTTGAAGCATGAAAGATATCTTCATCCTAGGCACTTTGACATTGGAGTTGGGTCATCTAGACCCACTAGACAGTGCTCTGAACCTTTTTTCTTCAATGATTTGTGATCTTCACTGGTGTCCATGGATCACATGAAATCTTTCCACCTTTATCCACCTTTGTCATGGTAGAGAGAACACGTCAATGGAAGGGTGGGGGGTCATCTAAGATAGCACAAGGGTTACAGCAACAAAAAGAAAAAAAAAGGAGATTCTATCAAGTTTCCATGAGTGTGAAACTCCTCATTTACGGTAAAACAAGAAGGTTATAAATATATATATTTTGCATCGCAGCAAGCCACCAACTGTTAGCCTTGTCCAGATCCCTGACTGGTCAAAGCTCCAAATCACATCTTTGGAACAACAAAAACAAACCTACAGTAATGAAGGCAATTTCAATTGAATTCACTTCCTATCAAGGTTTCATTAGAGGAAATTAGGGGAAATTGGTTCATTCCAGACATTAAGATAACTTTCATCCAATACAGGTCAGATTATTCTAGTAAAGCCAGATCATTTTATTAACAGTTTAGATAAGGGACCAAGAGATAACATGAGAGGGTTTTCTGAGTAATCCACCTGAATGTGATATATATGAAGGAACAACTGTGGAGATAGAACTCCATCGATTGGAATATTAGGAAGGAAACATTCAACAGAGACCAGAATCAGTAAAGGAGACATTCTGCTGTACTGGTTTTATGTCTAAGAAAGACAAGGGAACAAACACAAAATCTGGTCAGCTCTCAATGTTACACTAGTTGGGAACCAGGAAGAGATGAACACAGAGTAACTTAGCGGCTGTTATGAGAAAAAATAGGGTTATTCTTACATCAGAAAGAGAACATATTAAAGATGGACCAACTCAAAATGCCTTGAATGTGGGTTCCAGAAAATACAGTATAAGTTAGCCATTGCAGCAATGAGAGAACAGGTGAAGATAAAGCCACTTGTACATCTGTTATAAAACAGGAGTTTTGTTAGACTGCAACTATAAGAGAGTAAAAAAGACAAAAGTACTGGAAAATCTCTTGCATGTCAGAAAAAAGGACTTGGTTGTTGCACCACATCCACTGAAACGTCTGTTTCCAGCGAGTTAAAGGTTAGTGACAGTGAAAACTACACACCCTATGAAAGAGAATGAACAAAGGAAAGGTCTACAGTGAATGAAGAAGGTGTGGAGATACGCTCAGGGCATCCAAAAAAAAGCCTCAGCAGTCTTAGCTTTTAAAAGTTAAACAGACTGCTACGACTCAAACCAACAATACCATCCTTAACTAAAAATTCACCATTTAAAAGGAAGTTTTTTTAAGTATTTTTCAAGGACAATACTTACAACAATACTTAGGACAGCTATTTGATTTCAGGCCTGAATCAGAAGTTGATTCCTATCGTGACATAGCAGTTTTTGTTGTGTAAAGTCTTGTTAGATTTAGTATTAATCAAAGTTAGTGTTTTTTTCTCATTACAAACTTTCTTCTTTGTACAATGGTCTCTAAATAAGATCTAATAATAATTGTGATGATTTTTTTTTATAACTTTATTTTTATTGGTTTTTGTTACATGAACACAAATCTCAAACAACATCACAAAAAAACAAGAAAGAAAAAAGGTCAAGTAGAGTGTTCCACGTGTCTATCTGTTTATGCAGTGTCCATTTTTCCACTTCGATTATGGTGTGCCTCTTGCAGCCAGCCTGTATGTTATTAATTCCATTGAATATATATTTGTTGATTGTTGTTGAAGTCCATTGCTCCTTTGAAGGATCTCCGTAGTGCCCAGTTTCTGGTTATTATTTTTGGCGGCTAGTGGCATGACTTTAAATAAATATTTGTCACTTTGGTGGATTAGATTTCACGAAAACATGTACAGATAAAACAGTTCTGGCAACAAAGATTTTGTAACCCAGCACTTTGCATGTGAGATAGCCACCATCTTCCAAAAAACCTATTTACATTCTGACATTCCAGAATACCTTGAGAGTGGTCAGCATTTATTTCTCCCACATCCGCACCAACAGCTCACAGTTGTTTCCAAATGTTTTTGTTCTTCAGTTTAGGTGTTATGAAAAATCTAATAAGGTTCTTCAGGCAAACTCTCTCGTTCGAGATCAGTGGTGGTATATGGTGATGTCTCCATATCTAACCAGTCCTGTTCAGACGTTATCCTTATGTTTAATTCTCTTTCCCAGTTATCTTTTACTTTCAAAGTTGTGTTTTCGTCATATTCCATCAATGATTTATATAGCATACTAATCAATTTAGTATTGTTTGTCTTTTATATGTCTTTGTTATTATTGTGAACCATCCGCCTTCATCCCCAGAGGAGTAAGCTCTGTATTTAGCATTATACTTATAGTAGTTTCTCATTTGTAGTATCTGAAAAAAATCCTGTTTTTCAAAATTGAAATTGTTTAGTCAAGTTCTCAAAACTCTCCAGCTGTCACTAGATCTTTCTAGCAAACACCATGCTGTTATTCCTTTTGTAGTCCAATATTTAAAGGTCTGATCATATTCTGCTGGTTTAAATTGCCCGTCATATGCTACCCAATTTAATTTTTTTGCACTACTTAAGATTTTGTATTTTGAGTAGTTTTGAACCATATAGTTAGTGTATGATTTGTTATGGGATCTAAATGCCTTTTCTTTGTTTCATATAACTCTTTATCACCAATAATGTTTTGAATAGGTTCTTGTAAAGTTTCACATTCAATATTTTTCCATTTTCCAGTATAATGGGGTTACACCAACAACGCATAAAATACCGTAATTGTGAGGCGATATAGTACTCTTTTAGCTTTGGTAAAAGCCATACCTCCTTTGTTCTTTGGAAGCTGGAGGGTGCCATATTTTATTCTGGATCTTTTATTGTCCCATATGAATCTGGATATTGTTTTGTCCCACGTTGCAAATTGAGTGTTGGAGACCTGTGCTGGTAGGCTTGAAATAAGAAATAAAAACGCGGCAAAATGTTCATTTTCACTATTTGATTCTAGAGCTAAAAATCTAGTGGGAGTGTTGACCATCTTTCTATAATGCTTTTTATCTTGTCTTGTACTTCCTGAATAATTTTTTAATGTTTATATGTTGAAAGTCTTGTGTTATTTCTACTCCTAGGTATTTAATACTTTTCATATTCAATTGAATTTAAAGTTGTTTCCTAATGTATTCAGAGAACATAGTTGAATGTTAGAGTCTGAGTTTTTGAAATATTAATTTTATATCGATAAATTTTCAAATGTTCCCCAACAGTTTCATAAACTGTGGAATTGATGATTCTGGTTGTTGTTCGAGAATGCGCTGTAGGTCATCAGCAAACAATCTATTTTTATGATTCGCGCCATTCATTGAAACTCCTTTAATTTCAGGTTTCTCCAGTTGCCTGTACTTGAAGGCTCAATAAAAAAACCAGCAAATTAGGAGAGTCCTAGCCCTGCACCTAGTGGATCTTTCCAATTTAAATGTTCTGTTAAATTCCCATTTATTTTAATTTTAGCAGTTTGTGAATATATTGTTTTTATAATTTCCAACCCCATTTGTTATTTAAATCATTTTTCTAAGTCCTAAGAATAAAATTCCCAATTAACATGATCCAAAAGCACCCGTGTACTTAAGAGAACTGTACTTATATGTTCTCTTTGGACTCTTTCAGTTAAGTGTAAGGTTCTTCTAATGTTGTCGTGTGTCTGGCGACTTTTTATGAATCCCGTCTGGTCCTCATCAATAAGGTCAGGTAAAAATGTGTTTATCCTGTTACAGATTATAGGCGTGTAGATCTTGTAATCTATATTTAGTACTGAAATAGGCCTATATGGTGGCGCTCCGCGACTGTTTATTACCTGGTTTCCAACAGAACTGAAATAATTAGCCGGACCAGGAAATAGGCATTTTATTATTTTTGTGAGGTCCAATTCAAGATTTGTGTAATATTGGAGTCAGCTCATCTTTAAATATTTTATACCATTCAGCTGGAAACCCATTAAGCTGCCTGAAGTGATTTTATTGTTTTCAAAAGAGTTTATGGTTTTTAATATTTCCTCTGTAGTGATTTCAGCTGTAAGTAGTTTATTTTGATTTAATCCGATAAATGTAGATCTATATTTTCCAAGCTTCTTTTATCTTGTTCTACAGGCTGAAGGAGGTTGTGAATATAGCTTTTATAAGTAGTGAAGTGAATATTCTCTCAATTTCCTCCTGGATTATTTGTTACTGTATTGGTTTTTGGGATCAAGAGTTTCATAGGTGTATTCAGAGTTTGTTGTTTTAATTCTTTTGGCTAGTAATTTTTTGTTGATTTAGGCCCTACTTCCTGATAGCTTTGTTTTGGAAATAAATCATCTTTTTTCTATTTCATCCTCCTAATATGTGGTTGATTTGTTTTTAATATTTTTGTATTTGTTGGTATATTTCTGTTGTATTTTTATTTATAAGCTGCTGTTCTAGTTCTTTTAATTTTACCGAGTATTCTTCATATTTTTGAATTCTCTTTTTCCGCAACCATGCTGTTTCGCTATTGATTTTCCCTCTAATTACTGCTTTAAAGGCATCCCACTTAGCACTGTAAGGTCTACGCTCCATTGTCATTGTCATCCATATATTGTTTTATATAGGTTTTTATGTCCTTTATAATTGTTTCATTATTCAAAATCTGCGTTCAGTCTCCATGTTGTTTGTTTCTTCCTATTTGATATATTTATTTTCTGTATGCTGGATATTATGGTCAGACACATCTGCACCCTCAATTTTACATTCTTTTCCCTCTATTAATATCTGATTTAAAAACAAAAGAAATAGTCTATTAAATTGAATGTACTTTGTGACTTGCGAATAAGCTACTCCACACATCAACAATCCCAGTTCTTCCATGGATAATTTAACAAATTTGGCAATAGTCTTTTTATATTTATGTTTACACTAGTTGTGTCTAATTTAAAAGTTTAAGGCTACATTGAAGTCTCCTCCGCAGATTAATATACCCTCGGCCTCTTCAGCAATAACGTTAAACAGGGATTTAAAAAACTGTTTATCACTTTCAGGTGGGGCATATACATTGACTATTGTCAAAACTGCATCTCCCATTAGATCCTTTAACAATGATGTACTACCCGTCCTTCCTTTATGACTTTGTCAGTTTCAAATTAATTCTGTTTGATATCAGAATAGCGACTCTCTCGTTTCTGACTTTGTTTGTATGAACTATAATATGTATTTTTGAATCCTAGTTTTTAAGTTTCGTGTTCTTGATCATTTAAATGGGTTTTCTTGCAATAGGAGCTAATTGTATATTTTCTTTTTTTAATTTTGCAGAATTATCCCCCCTCTTTTTGGGTGTGGATTGCCCATTCACATTTGCGAGGCAATGCTCCAAACTACACATTTTTGTCTTATAAAAATCATATTTATGCACCCTGAACCGTGACCACGTGAAAGCAAAAATTGTAAAAAACTGTAAAACCTGAACACAAACGTAAATTGTGACTTCCACATGGAGAAGATGATCCATCTCTCCTCTCTCGTCCCCGTTGGTGGGTGGGCAGGATGTCCTCATTCAGATGGAGCCTGCCTCTAGACTTAAAGTCTAGCTTTGTCCCAACGTTCCTTCCTCCTCCCTCAGTCTGTGAGCTCCGTCTCGACCTTTTGGTTTAATTCGACTCCATTTACGGATTCCCTGTGTGGTTATTTCTCTGGTATTCCTGGAGCCTCTAAGCTCACCGCCACGCTGTCCCTCCGGCCAGCGCTGCCATCCCTCTGCTGCTTGGGTGGGTCAGGTCCCTGCTGCTTCCACTTTCATGGAGTGTTAACATAGATCCTCTCTTCTTAATGTCTGCTGCGGCTTCATCGGCGCTATTTGTAGCTTTGGGCCTTCCTTCAGCCCAATAGATCCTCAGCCTTGTGTATGGGGTTTGAAAAGCAGTTCCCGCTCCTTCAGAACTTTTTTAATGTCCGGTATAGGCGCCTTTGTTGTACAATTTCTGCTGGGTAGTGGGTGGTCAAACTGGATGAGCTGATCATTCACTTTTATTTTCTTTTGCCATGCTTTCTTCAGGATCGTGTCTTTTGTTGCAAAACTTAAGAAATTGACCACGACATGCCTCGGGCGCTGGCCTGCTTTGGGTTTCATCGGGGGGGTTCTGTGTGCGCGCTGCATCTGAAGATCAAAGTCTGTCGGAATGAGAAACTCTTTTTTAAACAAATGCGTTTTAGATAAGCCTCGCTGAGCCCCCCTTCAACTTCTTCTGGTAGCCCGAAGATTCTGATGCTCTGGCTTCAGATTCCGTAACCTTGTCCCGCAGAAGTTGCATCTGTTTTTGCATTGTTTTTAGCTCACCGTTCGCCTCCATGTTGCTCTCCTCCAAAGTTGCGATGCGAGTCTGGGCTTCGGCTAGGTCTGCTTTTTGACTTTCCAGCGTGTTGTGTTGCTCCTTGAACTGTCGGTCCATATCTTGCCTGAGGGAAGATATTTCCTGTTTCAGTTCGTTCTTTGTCCCTCGCAGCTCTGTGTCCAAGTCATGGATCTGAGCGCTAATTTTTGCTAGCCCGTCTAGCATTAGCTTTGTGTCGCTGGGGCTTCGCTGGTTTTCGTTGTCCGAGTTAGCTTCGCTGGCCGCTTCTTCCATCTCGTGCTCGATATTTTCTGGTTCGGTCAGCTCGTTCACTTCTTTTTTTTTTCTTTGGCTTTTCCGCAGCGTGTTTCCTCCACTCATATCTTCTTTTCTGTTGTTTTTTTCGAGTTTGTGGAGTTTTTAGTGAACCGAGTGCGGGAGCCTCAGACTGTGCGTGTCTCCTCTATGCCGGCATTCCGGAAGTCACTAATAATTGTGATGATTACCTCTGTTGTTTTACAAAAACGGCTCAGAGAAAGTTCTTTCACCATTATAAAGGACTGAAGATGAGATGCAAATCAGAACTTTTCCTACACAGTAAACAGGAGAGACCCATGGTTGCAGCTTGGTGAATGACGTAAGGATGCTCCTCATATCCAGAGAAGTTGAGTGCAGTGCTGTGATTGGTCATTGGAGTCTTTTTACTGCTGGCTGTAACAGAGAAGCACCATTACTTTGAATTACAAGACTGAGGCTGTCTTCATGCTGCTGAAGCTTTGTTAAGGTAGGTAACTCTGCGTTCTGTACCGATAATGAGGGCAGATAGAGCAGTTTATCACTGCTGTGACAAAGACAATGTTTCTGTCAGAGCATTCATTTACCACTGAAGGATGTTGTAGAAATGGAAAATATGCCGTGAAGATTTGACTTGGAAAGCTGTTGGTTTTCTTATTTAGAGTTGGTTTTAAAGCCAGACCATTACAACACTGAACTGTTTCCTGTAAACTATTTATCTGATGCTAGTTTCTTTGTGACATTTTTCAATACAACATTGTTTCTAAAAAAAAGAAACTATTGAAGAAGTTGCAGTGCAGCATGATGGTCTCAGCAGCTTTTATTCCTCTCCTTGTTCCTCTCAAAGGGAATTGTATAGCATTGGTTTTCCCTTATCTTTACTTTAAACATTTAATCCAAACACCCTTAAAAACTACAAAGACAATTTAACCCTTGTGCTATCTTAGATGACCCCCCCCCCCCCCCTTACATTGAGGTGTTCTCCCTACCATGATAAAGGTGGATAAAGGTGGAAAGATTTCATGTAATCCATGGACACCAGTGAAGATCACAAATCATTGAAGAAAAAAGGTTCAGAGATCTGTCTAGTGGGTCTAAATGACCCCACTCCCAATGATAAAGTGCCTAGGATAGCACAAGGGTTACAAACAGTACCCTTGCCACAACATCTTAAAAATCCTGTGAGTACAGTGAATACAGTTGTTGATCACCTTTCAGCATATCCCTTAGGCTTAGGGAGTTGTCGATTAGTCTAATGTCTACACTTACTGAACAAATGATCCGTAACATTTAGAATCATTCTATACCTCCCAGCCATGGAGACTAATTCCTTTTTCTAAACGTATATGTGGACATAAAAAAATGTGCATTCACCTTTTTTTTTGGTATTTGTTCAACTTTTTTTGCAATTGTATCTTTTGAACAACAAAACAATGGCAAATGAGAAAGAGAACAGAATCCTTTGAATTCTTGTAAATGAAATCCAACAAAAGTCAGGCAATAATAATTTTATTTTCTCAGAAGCAATAATTTCAGCTATTTTAAAACCAGGGATAAACAGTCGTGTGCTAATTACAGACCTATATCAGTACTAAAGATTGCAAAATGTATACGTCTATAATTTGCAATAGGATGAATACATTTCTACCTGACCTTATTGATGAAACCAGACAGGATTCATAAAAAGTCGGCAGACACACGATAACATTAGGAGAACCTTACATAAACCGAAAGAGCCCAAGAACATAGAAGTACAGTTCTAAGTAAAGATGCAGAAAATATGGAAGCATTTGTGTAACATAATTAAAAATAAAAGTCAAAACCAGAAATGCTTTTTCATTTTCAAAATGAAGCTGCACTTTGACTCAAAGTTAAAAAGAAAAAGCAATCCACCAAAATGCTTTTTCATTTTCTTCTTCAACACCGCTTATTCTGTCACTTAATTAAAATGATAATGAAAATGGTATTTGACATTTCCCTTTTTCAAAAAGTTCTCTAGTAAATAAATGTGTAGCAAAATTCATTAAGAAAAGTGTCATGGCTTCAGAACACTTTCGAACCCAGATGCTGGAACCCGGGAGAAACACAGAGGAAGACGAGCTTGGCAGGTGAGAGAGATTTAATGAGCAGAACTTGTGGAGGGTCCTTGGCGTGAGGCAGACGTAGGTGGCGTCACTGGCTGATTCCTCCGCAGGAAGATGCAGACGTCGGGAGTGGAGATCCGGGGAACAAAGGAAACGGCAGAGGCTGGAGGTATGACCAGAGGAGTTGGCAGAACGGGGAATCTTGACTGAGGCTGATTCGGGCGACCACTCGTGGCTGTGGATTCCTGGGTGTGAGTAGAGAGAGAGAGAGAGTTTAGGCACAGACTTGACGTGACGTGACAAGATAAACTAGAGCTTGACATGAAGGCCAACTATGCACCATCAGGGGCAACGGGCTGGCAAAGAATGATGATCCTGGAGCTCCTTAAGAAGGCAGGTGAGGCGATGAGGTAAGTGGTCGCAGCTGGGGAGAATCAGCAGCCAAGCAGAGAGGGGAGGGGGAGGAGTCTGACAGAGGCACCATATCAAAAAGTCTAATTTGATCAATAAAATGGATTAGCAGAAATGCCTTTTCATTTTTATTTATAAACCGCTTATTCTGTGTCATAATTAAAACAAAAATGCAAAGAGGGGATTGCATTTGCGTTCTCACATCCACCCTGCGAATAGTGTCACATATCTCAATTATACTCAGAGTTTCCAGGGGGGAATGACGTCAGTGCATGTTGGTCCAACCTGCAAACGCCAAAGGTTTAGCATGGTGAATGAAATCTGCTAAAGCTGTTCATGGGGCTGTAACTGTCCTCAAACAGCAAAATCATCGGGAAGGTGCAGGAGACTATCTTCTAAATGTGCTTCTATTACTGTTATGATTATTATGTGCCTGCTTGCTCATAATTTTTTTAATCCGTGCTGCCAGCGCTTTTTTCTTAGCTGCAAGGACCCGGAAGAAGATTAGCATTAAGCGAATACATGCTAAAATCATTAGCCATGGAGGAACTCCAAAATGCCACAATGAGCATCTTGTATGTAAATATTATTTTGTCTGGACACCACTGGAAACACATATGATGGTTTAGTTTCTCAGGTCTGCATAGCAGCACTTCCGCCTCACGCTCCGCTATGTGAAGGCGGCTGCCGGTCCGAGGACAAAGCTTGTCCAACGAAACGTGGGGCGTCCGAATGAGGACATGCTGCTACATACAGTGGAGGACAAAATAGTTGGTACCCCTCAGTTAAAGAAAAAAAGTCCACAATGTTCACTGAAATGACTTGAAACGTTCAAAAGTAACAATAAATTAAAATTTATTGAAAATTAAATAATCAAAATCAGCCATTACTTTTCAGTTTTTGATTAACAGAATTATTTAAAAACAAACTAATGAAATAGGGCTGGACAAAAATGATGGTTCCCATAACTTAATATTTTGTTGCTCAACCTTTTGAGGCAATCACTGCAGTGAAACGGTTTCTGTATTTGTCAATGAGCCTTCTGCACCTGTCTCCAGGTATTCTGGCCCCCTCCTCATGACCAAACTGCTCCAGTTGTCTCAGGTTTGATGGTGTCTTCTCCAAATGGCATGTTTCAGCTCCTTCCACAGATGTTCAATGGGATTCAGATCTGGGCTCATAGAATCCACTTCAGAATAGTCCAACGCTTTTCTCTGAGCCATTCTTGGGGGGTTTCTGGCTGTGTGTTTTGGATGGTTGTCCTGTTGGAAGACCCATGACCTGCGACTGAGACCAAGCTTTCTGACTCTAGGCAGCACATTTCTACCCAGAATGCCTTGATCATCTGGAGATTTCATTTGACCTTCACAACTTCCAGACACCCTGTGGCAGATGCAGCAAAGCAGCCCCAAAACAGAACTGAGCCTCCTCCATGTTTCACAGTAGGGACAGTGTTCTTTTGGTTGGATGCTTCATTTTTCAGTCTACAAACATAGAGCTGATGTGCCTTACCAAAAAGCTCCAGTTTGGTCTCATCTGTCCAAAGGACATTTTCCCAGAAGCTTTGTGGCTTGTCAACATGCATTTTTTCAAATTCCAGTCTGGCTTTTTGATGATTTCCTTTCTACAGTGGTGTCCTCCTTGGTCGTCTCCCATGAAGTCCACTCTGGCTCAAACAATGACGAATGGTGTGATCTGACACTGATGTACCTTGATCTAGGAGTTCAGCTTTAATGTCTTTGGAGGTTGTTCTGGGCTCTTTGGATACAGTTCCAACTATCTGTCTCCTCAATTTGTCATCAATGTTCCTCTTCCATCGTCCAGGTAGGTTGGCTACAGTCCCGTGGGTCTTAAACTTCTAAATAATCTGTGCCACTGTGGTCACAGGAACTTCAAGCTGCTTAGAGATGGTTTTATAGCCTTTACCTTTACGATGTTTGTCTATAATTGTGTTTCTAATGTCCTGGGACAATTCTCTCCTTGGCTTTCTGTTGTCCATGTTCAGTGTGGTTCACACCTTTCCACCAAATAGCAACGTGACTATTTATCTCCCTTTAAATAGGCAGACTGACTGATTCTGGGTTTGAAAACAGCTGTGATGTCAATCAAAGGTCATACCTGAGTTCATCATGACCCTCTGGGCAATTAGTTCTCTGTCTTTTATGGAGGTACCATCATTTTTGTCCAGCCTTATTTCATTAGTTTGGTTTTTTTAAATAATTATGTTAATCAAAAACTCAAAAGTAATGGCAGATTTTGATTTAATTTTCAATAGATTTTAATTTATTGTTACTTTTGAACGTTTCAAGTCATTTCAGTGAGCATTGTGGACTTTCTTTCTTTAACTGAGGGGTACCAACCATTTTGTCGACTACTATAATCCCGAGAAGCTGTGTACAATCATCAGAAGTTCACAACCTTCACAAAGGCCTCTCCTCTGCCGCTAACACAAAGCTCCACTGCTCCTAGCATGTGTGTCTTAGCACCCGGACACAGAGATAGCACTGACGTCATCGCGCCTCCCCCCTTTGGAAATGTCAAATTGAATTATGAGACACTATTCGCAGGGTGGATGTGAAAACGAAAATGCAATTCCCTCTCTGCATTTTCATTTTCACATCCACCCTGCGAATAGTGTCTCATAATTCCATTAACTCCATAATTCCACACAGCATTTCCAGGGGGGAGGTTTTAATTGTGACAGGATAAGCGGTGTTGAAGAAAAAGAAAAAGCCGTTTGGCGGATCACTGTTTGTTTTTAATTTTGAGTCAACAAACGCAGCTTCATTTTGAAAATGTTACAGCATTTTTTGATTTTGACATTTTCAATTATGCTACAGTTTCGCTTCCATAAGAAAAAGCTTTTGACTCTGTCAATTTGAAACTTTTATTCTTAGTCTTTAGAAAAAAAAAGGGATTTGATAACAAATTGGTACAAATAATAAAAACCATATATCCACAACCAACTGCTAGAATTAAAATAAATGGGAATTTAACAGGAACATTTACATTGGAAAGATCTACTAGGCAGGGTTGCAGACTCTGTGTTTGCTCTTTTTAATTGAGCCTCTGGCACAGGCTATTTGGGAAAAACCTGAAATTAAAGGAGTTTCACTGAATGGAGTTGAACATTAAATAGGATTGTTTGCTGATGCTTTAATACCTTTAAAACCTTGAACAACCAAAAACACCAATTCCTCATTTTATGGAAAAACATGTCATGACTAGAACACGGGACGGACCCAGATGCTGAAACCCAGAGGCAGAGACAGGTAGGTGAGTGGTAAGTAAGATGTTTAATAGAGTTTTTTGTTGGTTCCAGGCAAGACGGTGGGTAACGTGGCTAGTGTTCTTGGTGCGTGGCGTGGCTGGAGATCTAGAGGAGAGCTGTGGCTTGATGCGTGGCGTGGCTGGAGGACTAGAGGAGCACAGTGACTGTGGCTCACATTGACAGATATCAGCACCGGAAGGCTGTGGCTGTGGCTGCTGCTGCTGCTGCTCGAGGTGGAAGGACTCAGGTGACTCTCTTGGCATGAGGTGAAAACCTGGAGTGCAGAAAACAGACAAGATTAACTCAAGACGAGACAAGGGGCCAGGCGTGGAGAGCTTCAGGAGACTAAGCACCATCAGGGTTAACGGTCTGGCGACGAATGGGGAAGCTGGGTCTCCTTTAGTAGCAGGTGGCTTGATGAGTTGAGTAGTCACAGCTGAGATGAATGAGCAGCAGAGCTGGGTTGGGAGGAGTCTGACAGGCCACCATGACAGTACCCCCCCCCTCAACGACCGCCTCCAGGCGGTCCAGGTCGACGATCCGGGTGTGCGCGGAAGAAGTGTGTAATGAGGGAAGGGTCGAGAATGAGGGAACGGGAGACCCAGGAGCGTTCCTCAGTACCGTACCCTTCCCAATCCACCAGGTACTGGTGGCCACGGCCGCGGCGACGGATATCCAGGATGCAGTGAACGCCGGAGCCCCATCAATGATCCGGGTGGGTGGTGGAAGTGGAAGGCGGGCACAAAGGGCTATCCAAAACAGGTTTAATGTGAGAGACGTGGAACGTGGGGTGTACCTTGAGGGCAGCGGGCAGGCGAAGACGGACACAGGAGGGATTGAGGATGCGGTCGATGACATAAGGACCGATGAACCTGGGCGCCAACTTGCGAGACGAGGTCTGCAGGGGAATGTTTTTAGATGACAGCCACACTTTTTGACCGACCTGATAAGTGGGGCGAGCCACCCTACAGTTGTCCTCCTTGGTCCGAAGCAGAGCCTCTCTGGTTTGGTTCCACACCCGTTGGCAGCGTTGAAGATGATGTTGCATGGACGGGACAGCCAGGTCCAGCTCCTGAGAGGGGAACAGAGGGGGGTAATAGCCCAACGATGCTTCGAAGGGGGAGACCCCGGTAGCAGATGAAACGTGGGAGTTGTGGGCATACTCGATCCACACTAAGTGCGTGGCCCAATCAGCCGGGTTCTGGGCGGCCAGACACCGTAGAGCCACCTCCAACTCTTGATTTGCACGCTCTGCCTGGCCGTTGGATTGGGGGTGATAGCCTGAAGATAAACTAACTGTAGCCCCCAACACTGAACAGAACGCCTTCCAAACATGAGAAATGAATTGAGGGCCCCTGTCTGAAACAATGTCTGCTGGAATTTCATGATGGCGAAAAACATTGTTTACTAGGAGGTTGGCTGTCTCTGTGGCTGAAGGTAACTGGGGCAAAGGGATGAATTGGGCGGCTTTGGAGAAGCGATCAATCACTGTAAGAATAACAGTGTGGCCTTGGGACGTGGGTAGCCCAGTAACAAAGTCCACTGCAATGTGGGACCAGGGTCTATGCGGAGTTGGCAGAGGATGGAGCAGGCCAGCAGGGGGTGAACTGGAGGACTTAGATCTAGCGCATGTGGTACAAGCGCTGACGTACTCACGCACATCTTTGTCCATTTTGGGCCAGTAAAACCTCTTCCGGAGGAGATTGAGGGTCCTAAAAATGCCGCCATGGCAGGCAACCCGAGAACTGTGGCCCCAGGATAGAACGTCGGACCTGAGTGAAGTGGGGACGTAGAGAACACCGTTAGGACAGGAGTCGGGTTTGGGTTCTTCCCCCTGAGCATTAATGACCCGGTTTTCGATGTCCCAGGTTAAACTGCCCACTATGCAGGTAGATGGAATGATGGTAATGGAGCTAGTGGAATCATCGGGACTGAATTGGCGTGAGAGGGCATCGGGTTTGGTATTGCGGCTGCCTGGCCTGTAAGTAATAGTGAAGTTAAATCTGTCAAAAAATAAACACCATCGAGCTTGACGTGAATTTAAACGCTTGGCTGAACGCAAGTAGGCCAGGTTCTTATGGTCGGTCCATACTATAAAGGGTTGATCCACTCCCTCCAGCCAATGACGCCACTCCTCCAACGCTAGTTTGATGGCCAGCAGCTCACGATTACCCACGTCATAATTCCGTTCAGCGGGATTAAGTTTCCGGGAAAAGTAAGCACAGGGTTTGAGTTTGTTTGTGGTGCTCTCTTTCTGGGAGAGGACAGCTCCGACCCCAGTGTCAGAAGCATCGACCTCTACTATGAACTGTCTAGCCGGGTCGGGTTGAGTGAGGATGGGTGCCGAGATGAACAGGGACTTGAGGGTGTCAAAGGCGACTTGAGCATTAGGGTTCCATTGAAAGGGGTGAGGCAATGCTGCTGTAATTGATGATGACACCCACCATGACAAAACAAATATTAAAATTCAACTATGTCCCCTCAGAATTTATTTGAAGCAACTTTAAATTCAACTGGAATATGAAAAGTATTCTATATTTAGGCGTGGAAATAACATTAGATTTTCAAAATATAAACAATAAAAATGATTCTGCAGTGCAAAGATACAAAAAGACCATGGTGACAGCTCTATTGGTCAACACTGCCACTAGATTTCAGCTCTAGAATTGAAAGAGTGAAAATGAACATTTTGCCCCACTTTTTATTTCTATTTCAGCTCCAAGAACAACACGCCAAGCTCTACCAACACAGGTCACTATCACCCAATTTACAATGTGGGATAAGACAATAACCAGATTCAAATAAAGATCCCGAGTAAAATATTGCACCCTCCAGCCTTCACAGAATAAAGGAGGCATGGCACTTCCAAAGCTGAGAGAATACTATATCGCTTCACAAACAACTACGATACTTATACTGTGGGTGAAGTCCCCAGTCTACTGGAAAATAGAAAATATAGAATGTGAAACTTTACAAGAAACCTTTAAAACATTTTTGCAGATAAAGACTTTTATGAAACAAAGAAAATGCATCTGGATCCCATAACAAATCATACACTAAGTTTGAGGTGAGCCTCGCCACCAGGGGGCAGAAGTGAGCCAAGATCTGATCTGTAGCTACACTGCTGCAATAGAAACAGAACAGACTGAGGATGTCTTTCTCCATTGAGAGGAAGAAACTCATAAACTAAAAGAAAATAAAGAAGACTTTTACAACAGATCATAGAGCTTTTATGTAGAGGGATTGACGCGTGGACTCAAAAAGTAAGGCCAAACATGTTTTTCAATGTTTGTTTTTTAAAAAATAATGTGGGAGAAAGTGGAAAAGAAATGTAAATATTACAAAACTAAATTTTAGGCCTAAAATAATTATTTTTATGATCATTTTCACAGACAACATTTGATAACTGATTAAAACACCAGAATTTGAAGTCGTAAAAATACCAGAAATAGTTACTGAGGGTAAAAATTAAATGTGTACTGAACACATCTGTATATTTAAATTTGTTTACAGTATATAAGAAGAGAGTTCTATCCATGTCTATAAAAGAAATATTTTCTGGAGGACAAATATGTTCTTGTGTGTATTTTATAAACTGTAGCTGCTGTTGGATGAATGCTGAAATATTTAGTTCTTTCATTGTAAATCTGACTCCAGTCGTGCCTCACCAGCCATCAACCTCACTGCGCATTACTGCTAGATGCATAATGTAAATCTATTGCTGGAAACATTTCGGTGCACATTTGCAAATCTTTGAATACATATTTGTAAAATCTCTGCACAAACATTTACAAACCCACTTGGGTAAAAGCAGGGTACACTCTGGAAACTCACCACTCTGCTGCAGGGCCACACACATCCAGGGACAAATTAGTCACCAATTAACATGCATGGTTTGGACCGTGGTAGGAAGCACCCGGAGAAAGCCCACACATGTATGAGAAGAATATGCAAACTCCATTTAAAAAAGCCAAATCTCAATTTAACCAGGGGCTACTTGCTATTAGGCAAAAGTACTAACGACTGCACCATCAAGCAGCTCTAGAACAGTTTTAGTCAAACAGTGTGCGGCGGCACACGAGTGTACCATGGGAGATGTTCAGGTGTGCCGTGGGAAATTACCCATTTTCATTGATCTAAAAACATTTACCATCTACAGGATATCAGCTCTGTGTTCATCTAGTCTTTGTGTTTATTTGATTCTATTAAAGACATTTTGATAAGAATGACGGTACAGTGATTTAGCCGCAGCTTCAGCTCTGTTTTTGGAAAAGTCCCGCCCCTTTAACTGTCTCCACCAATCATTCTTGGAGGCTTAATAACATGTCATCAGTCTGACCAATCAGAAGTGGTTAAAGTTTTCACTTCCGTGTTCTGATTCTGCTCAAAGTCTCTCAGTTCCAACAAAAATACCAGCTAAAGCTCGTCTTTAGCGGTGTAGCTTTCCACAGAATCCGGTGTCAGACCGTGGAACAAGTGAACAAAATATTAAAGCTAGAGACCCTAGTCTTTCTGCCAGTTGGCACTACTCTCCTACTCTCCCATGATGCATTGGGTTAAAGTGACAGCGTCTCAGCGTACAATGAGTCTTCCCTGTTAAACGTCTTAAACCACATCAAACAGCTTTGAAATCTTCTTGATGACATCAGAGGTCAACAGTTTAGTTCTCCTTCCAGGTTTGTGTTTCTTAACAGCCAAACATCCCAGAGTTTGGTCCAAGTCATCTTTCTAACTGAAACACTTTTCTAATAACGTCTGGATTATTTTGGATGTTAAACTTAAGAAGAAGTAAGAACAACATTTAAGAAACAGGATGGAGGTGAAACAAACACAATTAAACTAAATTGAAACAATTTAATCATCTAAAAAGAAATAAAACATTTTTGTTCAAGTTTTCAAAGACTTCATCTTTGATTGATTTTTTGTGTAGCTACAGAAAACATAAATATAATGTTAGTTTTTTGTGTAAATTTTATCAAACATATTGTAATCATACAATTGTTATAAAAATTACAGTTGCCTTTGCACTAAAATTGAAATAAATTTAAAAATATAAATCAATATTTAGAAAGAATATACCTGTTTTTTGTGAGGTTACATAAAATTTCATGTTAATAAACTGAAGGGAAAAATTATTACGGAAAACTAACTTAAATTACATACACTCAACACACAACAGCCCTCAGTCCCCGGCAGCCGAAAGGCAGAGGGTGCTAAGAATCCCCGGGTTTCCAGAGTGCAATTAAATGTTTGCACCTACAACGTGAGGATATTGAAAGATCCAGAGAAGGAGGAGGAGCTAGAGCAAGAGCTGACAGGTTTCAAGTGGGACATCATTGGACTTTCAGAAACACGGAAGAAAGGAGAGCAACTGAAACAGTTGCAAAGTGGGCATGTGCTGTACAAAAAAGGAGAGAACGAATCTGTTGAAGGAGTTGGTTTTTTGGTCAACAAAAACATCAAGGACAGAGTTATAGAGTATGAAGGTGAGGGCAGCAGAGTGACGTTGCTTACACTGAAAGTAAACAGCAAATACCAACTACAAGTGATACAAGTATATGCGCCAACATCGAGTCACAGTGATGAAGAAGTTGAAGAGCTTTATGAGGAGATTGGAAAATCTATGGAGAAGAATAAAAGCCAATACAAGATTGTAATGGGTGACTTCAATGCAAAGGTTGGACAACATCATCAAAGCGAAGGAGCGACAGTTGGAAAGTTCGGTCTTGGAGAAAGGAACGAAAGGGGAACCAGACTGGTGCAATTTACAAAATCAAAAGGTTTGAAGATCGGAAATACCTTCTATAGGAAGAGGAAGATCAGAAAATGGACCTGGATAAGTCCAAATGGTGAAACCAGGAACGAGATCGGATTATATTTTGGCAAACAAAAACATGATTCAGAATGTCAATGTCATCAAAAGGGTAAACATCGGTAGTGATCACAGAATGGTCAGAAGTAAGATCAAAATGAATACAAGACTGGAAAGAATGAAAATGATGAGACCAAAAGGAGTGAAAGTAAACATCAACACCCTGAAACAAAAAGAAAATGAATTTCAACTGAAGTTGCAAAATCGCTTTGAAGCCTTGCAAGAAGAGGAAAGTTTGGAGGAAATGGCACTTAACATCACAAAGACCATTAAGGACTGTGCTATGGAAACAGCAGGAAAAGAGGAAAGACGGCGAGAGGAGAAGCTCAAGCAGGAAACTAAAGAACTGCTGAAAGAAAGGAGAGCAATGGCAAAGAAAGATCTGAATGACCAAGAGAGAAGAGAGTACAACAAATTGTGTCAAACTATCAGGAAAAGACTGAGAGAAGATTTCAGAGAGCACAACACCAGGCGAGTGGACAGCCACTTTGAAGACTTTCAGTCGGGGTTTAGACCCCACCACAGTACGGAAACTGCACTAGTTAGAGTCTCTAATGACTTGTTATTGGCCTCAGAAAAGGGTCTACTTTCTATTCTGGTCCTGTTGGACCTCAGGGCAGCCTTTGACACTATCGACCACAGTATTTTACTCCATAGACTAGAGCAGGACATAGGGATCAGAAGATCTGCTCTCCAGTGGTTTAAATCCTATCTGTCCAATAGGTATCAGTTCGTTACTGTAAATGGCCATTCCTCTCAGTACACTCGAGTCAACTATGGAGTCCCACAGGGCTCAGTCTTTTTGGACCGATCCTGTTTACGCTTCATATGCTACCCCTGGGAAGCATAATCAGGAAACACAGCATTAATTTTCATTGTTATGCCGACGATACACAGTTGTATTTATCCATGAAACCTGACCAGAATGACCAGATAGAGAAACTGAACGCCTGCATCAGAGACATCAAGACCTGGATGACAATTAATGACCTCCTATTGAACCCAGAACAAACTGAGGTCATTATACTTGGACCTAAAAACCTCAGAGATGCTCTGTCTGCTCAGATAGTCTCCCTGGATGGCATAAGTATAGCCCCCAATTCCACAGTTAGAAACCTTGGGGTTTTATTTGACCGGGATTTATCATTTAAGGCTCAGATATCTCAGGCGTGTAGAACTGCCTTTTTTCACCTGCGGAATATTGCTAAGATCACAAATATAATTTCTAAGAGTGATGCTGAAAAACTCATCCATGCATTTGTTACGTGGAGGCTGGATTACTGTAACTCCTTGTTAGCAGCGTGTCCTAGGAGTTCCTTAAGAAGTCTCCAGCTTGTTCAGAATGCAGCAGCTAGATTGTTAGCAGGAACTAGCAGAAGAGATCACATCACTCCTGTGTTAGTTTCGCTCCATTGGCTCCCAGTTGATTCCAGAATCAAGTTCAAGATCCTCCTGTTAACCTATAAGGCCTTACATGGAATGGCCCCGTCCTATATTAAGGACCTCATAGTCCCTTACCATCCAATGAGAACACTTCGCTCGCAAAATGCAGGACTGCTTGTGGTTCCTAGAATTAGTCAAAGTACGGTTGGAGGTAGAGCGTTTAGCCACCAAGCCCCTGTCTTATGGAATAAGCTCCCAGCTCATGTAAGAGAGGCCGACTCAGTTTCTACATTCAAAGTTAGACTGAAAACATTCCTCTGTGGACAGGATTATTGTCAGACTAGATAGTATTCAGAGATTATTTAACTTAATGTTAACTTGTTTAAATTAAACTTAATAACTATTTCTTTTAAAAGGCTGCTAGAAGTTGAAGCTGGGGTAACTATGGTGCACTGGGGTTCTGTCTTCTTTTCTTTTCTACTTCTACCCTTCCTCTCCTCCATTCCTGATCATAATTTATCATTTAGTTCTCCATGCCTCTGTTTGGTGCAGTGCGATTCATGTATTGTCCCTCTTTTCCTCTCCCCTCCTGGGGAGTGGGAGTGCTTCCAGGCTCCAGTTGGCTCATCTGTGCTCCAGTTCCTGACCGTCTACCTCGCCTTTGCTCCCGCTCCTACACCTGGCTGTGGTTCCTGTCTCTGGCTCATCTCTGGCTCGTCTCTGCTCTGTACCTGACCGAGTACCTCGTCTCTGCTCCTGCTGCTGGCTGTGGTTCCTGTCTCCGGCTCGACTCGCGCCTTTGACTGTCCCCCCAACCACGGCTGGATGAAGCTCGTCTGCTGGATTTTATATATGTAGTTGTAGATTTAGATAAGTTAATTCTTCTCTAAGAGTTCTGGTAAATCACCTGTCCGTCCTGGGGGAGGATCCCTCCTTCATGTGGACACCCCTGAGGTTTCTTCGTTTTTTCTGGAATCCGTTTTTTTGGGGAGTTTTTCCTAACCGCGAAGGGGGGTCTAAGGGCAGGGATGCCAGTATAGCTTAGTCAGTTTGTTAGTTCATTTTTGTATTTTCCTATTGAACTCTTTGTACTCATGATCCTTTTGAGTTCATGTTTTGCTTCGAAGCCCATCGAGACGACTGTTGTTGTGATTTTGGGCTATACAAATAAAAAATTGAATTAAAAAAAATTGAATTGAGTGAAAGAGGCAATTGAGAGTGGTAAAGGATTGAAGAGAGCAAAAGAAAAAGAAGGGTACAAGGTTCTTATATCAGCTTTGACAGAGCAAGATGGAACCGTCATCACCAACAGAGAGAGAATTCTTGAGAGGTGCGCAGAATTCTATGAAACGCTATGCTAAGATGCAGCCCAGAACATCAGAAAAGAAGAAGCAGAGGATGTACCATCAATCCTTGATAGTGAAATTGAGCATGGAATAAAAAGGTATGAAGAATAACAAAGCACCTGGAGAAGATCAGATTGTGATTGAAATGCTCAAAGCCGGAGGTGAAGCTGTGAGATCGAAGCTGAGAACACTCTTCAATAAAGTGATAACTGAAGAAAAAGTACCCAACGAGTGGAAAAATGCCATTATAACACTCATATTTAAGAAGGGAGACAAGAAAGACCTTGCTAATTATAGACCAATCAGCTTACTCTCCCAAGTCTACAAACTCTTCATGAAGATCTTGAAGAATAGGATGAATAACAATCTTAGTGACCACCAGCCGCCAGAACAAGCTGCCTACAGAAGAGGTCATTCAACTATCGACCATCTGCAGTCAGTCGTGCAAATACTCGAGAAAACCAATGAGTATAAAATACCCATTTATATGGCGTTTGTAGACTATGAAAAAGCCTTTGATTCTATCCTGCACAAGGCTGTTTTTGAGGCGCTAAAACAACAGCGTAGAGGAGAAGTACATCAACATCCTGAAAGAGACATATGATGGAGGCACTGCTCAGATTCGGAACAAATCACTTAGCCGAAAGATTAAGATCATAAAGGGAGTGCGACAAGGAGACACCTTGTCACCAGTGATGTTCACAGCAGCGTTGGAAGAAATATTCAGGAGAATGGAAGCTGAAGCGGGAATTAACATCAATGGAGAGAGGATGAACAACCTGAAATTTGCAGATGATATCATCTTATTTGCAGAAAAGGAAGAGGATCTCAGCAAGCTGCTCAACGATCTGAACAAGGAAGGGAGAAAAGATGGCATGAAAATGAACAATAAGAAAACCAAAATTATGTGCAATGAAATAGCAAGGAAAAGGAGAAGGGAAGGAATAATTGTGGATGGAGAACAACTGGAGGAGGTGGATGAGTATAAGTATTTGGGAAGACTGCTAACACCAGGAAATGAGATGGCGAAAGAAATAGACGAGAGAGTAACATCCGCTTGGAAGAGATTCGGACAGTACAGCACGTTTCTGAGAGATCAAAAAATGCCCATGTGTCTCAAGAGGAAGTTCATGAACACTGTCATACTGCCATCAATGACGTATGGAGCTGAGACATGGTCACTTACCAACCGCCAAAGAGAGAAACTAGCAATCACCCAGAGGAGCATGGAACGATCAATGCTGGGTGTTACGAGGAGAGATAAGGTCAGGAACGAAGACTTAAGATCAAGAACAGGGGTGAAGGATGTCATCGAGAAAGTGGTTGAAGTCAAAGGCAAGTGGGCAGGACATGTAGCCCGAATGAATAACCACGAATGGGCTAAGAAAACAACAGAACGGACTCCGTGGGACAGGAAGAGAGGAAGGGGAAGACCGAAGAAAAGATGGAGAGATGACATCGAGCAGAAGGCAGGCAGCACCTGGACCCAGAGTGCCCAAAACCGTGATGAGTGGAGTAAGATGTGGAGGCCATCCGCCAGCAGTGGCGTGACATGCTGATGATGATGATGAACTTAAATTTTATTACAACTTTTAGAAAAAACAGCAACTTCCAGCTTTTCTTGCCACAACTATCACAAAAATGCACGTGAGACTGTGGAGGGGCTGTAGATCAATACAGACTAAGAGTTTCTCCTTTTTTTTAATTTTTGGATGCTGGTGTGCCGCGAGATTTTAGTCAAGGATAAAGTGTGCCTTGGCTCAAAAAAGGTTGAAAAACACTGATCTAGAAACATGCCATATATTTTAAAGGATATATGGAAAGACCAGTACAAAAAGTGATGGAAATTCATGTTGGCCACACATAATACGTCCAGCCAACATGGACATTGCTGCGTTGCCCACTCATATTTTAATTGCGTCAAAGGCTGGATTTTGTTGTTTGTTATTGTTGTATTTACTAATAAACTTAAAATGCCATTATTTGTCATGCATCATAGGTGTGTGAAATGTGCTCTCCGTTATTGAGTAGCGGTGAGCTGCAGACACGGCCAAGCTCAGGAACTATTTGGTGGTTTAATCCTAACTGCAAACGTCATCCTAACCTTAACCCTTCCACCTGGGGGGTATTCCAGAAAGCAGGTTATGCTAGCTCCCACGGTAAGTTTGAGGCTAAGGAAGTTGATAACCTCAGCTTTTAAGTTCCAGAAATGGAGGTATGTTTCAGGGTAGGTCAAGTTGCCATAGCAACTCATGCTCTGAACATAACCTGGTCTGGAGCAGGTTTAGTTGAAGGTTAGTTTGTTTACAGAGAGGTGAAGCAGCATGGTGTGTCCATTTGAAAATGATTTAGTGGATGAAGAAGCTCAGATAATAGTTTTTCCACCGTGAGATGGTGATAAGACCACATATGGATGTTGGAAAGATAAACTTTTTACTTTGATCTAACTTAATTATTTGCTTCAGTTAAGAAAAAATCATTTTTTTGTTAGGTCACCTTAAAAATAACACGTAGTTATCAGACAGTTATTTTGCTTTCATTCAAATTCATTCAATCAAGTAGGTGTAACTTTGATGCTGCTGTTAGATCGGCACCGCAAGGGATTCTGGGATATCATCCCCTTTGCCTGTCTGGACGGATTTGGGTTTAAGTGTGGGTTTTTGACCAAATGTGTTTAGTTGTTTAGCTGTTTTACTGTGTTTTGCCGAGTTATTTTGTCCCACTATGCTCACGTCTCTGCACCATAAGTGAGAGTGAAGTAGAGGATGATGAGTTTATATAGCTCCCCTACCATTGTAAATGTAATTATAATGACAGATGATTCTTAAATGAATTTATACACTCCATGCTATATTTTTCAGTCCTTTTAATTGTTATAAAAATGAGCATATCTGCCGGCTCAAACATAGACAAATGAGAGTTCAAGAATCATAATTAATTAAGATGGAAAACAGATTAATTGAATTGGAGTAATATGACCTTTAGTTAGATAAACATGTAAATATGAGTTGTAGTTTATAGATGTGAAATTAGGTTGAATAAATTTAACTCAATTACTTGTTACCAATAGAAGTAATTCATTTAAGTTGGCAAAATTGGATAAGTTATATATATATGCGTCACAAGGAAAATGGAAATAAGATCAGAAACTCGTGCGTTTACTTTGTTCTTCTACTACAAGCTGAAACTCTTTCTTTTGCTGATGATGCAGCCGTGTTACTTTTTTGATGGACGTCTAATCTTCATACGCCGTCATTAAAAGCTCAGACTCCGCTCACTAAAGTATAGCGCTCTCTTTTTTTCTCCACGCGTTTCCATGGTGACTCCGTAAATCTGTGATCCATTGAGAATGTCTTTATGTACCTACCGCGCACGTGTATTAACCCAGGGTTACCAAGTCGAGCGTAATTACGCTAACTCATATTTGGTCTTTTGGAACCGACATACCCAGAGTAAGCAAGTTCAGGCAGATTTCAGCCAGAGTTCAGGGTTAAAGTCAGGCTAGTTTAAACATGCTTCCTGGAATACCCCCCAGGTCTGTGCAGCTGAGAAGAAATTCAGTTTTGGCAGCACGTTTTTCAAAAATGACATGCGAATAGACACTGTCTCTTTAAAAACGGTCAATTTCATCCAAATATCAAAATATCATCCAAAATGAACTGGCGAACAGTCTCAGTCGTATCCCACCTTCACCCCACAGTAGCTGGGATGGGCTCCAGCAACCCCTGTGACTGCACGGAACAAAGCGGGAAGAGAAGATGAATGAATAGAAAGTCCAAAATTGTTGGAAAACACCAACATAAAAGCTCAAAATGACACAAAAAAGAAGAAAGAAAGAAAGTTATTTAAAAAATGACTTTGGTTCAACAGTTTGGCTTTAAAAAAGTCAAATGGCTGAAAATATGAAGAAGCTTTAAAAGTCTTCAAAAACTGTCACAGTGGAAACATCATCACAAAAGGATTGCTGATGACTGCAGATCATTTTGAAGATGCATAGTTGCAGTTTTGCTGATACAATCATGAGTTAATACAAATAAGCAATCAAAACCTTGCTCTGACTGTAAACTTATGTGTTTCTTGTGACTGCAGATAAACAGCCAAGTAAAGAGAAGATGAGAAACACCTGCATCTTTTCCTTTCTCCTGCACGTCCTTCCTGCAATCTCTGGGAATCTTTTGCGCCTCAGACCAGCAAATTTCACCCAGTATGATATTTTTGTGACCTGGGCAGAGGCAGAGGCTATCTGCCAGGGAAGTAACACTGAGATGGTCACAATTTATGATGAAAGTGAAAATGACTTCTTTAAAAGAGGTGGAGGCTGGATTGGACTTTACAGAGACAGCATTTCAGATCCTTGGAAATGGTCTGAAGGCAACCAGGTGGAAATCTACAGTAACTGGAGGGATCATGGTAAGCTGCACCAACACCAATATCATTCACAAAACCCCCCAGTCAGACACACATGCACACACAATCTTACATACAGTAGCTCTTGTGGTTCTGGACCGTGTGTTCATGTCAATGAAGTCCCCTGACACAGCAGGACCAGAACTGAATTGGTGAAAATAATCAAGAGTAACATCATCAGATCAAAACTATTTTCAAAAATAAAGACACAAACTTATTCCTATTCAAGAACAAGTAGCTCTTCTCGCTGCTTTTCTCTCCTGGTTCATGACCACTCAAGGTCAAATGACAAAAAAAAATCTTTCAAATGTTTCAGACTCCATGGTCCAGTGCAGAAAATGACCTAACTATTGACACAAACACACCTGTGCATTTGTAATTTCTAGTTTTTAATTTCAGATATTTTCTTAAAACAGCTGTGGAAAAAATACAAGCAAGATCCCGCATTCATTTCTTTTCTGATACTTTTAAACGAGGTTCAAAGTAGAAAAGACAGTTGATTATCCCTTGTGCTATGCTAAGCACTTTAACATTGGGAGTGGGGTCATCTAGACCCACTAGACAGTGCTCTGAACCTTTTTTCTTCAATGATTTGTGATCTTCACTGGTGTCCATGGATTACATGAAATCTTTCCACCTTTATCCAACTTTGTCATGGTAGGGAGAACACGTCAGTGTAAGGGGGGGGGGTCATCTAAGATAGCACAAGGGTTAAGGACATTCTAAACACTGCTGGTCAATTCGAGAAGCAACCGTGTAAAGGTTGGGAATTGTGGTTCTTTATAGTGAATGAGCTCAACAAACCAGAGCTTTCAGACATTATCATCAGGAATAGCTTACATGTGCCCAGCTGGGACGTCCTGAAATGAGTTGAACATATCTGCTGCATATGTGCTCTGAAGATCCAGGACCTGCTGTGAAACAGTTTCTGTCTCTGATCGGGTTTATCAAAAGACTTTTAGGATGGATTTGGGATTATTTAGCAAAACCATTTTCACAGTAACCTACATATTTAGAATACTTGATGTCAAATTATTTCATGGTATGTAAACAACATTTCCATCGGTTTCCTCTGTCTTCAGATCACGGCCATGAAAACTGTGGACTAAAGTATCGCAATGAAGACACATGGAGAACTGTTGACTGCACCAAGGCAAATCTGTTCATGTGTTACGAGAGGCTGATTTTAGTAAAGGAAAACAAAACATGGGAGGAGGCCTTAGAGCACTGCAGGTCTCTGGGGGATAAAGTCCCTGCGGACTGGAACAGCTGGTATGATCTGGCCACCCTGATGACTGAAGACGACATCATGTATGCTCTTCAGAAAGCTAAACCAGCTTCTTCCAATGAGGTGGGCTGCTTTCCTGCACCACTGCTGCTGGCAGCTCCTCCAGTGTCTAATTGTATCACGTTTATGTCAAATGTTGGCAGGTCTGGATAGGCCTGCGTTTTCTGGCTCATGCCTGGTTCTGGGCGGGTGGAGAAGAGGTGCAGAACCAGGATGTTCCCAGCTGCCCGGCCTTCAGGTGCGGCAGCTTGGAAAAGAACAGCAGGGCCTTTAAGATCGGAGACTGCAGTGAAAGAAGGAACTTCTTCTGCTACAGGAGGCTCAAAAGCATCTAATGTAACCATTTCCATTGACCTTGTCTCTGAGCTTGCCTTTTTAGACATTTTGGAACGGACAGCTTCACTATGAGCTTCCCAGGGTAAAACATGGAGCTTCTCCATCATGAAAAAAAGGAGAAGCAGATTTTCCAGTTAGAAGTTTTGTGTGCTGTCAGTTAGTTTGAACATACATTTTTCTGTTTAAAGGGCGTATACCATGCTATTCTTAAGCCTTTTATAGTAAACAATATCCATGTAATATATTACCTTTGGAACATAAAAGAACAATTTTAAAAAATTAAATATCAGTTATTTTCCTGAGTTCTTTTCCTACCCAGAAGTAAGACAACTTGACCTCTTAGGCTCCGCCTTTCTCTCCTTGTGGGTCCCGCCCAATTCATGATGTCTTCCTAGAGCCGGCCTCTGCAAACAACATCCAAACATTTGCAAAGATGGATGTGTAGATGTGCAATAAAATAAAAGCGTGTAGCCGATCACCGCTAGCTCTTTGGAGAAAGTGGGCATGTGTGTTAGCCTGGGGGCGGAGCTACAGTGCAGACACTTCCTGGAAGGGGCTGTTCTCACTTGTCTTCATCAAAATGTCAGAAAAGCTCGTTTTTGTACCTCAGGAGGGGCTGGTGCTCAGAGAGCAGGTTTTTTCAGAAGAAACATTGGAAATGTGTGAACGGATCAAAATACCACTTTAGGGTTTCTTTTCACGAGGACTGAACATCATAATACACTTTAAAAAAATGATTTCACATGTTGAAGGCCCCTTACAGTCTCTGTTGACTGCATTAATATTTTGGTTATTTATAGCAGAATACAGATTTGCTTGGTTTAATAAAATGGCTATAATAAAGTAGAGTAACTCCATGTTAGACCTCATTATTTTGCTGCTTGTTATTATTATTATTATTGTTATTTTGCTGTATGTTGTTATAAAATTGACACAATAGAAAAACCTGACTTTTGTGTGTTAGGTTTTTGTGTTAGATTTAGTATGTAACGATCATCTATTTATTTATAGTGCTCATTACGTTTTTTAGGGCAATTAGATTCTTTAAATTGATATATTTACACACAGCAGTTCTTCTTCTTTGTTATTCAGATTCTTTTATGTAACACAAGTAAACCAAAACAACAGAAAAACCCAAATAATATGTTACATCCCACCCAGAGGGAGGGAGAAAATAGGCAACATAAAGGTTAATGTCCGTGGTGTAGCGTCTTCCTCTCAGAGTTCACGGTCACTCCCACTCCCGACACGTAGGCATTCTCCACAATGAAACGGCATCCAAACGAAAAAAAGGAATCCTCTCACCCAAGGGTTGACTGTCCACGTTTGTCCAAACAGAAATAAATCCCCAAAACGAATCCAATGCCCGGAGCATAGACGCGCTTTTTCTCTTCAGGTTTCGTAGACTTCTGGGGCCTGTTTCACAAAGGAGGTTCAACCAACTCTGAGGTCAAACCTAGACTCTGAGTTGGTCAATTGAGAGATTGACAACTCTGAGTTTTCAGTTTCAGAGCAGCTGATCCGCGTTAGATCAATCAACTCTGAGTGGACTGATTCGGAGGTGACGCGCACCGCGACTATAAGAAGCCATTATCAATGGAGCGCAGATATCACGAGTCACCATGGCAACCGTGCAAAAAAGAGGTCTGCGTATTTTTCGCCAGCTGAACTTGACGTGCTGCTGCAGAGTTACAGTGAATTTGAGCACATATTCCAGAAGAAAAGCAACACCGCTGCATCTGCAAACAGAGAAGTTAGCGGAAAAACATAGCCTGCTCGGGTTAATGCCTAAGTTGCATTTAAATCATTGCTATAAATATTGGCTGTAATAACTTCTTTTTAACAGCGTAAGGAGGAAATAAAAATATATTTAGTGTGTACTTTTGAAGTAAGTTTATTATTCCTGGTGTAAATGCATGAAATGCTGCATAGTGTACAGAACCAATCTGGGGGGAAATGCATTTAACGTCGGTAGAGGACTTTTTGTTAACCTTCCCCTCTTGCAAACGTTGGCCGCTTAATATTAATACATGCAAATTGTGTTTTTAAAGGTAAACTCTTGTCTACTGTTGAACCTTTCACAGCAAAGATCTCTCCTTTCTTTTTCTTTCCTTGTCTTTGCGACAGTGGTCAGCGCAGGGGCAGATTTCCTTCAGGGCTGAAGGGAATTCTCCGGCTCACTTCCTGTCTGAAACCCTCAACTCCAGAGTGGAATAAGAATGACTCCAAAACAGTTATTCCCAAAATGACACCTCTCCGTCCTCCTCATCCGTGCTCACCCTCCCCCCCATCTGCACCTGCACTCGCCCTCCCCTTGTCTCGTGGACTGCACTGCCCAGCACACACACGCTGCAACACTACCCCTGTATTAATTATGGGTATAGGTTTATATGGATTAAGAAAGTAAGGAGTGCTAGAAAATTGTGTTTCCAAAAAGTAATTATTGTTACATTAATCTAATTCAATGTCCCTCGATTTTCATTTTCATGTAGATGCAATCATGCAGGGATAAAGAACATGGCAAATAGCTGCAAAAAATGAAGTATAAATATATTTGACATATGAAACATCTACATAGCAAGACCTAATGTTGTTTTCATTTTATATATGTGATTGACTGCAACGAAAAACGGTGACGCTCAAACAAAAACGTATGGGGAAATGACAAAACATCGAGTCGAGGTCTCAAAATCCTCGCACGACGTAAATGTAATTTCTACGAATTAATGCAGCCTCGTCTGCCAGTCCTCCAAAACCACACACACAACAAACACACACACATACACACACCAAAAGGCCTGGGGCCGTAACATAATATAATAATCCTCAGTCTCAAAAACCGATTTGTCTTCTAAATGTCCCGTTAATGTCCGTGGTGTAGCGTCTTCCTCTCAGAGTTCACGGTCACTCCCACTCCCGACACGTAGGCATTCTCCACAATGAAACGGCATCCAAACGAAAAAAAGGAATCCTCTCACCCAAGGGTTGACTGTCCACGTTTGTCCAAACAGAAATAAATCCCCAAAACGGAATCCAATGCCTCAGGAGTTAGAAGCGCTTCTTTTTCTCTTCAGGTTTCTCGTAGACTCCCTGAAGTTTTTCCCCGTCACGACAGGATGCGCTACCCCCCCCCCCCCCTTACTTTGGTCCTCTTTGTCTGAATTGTCTGAACAGATGAAGGCTTCTGGCCTTTAGGCTTCTGGAAATTGCACCCCAGGATGAACCAGACCTGTGCAAATCCACAATTGTCTTCCTAATATTTTGACGGATTTCTTCGGACTGTCTGACGTTTTTCAAACAAGTAAGCGTGTTTCCAATGTGGCCTAACATGTATCCACAGGTGTGTTTCTAATGAACTCAGATGCTGTCAATAAACGAATCAGAAGCCTCTAAAGAGATGACATCATCATGCGGGGGGGTTCCCTAAGTGTTTAGAGGCAGTGATCTTGTAAACTTTTGACCGTCATCAGTCTCATATTTCTGACATTTAGCAAATAGAAATAATTTTGTTAATTGTAATTGACCTAAAACAGGAAAGTTTACTTTTATTTCATGTATGACAGTGAGAAAAAAAAAGCATATGTGTTTTTGTGTGGCGTATGTAAACTTCTGGTTTCAACTGTACACATTGACACATTCAAACTTACACAAACAGGAACACACTCACTAAACAAACATGAAAGACAAAACAAGCAGACACACACCCACAAACATACACACCTGCAAAAAACTGACAATCCCATAAACAAAGAAGTCATGAACATTATTTAATATCATTTAGTTTCACAGAATATTGGCACAGAAAACAACTGTCTAAATGTTAGCCAGGAAGAGGGGGGCCAGTCAAAAGGCGGGGCTGAGAGCGTCGTAGAGCCGATGAACGGCAACTTCAATCATCTCCCTCAGAGGCTCGTCTTCTGCACACGTCACAACCTGCAGGCCAACAATCGGACGTCAGCCTGGTTCCATAAACACAACCTGCAGTTCAGACTTCTGAATAGTTTCCTGTGACAGCTGTGCTAGGACGGCTGTTAGGGATGGAACAGAGTCTACGACCGGAGGGGCCGGGTCCAGAGTCATGAGCCTCTGGGATGTGGCTCCTCATCTCTGTGACTCCTCTGGTGTGTGTCCTAACTCTAACCCTACCCTTACCCTCTCATGTGCGACTCCTGTCATGTGCTGTACTTACTCGTGTGACTGGGTTGATGGTTGCCGTGGCGCCGTCCACCATCACACTGAAGCTGTCACTGTTGCTGAAGTTCACACAGTCCTCCCCGAACATGTCACTACAAAACAAGACAACACCTTCAGATTTAGGAAATCTTTCTCCACTGTGAGGCCCATACGGCCCACTTGACTCCTCAACAGGAAGCGATGACAAGGTCTGAACCGGCCGTCCTGCAGCGGCACCTTGGGATCCGAGCCCAAGCACTCAGCTGTGGCACACCAAAAGTGTCATGTGTGCACTCACTGCAGCATGAGCTCCAGCCGCTCCACAAACACCTCCTCGTCAAACGTTTCCCTCCGGCCCTCCAGAACTAAGGCAAACAGATGCAGTTGAACTACAGGCTCCCTGAATGGAGCAAAATAAATCAGTGGCGCTGCATTTACTGACACTTCTGGGTGTTGGGATTTGACTGAACCTCCAGGACCACGGTGGCCACCACGTCAGCATACATGTCGTTGAGCGGGCTGGAGTTCCACTGAGGAGAAACATGACAGAAGCTGGAATGAAGACAACACATTCCTGTCAACGTTCAAGACGGTAGCAGCAATTTGTGTGAGCATGTTTGAACGCCTGTACACAACTGTGGCGTGCTGTTGGGGGGGGGGGGGGGGCCTAACCTCCAGCTGCACCATGCCGGCTTCATGAACTAGACTAATGCTCTTAAAGATCTTCACTGTGATTTTTTCAGCTCCCTCCACCTGCTGCACGTCACCTGTAACACACAAAAAGACTTTTCCATGAGAACACACACACACACACCAACACACAATGACTGACAGAGAGTCTGAAGCAGCTCAGGTGACTTTTACCTGCCAGGTTCCTCAATTGACTGACCAGGAGAGAGATGGGTCCTGTGAAGGGGATGGCCTGACTCTGAGTGACCGTGCCCACAGAGAGATCTGTATACTCTGCAGATGAATAGAGCAACACGTCCAAAGGGTCAACAGTTGTTCTGCATGAAATCAGACCTGACCTCAACCAATCAGACCCTGAGCCACGCAACTCTTGGGTCAGCAAAGGAAAGTGGCTGCTGCTGTTCAAAAAAACCCCCCAAAACTTTATTAAAAAGAACATAAACTTCCTGAACAAAAGGTTAATGAAATCTTCTGACCGGCCACCACACGCATGTGGCCCCACCCACCACAGGCATGTGGCCCCACCCACCACAGGCATGTAGCCCCACCCACCACAGGCATGTGGCCCCACCCACCACAGGCATGTAGCCCCACCCACCACAGGCATGTGGCCCCACCCACCACAGGCATTTAGCCCCACCCACCAGACGCATGTAGCCCCACCCACCACAGGCATGTGGCCCCACCCACCACACGCATGTGGCCCCACCCACCACACGCATGTGGCCCAACCCACCACACGCATGTGGCCCCATTCACCACACGCACGTGGCCCCACCCACCACAGGCACGTAGCCCCACCCACCACACGCACGTGGCCCCACCCACCACACGCACGTGGCCCCACCCACCACACGCACGTGGCCCCACCCACCACATGCACGTGGCCCCCACCCACCACATGCATGTGGCCCCCACCCACACAGACACACAAAGACAACCACACAGAGTACTGACTGCAAAGGTCGGATGGCATCAGGATGTGGTAGTTGAAGTTCCTTTTTACGAGGATCCCAGAAACCCTCTGACCTTGGGCACACTTTTGGTCAGCGAGTGAGCCCATCACCTGCAGGACAGACAGCATGCTGGGAATTAGACTTCAGCCAGACACATGTGTGCACGTGTGTGCACGTGTGTACTTACCTTAGCCAGCTTCTCTCCTCTGAAGTTCAGAGTAACGGCCTCTGTATTCCTCGGGTTGTGGACCTCGATGTGGACCTCGTCGTTGTCCTCGTACTCACGGATCAGAGCCGCCTTCAGCCGGGCCATCTCATTCTGCTCTCCGTGCACCAGAATCTGAGGATCCAGAAACATTTGCTGATCGCTGGTTTTGCGCTCCAAGAGGACCACACTTGACTCTGAGCTCCTCAGAATCCAGAGGTTCTCAGAACAAGCAGAGCTTCAGGTCAAAAGGCTGAAGCTGCGCTGATGCACAAGGACACGCATGAATATCTGAAGCATGAGGAGTATGTTCTACAAGTCTAAAATTGAACTTCTTCTTCAATCGATTTTTCCAATTATTCATTCACTCCTCATTTACACTTGGTGACCTTTGACCCACGACAGAGGGGGCAGGGAGGGTGAGGTGTCTTGCCCAAGGACGGTCTGACACTAGAGCCAGCAAACAGCTACACCGCAAAACACATCCATCCATCCATCCATCCATCCATCTAAACAAGACAAGAATTACTTTAAAGTTTCTGTTTTTCCCCCAATGTCATAAAACACATGCATGTATTAAAATATGTGCATCGTTTTGTATTATTGTGTTTGTTCATACAGATCAGTGTGTTGTAGTTGTGAGTCTTTAAAGACTCACAATGACACAGAGCAACAAGTGAGTGTGTGTTTGTGTTGGCTGAGGTCAGTGTGAACAAATGCTAGAAATAACCAGCAGACCTGAAGTGCAGAAATTCCATGCAGCTCCTGAATGCACCTCCAGCCACAGTGTATGTGACTTAAATTTGTGCAATAAAGTCAGAATGAAACGTTTGGGATTGATGTTCAGGCAGACACTTCAGTCCTGGATGTGAGTTTGAGCCGTCTGTCAGAGATGCTAAAGAAGACCTCACCTACCAAAGTGACTAGAATGATATAAACATGCTAAAAGGTGACAGTCAGGACATGTAGAACACACATATACTAGTCCAGGCCTGGAATCTTGCACCAAAGTCACTTCATTCAACTTCAATGTGGCTGACTTGGCGTGCACGGCTGCTTTGATAGGATGGATCTGGGCTTATTGTGCTTGATTGGCAGGTGTGTGAGTGATTACCACATGGGGAGGCTTGAGTGCTCGGATGAACTCGCTTGTCTGCTGGTAATCTGTGTGGGCGGAGAAGGAGATGTAGTCCACAGACATCTTCAGAGGGAGCTTCTGGCCCGACATGGTGGTGATCTCATCAGGCTCCGTCATGATGTGCTGCAACAGCGGGACCAGAGCAGGGGGAGAAATGTGAAGCACGTTTCTCTGTGGAAAAGCTAGATTCTCTTTTCACGTCAAGTCTCTGAACCTTCAGAGAGACGGAGGGAAAACAGACCAGCAATGCTTCCTCCACCAGCATCAGTTCTACTTTTGACAGGTTTTCTACAGTGTTTCAGTCAAATTGAACTGATCTTCACCCTAATGTGTTCTGTGTTGTCATGGCAACACACTGCCACCCACAGTCCTTCAGCTGCATGCTGGATTCCAGCTGGTTCAAAGCGCTGCAGAGATGGAGGGGGTTTCCCCCCAGTGTCGGGGGCTTAGCCAAAGCCCCCCCCAGCTAAGCCCCCGTCACAGGAGCAATTCTGGGCAGGTTCACCTTGGCCAGCGTTCCCTCAACGCAGTATCCAGCGATGATGACACCGTTTCTCTTGTCCGTGCACCAGCTCTCAAACAGCTCCCGGGACAGACCGCTCTGCATCATCCCGGGGGACGCCATGACCACGCTGGGGCCGATGTCGTCAAAGTGATCCATGCTCTGAAAGCACAACAGCATTAATACAGGAGGCGGCTTCAACAGAAACTCCTTTTTTAACGGTTTCATTTGTCTTTATTTTTTGTTCTTTAACCATCTCTTTTACAAACATTGGAGCTGTTTCGAATGAAACTACATTTAAATAAGAGGGAATTGTGTCACTTTTCCCTTTCTGCTTAAATCATTACCACGATGTTGCGTCTGTTGAAATAAAAGTGCCTTTCCTTGGGCTTTTCACGCCACATTTTATGTCAAAATCCTGAGAGAAACAGCCTCCAGTGGTGTGAGATGAAGCAGTCACATTAGGCTGAAGAACAGGAAAATGCAATAAAGTTGAGTGTGCTAGAACACACATGAGCAGCAATGTCTCCACTCTCCAGCTGGAGTTAGCTCCTCCGTTGTGTTCATGTCTCCTGGAAGAGGCCGATGCTTCCTGACGCCTGTGCTGTTGTCCTTCCATTCCTTCAGGGTCACACATTCCACAGCGTTTGGAGGAAGCTTCCTCCCAGGCTGAGCAACACGATGACAGAGCATGACCGTCTGGTGAGGGGTGGGGGGGTTGGGACAGCGCTTCACTTACAACTTTGTGATGCCATCAGTTAAGTAAGTGCACATTAAATGATGCTCTGAGTTTCATGAAGATGTCAGAAATGTGGCTTTGGTGTGGGAGTTTCTCTTTGCTGCTGCAGTTCTCTGCTCACCTTCAGGTTACTGATGTGTTTGAAGACAAAAGGGTTGTTGACGTTGATGGCTTTGCGGATCTTGTCGTTCATGGCGTTGATGTAGGTTTGATAGACAGCCATGCATTTCCGGGCCAGAGACGAAGCGTAGTAGATGGGAATGTCGTGGAGCTCTGGGTGGTTCTGCCAGTACTCGTCTGGACCACAGGCACAAACAGTTTCAACGTCACCATCATCCCAGGCTTCAGAACCAGAAGGTGATGCACTCACCCAGGATGAGCAGCAGCTCTTGAGCCCGTCCCAGAGCAAACACGGGGATCAGACAGCGACCCTCCCTGTTTACAATGTCGTGCACCGTGTTGCAGAAACGGGCCTCTCTCTCCTCACGCTTCTCATGGATGTGCGTTCCATAGGTGGATTCCTGACGGAAAGGATCAGATTTTTGTTCAACACCATTCTGAGACGGGACAGAGGACCGATCTCTAGGGATGAGTATCGTTAAGATTTTATCAATACTACCAGACCAACAGACTATGGAGACGAAAAGCTCTTAGTTTAGAATTCATTAAAACTCTTTATATTAATTTAATGAGTAAAATAAAATTCTCAATAACTCCTACGGTGTTTTTGTAGTAATAACATTAACACTTTCCATCTAGAGTCTGGTGTCTTTTGGCTGCGTGTTTGAACAGCTCACAGTAGGGTTGTGCCGATGGACGATACCATCGTCCATCGTGATGAGTGAGTGACATCCCGATGAGGGGAGACACCATCGTGATGCCACGCCCCCACCACGCTGCGAGTCGACCCCATAAGCCGCGGTTACATGTACAAAATATCCTGATGGGATCAATGGTCGGATTAGAATCCAACCGTGTACATGGGCCCAGAAAAATGTTTTCAGAATATAAAAACGTTCACATGGTCACACTTTCGGTCCGAATAAATCATTCGCACATGCACAGTAGGGTTTGAAAACCGGAAGGGGATACAAGTTCCGCCGAGCGGCTACATACGTTGACATGTCAGCTCGGTAATATACGAGACGATCTTCTAAACGTGCTTTTAATAATGTTACGGTTATTATGAAGCGCCTGTTTGCTCATCGTTCTAATTTTAATCCGTGTGGTCAGTGCTTTTCCTGTTGAAGAACGGAGCCGGAAAGAAGCCAGGATTAGCAGTATGCTAACACGGGCTAACAACATTAGCTTTGGGTGGCGCTGCATCCTGGCTGCACGTAAACATGTGGGAATAACATCAGCCTTTATTTAGTCGGGACACGACTGGAAACACAAATCCACGTGATTGTTTAACGGGTTCTACGGACTGAGACACATTTCTGCTTTGAAGCTCACACCGCCCCAAAGCCGCTGTGTACTGGCGGTCCAAGCTCTGCTCTGAGACACACACATTTAGACCCGGTTCTGAGTTCGGTAGCTCGTTCCCCTAGAGCTGCGGGACGGATCGCAGTCTTAAATCTCCCACACATAGCGCTCGTGTAACAAAGCATCCCCCCCCCCTTCCCCTTCCCCTGTAAGTCCGTGCTCCGCCGGTCCACTTGACTGATTAAGTGCGGGAGCGGACTACTTCTTTTCTATTTTGTTTGTTACTTTTTTTTGTTAAAGTCACTTCCCTCAGTTTATACTGGATCACCACTAATGAGTCATTAGTTGGGAAATAAAATAAATAAAGTAAAATAACGAATAACAATTATATAAGAATGAAAATTAAAAATAGCCCCCCCACGACGATATCATCGTCTGTCCCGATGGTCGACAACAAACATTGTCAACTGCTAATTTAAGGGTCATCCCCCAACCCTAGCTCACAGGTCTTACCGCCCTCCCTCAGAAGCGATGTTTTTGTGACATTTGAGACGCCGTGCGCTGTCTGCATCTACTTTAGAAAAATCCAGCCACACTTTGGACCCTCTGCTCGCGTGGCTCTGCCATCACTGTGCGTTTGTTACACTCTTGTTAGCAGAGGAATACATGAGAGACAAAGTATGAGCAGCCCCCCCCTCATCGCACTGGAGCAGGAAAGGAAAAGCAGCCACATTCAAAGAAAGAAGTGCACGCTGTGTGGGCGCTGCTGCCCCACTTGGCCGGTACCGTTGATACCATTATGGCTGAAACCTATCAGTCCAGTTACTGATGACGTGGCACTGGTACCAAACGATACCGTTTCAGTACTACTGATGTCTGAACATAAGACAGCATGAGACATGAGGCTGCACCTGAGCTGGTCACTAAGGGGGGGCCAAATATCTGATCATCAGAGGGGGGGGGGGGGTTAAAGCCAAACTCACTGTGATGAGAATGTCTGGTTTCACACTTGGGATCTCCGCCGCCATCAAGTGTCTGTCCTCTTGGCGGGAGAAGTCTCCTGTGTACAACAACTGCAGGGACACAGACAAGCACTGAGCACCAGAGACCAACCGCTGCAGGAAGACGGACCCAGACAGAAACCTACCTTGACTCCTGCGATCTCGATCATGAACATAGCGGCTCCAAGCACATGGCCAGCATGATAGCACCAGAACTTGATGCCAGCCACCTCCTTTACCTCGTGGAAGTTAATGGTCTCAATCTTTTCCATGCTGTCTTCCAGGTCCGTCTCCGTGTAGAGCATCTCATCAGCAGAAATGTTACTGCAGACACACAGACGGGTCAGACGGGTTCCTAAGACGTCTAACCAACAGGATCTGCTGCATCAGACCTAAGACGTTCACTCCAACACGAGTGGTACCTGACTTTGATGTAGTCTGACAGCAGCCAACGATAGATGGCTTTGGTGGCATGCGTCATGAACGTCCGCCCTTTAAAACTGGTCTTCTGCAGAAACCAAGGCAGGGCTCCGCAGTGGTCCAGGTGGAAACTGTACAACAAGAATGGATGGTTAGTGGAAAGCAGCATGTGCACCTCTGCACACGTTCACGGCAGCTTTCACTTACTGACTGATGAGCAGCAGGTCGATCTCAGCCGGATCGATCAGGTCAATGTACGGCAGGGCGTCCATCCCCTCCAGACCAGGATGGATCCCACAGTCTAGCTGGAGTACCAACACACAGACAGCTGTTGACAATGTTAACAGCTGTCTGTGTGACTAAGAAAACCAAAGAATCTCACCATGATCTTCCTCCCTTTGAACTCCAATATGATGCAGGACCGTCCCACCTCTTGTCCAGCCCCCCTGGTCACAATCACATCAAACAGTCAAACAGTAAAGAGCTGTGCTTACTCATGAAAGTACCCAAACACAGTGCTTAGACCAGGGGTGTCTCAAAGCCCAACCAGAAATCCTGCCTTGTCTGGAGCTCATTACCTGGTGGGTTTAGCCAATAAGGAGCTTCAATGGCAGGTTGGTTGGGTCCTCAGTCATGATAAAATACAGGGTTGTGTCAGGAAGGACACCTGCCAAACCACCTATGTGAATCAGTGGAAGCTGATTGGCTGTGGCGACCCTGAAGGGGATATGCCGAAAAGGTGAATAACAAGGACAGGTTGGTTGGAAAAGATGGTGGAGAGCGGCCCTCGAGGTCTGGATCCTGACACCCCTGACATAGACTTTATCTCAATGACAAAGAATGGGGGCACTTGTGGATCAACGTGATCCAAACCTCTGTGGACCAGTCCTCAACTACTTGCCCAAGTCTTTCTACCTTTTTTACATTTTTGTCACTGTAGTTCAGCTTCACCTCATACAAGACCAATGGAGAGAAGTTAGTCTGGACCGGAGAGGTTTGATACTTCACACCCTCCTTGTGACATGGGGGAAACTCAAGCAGCAGGGACTTCAACCATGTGGGGATAACTGGCCAACTGTTGAGCAACAATCCAAAGGTGTCAGGCACCAATGAGTCTCCCAAACAGGTCAGACTCAGCTGTCAGGTTGAATTAATTCAATTCAGTTATAAGTTAATGGGATTTTTTTTTTACAATAACGCTGGTTGTAAATTAAATGAATTTTCATTTAATTTAAATGAATTTTCATTTAATTTAAATGAATTTTCATTTAATTTAAAGAACACTAATGGGAAAAAAAAAATCGAACTCTGCTAATTTGTCCTTGGAAAGTCGGGAGCCAAAGAAACAAAATTCCCATTTGGCATTTGGGGTTTTTCGGAAACCATAAGGTGGTGTGGAAACTACTTTGACTGAAATCAATCACATCAAAGTTTAATCATACAGATGTTAGGAGACCCAAGGCTCATCGATAGAAAGTTAAAAAAAAAAAAAAGCAATTCAAAATGCAAAGGTTTTGTCTAAAAAAAGATGCACCCGCATCACCAGGACATCTCACACGCGCGCACACACGCACACGCACACCTTTTCCAAAACTCAGCAGGAAACTGAAGCTTCATTGTTGTTTTAGTGTCAAGACCAAAGGAAGCTGCTACCTGGAAACACAGGTTGGTTGTTTGTTACAAGTTAATTAGGAAAAATGTTCCTGCATGTTATTTTGAAACATTTGATCGTCAACATCAGAGTTTGTTTCTCTGCTGACTTCCACCAGTGACTTAAATGTCCTACAGCACTTGAAAGCAACACTTCCATAAACTCATTGGAATGAACGTGAGCTTTGATTTCCTCCTGTCTTTCTGTATCTGCAACAAACGTCAACATAGTTTAATGTTTTCATCGTGAAAAATTAAACTATTATTACATTTGAGTTGTTTTTGGTGTCTTCAAACATTGTTTCCCTTTTTCGGCAAAAGGTTTAAGTTGCACAGTCCTCAGCATAATTATATTCATCACATCAGAGCTATCGCCTTTAAGAAAAAAAGGTCCAGAAAAGCGGAAAAAATGTATCTCCAGCGGGATGACAAGCCAACTAGTTTTTTTTAACCTGGCAAATCCACAGAAATTATGAACGTATACTATATTATTTATTAGAAGCATAATCTCGCTCAGTTTGGGCATCATGGAGCGGAAATGCCCATTTAGGTTTGACCGTCAGTGTCCGTCGTTATTCGGTGACGGCTCGCTAGCTGCAGTGTTCGGTGGGTTCGGTTCGAACACTCACAGGGGTCGGATCAGCAGCTGGTCGCTCTCTTCAGCAGGAACCATCGCGTCCACCCTGCGTTTGGACGCCATGTTTGCTTCTTCAACGATGCCGCGCCTGCTGTTACTTCCGGTTCTTCCCGAAAACCCTCCGTGCGACACAACGCCTGTAAGTTCCGCCCCCACTATTTCTTTCTTTCTATTTTTTTCTTTACAAACCAAATACAAAACCAAATAAAAAACTAAAACTAAAAAAATGTTAAAAATAGGTAAATTTAAGGCAAGAAACAATTTAAAATAACAATAGTTTGGATATATTTCTGTACATTTCTGTAGTTTCTTGTTTTGATTTGAAATTCATTTAAGAAAGACACTTAAAGTAATAAAATATCTGAAAAATAAATAATAAAGGACCCCCCCCCTCTCCATTTACATACCTAAATAAAGTGTCTACATCTACACAAAATAATAACAAGATTGATGACATCAGAAACTTTCAGGTTTTCCATAAAGAAGAGAACATTAGGTGATGAAAAAGAAGAAATATTACAATTTTTGAGTGACAATTAATCATGAATAATTTTATCTATTTGCAACAATGTTCTAATTTTTCAGTCTCAGAAAATACACGGTTTGGATTGAAATTTGAATCTTTTATGTAATAAATCTCCAACAGGGTACATTTTTGATATTATTTAAAATCCGTTTATTTCATTTTAGGTGAAAGTATTTTGTGTATAAAGAAAATGATTAGTCTATCACGGTTGTTTCTGGGTCACGTCTATTGTGAGAGAAAAACCTTTTGTTTAAAGATTAGAGTCACTAATAAATTTTTGCATTTTTATCTTTTATGGGGATGTCATTAATGGTTAACTCTGCAAAGTTTGGTTTGATTGCATTGTATGGTAATATTTTAAGAACAAGATTAAGTAAAGGTATGAGAATTACTTTAACAAAAAACACACCATCGTCACACCACTCAGACATGAACAAGGATATCTTGTTTACAGTTACTGTATAATTCTGTTGTCCCATAAAACAGTATTGTGGGGGGAAAAGTTGTGGGAGTTGTTGGCACCTTTACCAAATTCTAATGCTTGCTTGTAAATGTTTGACTGTATAAATGTTTTTTTGACAGATCATATTCACATTTCTACAAAAGGATAGTCCTCCGGCCCTCTCAAAGAGGATGAAGAGCGGAAAGGCCGTTGGTCCTGATGACGTACCTGTGGAGGCATGGAAGTGCTTAGGAGAGACAGCAGTGGAATTTCTAACGAGGTTGTTCAATAGGATTTTAGAGAGTGAGAAGATGCCTGAGGAATGGAGGAGAAGTGTTCTGGTCCCGATCTTTAAGAACAAGGGCGACACGCAGAACTGCAGCAACTATAGAGGAATAAAGTTGATGAGCCACACAATGAAGATGTGGGAAAGAGTAGTGGAAGCCAGGCTTAGGAAGAAGGTGGAGATTTGTGAGCAGCAGTACGGTTTCATGCCCCGTAAGAGCACCACTGATGCCATATTTGCTTTGAGAATGTTGTTGGAAAAGTACAGAGATGGTCAGAAGGAGCTGCATTGTGTGTTCGTAGATTTAGAGAAGGCGTATGACAGGGTGCCGAGGGAGGAGCTGTGGTACTGTATGAGGTTGTCTGGAGTGGCAGAGAAGTATGTCAGAGTAGTTCAGGACATGTATGAGAGAAGTATGACGGTGGTGAGATGTGCTGTAGGTCAGACACAGGAGTTCAAGGTGGAGGTGGGATTACACCAAGGATCAGCTTTGAGTCCCTTTTTGTTTGCTATGCTGATGGACAGGCTGACAGACGAGGTAAGACAGGAATCTCCCTGGACAATGATGTTTGCGGATGACATTGTAATTTGCAGTGAGAGTAGAAAGCAGGTGGAGGAACAGCTAGAGAGGTGGAGGTTTGCTCTGGAAAGAAGAGGCATGAAGGTCAGTCGTAGTAAGACAGAATACATGTGTCTAAATGAGAGGGATCAAGGTAGAAGTGTTAGGTTATAGGGGGCTGAGGTGAAGAAGGTGCAGAAGTTTAAGTACTTGGGGTCAACAGTTCAGTGTGATGGGGAGTGTGGAAAAGAGGTGAAGAGGCGAGTGCAGGCAGGTTGGAGCGGGTGGAGGAAAGTGTCAGGAGTGTTGTGTGACAGAAGAGTGTCGGCAAGACTCAAAGGAAAGGTGTACAAGACAGTGGTGAGACCAGCTCTGCTCTATGGGTTAGAGACGGTAGCAGTGAGACAGAGACAAGAGGCTGAAATGGAGGTAGCGGAGATGAAGATGTTGAGGTTCTCCTTAGGAGTGACCAGGTTGGACAGGATAAGGAACGAGTCCATCAGAGGGACGGCTGTGTTAGCGACAAAGTCAGAGAAGCCAGACTGAGATGGTTTGGACATGTTCAGAGGAGGGATAGTGGATATATTGGTAGAAGGATGTTGGAGATGGAGCTGCCTGGCAGGAGGACAAGAGGGCGGCCAAAGAGGAGATATATGGATGTCTGAACAGAGGACATGAAGTTGGCTAATCTTAGGGTAGAAGATGTTCATGATAGAGTGAGGTGGAAAAGGATGATTCGCTGTGGCGACCCCTGATGGGAAAAGCCCAAAGAGAAAGAAGATCCCGAAATAACTTTTCAAAGAAGAAGATGTTGTGACTTGAAAAGTGAGAAGTATAAAAGTTTTTTAAAAAGTTGGTGATATAATCCTTAACCCTCAAGTGACCGGGTGGGGTCATTTATGATGAATTCAGGTACTTGGTGGGTGAGGTTTGTCCTGCAGACAGGAATGATAACTTCATTGTTCGGTTCGGCAAGAGCGAGGGAATCACTAGGAAGCGAGGCACACACGAGACCAGGTACTTCACCATAGAGGCAACAAACTCACAATGAATACAGGAATCAGGGCATCCTAAATACTGGAGTTTGATGAGGGAAGTGCCGGCAGCTGGGTCTAATCTGAGGATGACGAGGAAGAGAAGGGGGGAGAGGACTCCCAGAGGTACCATGACAAAATGCTCCTTTTGCTTTTTCTGTATAGTTTGTCTCATTAAGATAGTAATTTGTTACTTTCAATGACAACCTCATGACTTAGTTGAGTTAAATTACACAATGTGTTTTAATATGGAAATTATTTTAGTCTGATCTCGACTGTTTTTCCTAGCCAATAATTTTCCTTCAATAATAGCAGTTGTTCTCTCATCTGCTAATAGGAGACAAGCATTGTATTGCTTTTATATTGAAAATAAGTGATTTGATTTTTTATTTTTACAAAATTTTATGTAAAAGGTTGTCATTGAGTTTACAGTGGTCAGGCTTTTTCCTGGGGTCCCTGCTATTCATTATTTTTATTTCTTCCCCTTAGTTATTTGTCCCGTAAACACAAAATTCACTTTCACTGCTATGCAGATGATACCCAGCTCTACCTCTCCTCTAAGCCTGACTCCACTCTGTCTCCGTCTCCAAATGCCTCCTCGAAATAAAATCCTGGTTCACTGCAAACCTTAAATAATTCTCCATTTCCTTTTATGACTGCTCCATCCTTCCATCCCCACAGGTTAAGAGTCTGGGTGTCATCCTTGATAGCACTCTCTCCTTTACTGCATCCGGACGGCCTATTTCCACCTCCAAAACATCCGCTGTCTCCGCCCCTCTCTCAGTCCTCACTCCACAGCCATTCTAGTCCACAGTCTCATCACCTCCCGTCTGGACCACTGCAACTCCCTTTTATCTGGACTCCTATACAAAACTAACTACAACTGCTCCATAATTCTGCTGCCCGGATCATAACACAAACCCCCTCCACTATGCACATCATACCCGTCCCACAGAAGCCCCACTGGCTACCGCTACCTCTTCAGATTAACTACAGAATCTTTATCCTGACCTTCAAAACCCTCCATAATCTTGCTCTTCTATATCTGTCTGACCTTATCCATGTTGCCATTCCCACCCGCTCCCTTAGGTCTGCCTCCTCGCTCCAGCTTGTTACACCCACCGCTCGGCTCATCTCCATGGGGGCAGAACATACAGCTGCTCTGCCCCCCAGCTCTGGAACTCTCATCCCTCAGATTTATGGATCATGGACTCACTCCCTCAGTTTGCTATAAATCTCAAAACCCACCTCTTCAGACTAGCACATCCACTCTTATAAATTTATGATTCTATTTTTTTGTTTTTTAACTCGTTTCAATCTTGTAACTGAATTTTATAATTGCTTTGCATCTGTAAGATGACCTTGGGTGTCATAATCAACATAACTCAGCAAACAAATTGTGCAAACAAAGTTAAACATCAACAGAAACTAAACAGAGATTAAACTATTTCACAGAATTATGTTGGTTTAAAGTCACACTCAGGTCATCTTTTCATCTGTTGTAAAAGAGTTCCCAGTAGTCTTTTAATTATGATTATGCAGTTGTAAGCCAAAAATAAAAAAGAACTTTGAAAAAAGTATTTAATCTGCAAGTTTTCCCACTTAAACAGATGAGAGAGGCCTGCAATTTCCATTATAGGTAAACCTCAACTGTGAGACAAAATGAGAAAAAAAAAAACAATCCAGAAAATCACATAAACCAAGACAATCTAAAATGTACATTTTAAGGCACATAAATGTTTAATTGCAATATTTATAGATGACTTTTGCTTAAGTGTGAGATTCAATTTAAAAAGATTAACATATTTGAGCATCCAGTCACTTTTCTGTTGTTTGAAGCTGGGATAACTATGCTGCTCTGGGGTTCTGTCCTCTTTTCTCTTCTACTTCTACCCTCCTTCTCTCCTCTATTCTTGATAATAATTTATCATTTAGTTCTCCATGCCTCTGTTTGGTGCAGTGCGATTCATGTATTGTCCCTCTTTTCCTCTCCCCTCCTGGGGAGTGGGAGTGCTTCCAGACTCCAGTTGGCTCATCCGTGCTCCAGTTCCTGACCGTTTACCTCGCCTTTGCTCCACTTATACACCTGGCTGTGGTTCCTGTCTCCGGCTCGACTCGCGCCTTTGACTGTCCCCCCAACCACGGCTGGATGAAGCTCGTCTGCTGGACTTTTATATATGTAGTTGTAGCGTTGGATAAGTTAATTCTTCTCTAAGAGTTCTGGTAAATCGCCTGTCCGTCCTGGGGGAGGATCCCTCCTTCATGTGGACACCCCTGAGGTTTCTTCATTTTTCTGGAATCCGTTTTTTTTAGGAGTTTTTCCTTACCGCGAAGGGGGGTCTAAGGGCAGGGATGCCAGTATAGCTTAGTCAGTTTGTTAGTTCATTTTAGTATTTTCCTATTGAACTCTTTGTATTCATGATCCTTTTGTTTTCTTCGAAGCCCATCGAGACGACTGTTGTTGTGATTTCGGGCTATACAAATAAAATTGAATAGAATTGAATATTCACATTGATGTCATGTGCAAGTAAAACTAAAGGAAAAGTGGGTCAAAGTCAGATCTGTACAATCTGGCGTGTTTGTTATCTGGTTTGGATGCCTCCTGGCCTGTTTTGGGGATGTCTTACCGGGCAGAGGCCCCCAGGGAAAACCAAGAAACCACAGTAGACACTAAGATTCTCGGCTGGCCTGGGAGAATATTCTGTGAGAATGTGCCGAAAACTCCGTCCTCAAACCCAGGTATTACAGACCCCCCGTTTAGATGTGAACGTGAACAGAGCTCAATGTCTTCGGGATCCCCTTCCCCATTCAGAGACAGGGCAACTTCATCCAACCTGACGATGTCCACAGAATGAAGCATGGAGAAAGCATGGAGGAACTGAGACAGCAGGTCAGAGCACATGTTTTTATTCACGGTTTCATCCACAGTTTAAATCCCACCCATGTCTGTGTTGACAGAGCATGACTTTATTATCCTCTGCATAAAACGGGGTTCAAGCGAAAGCGGGCACAAGTTCAGAGTCTGAAGAAGGCACAAAGGTGCTGCAAGGGTGCAGGCTGCATGTTTATCAGAAGTTGACCCCCCCTTGCTGGTCCAGGATGGGGGGAGCAGGAATCACTCTGAGATGAAGTGAACAAAGGTGATAGGAAACGCACCCCGCCTGCCCGGGTCTCCTTCCACATGTCCGATCTGAAACAAAAGGGCACTGGCCTTCAGACAATCTCATGCCCCGTCACCCTCTACATCCTCACAGCGGAGCGGCTTATACTCACCCACCAATCATGGTCTTCCTCCCCCTCCACCACAATTACCTCCCCCTCCTTAAATGTCAGCTCATCCGGTTGGTCGGCAGAACAGTTGTAGATGGCCTTTACCCTTTTAGGCTTCTGCTGCTGCATTTCAATACAAAAACATTTTGCTGGTTGACTTGCTGAGTGCTAGCCACAGATTGTGAACAGGTTAGGACTCACAGAGAGGTTTTTTCTGGGTTTGGGTAATGGAGGAGCTGGACTATGTGGAGATTTGGACTGAAGACCTGCAATACACAAGATAAAGTCCATCCACCTCATGAATTTGGAATCATTTCATCAGGGACAATACACTTAGGAGTAGACCAGAAAAGAAAACTAAAGCATGAATTAAACCACCAAACACTTCCATCCATCCACCTTCCAAACCACTTCATCTCTTTTGGGGTCATGGGCAGCAAACATTCAAAGTAGAAAAATATTTTATGAAGTAATGTCGATTCCTAGGATCTGCCATCATTCCACCCTCATGAAGCCTTCAGAAAAAAAAATGTAAATCATATGTCAAATTTGTTTACAAAGCTTAAGCATCATGGGGAACCCCCTTAAGTGTTCGGGTTGTACTGGAAAACATGTTGTATGTCAGTGTAAAGGCTCTGCATATGACAGTAAAAGGATTCTGATAATTGTGTGGCTGCACATGCAAGAGTGTTTACCTGATTTCTCTACAGATCCAGTTCTGACAGGAGGTCTCTGTGGAGGCTGCTTCGCCAATCTGCCAAAGACAGAATTGGAATACAAAGAAGTATAGTCTTCCCTCATTTGTTGTGGGGTTTACGTTCTAAAATTAATAGAATCCACAAAGTAGGATAACAGATGTTTTAAGGCTGTACAACTCCTCACTACACACTTTATCAACTTTTCTCAGACAAACATGAACATTTTCACACAAATCTCTCTTGTTTAAACTTTCAAAGTTCCAACATTCATAGAAAAAGAAGTCCAGTATTAAAGAAAGAAACCAAAGGTCATTTTGTAGAGATACAGTGTGGAGGAGAGTGATTGACAGCAGTCTGTAGCAGGGGTGGAAGTAGATTTTTGTGGATGCCGGTAATATAACCTAAACGTAAATCTTTTTAAAAGCAGTAAAAGCAGATTAGGGGTGTCATGAATAATCTGTTAATTGATTTATCCAACCAGATCCAACCTGTCTGAGGCAAGTCGTTAAAGAAATTAAATCAAATTATACTATGATAAAATCATTTCAAAATAAATTAAGTTGATAATAATAGATTTGGAATAATACAATTTGGATTGAGGCAGACTAGTTTTTTTTTTTAAAACAATGTATAAACAACCAAGTGCATCATAGCAGAGAACACACATGTGATGTCATCAAAAACTGATCAGTCCATCAATGTCCATCAGTGTCTAGAATGTTCTAAGAATGTTCCCTTTGGATTCTTTGGATGTGGAAAAACAACAGTGGTGAACTTTAGGAAACTAACATGTGAATGGATTTGACATTCATTCTAGTTTACTGGTTTGTTTGGACACAGATTTCATTTCCACTTGATGATCTGGAAGAAATCCAAGAATCTGGAAAACTGTTCAGTAGCAGGAATTTCTGTCTGAGTCTCACTGCTGGAAGTTTGGATGAAGATGATCTGGATCCACTCTAGATCAGAGAATCAAACTGTTTTAGAATGAACCAAAATCGACTGTGAATCCGATCAGTAACCACAAACTGATATGAATTAAATCTTTGTTCAAATGAATTGTTACATCACTGCAGATAAATCCATTTGGGAATAAATCTTGACTATAAATAAAAATGTTGATGGGGCTTCTTTGTGGAAAAAAACATTAAATTGATTATTGTACTAAATAACTAGATCATGCAGAAAATGCACCTCCTGTCCTTTTCTCCTTCTCCTCTTCTAATTTAGCTTGTACATCTTCATCCTCAGTTTCAATCTTCCTCTTGAACAATCTTTCTGCATTGTTCTTTTTTAATGACTTTTTCGAAAGATTCTTTGTTGCATATTTCACTTCTACCATTTCACTAGGTTTTATCTTGAACTACCAATCACAGTAGTTTTAAGAAAACTGTAGGAATCATCTATTATTTTTATTGTTCCATTGCAAACTAACCAACCTCCGATGTGCATAGAAATATGCCTACTTGACTGTGAATGAACTGAGTCTCCCCGCACAACAAATCAAACGTAGCCTTTAAGACGCGAATGCTGTTTGTTTAGGGAAGTGACAGAATTGGTGAAAAAACATGAGGGGAGAGCGGAACGTAAATCACATTACGTAGTGATGATAACACACTAAAAACCACACAGAAACAAAAACAATGAGGTAAAGTGGCGCCTGGTTCAAAGTTTTAGCAGGATCAGCCTGCAGCAGCATTTGGATGAGTGAAGCTGCAGAGACCGGAGGCACAGCTGGCCTCCAGCCGGTGCGGCGTACCTCCACCAGATCTTACACTGGTACACAGTACTGGGCTGCACCGACTTACTTTCAGACCTGGTCCACAGCCAATCAGGACGCAGGGGTTTCTTCTCGTTAAAAAAAAGAGAGGAAACCCTCAGGACAGTGAGACTGCAAAAAGTGAACCGCGATACTGCGAGGGGACATTATAAACATAGTTTGGTCTGTTTATGTTGTGCCCAATATGTGTTACTTATGACTGGAAGAACTAAGTTTGGACGGTACTGACCAGTACGGATCAGACATCTGTACAGACAGAAGCTCATTGATACTGTTATAGACTTTGTCTTAGCACTCACCCAGGGGGGGGCATTGGGGGCTTGGGTCCGAGTGGTCCGGATGGTCCACTCATTTTGTAATTTGGTTGATGTGGGGGGAGGGGAGGTGGTTTGTGTATTGAAGGCGGTGGAAGTGAAGGTGCTGGTGGGACAGGAGGTGGTCCTGCTGGTGGGGAGGGAACAGGAGGGAGGGGATGGTTCTTTGCTGACACAGTTTTTGACTCCCAGTTGTCTGGGAGAGGGGGGGCAACTGGTAGCACTGTGGGGAGGAGCAGAGGGGATCAGGGTTAGGACTGTCTGCTCACAAAATCTGCAGCAAAAACCTGTCACTCACCAAAGACAGAGAGGTTCTTCTCTGTGATGGGCGCGTTGGGCGGGTCAGACAAAGAACGCTGTCTCCCCACTTCTGGCTTAGCAATGCCTCCTCCTGATGCCCCCCCACCTTTATTCAAACCTCTGTTAGGCAAGGGAGGAGGGCTTGGTCTCGGTGGAGGCCGGCTGAAATCCATGGCAGTGCCATACGTCTCATTGCTAATCATTGAGCTGGGGATGGGAGGTCTCTGTTTGTCCCGCACCATGGAGGCAGCGTCTCGAGCCAGGGCTGCCAGGCTGGGCTGCAGGGCAGCGCTGGGCACGAAGCAGCTAATGGGACGTTCGTCCCGTCGGCTGGGAATGGGCTGCAGGACATAGAAACACACATAAATGAAACTAAGGTAAAAGACAGAAGAAACAAAGGTAAGAAAAAGAGGGAGCTGGGCTTTTCATGGACATGTTCTATTATGAAGAGGCGACAATAGGCTGAAGAACGCTGACCTTGTCTTCCATTTCATCCTCACTCTCATCCAGCTCCTCGTTTTGGAGGCGCCACTGATACTCCACGTGAACATGTACGTTGAACTTTCCTGTCTGAACCTGAGTAAGCTGCAAGTAAAAAATACAAATAAAAAAACACAAAGATCAGTCTACGTCTGTTATTTTCAGTTGAACCAGCATTTTACTCCAGTGAGGGTGTTCTTTAATGCAAAACAGAATGATGTAAGCAGCGCTGAAATGATTTTGTAATATCAACAAGCTTAGAAGAACCAAGCTAAACATCTGTGAGGTTTTATCAACCCCTAAAGTCAGCAGTCACACAAAATATTTGTGAATTTGGGTAATCAACTGTGCATAGCAAAACTTTTGTTTATCAGTGGAGCAAATATGAGTAGGGCAGATTCATTCATTCATTCATTCATTCATTCATTCATTCATTCATTCATTCATTCATTCATTCATTCATTCATTCATTCATTCATTCATCTGCTGTTTTATCCCTTTCAGGGTCACGGGGCTGCTGGAGCCTATCCTGGCCACTGGTGGGTTGAAGGCAGAGGACACCCTGGACTGTTCGCCAGTCTGTGGCAGGGCCACAATCACACACCCGTACACACTCACACTCACACCTAGGGAAAATTTAGAGTTGCCAATTAACATTTGAAGCATGTTTTTGGACGGTGGAAGGAAGCTGGAGACCCCGGAGGAAACCCACGCATGCACGGAGAGAACATGCAAGTAGCTGGGCAGAGTTTAACTTTAATATCAGGAAATTCTCACCAACTCCTCGCACGTAGAGTGCTGCAGCCGCTTTGCAATGTCCAGAGGAGTTTCTCCGGCTTCATTTGCTGTGGAAAAACACAGTTAGACTCCACGCTTTTGAGTTCACATCTGTGGACAGAGAGAGAACACCCCCAGTCCCCACTGCTGACTAATTTGATAATAGCTATGTTCTCTCGGAAGGAACAGAACCTTGTCCTTCAACCATATGATTCAACATACAGATTGCATATTGGTCTATAAAATCCTTCACGGTCTGGTTCCTCCCCCACTTCAGGACTTCGTCAAAAAAAGACAAAAGAGAAGCACCAGAGCAAGTTCAAGGAGCTTTAGACAGACTGTTTTCTCCTTTCGAGCCTCTCAAACCTGGAACACAATCCCAGAAAGCATTGGACAGCTCTCCACACTTCCATCCTTCTCAAAACAATTAAGATCATGGCTGCTGGAAAACCAAACTTGCACTCACGACTAACACGAGGGAAAACGCCATGAAACTGTTTCCTAAACAAGAAGTCAAAATAAAACATTGGGGGGTGAAAAAAGTGGTCATGGTTGTTTGTAGTAGTTAGGATTTTGGCGATTTCATTGATGTAAACCCTTTTAAATTTAATGTATGTTATGTTAATTTGATGTCATTTTATTTCATGCCATTTCATGTTAATCTTCTTTCACTTTCGGCTTCTCCCATCAGGGGTCGCCACAGTGAAACAACCCTCCCTTGAGGATGAGTCGCATGGATAATTCGGCAATGTTTTACGCCGGATGCCCTTCCTGACGCAACCCTCTCAATCCAACCGGGCTTGGGACCGGCACAGCAGCAGTGAAGGTAATAGGGAGCAGCCCGGAGTTGAACCCTGGTTTCACGGATGGAAGGCGCCGCAAACCAGCATGAGCTGAACCGGCCCGGGTAATTTCATGTTAACAATGTACTTTATTTTATTTTATTTATTTTATCTACAGTCTCATGGTGGCTGGCCATGGTCAGCCCAGGACAGAGGATGAAAATTAGCTAAGGCTACAATCCTGTTTCTCTATTTTAGAGCACGCCATACTGTTTTTTGTACGCATTGTCCCTTTAATACATAAATAGAAAAAAAGAAGAAAAAAAAAGACGTGGTAAAACATTTAAAGGATACAACAACCAGCTTCATACCCGTCACCGGCTGCCCTACAAGTGAAAGCGAGTTTAGTAATATCCCCTCTCTACATCTGTGATTTGTGAATGTCCAATTCTTTTGTCTTGATCTTTTTTGGGGGATTCTAAATTGTGTTATTTAAGTGAAACAGCTTTTCTTTGTGTTTTGATTTTTTCTGAGAAGCTGCAAGGGACACGGTAGAGGACGGAAGTAAAGACCACCATCTTTTTGAATAAGAATGTCAATGTGTCTTTATCATGTGTTTGATCTATGGGTACAATGACTCTATTCACAATTTTGTTAAAACCTCGATTTTTGGGTCACGGTTTTGTTTCGGTTCCTTATATGACAGGCATGTCCAAAGATCTTTGGTCACATGGTTTTGTTTCCAAGCTTTGGTCCGTAACAGAATGTTCCACTTGATGGCAGTCTAACTACAGACCAAACACAAGGATTGGGACTCGATCTGGAACAAAAGAAGCGGACTCAATCCTGAAAAAAAGGATTTTACCATCTGAATCCACTATTAACATTTTTTAACAGTCTTTTAGAAACACCGTCTTTTTAGACCATCTTTAGGGCTGTAGTTTCTTACTGATGGACACAGAAGCTCTTCCCCTCAGCAACAACTTCAGACACTCCCTGTTGTCTAGCAGGCAGCAGTAATGCAGTGCCGTGTTGCCTTTGGCCGTCTGCTTATCAAGGTTTGGACTGAAAGAAACAAGACATCATGTTTACATGCATGTTTATGTGCACGCTGATCCACAACAGCATACGAGCAGCTCATAACTCAGAGAGCACTGTGAAGATCAGCCTTTTGTTGTTTCCATGACACTAAAGAAGAGACTGTCAGAGCTCACCTGTTTTGAGCCAGAAAGTCCACTATGTGAAGAGAATTTCTGTCGGCCATTCGGACTCCCAGATGAAGCACAGTCTCTCCATGTTCCTGCCAGAAATCGACACTTTTAGTTCACATGGAGGCACCCCAACATCACCAGAAGGACGTGAAAACCAACAAGCAAGAAACTAAGCTCAAAGAATTTTACTCCGCACCAACAGCCACGTCCACAACTCAGAGATGAATTTCTGATGAACTCCTGCTGCTCCAGAAACTATGTCCAAGAAAACTACACAGCTTTTTTTATTTAGCCTAAAAACAGCATAATCATAATTAAAGACCACTTGGAAGGCTTTGATAATAGATAAAAAGATGATTAGAGAGGTACTTTAAGAACATGTATATGGAATGGAGTATCTTTTCTGCTTTTTCATATCTGAGTGCTTTACATACACCTTATGCCCCTCCTCTTCTCTGTCTGCAGTAATCTGATTACTCTAACAGTGGTTCATTTTTCTATGTCTCTGTGTTTTCCTCCTTTAATTTACTTTTTTCTGTAGCTTTATGCTGAACATAGAGTGTTTTCCTCCTTTGAGAAAACACACTTAGATTTCTCTGCATCCAGAACATCAGCATAAAGGATGAAAATAACTGCCCTTCTGCAGCATCACTACCCTCTCCCCTAGAATGAAGTGGAGAGACCAAACACAGAGGTTCAGCTCGATAGTGGGGTCATACATGTTCGCTGGGCTGTGGGACAGCCTCCATCAGGTCCACCCCCTCAGCATACACCTGCAGCAGCGACAGGACATCCTTGTTCCGGACGGCTTCATATAGTGCCTTCTGCCTGGACTCAGTATTGGTGTACAGCCGCCGGGCAAAGCGCTTCTCCGTGTATTTGGCTGTTATGTACTCCTTCCGGGTCTGCCTGTGGGGGAAGACACAAGTGTGACCCAAGAGGATAGGTTTCTATACTAACCTCTGACCATCATTTACATGTCGCTGCTGGGATCAGGTTTGGTGATGCCCTGGGGACTCAGATCCGCCTCCATGATCCCATTAAAGCTGGCATTTCCCACATTATTTGCCAGCTGAAACATAACAGTATTTCCTTTAGTCTGTCTAACAGAGCATTAAATTACAAAACAGAAAATACCTTAGAAAGTGAACTCACCAGCATTTCTGAAGTCCCCAATACATCCAGGTCCAAACTCTGTATCCTGGAGTAGTGGACCCCTATCTCTCTGTGGATCCCAGAACACTCGATACAGATGAGGACCCCAAGGTTGGTGGACAGCCAGGTAGGACCTGAGAGTGGGGTGGTAACATTAACCAGTGTTCTGATCTCCTTTAGTTCCCAAATTCAGGTCCTATAATGACCACTAGATGTCATGTGCGTAGATGTCAGAGGGAAGCAATTTCCTGTTGGATTCCATGATAAAAAGCCACTCTTTATATCAATGATAAACTAAAATGAGAGACAAAATGTTATGTTTGCAATTTGTTTTAACTCATTACAACTGTGTAGGGCAGGATTGATTCTCTTTTATATTTGTTATTATAAAAACTGATCTTGATTTATTCTTCTATTCAAAATATTGACTCTATTGTCTGTTTTTAATTTTGATGTAACAGACTCCATCAAACTCTCACTTTGTGGCACATAATTGGTCAGTTGTTAAGATGGGAATCAACCTTCAGTTGTTGAGATGGGCGGAGTAAACTCTAGTCAACAAGGTCAGCCCACTGCAAGATTTATTTTGACTGTTCAGATCCTCTGTTTTATTTCTGAATTTAGCAATCCAGTTACATACATCTGTAGTCCCCAGGAACCATAATTGGTTACAACACAACCGTAGTGACTTTTTATCAAGCCTGCAACAGGGGCCTAGTACTTAGTTGTATGAACCATCTGCTGGAGACACTTATCTAAGTCCAAGATCCAACCTAGGTACCAAAGACGCACAATATTCTCCACCCTAATTACTCAACAGTGCTGATTAGGAACAGCAGGCGGATTAGTGGTTGAACAAAGCAGCTCAGATTGAAAGAACACAACCAGATAAAGAGTGTTTTTAGAAATGAGAGTTGACTCTAAGTCTATATTTCTAGGTCTTATTTCCCCCCACAGGCGGATGGGATGCTCCTGAGTTAGGAGCAATTTTCCCGCAATGAGATCATTCAGCCAGAGTACACTAAGCAGTATTTGTTAAATGGTTTTACTTATTCATAAACATTATCTTCGGTCTTTCTTTGCTCTGTTGGGAATATATTGAAAAACAGATGACAGGGTTTTAATTCTTTGACACTTAACACTTATTTACTATACTATACTAGTCTATACTCTTTTGTTTTAAATGCTCAATAAATTCTGCTATTTTTTGTATGTTTTGAATATGAATAGGGCAGCCATGATCCAGAGGTAGAGCTGGCAAACTCTGATCGGAAGATTGCAGGTTTATTCCCGCCTTGACTGCCCATGTGTCGAGTGTCCCTGCCCATGACACTCAACCTTATATTGCTCCTGGTGGTTATAAGTTGGCGCCAGTGTTCAGCAGTGGAGCAGTCACCAGTGTATGAGTGTGTGTGCATGGCCGAATGAGACTTTGACTGTAAACAACTTTGGGCCTGAAAGCAAGGTAGTAAAGATCTATATAAGTAAACCAGCGATCCTCATCAGGTTTGTGAATCAAAAACACAAGCTAGGTCTGATGAATCAAAGGAGGAATCTGAAGGGATCTTCTGCTTATCTGAACGACCATCTGACCAGAAGGAATGCTGAAATCACCAAACATGTACGGCTTCTCAGGAAGGGAAGCAGATTGAGAACACTTGGGTTAAAGGCTGCAGGATTTACGTCAAACCGCTCGGTCCACCGGACCGGGCCAAGGTTCTGGTTGTTATCACCATGAAGGACGTTGAGAAGTGTTCGATCACGGACGTCTGAGTCAACATGCAATAATAAATCAAAGAGCCAAATAATTTCTAGAAATATGATGCCTGGATTCATCGCTTTCTCCAAAAGTCTTAAGTGATCCTGAGTTTCAGCAAAGTTCTGACCTGCAGACCCTTTTTCATTTTTTTTTCACAGCATTACCTTATTATGAAAAAAAAGCTTAATCAATTATTGAAAATGGTTCACAATGCACATATCTTAACTTTGATACTTGAGTATTTATTGCTATGAAGATTTTTGAAACAGTGTTATGTTTATTTTACCAATATAGTATTATTTTTTAATCATATAAATTACTTTTATAAGTAAAATAATCTGCATATATTTTGAACAACTGATCTGCATTTGCAATGTTGATTTCTAAAATAGTTATTTTTACATAATAATTTAAGTAATTCATCTTTGTCATGTGCTTTATTGATACCTAATGATTCTTAATTCTGTCTGATAAAAGTTAGGAACCGGATATTGATAAATCATGTAATAAAATGGTTACGGTATAACAGGGTGGGATTATATAAGTTTGCTTCCTTTCACTCCATTTCAAGCAATATTTATTAATATGTCTAATTATCCTCACTTTGATAGGCCATTGTATGAATATATAACCGATGATTGTATTGTTTTTGTGTATTATTCTTATTTGATTGCTTGAAATAAACCATTTCAAATCAAATCAAATCAAAAGAAGATGAAGAAAGGGCAAAGGCAGAGAAGAGGACTGGAAGCTGAAAAAAAAGAATGTTGCACGACTTAAAAAGCAGTGGAAACAGACTCTGGGTGGTCAGGAAGTACTCCCAGATGACTGGATAACTACAGCTGATGAGATCAGGGAGACAGGTATGTGTGTACTTGGTGTAGAATGAGGAGATGCAGGAGTGTATATGGAGTAAGAGACTAGCTAAGAAGAAGAGGGACACTGAGAGGACTGAGGAGAGTAGACAGGAGTACAGGGAGATGCAGCGTAAGGGGAAAGTAGAGGGGTCAAAGGCCAAACAAGGGGCTTATGATTACTTGTATGTTACATGTTGGGTACTAAAGAGGGAGAGACTGACCTGTACAGTTTAGCAAGACAGAGAGACTAAGATGGAAAATGAAAGATGAAAGGAATACTTTGAAGAGCTGGTGAATGAAGAAAATGAGAGAGAACAAAGAATAGAGGAGGTGATTGTTGTGGAGCAGGAAGTAACAAAGATTAGTAAGGGAGAAGTGAGAGGGGCATTGAAGAGGATGAAGAGTGGAAAGGCACCAGGTCCTGATGATATACCTGTCTGGAGGTATGCAAGTGAAGTTTTTGACTGGACTGTTCAAAAGGATCTTAGGTGGTGAGAAGATCCCTGAGGGATGGAGGAGAAGTGTGTCCATTTTAAGAATAAGATGTGCAGAGCTGTGGAAACTACAGAGGAATAAAGCAGATGAGCCATACAATGAAGTTAGGGGAAAGAGTAGTTGAATCTAGACTGAGAGCAGAAGTGAACATTTGTTAACAGCAGTATGGTTTCATGCAGAGAAAGCACTACAGATGCAATACTTTCTTTGAGGATGTTGATAGAGAAGGTCAGAGAAGGTCAGAGAGAGCTACAGTGTCTTTGTAGATCTGGAGAAAACTTCTGACAGAATGTCCAGAGAGGAACTGTGGAATTAAGTCTGGAGTGACAGAGAAGTATGTTAAAGCAGTGCAGGACATGTATGAGGGCTGTAGGACAGTGGTGGGGTGTGGAAAAGAAATGAAGAAGTGAGTACAGGCAGGTTGGAATGGGTGGAGAAAAGTGTCAGGTGGGATGTGTGATGAAGAGTTTCAGCTCAAATGAAAGGAAATATGTAGAAAACTGTGATAAAACCAGAAAAGTTGTTCAGCCTAGAGACAGTGGTACTTGGGAAAAGACAGGAAGCAGAGCTGAAGATGTTAAAGTTGACCTAACTTGTTCTGTTGGGTTTAATTTTGTCTCTCACAGCAGCACTGACCTGCAGCTCCACAGTCGCAGCAGCGGTCATTGCCATTCATTTTTTTCACCTCCTCCACAATGGATTTGGTCAGTTCCTGAACAATGTTATTTTCTCCTTCATTGCTGCCGCCTTTGAAGGCATCATTTAGGGCCTCTTCCTTGTTGTTCTGCAGCACAGACACCCAGCTGAAACAAACAAATGCATCAGATGTTAATGGGAGAATAAGCTGTTATCTGAGAAAGCCTACATTATGTTAGAACTTTTTACAATTCATCATGAACAAAGAGCCCAGGTTTTGTTTTCTGTACTGTCACGCAAGGCCGCAAATGTGATTGTGCCACAATTCAGAATGTGAACACAGCACCCTGCAGCTCCTACTCACATCTGGCACTCTATCTCATCTTCAGCCTGGAAGTGGTAGATCCGGTCATCTGAAAGAATGTGGAAAGAAATCATTCAGCATCCAGGCCTGCAGATAGGGATTTCAAAGTCTGCAGTGGCTTTCAAAAATGTGTGTATTGTTGGAGGGTTACGTGAGAATAGGTCAAAGCTCTTCTTCTCGTCGGGGTTCCTTTTCACCTGGCAGGTAAGCAGGTTGAGTTTGGCTGGATCTCGGTTGGACTACGAGACAGTAAGCAGTAAGTTAGATTAGGTGATGACGTGGATGGCTTGTTAGGTCTGACACTACTCAACTTAGAATTTAACAAGCCTTCAAAGGTTTCCTCAAAAGAGCAAAAAAGAGAATAAACCATGTTGTGAAGAAGAGGAAGGATGATGCAGGCTGGAAGGTGAAGGTGCACCTTTGCTTGACCTGGAGGGGAATTAATGAGACGGAGAAGACTTTGTGTCTTACTGTGCCGTGACAGATGTTCAGGAAGCCGTTTTTGACAAAGCACCTCCTCTTTTGCCATACTCTCCGGAGACTGAAGAAGAGCACACATCAGGACATGTAAGCTTTTTGTTTGGAAGATCAACATAATCAACTTTTGGCATGATGGCCAATCAAATATTGGCAGTATTCAGAAACCAAAAATTCACAAAGCAAGTGAGGAAAATGAACAACTCACCAAAGTTACCTTTCCTAATGGGAGTAAGGCCCATATATATTGAGTATATATAGGAAAAGAAAACCTAAAACTATTTTAGGACTCTATACCAACCATCTAAACCAAATCAGTGTCCCCCCTGAGAGTGATAGGTCATGGGTTTAAATCTATGGTCAAGTCATATCAAAGACTCAAAATGGCCAAATTGGGACCCAAAGCCTCCCTGCTTTACACTCAGCATTGGGGGTGGGGGTGGGGTTCAAACCACTAAAGGGTTCCAGACTGCAGCTGCATCTGCAGCTAGTTTAGCATAAACCTTCGCTGCACCATCTGTTAAGAAAAATGGAACTAACATTTCTTTAAGATCAAATGAGGCTTTTCTGTTTAAAGCTCTAAATGTTAGTAAAGTATTTTGGTTCAACAGGCAGCAACAAGATTTAAACAAGTTTATAGAGAATGAAGTCTACTCACCCCTCACTCCTCTTGTAGAGGACCCCATCCCGCTCCGTGCCGTACACTTTGTCACCTTGCAGTTGATGGAGGCTGTAACCAGCGCTCTGTTTCGATTGTAAATCCTGAAAGCAAACCACAGAAATAATTTCTACCAGAAAACAAGTTTCTTCTTAACTCAGCAAAGATGCAAACATCTGTTCACTCAGAATGCGAGGTCACAGAAATTCTTCCCATTTTTCATCTGAATTTAAACTTTGAGCTGATAAACTACAAAATCCGCAGGCATCAGGAGATAAACAAAAAGAATCTGTCCTTCAAGTTGACTAATTTAGTCAGTCATAAAACACAATATGTTCCTTTTTGCAGTTGTTATCTACAAAGCCTTTTCATTGCATGAATACACACAGACACACACGTGTAAACACACACATGGACAAACATTGAAACAGAGACACAGAAGATTCTTTTCAGCCTCATTTGAATGTTTACTTTAAAATTATTTTTCACTTAATTTCTTTTCAAACGGGTAGCTCAGGTTTGCATGAGTGAAAAGGTTCTGACATCCATGGACAACAACCAGAGGAATCCCACCTCTTTCTGCTCGGCCTGCATTGATGCTTTCAGCATGTCTCTGATCTGAGTCAGCTGTTTTCTCTCTCCATCCTGATTATGTTTGATCTGAAACAAAAATACCAGTGTCAAGCTCTAATTTTCTTCTTCACTCACAGATTTCTTGTTTAACAGCCTGACGAAGCTGAACCGAGCAGCAAAAGAATTAAGGTGTTGGTGTCATGTCTGCAAGCTCTTCCAAGATGTCAGAAAAGAGCATAAGTATAAGTAATATAGTATAAGTATAAGTAAATAGAAAAAAAATCAGAGAAAAAACACTGCAGCTTCTGTTGGTAACGTATCAAATCTCAGTGAGGACAAGCCTCACCAGCTGCCAACTTTCTTGTGAATGCAGGGCCGTGCATAGTGGTGCAATCTAAACCACAAAGGGATGCCTGAATGAGACATGAACATGATCCGGTCTCAATGTGATCGCTTCAACAGGCCGGTAAAGCTGTCAGGACCCGGTCTGAGTCAGAAATCCTCACCGTCACCAGGTTTGATGCCAGTTTTTCCACAGATGGTTTTAGGTCTTCCACAGCTTTCAGACCTTCTTGGAAAAAACTGCAGAGAGGCTTTGGTTAGAAAGTCCATGGTCTGTGTGTTCTTACACTGGCGTCTCTAAGTCAGATCATTGTCTTTATCCTTTATCCTTCAGGAGTCAACTGTGTTTGCAGAGATTCTCTAGGTTCAAAATCATTGTTCTGCCAGTCTGGGAACTTACTTGCCCTGAATTTGGAAGTACTTGATGAGGTTTTGGACAAAGTTGACACCTTTCTTCACTTGGATCTCATTCACTTTAAGGAAATACTGCAAAGAGAAACACAGATAATAAAAAATCAGCTAATGTCTACAGAGATCCACGATTCTAGCTGCTCAATGGCAGACCCTCTGTGGCCTACAATACATGATCACTCTGATTTAAAACACAAATAAAACTGAAATCTTCAGGAAAGGAGGAGGTCCTGTTCCAAGCAAACCCATTTTAACTGTGCCTATATTAAACCCACAACAAGGGGCCCCAACCTCACACATCTGCAACTGAAACATCTGCCTCTCTTTCTCCATGTCCTCAGCGATTTCTCCAGGGATGATTTCCGATCGAATCAGACCATGCTGCTTTGCGTGTTCCCTTTTCTCCTTCTCGATCTTTACCCTGTAGTCGACACATCAAACACCAATCAGTCTTGGCAAGGTTTTAGTAGCCCCCTCTCATTATTATTCAATTCTGTTTTGCATAAAAACAAGAATGGAAGATACTATAATATTTGCAAGTTTATTAATGAGAAAAAATACCCTTCAAGTTAGCAGCATTTTGTTCTGATAGTATTTAGCATTACCTTTTCAAGGAGGACAGGTTTTCTGCATGAATGATCTTCAGTGCATTCCAAATTATTAAAACTGTATTTAAGTATCAAAAAGATACAATTCTTTGTTTTTTGATTAAACTCATGGACGATATTGTGTCTCTGGTGTCTTTGGGTCACTGACATTAATCTCAGACATCTTTAATTATTAGTTTGACAGGTGAGTTCAGTTAAAGGAAAAACTACTAAAGAAGGACGTTCCACATTAGTAAACAGACCAACATTTTCAAGTAATATGGGAAAGAAAAAGGATCTCTGCTGCTGAAAAGCATGAAGTAGTTAAATGCTTTAAACTAGGTATGAAAACCTTTGATATTTCACTGAAACTTCAGCGTGATCATGGTAGTATGAAGAGATTTGTGGCTGATTCAGAGACACACGGGTTGGTGCAGATAAAGACAGAATGAGGAAGGTTTCTACCAGACAAATCCATCAGATTAAGAGAGCAGCTGCTGAAATAGCATTACAAAGCAGCAAGCACATGTTTGAAGCTGCTGGAGTCTCTGGAGTCCCACCAACATCAAGGTGGAGGATCCTCCAGAGGATTGCAGTTCTACCTAAACCTTCTAACCCCTAAACAACAGTCACCAACAGAAACGGCTGCAGTGGACCCAGACATGCATGAAGACTCATTTTCAAACAGTCCACTGATGAAACCCTGGATGATCCAGATGGATGGAGTAGTGGATGGTTGGCGGATGGACACCACGTCGTTGTGGGCGACAGTGGCTTAGGCGGTTGGGCGGGTCGCCCAATGATCGAAGGGTCGGCGGTTCGATCCCCGCTCCCCCCAGCCAACTGTCGTTGTGTCCTTGGGCTAGACACTTCACCCTCCCTGCCTCCAGTGTTGCTCCACTGGTGTATGAATGTGCATGTATGATCCCGGTGACGGTCAGAGGGGCCGTAGGCGTGAACTGGCAGCCACGCCTCTGTCATTCTGCCCCAGGGCAGCTGTGGCTACAACCGTAGCTACCATCACCAAGTATGAATGAGGAGTGAATAAATAATGGACACAATGTAAGCGCTTTGGGTGTCTTGAAAAGCGCAGATAAATCCAATCCATTATTATTATTATAACAAGGCTGCAATGTCAGCATGCAGGTGGTGGAGTCATGGTCTGGGCCTGAATCATGGGCAGAGAAATAAAAATAACCCTCTGAAAAGTAGGTTGCTTTTTCTGACTGATCACTCTCTTCAGTGCTACAAAAAGTGCTTTCTATAGGTAGCAATAGTGAAGCTGCTACAAAATCAGGGGTTCTATGAAGATGTTTTTGATTGGAATAGATTTAGATTTCACTAAATAAATCCTCCTAATGCAAGAACTTCAACAATTAAACATTTTTAGTTCTTTAGAATCTATCAAATGTTGTAGAACTTTATTGGGCGTTATAATGTGGAATGGTGACTTTAAAGGTTTCCATTTTACAAAAAAATGTGTTTGTTCAATAGCATTTAATACTCTAATGGTTAGTGACTTGAAAAGTGTTCTGTTTTTTGCATCAAAAATGTAGAAAAATCATTTTAAAAAAAAGTATCATTTGCCTAATACTTTGGAACACGCTGTAAGAAGTTGTTTTTGAAGGGCGACGCTGGATCAATCTAGCCAAGCCTGATGCGATTCACAAGAGTTTTATTGAAGTTTTAAGACCAGGAAGCTGGCATTCGTCACGTAGAATTGGGTCATCTGTCTCTACCACTGGCATAGACCTAAGCTGACTATGTAGGTTTTCTCTTGTCCTTTTCCCCACCTTATTTCAGTGGATGAGAGAACAATTTGTATGGATGCCCTGTTTCCAACCAGTTTTACATTAGTGCCTGAGAACTGTGCAACCACAGATCCATTAAAAGAGGAGGAGGAAAAACTCACAAATGTTGTTGTACTGCCTCTGCCCCACCTTTTTCTCTGTCAGCCTAGCCCCAGCCCCCTCCCCTTCACCCCCGATGCCTGATTTCCTGATCTGATTTAAAACAGGGACCATACTAAAGCTGCAGAGAGAATGTATGCACAGACATGTGTGATTGGGGGGGGGGTTGGTTGGTTAGTTTTTTAGTTGTATTTTTTGCTTGTTTTTAATTATTAAACATGAAAGGCTCTTTTTTATAAATAAAGCTTTATTGATTGAATGATAGAATGATAGGTTCAGTTTGTTGAATCAAAACCAAGCAAGGTGAGATGGAAAGTAAAAAAAAAGAGGGAGAGTGCCCGGTCATACCCACAACAAGACCCCCGCCAAATGTCAATATTAGAAATGAACAAGTTTTCATATAAATACAGATGACCTGCACTCTATTCACTGAGGGTGAAGAAAATGAATAATGATTCTGTGCAATTGCGAACAATTTAAAAACGTTAAATTTTTCATGCAATAAAAGCACCATTACAGAATTGACTTACATGAAGATACTCAGGCCTTGTCTAATGTAACAAAAGATGAATAAACCACATGGTAGTTGTGAAGTTTTTAGAAATATTGACTGTCCTTTTGCTGTAGGTACGACAAACTACAAATACTTCTTTTGGTTTCAACAAACATAGTTGCAATAATAATCAAACTTTGACTTATTTTCTTTGTACAATATTTTTCATGCCAAAATATATTAAAAAAAAAGCTTTTCGACCTGCTGTTTGTAAATTCAGTTGTTAAGGAGAAAATTTTAAATTGGCACTTCATGTCATAAATGTTGCTGACTCCTGGTTTAGGGTAAAGAGGGTTCCCTAATCTCACTGTGATCTCAATCCTTCCTGCTTTCACTCGGGTCTCACTTCTCCTTTACCGACAGACAACAGAAACAGTTATCTTTGATAGTTTCAATGTCATGCTTACAGTTTGGTTTCATAATCCTTCCAGGCCTTGTCAAAGGACTTCCTGAGGTCCTGAAGGAAAAAGAATTTCAACAAGATCAATATAAGGGACCAGTTTGCTGGTGCTAAAAATTGTAAAAAGGCGTATAGTTTTGCCATTTACTACATAGGCCTTCTACCTTCTACCAGTCCCAATTGTACCCATTCACAAACTGATGGTAGAATCTAGGGTTCAGTGTTTTGCTCAACAAGACTTCAATGCATGGTCGGGCAAATCAGGAAATGAGCCTGCAATCTTCTGCTCCACCCGTGCCCCACAGCCACTCGATAACACATATAGTTTGGTACTTGTCACAACACCAGTGGGTCAGGTTTCTTGGACACTCTGGAAGAGGTGCAAGAAACATCAATGCTCATGCAAGTATTGAGTGAAACTCCTAGATATACCGGTAGTTGGAAGGAATAGCCTCCCTATTTGCCCAATACAAACACTGTCTTCAAGGACAACAGTGCAGCGAGTACCAGGACACTCCAGGCCAGTGGTCAGTGACTGATTTGGTAGTTGTATCCTCTGACTTTCAGCTGTGTGTCTTTGACACTTGTGCGAAGAAAGGGGTGGAGCTTTTGCTGAAAGAGGAGAGACTCTGTCCCAGACCATCTCGACACGCTCAAACTTATTCTAAGAGTCTGTCGTGAACAGGTGTCTGAAACCACTGTCAGAAGAGCTTTCAACCCTGGTAGAGCTTCAATCAGGTGCAGAGGGAGGCTGGAGACATTGATTCAAAGTGGACAATGTTCTCCACATCTAATTCCAACACAGCTGTTAAAAGCTGTAACTGTATGGTCTATGGTTCCTGACAGGATGCTCATCCCAGTGGTGGTCACCAGAAAAAGGCATGCTCTCAAGCTGAAAAACAGAATCCAACTGAGTATGGCTGGCTTGTGGTACCCCCACAGCAGGTGAAAGGTGTGGGGATATCGAACAACAATGAGCCATGTCTTTGGTGAAACTATGACACTTTGGGAGTTTGCAATCGAGTGTGAAGTGGCTGGACTAAGATGAAGCATCTCCAAATCAAAAGCATTGGCACTTCATAAAAAAGTGGTTTCCCTTGTCTGGGTGGAGAGCTTCCGGCCAAAGTGAAGAATTTAAAGCATCTCGGAGACTTGCTCACAAATAAAGGGAGGATGGAGCAGTGAGATTGGCAGGCAAAAAGGTGGGGGAGTTGTTTCGATCAGTTGTAGTGAACAACTTGTTATTGTTCACCTTTCTGTGCAAAACGATAAATCTTTGGATTTACTAGCCAATCTGCAATCACCAGCTGCTTTAATATAAATTTCAGTCCGACTGCTCATTAATGCAAATTACCAATTAGCCAATAATATGGAAGCAACTCAATGCATTTAGGCATGTAGACATGTTCCAGATGATCTGGTGCAGCTCAAAGCGAGCATCAGAACAGGGAAGAAAGGGGATTGAAGTGACTTTGAACATGGTTGTTGATGCCAGATGGGCTGGTTTGATTATTTCAGAAACTGCTGAACTACTGGGATTTTCACCCACAACCATATCCAGGGTTGACAGAGCATGGTCCAAAAAGAGAAAATACGTGCACACCACACAGGACTCTGAACAGTAAATGGTAATAGAAAGGTTGATAAAGCAGAGCTTCCAAACACCAACCCCCTTGACTCCCTTAAGGTCCCCCTTAAGTAGGCTTTCCAGAGGGAAGAAGATGATGTTGTTCATGTTCTGCACCTGCACACAGGAATTCTTGTTAAGGTAACGTATTGCTGAACCTCAGGGCTGTATGGGGTCAATTCAGAGTGTTGCTAGCGTCTCACCAGGTTCTTGAAGAGCGCTGTTAGCTCTTTGGTCAGAAGGTTAAACTTGATGAAGGCTGAGCCTATCTCGCAATCATCATCTTTGGAGAGAAAGCGCTGTCCAAACTTCTCCAGGGACTGGAAGTACTGCTCCTGGCTTTCAATGTGGGCTGCAACACAGACAGAACTACAGTTAAAACAGCGCCTGCTGTGGCTCCATCATTGAGCATCATGGGTAAAAATAACTTGATATGGGCTATGTCCGAATTCCATGCAGCCTTGTTCAGTTTGACACAGAGCCACAGAGCACTTTTTGATCTGTCTCAGTTGAAAACAGAGCTGACACAGCACACAGACATGAGGGGGCTTGCGTGAGCAAGAAGGATGCAGAATAGGGGTTAGATGGAGACAGATCATTTAATGTGGGACCCCCTAAATGGAGAAGTCCATTGCACAAACACCACAGAACTACATACACTCATAATATGGGAAAAAGCTGGAGTTCCCAGATAAAACCCCCACATGCACAAGAAGAACTCTACACAGAGAGGTCCCATCCTGGATTTGAACCATGGCCTTCTCGCTGTGAGAACGTGCCAACCACTACCCTACAGTGCAGCCAAAGTGAAATAGTGTGGAGAGTTTTACTTTATTTTTCTTTCATAGAACATCATTTTAAATAACAGCTTATACACTGACCAAAAATATAAATGCAACACTTTTGTTATTGCTCCCATTTTTTATGGTATGAACTCAAAGATTTGAAACATTTTCCACATACACAAAATAACCAGTTCTCTGAAATATTGTTCACAAATCTGTCTAAATCTGTGATAGTGAGCACTTCTCCTTTGCCAAGACAATCCATCCCATCACAGGTGTGCCATATCAAGATGCTGATTAGACAGCATGATTATTGCACAGGTGTGCCTTAGACCGGCCACAAGATAAAGGCCACTCTGAAATCTTCAGTTTTGTTTTATTGTGGGTCAGGGGACTCAGACAACCAGTCAGTATCTGGTGTATACCATTTGCCTCATGAAGTACCACACATCTCCTTACGCATAGGTTGATCAGGTTGTCTATTGTGTACCAACGGAATGTTACAGTCCTCTTCTTCAATGGCTGTGCGAAGTTGCTGGATATTGGCAGGAACTGGTTTCTTGTATGTTATCGCCGATCAGAGCATCCCCAGCGTGCTCAATGGGTGACATGTCCGGTGAGTATGCTGGCCATGCAAGAACTGGGATGTTTTCAGCTTCCAAGAATTGTGTGATCCTTGCAACATGGGGCGTGCCTTACTCATGCTGCAACATGAGGTGATGTTGTTGGATGTACGGCGCAACAATGGGCCCCAGGATCTTTTCACGGTATCTCTGTGCATTCAAAATGCCATCAATGAAATGCACCTGTGTTTTGCCCATAACAGATGCCTGCCCATACCATAACCCCACCACCACCATGGGCTACTGGATCCACAACATTGACATCAGAAAACCGCTCACCCACATGACGGAACACAGCTGTCTGCCATTTGCCTGAACAGTGTAAACCCCGGGATTCATCCGTGAAGAGAACACCTCTCCCAACGTGCCAGAGCGCCATCACATGTTACTTGTTGCCCACTCAGAAGTCGGATTACAACGACGAACTGGGTAAAGTTGAGACCTCGATGAGGGCGACAAGCATGCAGATGAGCTTCCCTGAGACGGTTTCTGACGGTTGTGCAGAAATTCTGTGGTTATGCAAACCGATTGTTCAGCAGCTGTCAGTGGCGGGCTCAGGCGATCTTGGGAGGTGAGACATGCTGGATGTGGAAGTCTTGGGCTGGTGTGGTTACACGTGGTCTTGGTTGTGAGGCGGTTGGATGTGCTGCAAATTCGGAAGCGCCTTTGGAAGCGTATGGTGGAGAATGGACATTGTTCAATTCCCCTAGCAACAGCTCTGGTGGACCCATTCCTGCTATCCAGCATGCCAATTGCACGCTCCCTCAAAACTTACGCATCTCTGTGGCATTGTGCTGTGTGATACAACTGAAGATTTCAGAGTGGCCTTTTCTTGTGGCCAGTCTAAGGCACACCTGTGCAATAATCATGCTGTCTAATCAGCATCTTGATATAGCACACCTGTGAGGTGGGATGGATAGTCTTGGTAAAGGAGAAGTGCTCGCTAACCTAGATTTAGACAGATTTGAGAACAATATTTCAGAGAACTGGTTATTTTGTGTATTTGGAAAATGTTTCACATCTTTGAGTTCATACCATAAAAAATGGGAGCAATAACAAAAGTGTTGCGTTTATATTTTTGGTCAGTGTATGTATGAAAAAACAATAATTATAAGTTTGGGGGGGGGTTGAAAATTATAATTTTCTAATGAAGAGTAATGAGGTTGAAAATAGTGAAGCAAATTAAACAGGCAGAGGAATCCCCACCCTTATCCATAAGAAAGGTTCAAAAACAAATAGTAAAATTTTGGCTTTGTTATGACAGTGATTTGAATTCCATATTCATACTGTAATAGAAATATCAAATTATAATGAAAAATAACTTAAATTAATTTGATGTAGGAAGAAGTATTAATTAAAAAAAATAGGTTTTAAATGTGTGATACAATAAAAACTACCTGCTAAAATAAATGATGGCTTAGAAACATGCTCTTAAAATGCATTTTAGATGTGAAGTCATGGATGGCAGAGAACTTCCTACAGCTAAACCAGGACAAAACAGAGGTTTTAGTGATCGGTTCTGAAGACAAGAGAGATAGTTTTATCTAAACTAAAGAATTACAAAACTTCTCAGTGTGTGAGAAACCTGGGTGTCATTTTTGACTCTGAGTTTGAATTTTATCCCACAAATTAAAAACATCACAAAAACAAGTTTATCATCTAAAAAATATATCAGAATCCATCATTTCTCTCTTGCCAGTACAGAATTAAGTGCTTTATTACCAGCAGATTGGATTATTATGTGCCCTGCTCTGGTCTTCCCAAGAACAAGAATATAGCAAATCTTCGTGCTGCAAAATTCAGCAGCAGCGTTCTGTGAGACCAGGGGCGAGAAACGTCACACCAGTTTTAAAATCACTGCATTGGCTCCCTGTGCAATTCCGAATTGATTTTAAAGTTATTTAATTGGTTTAAAAAAGGTTTTTTATAGTCTTGGGCCTTTATATTTATCTGACATGATTTTTAAAGTATGAGCCCTCGCGGACCTAAGTCCTCTAGTGAGCCTTTTGGTTATCAAAAGTTAGAACAAAAAGCGTCTGACGAGGCCTCATTCAGTTTTTACGGACCTGCATGTGGAACAGCCTCCCAAAAACCTCAGGGCATAGAGACGTTCATGTTTTTTTAAAAGGAAGGCTTAAGACCTACCTTTTAATTTAGCTTTTAGTTGAATTTTAGGATTTTTAATTTTTTTAATTATTTATTTTATTTATTATTAGTATTATTTTTTAATTTTATTATTATTATTTTAAATATTTTAATTAATTTATTTTTCTTTTAACTAGTTTTATATGTGTATGTAAATACATTTATTTATTTATTCTATTAATTTTAAGACTCTCTTACTATTTCATATTTGTTTTTTGTCCATGTTTTATATATATTTTAATTTTATTCCTTTTACATTTTATTACACTCCAGTGTTTTCCTCTGAGGATCCTCCACATCGGTGACTGGCCACTTCTCAGTGAAGTCGCTGCAGTGGGATCTCTAGGTCTAACTCTTTTGATCGGATCTGGGGGAGTTCTGTGGTAGTGTACTCCGTGAACTTGGAGTTCAGTCGCTGATGTGGACATATCCCAAACTATCGTTTTCCCACACTCGGACAAAGCCAGTCTCCATTCTATCATTCTATCACTTTATGTATGTATGTATGTATGTATGTATGTATGTATGTATGTATGTATGTGTATGTATGTGTGTGTGTGTGTGTGTGTGTGTGTGTGTGTGTGTGTGTGTGTGTGTGTGTGTGTGTGTGTGTGTGTGTGTGTGTGTGTGTGTGTGTGTGTGTGTGTGTGTTTTTGCGGGGTTGTAGGGTTTGTCTTGTCATCTTGTTTTACATTTTATTGTATTTTATGCACAACACTTTGGTATTTATCTGTTGCTTCGAAGTGCTATATAAATCAAGAGTTGATTTGATTTGATTTGATTAGTAACTGATATAAGGGGACTCTGGAAAATATTTATTTATGCATTTTCTTTCTCTGAAGTTCTTACCTATGAAAGACAAGAAAACAGTGGTTGTCCATCTGAGACTCACCTATCCTAAGCCTGTTGATTTATCTGGAACAGGTGACAGAGGAACTAATGAATTTGTGTCTTTAGCAGAGTTTAGCAGTTTAGTTTAGTTTAGCAGAATCTCCTTCAGCAAGTTGAAACAGGAAGCACCTTCACAGGAATGTTTGTCCACCCTGACACAAGCCAGGAAGCCTTTGCTGACAAGGTGAGCTCACCCCACAGTGACAGGGAGAGCAAATCACAGCCAGACTGTGTGGGCAGAAGAAACTCACCCATTCCAGGCGTGTTGATAGCCTTTAAGGACTTCTTGATCTTGTGCAGAGCGATGCATCAGAGTCCAGACCCTAGGAGAACAAGTCCCAAAATGCATGTGCATCACTTAGAATAGTTTGTCCATACATAGAAAATCCTCTAGAGGTGAAGTTTGCAGGATCTTCTACACAAAAAACAATCTCCAACAGAGGTAAGATTCAGGAAAACCTCCTAAATACTGTATCTCATCCTTTTTCAGGGAATACAACTTGCATAACTGCTAAACAATTATTTCTTGATGACACAGTTGTCCTCTTGAAGCTCTCTAGGTTAGCACCAGTAATATATTCCAATACAGTGATCCCTACGTATATCACGGTTTACTTTTCACCCGGTTTAGCTACTTCAGTTTTACGCTTCGTGCATTGTGTTCTGCATTCTGATTGGCTAAAAGTCACTCGCTTCTTCTCTACCGTCGTCAATAACGTTGCAGTTTAATATGTGCAAATACGTAAAACAACTACCAAATTTACGCTAATGCGTGCAAATTCTCTTGCAATTTGATTTCTCTAAAACCCATAGAAAAAGAAGCGACAACAGCTGTCTATCACTGTATTCTCGATCAAACACACCTGCATGATTCAAAGAAAACACTGCAGAGAGAGGAGTCAGGATGCAGCGGTTCAGTATGAAGAGCAGTGAAATACACCTGAGTCACTATTTGTCCCACTCTACTTTGTATTTTTTTATAATCATTTTGAATTTTCTCGTTTAATCCAATTACTGGTCGCGGTCGTGAGGCTAATCTCATGATTGAAGCCTTCTGTTCACATTGATGATTAAGATAATTATTTGACAGTACAGTACAGAAGTTATTTGTTGAAAAACTTTTTCTAAAGTACTTTTATTTGTGAAACAAATGCTTGAGCCTGTAAAATGTTTTTTTTCTTTCTTTTCAATGTATAATACTTGTTAAAAAAATGAGGTTCTACTTCACAGATTTTGCCTATCACGGGTTCTTTTTGGAACGTAACCCCCGCGAAAAACAAGGGTTTACTGTATATATCTTTAATGTGTTTCTTGGATCTGATTTCCTGTCTAAAGAGAATTCTCTATTCTCCATCCAACCATCCATCTTTCTCCGCTCGGAGGGAACCGAATCGTGGGGACAGCAGTCTAAGCAAAGATGCCCAGACTTCCGTCTGGGTCCTTCCTCCAGCTCACGTGAAAAAACTACCGAACTCAGAGAGAACAGGGTGTCCCGTTAAAGTGTGTGTCCCTGGCAGAGCTCCGACCTTCTTGCAGCGGCTTCTGGGGCGGTGTAAGCTTCAAGCAGAAAAGTCGCTCAGTCCTTAGAAACCGTTCAAACAATCGCGTGGATTTGTGTTTCCCAGTCATGTCCCGACAAAATAAAAGCTGATGTTATTCCCACATATTTATGTTCAGCCAAGAAGCAGATTGCAGCCTTTCTGTTTATGTTCATCCAAAGCTAGTGTGGTTAGCCCGTGTTAGCATACTGCTACACGGGCTTCTTCTAACTCCCGTTCTTCCACAGACAAAACACTGACCCTGCAGTTAAAGAAAATGATGGCGAACAGGTGTTTCATAATAACTTACGTAACATTAATTAAAGCATGTTTAGAAGATCATCTGGTATATTAACGAGCTGCCCGATATCTATGTATATATGGCATTTCGAGTGGAACTATTTTTCTTCGGTATTTCAAACACTACTGCGCGCGTTACAAATGATTTATTCGACCGAAAAATGTGACCCCATTTAAATGTTTTTATAATCTGAACAAGTTTTTTCTGGGCCCATGTACATGAGTTGAATTCTAATCAAACCATTGATCGATCAAGATATTTTGCGTAACGGCGTCTTATGAGGTGAATGGAAGCTATAGCGTGGCATTAAGATGGTGTCTCTCCATCGTGATGTCGTTCACCCATCATGATGGACGATGGTATCGTCCATCAGCACAACCCTAATCCTGGTGCCACGTGTATTGATTGACACCCTTGTGCTCGAACATGGTTCTCATCATTGACAAACTATCCAAGTAAGTCCAGTAAGTCCACACTGGCCCACCTTCTCTCACCATGTGCGACTCTAGAATAGCAGAGATTCTTACAACTCTTGAGGGACTGAGTTTCAGACCACAGGCTGTGAGTGAATGTGAGCCCAACTTTATTTAGCCAGTATCTCCATTGGAAGCAAGCACCTATCACTGGTGGCGTTGTCTTTGGGCCAGTTGACGGGTGCGGGGCGCGGCACGACCATTCGCTGCTGCCATGACCACATTGTATCCATTCTTAGGCTCTCCTACAGGTGGTGGGCCCACAGGAGAATGATCCTATGTCATTTCTGCGAGCTGGACCCATGGGATAAGACCCGCTCACCAGGTGCTGCTTTAAACCCCAGCAGGCCTATGCTCAGGGCTAGTTCCCCAGTGACCCTAATCCAGGCAATTTAATGGAATCTTTCTTTGAAATTCTCATGAAAGAAGTTCTGAACCGATCTTTGTCTACCTCGTCAACCTATCTACTATAGGAGACCCTGCCAGGGGCAAAAGCTCCAGATAATTTAGCTCCTGGGATTGCCGAACCTCAAGCCTCCCTTATGTTGGTGTAGCTCATGGAGGGGCTATAATCCATGTTTCTGAAAGTGATCTGAATAATTTGTCTTAGAAAACAAGTCTGTTCCTGTGGATATAAAAGTTACAGTAATGCAGCTTTAGCTAAAAATCCAGAAAATATATTATATATTATTATATATATTTATTATACATTATTGTAAAAATGTCTAAGGTTCTTGGAAACTGTTGCATATCAACTCCTTAAGTACTTGATCAAAATTATTTTTTAGGATTAAGGAGGATTTTTGAGTGAGGATTTCTTGATGACACAGTTGTCTCTTGAGCTCTCTAAATTAGCACCAGTTAGACATTTCTAAATGAATTTTACTTTCTACTGCATTTTACCCAGAGAACTTTTTGAAAATGGAAATGTCAAATACCATTTTCATTATAATTTTAATTAAGTGACAGAATAAACAGTTTGAAGAGAAGAAAAGCATTTTGATGATTCTTTTCATTTTAATTTTGAGTCAAAATGCAGCTTTATTTGAAAATGAAAAGAATTTCTGGTTTTGACTTTTATTTTTATTATGCTACAGAATCGCTTCCATACAAATTATCTAGAAAAAGTGATAATGAACAGCTCAATAAGTTCGATCACATAGCCTAAAATGTTCTACATAATTGACCTGGCCAAAAGCGCCATTCGCGTAGCAGAACAACAGAAATGAACATAGGTGGACATACATTATTCCACAGTTTATCACAACAGCAAGACAGTAGAAAGATGGTCTTCAAAAGCCTCTGCAATGAACATCATCAGGGACCTCTATCAAATTTTACCATCAACTCAAGGTACTTTTAATTTTAAAATATGTTTATTGTCTTGGTGTCTAGCTTTCTTTATTGCTTGATACAGAGTGAATGCGTGTTTATCAAAGGGTATAATGATGGAAACAGTTTACATTTCTATGATCCAACCACGTAAATCTGCTAGTTGTTGAAAGTTATTAGTTAGATTACAACAGCAATTAAATCATTTAAAGTGAGATAAATCATTTTAATCAAAATTGGAAAATACCACCATTGATTGAGGCATGGTAGGTGTATCTCACAAAAACTTAAAAAAACAAACAAATGCATCTCAGCGGACAACACACACTTTGAATTTAGCAAAGACATGTGACCATACAGTGTGCTAGAATGTTCTAAGAATGTTCCCCTTGGGTTATTTAATGTGGAAAAACAGCAGAAGGCTAGACTTTATGAAACTAAAATGTGAATGTTTAACATTCATTCTTGTTTACTTGTTTTTTTGGACATACATTTTATTTACATGAACATCTCTAAAGCCAATTAAAAGCTTTATGACATGGCGTATATGTAATAGAGAGAAGATACACACACAGATGTGAAGGGATGGACATAGTCAGCAACAATACTCAGGCAGGCTGTGGTGTTCCAACCATGCTCAGGTGGTATGAGGCGCAAAGTCTGCCAAAAAGCTCTCCCACACGCAAAACCACCACCAGCAGCCTAGCTGATGAGGCCAGATGGATCCATGCTTTCATGTTGTTGACCCAAAGTCTGATCCTACATAGAATGTTGCAGCAGAAATGAGGCCTCATCAGGCCGATAGCGTTTTCCATCATCTATTGTCTAGTTTTGGTGAGACTGTGTGAATCGTAGCCTCAGTTTCCTGTTCTTAGCTGAAAAGGAGGCGCAGTGTAGATCTCCTGCTGCTGCAATATCGCCGTCAAATTTGAACATGTTGTGCGTTCAGAGATGCTCGTCTGCAGACCTTGGATGTAACCAGCGTTATTTGAGTTCCTGTTGTCTTTCTATCAGCTGGACCCAGTCTGGCCATTCTCCTCTGACTTCTGGCATCAACAAGACATTTCTGTCCACAGAACTGCAGCTCACTGGATATTGTCTCTTTTTTTGACCATCATTTGTAAACCCTAGAGATTGCTGTGGGTGAAAATCCCAATAGATCATCAGTTTCTGAACTCCTCAGACCAGCCCATCTGACACCAAAAACCATGCCACGTTCAAAGTCACTTGAATTATATTGTTCTTGCAGCAGAATGTCTTGACTATGTCTAGAAATTTGCGTTAATGTGAAGTTGGAAATTGTGCAAGTGTTGCAACAGCAACATTAAGTTTCTTCCCCGGTTCCTGTCTCTTTGCTGTAACTGCACATTTAGGATCCCACAAATTCTAATCATCTTTGTCTCATCTTTAATATTCCAATTCCATATCAAAAACATCATAGATTACGCCCATGTTTAAGCCACATTAACAAGAAGCAGCAATACTATGGAGCCAGAATTGGGACTTTAGTTTTGTACCTCTATCTTTCATATTTTTCTAACACAAATTGTAAAACTGGAATTTCAAGTTTCAAGTTCCAGGCTACAAGGTCAAAACAAAACCTACAGAACATTTTTTACCTTTGGCATGCCAGGAAGAACCAATGACCACTTGCTAGCTTTGCTTAGTTTGCTCTGCAGTTAGCTCTGGAGGCGCATGCAGCTCTTTCATCCATGTGCTGCGGCTCTCTGTGGTTTCTGAAATCCTGTCACGAAATGCCTTCACACTAATCCTTCTGGTTCTTCTGCGCCATTGAAACCAAATTCTCAGAACAAGTTTTAAACTTAGTGTTGAACTCATTAAAAAAGAGTCAATAAGTGTTTCTATAGTTTCAGATAGAAAGGAATGAATCTACATGAACATCTATGAATGTTTTCAGACGGTTTGAAGACGCTCTCCTGACCTCATGATCTTTTGTTAAAAATCTGCCCTGTGAGATGCATTCCTATTCTTTTTTATGTTAAACTGTGCAATTTCCCTACGGATAAAATAAGATTTAGGCCAGTTCTCGTCTTCTTTTGGCTTAATTGGCGAGTGGCATCCGATGTGTAAGGTGCATGTCTGCCACCTACTGTGCAGGAATGTGAGTCAGAAAAATCCCTAAAACAAACAAAAATACAGTGATACTTTTTTCTTGCAATCTATTTCCCTTTACAAAGTAACAAAACAAAACAATCCATAAGTACTTCTTTCTGCACCAAATAGGTTCTTTAAATTTAGAAACCTTTTTATTCCTCATTTGTCCGTCAGTGTCTTCTTCTTTCTGTAATTACCCAGAATGTGCTCCAGAGCACTTCAATATCCCTACCCTGAATGTTCTACCCACCTGCCTGCTCCAACAAACATTACAGGTCGGGTCTGATAAAGCTGGAATTAAATTGGAAGCAGGTAAAACCAACTACACTGGTTTTCTGAAATAACTATCATGTTCTAAGATTGATGTTGTGCCTTTAACACTGTTGGGATGTGCAAGCGGGCAGGAGGAAGACAGCAGCGTGAACGTGCAAAGGGGGCGTGTCTGGGGCTGTGAACGCCAACCAGAGTTTTTTTATGGGATGGAAAGTTCTTCTAAAAAGACAGTACATGTTGAATGAGATGGAATGAGAAGTGAATAAAAGCCTTGTCATTTAGAACCTCTCCGGGTCGTCCGTCCACCAGCTGTTGTATTTCTGTGAGCAGGTCAGAACCAGGGGAGCTGCTCGTCCCTGGAGTGGCTCCCTTGTGCTGACGACTGTGGTCAGCAAGCAGTAAACGGGAAAGGTTCATAAAAAAATAAGTAAAGGGCTGAGTATTAGGTTCAAAAAATCTAAATGTAGACAAATTCTAAGTAAAGTTCTATGTGACTATTGACTGACGTCACTGCCACAACTCCCGCCGGCGCGTTATCCCAACAATGTTCTGACTCAGATAGGTCTACGATGACGAATCTGGAGAAAATAGATGTTCCTGAAGAAAACAGTACGTTTAATGGCACCTGGGGAGATTTGTTTGCTTTCAATAACTATACCAGTATGATTCATATGATGAGGAATTACTTAGTCTCAAATATGGTGAGACATTCCAGGATAAATACGCAGCTTTTGTCCCAAAACATCCTGATCGAGATGAGAAAAAAAGTTGTTCGTTGACAAAAATCTATCAGAGAAGCAGATTAACTGCTGGTAAATTACGACATATTCGCCAGTTTTGTGGACTCTCAGGAAATAGTTCTTATCGGAACCCATTAATGACAGAGGATAAAAAAAAAGAGAACATCTCTTCACCAAGTTTAAAAATGAGTGAAATGATGCCCCTCACTGGAAACACTGGGTTTCCCAAAGGGTGTTGCAGCTCCCCGTGTTTTCATTTCTGTGGGAAACTGATCCTAATGGCTCTTTGATTGGTAAAGGTTGCTGACCCCTGGTTTAGCTGAACTGTTTCTTATGCATCTCCTGATCAAACTGGTGCCGCAATAAATTTTGGCGATCGGTTTATGATATCCAGACTTCCAGTAAAGTATTTGTCAGAAATAATAAGCTTGAAATATAAAGCGCTGGTAATAATAATAAACTGAATGTCCGCTCCTGATCGAGAGACAACATCCGATTTTCGATCAAGCCATCAATCAAGTGATCGGGTCCGATTTCCAACAATCATTTTGTAATTTTCAAAACCAGACAATATACCTATGATGAAATACTGAATATTGGCTAAATATTTTTTCGCCCCACTGTCTGTGTGTGTGTATGTCAAAAATGCCCCTGTCCCCCTCCGCGGGTGGTTTCTCCTCCAAGCTCGGGTCCTCTACCAGAGGCCTGGGAGCTTGAGGGTCCTGCAGTATCTTAGCTGTTCGTAGCACTGTGCTTTTCTGGACTGAGAGGTCTGAGGTCTTTCCAGGTATCTGTTGTAGCCACTCCTCCAGCTTGGGGGTTACTGCCCCGAATGCTCCAATTACCACAGGCACCACTGTCACCTTCATTTTCCAGGCTTTCTCCAGTTCTTCTCTGAGTCCCTGGTATTTCTCCAGTTTCTCATGTTCCTTTTTCCTGATGTTCCCATCAGCTTTCCCAACGGCTTTCTTCTGTTCTTTATCCACGACTACAATATATGGTTGGTTCTCCATTACCATTCTATCAGTCTGGATCTGGAAATCCCACAGGATCTTTGCCCTCTCATTCTCTATCACCTTCAGAGGTGTTTCTCAGTTTGACCTTGGGGTTTCCAGTCCATATTCTGCACACATGTTCCTGTATATCATTCCAGCCACTTGATTGTGGCGCTCCATTTATCAGAATCAGAATCCTTTAATATCATTGTACACAAGAGGCTTGTTATAACAAAAATTCCTGATGCTCTCCAGCTGCTTAAGCAAAATAAATTGGACAAAGTGACATACATATTAGAATAAAAATGGATAATAGAAAATATGTGGAACTTTGGATATATACATTTTACCACGTTCCAATATGTATTGCTCATACCTTTTTTAATGCACTTCCAGACTGCTAGATATTGCACATGATCAGTATATGGATGTTACAGTGGGGGTGGGTCCACTCTCCCCTTCCTGAAGTCCAAGATGACTTCTCTGGTCTTTGATGTGTTCAGGTGGAGGTGGTTTCCTGAACACCACTTTCCCAGTCTGCTGAGCTCATCCCTGTAGTGGGACTCATTTTCCCCTGAGCTGAACCCAACCACAGTGGTGTCATCAGTGAATTTGATGATGGAGTTGCTCGGTTAGGTCAAGGTGCAGTCAGATGTGTAGAGCAAGAAGAGGAGTGGGCTCAGTACACATCCTTTGGGCGATCCTGTGTTGAGGGTTATTGTAGAGGAGATATGGGGTCCAAATCTGACAGACTGTGGGCGTTCTGACAAAAAGTCTTTAATCCATGTTCACATGGGGGAAGAAAGGCCCAGGTGTAGCAGTTTCTCTGAAATGGATGTCTGAGATGATGTTGTTGAAGGCTGAGCTGAAATCCAAAAAGAGCAGCCTTACGTAGTTCCCTGGGTGGTCTAGGTGGCTCAGGGCAGCATGTAGAGTGGTGGATATGGCGTCATCTGTAGAGCGGCTTGGTTTATATGCAAACTGGAGCGGGTCTCAAGTGGGTGGAAGGCTAGCTCTGATGTGTTTTGATACAAGCCTTTCAAAACACTTCATGACTACAGGCGTGAAGGCAACTGGCCTGTAGTCGTTGAGACTGTCTGCTGCTGGCTTTTTGGGAACCGGAATTATGGTGCGGGTTTTGAGGCAGCCTGGGATGCTGTATTGTTCCAAGGACTGATTTAATATTTTGGGGATGACCTCTGCTAATTTATCGGCGCATGCACTAAGTACTTTGCCTTGTATTCCGTCGGGGCCTGTTGCCTTCCTTGGGTTGGTTGACTAAAGCACACATCGTACAGTCATGTTCCTGAAGTACTAGTGTGCCGCTGGTGTGGGGTGGTGATGCCTGTGGTGTGGTCCACTGGGAGCCTCTGCGTGTCAAACCTAGCAAAGAAGTGGTTTAGCTCTCCTGCCAGAGAGGCATCCACACCAGTGGGCACTGTGTTGCTGCTCCTTTGTTTTGTGATGTGGTTTATTCCTTTCCACATCTTCCTGTGGTTGTTGTCAGTGAAGTGGTCTTTGATCCTCTTTTTGTAGGCCATCTTGGCCTCCTTGATACCTCTTTTTAGGATCTGGCTGCGCTGTATTGAAGCCAATCTGTCTCCCTTGATCTGAAGGCGGTGTTCAGTTTTGTTAAAAGGGATATTACTTCACTGGTCATCCATGGTTTCTGGTTATGGAATATTCTGATCATTTTTCCACGGTCACATTGCTTATGCAGTTGTTGATGTAGGTAAGGACTGTGTCCGTGTGATCTTATAGATTTTGGGTGTAGAATGTGTCCCAGAGTGTGTTTGAAAAGCAGTCCTGCAGTTGTGGGAGGGCAGCTTTGGGCCAGATCAGTATTGTCTTTGTTTGCCTTCTTAGGGAGGTGTAGGTGAGGGAAGCAGAGGTGATCTGAGCCAGCCAGGTGGGGGAAGGGTATGGCTTTGTAGGCATGTTTGATGTTGGAGTAAACATGTTGGAGTAAACATGGTGTAAAGTGTTTTCTCCTCTGGTGGTAAACTTCACATACTGTGTGAATTTGGGGAGCACTGTTTTAAGATGTGCTTGGTTGATAGTTAGCAGGAGGTATAGAGCGTGCTAGTGTTAGCATCTGGTGGTATGTAAACAGCTAGCACTAGAACAGCTGTAAATTCCCTCAGGAGATAGAAGGGCCTGCATAAGATGGTTAGAGCCTCCAAGTCTGAGGAACAGTGTCTTTCAGTGACTCTGCTGTTGCTCCACCACTCATCATAAACACAGAGCCCACATCCTCTGCTCTTACCCGAGCTGTGGTCTTTGTCCTGACGATGTAGCATGCGGTCCACCAGCTCAATCGCGGCGTCAGGTATACACGGTTGTAGCCATGATTCGGGGAAGACGATCAGGCTGCAGTTCCGTGTGAAGCTATTTTTGGCTGTTTGTAATTCCAGTTTGTCCATCTTGTAGATAATGGACCTCGCATTTAAGAGGAGGAGGCTTGGAATTGCGGGTCTGTGCGGTTGTTTATGTAGCTTAGTATCTGGGCCAGCCCGGCAGCCTCGCTTCTGCTTCCTCTCTCTCCTCCACTTTCGCCGCTTGCCAGGTTGGCTGATCATCCACAGAGATCCCGGTAGCCTCACTATTTCCTTTGGGATGTTGTTGTTGAAAGTTCTTTGTTACTGGCTGAGTGTGTCTCAGACCAAGGTCTATCAGGTACTGGTGGTGGTAGATAAAATCGGCGTAGCAAAATTCCGAAAGTAAATGAAATGCAAACAACAAAACAAAAAGCCATGCTGGAGAGCTAAGAGACGCTGCACTCGCGTGCGCCACCATCTTACTATATGCATGCTTTTCCTCCAGGTTTCTTACACCCTGCAGTTATGTGCTGGATTGTTTCAGGTGCCTCTTTGCACAGCCTACACCTTGGGTCTTGTCTGGTGTGGTAGGTCTGAGTCTCAAGTGTATCGCTCTGGTGCTCAGGGCTTGTTCCTGAGCTGCCAGGATGAGTGTTTCAGTGCTGTCCTGTAGGCCAGCCCTCTCTAGCCATTGGTAGGACTTCTTGATATCAGCCACTTCAGTTATGGTCCGGTGGTACATCCCATGCAGGGGTTTGTCCTCCCATGAGGATCTGTCCTCCAGCACTTTATCCTCTGCTCTCCATTGCTTGAGACATTCACTGAGCACACTGTCAGTTGGGGCCTTCAGCTTGATGTACTCATGCAACTTGGATGTTTCATCCAGGATAGTGGCTTCTACGCTCACTAGCCCTTGGCCTCCTTCCTTGCGGCTAGTATACAGTCTCAGGGTGCTGGAATCGGGATGGAACCCTCCATGTATGGTGAGAAACTTTCGTGTCTTAACATCCGTGCTCTGTATCTCTTCCTTTGGCCATCTTATTATTCCTGCAGGGTATCTGATAACTGGCAGTGCGTAGCTGTTTATTGCCCGGGTCTTATTTTTGTCATTGAGCTGGCCTCTCAAGACTTGACTTACTCGTTGGATGTATTTTGCTGTTGCAGCTTTTCCTTGTTGCCTGTTGAGTTTCCTATGAAGGTTCTTAGAGTCCTGTTGATGTTGTACAGCTCCAAACATTCCACGTACAGCTCAAAGCATTCCAAGCATGATCCATGTGTGTGGCATTGAATCATAGGCCTTCTTGTAATCAATCCAGGCTGTGCACAGGTTGGTGTGTCGTGACCTGCAGTCTTGAGCGAATGATCTGTCAACCAGGAGTTGGTGTTTGGCTCCTCTGGAGTCTCTACCAATGCCTTTCTGTGTGTTGCTCATGTATTGATCCATGTGCCTATTTATCTAGGTTGCAATGATGACTGACATGTGCTTCCTTGTTGTGTAGAGACAGGTTATTGGCTGGTATTTGGATGGGACTGCAACCTTTAAGGGATCTGAGGGATCCTACTGGATCAGGATTGTTCGCCCTTCAGTTAGCCATTCGGGGTGAGTCGCATCTCTTAGCAGCTGGTTAATTTGTGCTGCCAGGCGCTCATGGGGTGCGGTGAGTTTCCTTAGGCAGTAGGGATGTATCATGTGAGGTTTTTATACCTGAGACTCTTTCTTGGATGTCTGCCACTGTGATGGTTACTAGATTCTGTTCAGGGAGAGACCAGCCACTGGGCATTGCTGTTATGTGCTGTCTCTTTCTCCCATATACTTTCCAGTACTATTCAGTTTCTAGCCTTGGTGGGTCTGCTCTGCTGTTTTGACCCTGCCACTGAGCGTACACTTTCAAAGGTTGAGTTACGAACAGCCTGTTTATTCGTCTGGCTTCATTGTCTCTTATGTACCTCTTTAGGCGGCTGCTCAAGGCTAGGAGCCTTTGTTTGACAGTTACCTGTGCTTCAGGTATGGGCATCTGGCTGTAACTCTAGTTTTGTAAAATAACTATCATCAGTTATTTTCAGTGTCAGTGGCGATCTCATAGGGGACAAGAGCGCCCCCCAAAAAATAACTAAGAATAAAACCACCCAATTAATTAAATTTGTGTTAGGGCTGCCCTACTATCCTGTCAACTTGCTGCTACAAATACCATATGTTGCACTGTCTCTGTGGAACACGCTGGAGGGGGGGGGTTGCACGCGGGGTGAAACAACAAACATCAAACATAACTTATATATATACATATATATAAACAACACATATATATACGTATATGTATATATATGTATCTATCTGTACATACGTACAGACAGACAGACAGACAGACAGACAGACAGACAGACAGACAGACAGACAGACAGACAGACAAAACAAAAGATACAAGTACAAAACATAACTTCTGAGTACAAAAGTCATAACCTACAGGTATACAACTAAAGTCACAAGTACAAAACGTAACTCCTAATTCTAGCTCCATACTAAACCTGTCTCAGTACACAGACTACTTCCAGCCACTGACAAAAAAAGAGGCAGGTACAGAAAATATCAACAATTGAATTGTTGCTCACTGTTGCAACACTGACAAGTTCTCCACCTGTATTTTTGTACTTAGTTCCAAACTTAAACCCTCTCTCTTTTTTACCTTAATTTTTTCCAACTGCATAAATAAACTGAATTCAAACCCAGTTGTCTTAAAACTTAGAGGAAACGTCATTTTACAAAAACGTTTGCTAGAATAGTTCTGTTCTTAAGCTTCTGTCCAAAGTCACCCAAATTACCCATGATGCTTCACAGAAGAATTACAGTATAAGCAACTGGAGTTTCCTGTTTGATCAAACAAAAAGAGTTTACAACAAAGTAAAGATCAAAAATAGATTTCTCTTGAAGGCCTTCTTAGAAGTGTCGTCTTGTAGCTTTGTAAAAACTGGATTCAGAGGATCGAGTCAGAAATAAGTTAGCCGTGTCTCTTAAAGAGCAAACAAGTCCAGGCATGGGGACACAGAAGGAATGAAGAAACAAGCATGTTCAGTAATGATATGAAGACACAGAGGCTGAGGTTCTGCACCTTAGAATTGAATTTAGACTTCTTTATGGCCTCAGGTCCACTGGGAGGGATTGCCCCAGCATGCACCAGAAAGACATGGACTGAAGTGTGTAATGAACTAAACTATATTTGAAAAATCCACCACGTTCCTCAGGTTTTACTCCCTGACTAAATATTTATCCCCGACTAAAAATGTTTAGGACAGCAGGAGTGCTTTACAAAAAAATGCACATAAAGTAAACACAAATGCGTGCAGAATAAAGAAGTTAACAAATTCAGAATAAAATTATGAAGCCAAAAAAAAAGACTTAATCGTCTAAATGAGGAGTACTTAGGTTAAAATGTCAAATCCACCAACATGGATTAAAACCGATGCAAATCTACAACTGCAAAACACTCATTTATATCAGGAACGAATAACATTAACAAAAAATGAAATAGAAACAACACAATAAACAATAACAAAATGATTATTACATATAAGAAAAAGACAAACTGACACAAAGCAGTTCAAAACAAAAACAATTATCGGTCAGAAAAACGACAGAAAATTCATAAAATAAACACAAAGCGTTATTAAACCAACACACTAAGACACATAATCACAAAAACAAACAAACTTCACACACAGACACAAACCAACCATCAAAATAAACATATCATTTAAAAAACTGAAACAAAAATCCTACGAGTAACTGAATCTGTAATCCAACATTTTAGTGGCAGACATATTCATATTCAAGTTTTTGCAACACTTAGTTTTTCCAAGTGTGTTGTTGGAAACAACATTTTTTATTTGAGTTGTAGATAGAAATCATGCTTCATACCTGGAAGTCGGGAATTCTACAAAAAAAAATCTAAGGCTACTATTCACACTGCAGGGCTTAATGCTCAATTCTGATTTTTTGAAAACATTACATTTTTTTACAAGGCTGTTCACGTTTCCAATTAAATGTGAACTTTTCTGATTTCCAGTTTGAACGTGAAATGACCCAGTAGTGACCCGCATGCGCAGAACGGTGAACGACGTCACTTGTTGTTTGCGGAAGTAGCTAACATTAACAATGATTGCCAACAACAGTGTTGTCAACAGCGGAGCTCTTTTTGCATTATTACATTTATTTTCACAAAGGAGCCAGCACAATTACAATCTTCTCATTTTAAGAAGGCATTGGAGCCAGGATCGTCTGTACCCACTGTAGTGGAATGGGGATGTGTGTGTGCTGGGGCCGCGTGCGTGTGTGTGTGTAAGAGAGAGGAGAGAGCGCGTGCAGCGCAGGAGGAAGTGACGGGGGTAGTTATGGTCTGGTCCCTTGCGCTTCTGACCACGGTCGGAAAGGGGAAAGGTTTAACACCACGCCTGGCCATTTTGCTGGAAATGTTTTCAAAAACCGCCCGGTTGCGATAAGATCCCTTGAGTTTGGCCTGAATAGAGCTGTCGCCCCAAATATGAATCAATCGGTGACCTTGCTTCCCTTCCACTGACTGGTCTCAGCAGCATCGTCCGCCATGGTTGATGTTTATGTTCTCATTCCCGCCTACTTCGACGCAGATGTATGACTTTTGTAGCGTATCGATGACGTACGGGTCGGATTCATGTGGCCTGGCCGTTCAGACGGAGGTCACATTTGAAAAGATCGGATACGTATCGGATTCAGGACCACATATCCAAGTGGCCTGGGTCGCATTTGAAAATATCAGATCTGTGTCGTTCAGACTGTCATGAAAAGATCAGATCCCGGTCGCATAGGGGCAAAAAACTCGGAATTGGGTCTTTTAAGCCTGCGGTGTGAATGTAGCCTAAGTAGTGAGGAATGATCACCTGTTCTGTTTCCATCAGAGTTTCTAAAAATAAAATTCTGTATGCAAAGTTAAATCTATCTAAATATCTTGAAATACATTATGTAATCTCAAAAGAATATTTGGTTTTATTAACATAGCAAAAACATGACTTTATATTTTGAATCTAATTTTCATTTAGCAAAAAGTTCATAAAAGCAAAAAATATATCACTGAACCATTTTTGCCTGTATTTATGTGTGAAATAAACAACGTGCTACGGAACTCAGTAAGTGATTCAGAAAATCTAAATGCTTTTAAATACTAGAACTTATATGAATATTATAGTTTAAATTCCTGTACCTGTACTATAGTAAACTATTGGTTTACTTATGTACTGTAATTTTTTTCTTTTTATGTCATTTGCCATCTTGGCCCCATGTGACATTATCTTGTGTGTGCTTGTGTATAGTGTGTAGTCATATTTCTGCCCCTAAAATGAGAACGAAACACAGTTTTAACTAAACATTTTTGAAACTGCCATCAAAATGTACAGCTTTGAAAATACAGTGATCATTCATGGAAGTTATAACCTAAGTATAACCTCCAAAAAATCATTGTGATGTCATTGTGTAAACACAAAATTACAAACGGACATACAATCATTGGCCACTTTATTAGGCAAATTAACACAAAATTTCTAATCAGCCAATCACATGGCAGCAACTTAATGCATTTAGGAATGTAGAAATGTTGATCAGCTAAAGTTTAAACCAAAATAGGGGAAAAAGGTGATTATAATTAATGAGCACTACATTATCTGTGTGTGATTTACGTTACTGTTTACTAAAATCATGAATTAATGTTTTCTGATGATGATCAATCATAAATAAGCACACTGAGCCTTTTTTGAGCAGCTCTACACACACAAAACTACAAGATCTCAGTGAGAAGCAGCTTGTTGTGTTGTTATGGGACATGAACTACTTAGTTTTTACTTAGGATGGGAACTGAACTGAAACTATGTGCCATGTTGCTGCCAGTATCATACAAAAACGTGGATTGTTGTGCGTTGCAGTGGCTCAGATAAGAACAAGTCAAACAGTGCAGCTTCACAGCAGCTAATGCACGAAGCATCAGCCAAAATGCTGACAGCAAAGCGGGCCAAAATTTCGGCAGAATATATTCTAGTTCAGAGACCTGATGGATCAGAGTTATGTGTACAATGCTCTGAAAAAAGGCCAACGTCGTGGTGATGAGCGTTGAAAGCTGTGTTTACTTCCACGAGAGAAAGTGAACATTTGTGAGCAGCAGTATGGTTTCATGCTAAGAAAGAGCACTACAGATGCAATACTTTCTTTGAGGATGTTGATAGAGGAGGTCAGAGAGAGCTACAGTGTCTTTGTAGATCTAGAGAAAGCTTCTGACAGAATGTCCAGAGAGGAACTGTGGAATTAAGTCTGGAGTGACAGAGAAGTATGTTAGAGCAGTGCAGGACATGTATGAGGGCTGTAGGACAGTGGTGGGGTGTGCTGTAGGGGTGACAGAGGAGTTCAAGGTGGGGGTGGGAGCAGCTCTGAGCTACTTCCTGTTAGCAGTGGTGATGGACAGACTGACAGATGAGATTAGACAGGAATCACCATGGACTTTGATGTTTGCAAATTTGTCACTATAAGCTGCTACAATGTTCATGCATGCTATTTTTGGGGTGATCTTATCCCACATGACATACTGTCTCACTACCTGGTCACAGGCAAACAAATCGGCATTAAAACCTCTGGAGTCACTTTAAAAACAATAACATCCTGGGTAAAAAATCATTAAGACAGCATCACTGTGACATTTTACAAAAACAAACTGTTAAGTTGGAAGAACATCCTTAAGTATACAAAACTATGCCAGTTTTATAAAAGCATCAATGGTCTGTCATCCCCTCCACTCAGTCAGTTTGTTAAAATGTGATCCTTTCCCAAAGAGACATGAGGGTTGGTTCGTCAAGACTGTATAGTTCCTCTGTGGAGAAATGCCTTCAGCCTGAGCGCCTTCTCCATAACAGCATCATGAGTTCCTCATGTAATTACAGACCTCACCACATACACTTTGTTTAAAAAGCACCTAAAAACCGCTTCATACCACAACAAACATGTCCACATTGAACTGGATTAATCGTCTGCCCCTCCTTGTCCGATCTGTCACCCACTGTGTCACACTATGTTTTTATTACTTATATGTATTTTAAATGACTTTTTTATTGTATGTGAATATTTTCTATTAATATATTTAATTGACGTTTGATGTTTTTACATTTTTTACACCTGTCTGGGGACTTCAGATAAAAATAGCCTTTGGGCTGATTCTGGAACATTGCTGCCATGCTTTGAATGACCACTGTCTGTTAAATAAACAAATAAAGAAAGAAATATTGATATTGACAAAATAGATATTGTGATATGTAGTGAGAGCAGGGAAAATGGGGGGAGAAGCTAGAGAGGTGGAGGTTTGCCCTGGAAAGGAGAAGAATGAAGGTTAGCTGCAGTAAGATGGAGTACATGTGTGTGACTGAGAGAAACCCAAGAGGTGAGGGAGGTTACAGCGAGAAGAGATAAAGAAGGTGGAGGAAGTGAAGTATCTATGGTCAACAGTCCAGAGGAATGGAGAGTGCGGAAAAGAAGTGAGACGGGCAGGTTGGGGGGTGGAAAAAGTGTTAGGTGTGATGTCATATCGAATTGTACATTTTAATATTGATTTCTAAATGGCAAATTGTATTTTCATAGACCAAGCCAGGATTGCATATTGATTTGTCAATTGGAAACTGCTCATTACTTTGTATTATGACTCAAAAAAACGTCTATACCTTAGTTCACCTTATGGGTTGTAGTTTGTACCGAACAACTACAATCTTTTCCAAATTGCATTTTTTCATCTGCTCCTGATTCACCATGATTTGAATAAAGTAATACTAAGAAACACAGTTTTCATTTTAATTTTCTTTATGACTATTCTACCAAATTGGCTCAAATTCAAAGTTGAAACTTGAAGAAAAATTAATATACTATTTCTTCATTTTTTTAGTATTTATATCAAGTTTAAGGTAAATATTTTCATTAAGCGAACATTCAACCTTGATTTGTTTTTTTTTATATGTCTAAATAGGCGAATTATAATTCTTAATTATAATAATTTATCAATTTTTAGATGTATTTTTTACATATTTCTTAAATTTATATAAATTTCAACTTCTTTTTGATAAAAAAACAAAAAGATACACAAATAAACATGTTAAGAATGGAGAATACATTTTCCTTATCTGAAATTGAAATGTAAGGGTTCAGGACAGCTACCTCGCAATACAAAGTCATAAAAAAACAGGAATTTGTTTGTATTTAATTGCTTTGTGAAATAATATAACTGGATAAAAAAGAATATATGATATTGTCAAAATGTCATCGGTTTGATTTTTTGTTTTTGTGGGACTGCCATTTGAACCAATTCAGTAGAATGGCCCATATATGTCCTCCATCATGAGAATAATGCAACAATAACTTGTTTAAAACACCATTTTCATCAGAGTGGGTCTTTAAAGGGTATATATTTCAGGTGGCACCCACAAGAGTGAAGAGGAGTGAAAGGTGGAGCTTCAGAGATCAAGTTGTCTTACTTAGCTGCGAAAACATCATAAAAAATAAGCTGCGCAAAAACTAATATTAAATTAAAAATATGTTATTTAGTGCCAAAGGTAATATATTATATGGACATACAGTGTTTTAATCTGACAGGCTTAAGAAAAGCATGATATAGGCCCCCTACAGACATGTCAGTGAGTTTACTTTTCCTGGCAAACATGGGAAATGTATTGTAGTCTTTTGAGAAATCAGTTGTTGGTTTGACTCTGAGTCTCTCCCAAACTCCTAACTGACCTTTTGGGCCGAATCAAACCTTTTTAACCAACCAGTGGGTGACTGTTCCAGACAGAACTGCAAACCAGAGAAACATTCAACTTTAGTTCTGTGTGAGTATTTCAAAGTCTGCTAACTCATGGCTGAGTTACAAAAGCAGAACAGGGAGTTGCAGCAGGAGGAAGTGTGCGCGCAGTGAGCGCGTTCCTCTTTCTGAAAAGGGTCCGGTAGAGCCTCCCTTTACCTCTAAGGCAAACTCAGGAAGTGGATTCATATCAACAATAAATACCTGCAATAAACACAAACAAAGTCAGCCTCCAAACTTCAGACTTTTTCTGATTCTCCCTTCACATCTGACCTGGACCTGAATGCCTGGTCCCTGACTGAACTGGCTCGCTCGAGCCGCCGGTAGAGTCAGTCTAGGAGGCGATAAGGAAACGTTTGGAGCTTACCTCCTCCAGGGCGATCACTGTGCTCCTGCATTCCGGCATTCGGGTGGTGAAGCTGGAGGTGGTGGGAGCTTTGAAGTCCTCATTGGTCTCCGCCACAAAGTCTGAGACGCTGATCGAGTCCGGCATCGCGAACTTTAGCCGAAGCCGGCAGAGACGCTGCGCTGCTGGATCCCTCCGGAGCTGACAGGAAGCAGCGCGCAGCCCAGGTGAGCCGCGTCACACTCGTGCGTCCTGCCGCCGCCTCACCTGGGCACGCGCAGACGTGGGCTGGGAAAGAGGAACCTCCGTCTTGGACTCTGACGTATTTGACTCCAGAAGTGAGAAAAGACAAAACCAAAGTATTAAAAATAGCATCGGATGAAGTTCATCCGGTTCTTTTATCCTTAACATTTGCACCAGTGATCTAAATATTCAACCTTATGTTTTAAGTGGGTAAAAAATAAACGTGTATACTTTAATCTGATGTAAAGACACTGGTTTGGTTTGGACATCCCATCGATAGTTTAGCTTAAGAGGTTCATTAAATGCGTTCTCTTTTTTTTCCTATTTATTTATTGTTTTTTGACAGGGTCATTGTGCATTAAAAAGCCTCCCTGATGAATCGATGAATGGAAATATATCTACGAAGGTGAAAATGTGTCTAAATGGTCGAGCTTGTAGATTTGATGTGAGAACTTGTAAAGCAGAATGTGAGAACATGTTCACCAAAAATCTGCATCTGTGCGTAAATATCTTCTGCTGTAAAGTTTGACAAACTAAATTACAACTGACAAATTCACATTTGCATGTGTTCATTTAGCGTCACAACGGCGCTCGGATTTTTGACACATTCCTTGTGAAACATTTGTTTCAAAACTGATCTGTGTCCGATAATGGAATGGGGGATTAGAGGAGGGGGGACTTTCTCACAAAATATCAATCTTAGCATGAGTCTTCATTACTATCTCATATAAATGTAGACATTTATTCATTTTTGAGAGATTATTGATTTTTACGAAATGGTGTATTCATGGAATTTGCACTTTGTTGACGGTCCCTTGGCAGCCGCCTCACTGCTGTGTCTGCATTCACAGCTGGAAGAGATCATTTCTCATTGTAAGGCAGAAAAAACAATCTTTTTTCTTTTAAAACCCATTTGTAATTCCCTCTCTGTGTTCATACAAAATGATTGAGATACTTGCTGTCACATTTGAACGTTTATCAGAAGAGTTGTTGAGATCTAAATGACTTTACAAGTCATCTGAGTCCTGTACTCTGATTGGTTGATTCCCCCCTCCTCTAATCCCCCCTCCCCCCTGTTCCATTATCGGACACAGATCAGTTTTGAAACAAATGTCTCGCAAGGAACGCGTCAAAAGTCAGAGCGCAGTTGTAGCGCTCGTGATTCGCGGCAGCAGATTCGCACGCATGCAGAAGCCCATTTGAGCAGTTGTCATCACAGATTTTTTGTAACGCTAAATAAACACATGCAAATGTGAATTTGTCAGTTGTGATTTTGTTTGTCAAACTTTACAGCAGAAGATTTTTACACACAGATGCAGAGTTTTGGTGAGCATGTTCTCACATCAAATCTGTCAGCTCGTCCATTTAGACCCATTTTTACCTTCATAATATTCCTACAATCTAACCAGATTTTTCTGTCTGTCCTAAGTTGTGTATCAAATCAGTCTATTTCATTATACTTTTTTTTCTTCAAAATGAGATAAATAAATTATGATTGATCTTGGAAAATGCCATTTGGACTGAGACATTTTACTATAACATAAGACGACCAAGTGCATCACAGCTGACAACAAACGTGATGTAGCAAAAACTACGTGTTTGCATATGTGTGAATTCTCTTTATAGCCGGAAATTTCCACTGGACAGACGCAGAGTGGACACGGGGACGATCAGCCCCCAACACACAAATCTGTACGGCTGCTTCATGATTCACTTAGATTTTTCTGATGAAGGAAGTCAAAGAGATCAGTGGGAGATGTTCCTGCTAAATCCTCCACGGAGTACTGGGTTTAACCCTTGTCCTATCTTAGATGACCCCACCCTTACTTTGACGTGTTCTCCCTACCATGACAAAGGTGGATAAAGGTGGAAAGATTTCATGTAATCCATGGACACCAGTGAAGATCACAAATCATTGAAGAAAAAAGCTTCAGAGCACTGTCTAGATTGTCATGACTAGAACGCGGGACGGACTCAGATGCTGAAACCCAGAGGCAGAGACAAATAGGTGAGAGGTAAGTAAGATGTTCAATAAAGTTCTTGTTGGTTCCTGGCGAGACTGTGGGTAACGTGGCTGGAGATCTTGGCTTGATGCGTGGCGTGGCTGGTGAACTAGAAGAGCACAGAGACTGTGGCTCACGTTCACAGGTGGCGTCAGACCAGGACGTCTGTGGCTTCTGCTGCTCGAGGTGGTAAGATTCAGATGACAGAAAACAGACAAAGTTAACTCAGGACGAGACAAAGGGCCAGGCGTAGTGAGCTTTAGGGGCCAGTTCAAAGGTAAGCTGATCGGATTTTGGTGATCGGATTGGATCAAATCGTGAAAATGGGTTGTTCAAACGGGAAAGAAGGAATCTGAAATGAGATTAGATCACAGAATCCAATCCTAGTTCTAATCTGGATCAAACCTTCAGTTTGTGTTGTTCAAAACTTGTCAGTAGGATTTGGATAACTTTGATCCAAACAAACTGGATTATCCTGATCCCAACAGGGGGTGGGATTTAAAGGTGGAATCCAGAAGGGAAATGGAGAAAAACTTTAAAATTGGTCAAATAATACATTTGTTTTATTTAGTGTTCATACTTTTATTTATATTTTGCACTTGACTTGTGTAACCGTTGTAACAGTGATGAAGTAGATACAGTAGACATAGGCTACCAGTTAAACTATTCAGTAAAGTAAAAACAACCAAAGCAGAACTGCAGATCCGCCTCCTAAAGCAGAGCTTGGAAATGTTGGTCTCTCCTCCTCAGATTGAAAAACTCCCTGAACATTCTTTTTTTTGTTATCTATTGGACATTTAGCCATTTTATTTAAGACGTTTTCAAAATATCCACAATGTATTTGTTAATGTATATTTGTTTTTTTATTTTTTGTGACTCAGATGAGGGGGTCATAAAATAAATTATGAATGGAAGTGGATGTTTGTTATTTTTGTGTTTTGTCTCAGAATAACAAACTCTTACAGTGACCCCATGTTGGCTCTTCTACCTGTTCTTCACATAGCTGTTAGCCCGTGTTGTGATACGTTGTCCCATTTAGAGCACAGGTAATCTGGATTTGGTAATCTTGAAAACTGTATCTGGATCAGGGTGATCCGGTCCAATGTTGCTTTGAAAAACCGGCATAAAAGTAAGACGGATTACCTGATCCTGCATAGGAAAAAATGTGATTTCCAAATCCGGATCATCTTGATCCAGATTAAACTTTTTGAACAACTGGCCCCTGGAGACTAAGCACCATCAGGGTTAACGGACTGGCAAAGAATGATGAAGCTGGGTCTCCTTTTGTAGCAGGTGGCTTGATGAGTTGAGTAGTCACAGCTGAGAAGAATGAGCAGCAGAGCTGGAGGGGGAGGAGTCTGACAGGCCACCATGACATAGATGACCCAACTACCAATAGTAAAGTGCCTAGGATATCACAAGGGTTAACTGAGACACATCAAAAAGTGCTCCGGGGCTCTGTGTGAAAATGGACAAGGCTGCATGTGAGAAAATTTGATAGTTCTCCTATCCATTTTCTTAACCCACTGTATCCCTTATATAATATTATAGGCAGTGTTTCCGGAGCCCGTCCTGGCTGCGGTTGGGCCGAGGCGGGTACACCCTGGACAGTGTCACAGGACCCATGAAGCTGGAGCGATGTGCTCGCTATGCCGGCTCCTGGAAGACGAGCTGGCGGCCAGACAGAGACCTGATGCAGGATTGGGAGGCCAGATCAAGTCTCCTGAACTTTATTATATTTTTCTTATTTTTATTGAGACAATAAGAAGAGGTGCCCCTATTATTCTTGTTTTTATTTTTCCCCTTTCAGGTTAATGCGGAACCACCAAGTCTTCAAACTCGGTCAGAGAGAGACAGGAATACCACGGAAATACACAGTGAAGTTCACCATTGTGAATCTGAAGTGCCAATCGCATTCGGTGTGAACCAGCTTGAGGCACCATCTTTATGGGTGCCGTCCAGTCAATGACATCAATGCTGGATTGCTGCGCACACACTTTCTCCTTCTGCAACTCACTGTTCTATTAAAGTTTCTTCTGCTTTTATAACTGCTTTTATAAACAGAGTGTTGGTTATGTATTTCACAGTTTATTTTTGGAGTTCTGTCTGGAACAGTCACCCACTGGTTGCTTAATAAGCTTTGATATAGCCCAAAAGGTCAGTTGGGAGTTTTGAAGAGTCAAACCAACAACTCTGATGAAACATCAAATCTCTCTAAAAGTCTACAATCAACAAATCTCCCATGTATGTCAGGGAAAGTGAACTCACTGACATCTGTATTTGATCATGCTTTTCTTAAGCCATATAAATACTGCAGATTACCTTTGTCACTAATTAACAAACAATATTTAGATGAAATGCAGTATTTCCCCTTTATTCGTGGGGGTTAGGGACCAGAGACGCCCATGAATGCACTGAATCAGCAAACATGGAGAACCTCCCTCCACCCCCACAGCAGGAGAATGTCCTTCAATGATCCTTACTCATCAAAAACCCTTCTGAAACATGTTGATGCTTAGTAAAACATCTATTAATGGACAATGGAATATTGCTCAACATAAAGAGTTTGTTTCATTCAGAGCAATAGACTGTACTGTAGATCAGTGTTTTTCAACTTTTTCTGAGCCACGGCACACTCTAACCTTGACAAAAATCCTGCGGCACACCAGCATCCAAAAAAAAAAAAAAAAGGAGAAGCTCATAGTCTGTATTAATCTACAGTCCCTCTGCAATCTTACATGCATTTTTGTAATAATTGTGGCAGAAAAAGCTGGAAGTTGCAGCTCTTTTTTCTTTAAAGATGTAATAAAAGTTAAGTTAGAAGATTCAAAAACTGTTTGTGTGTTCGTTGTTGCTTCAAGACGTTAAGAGGAGAGACTCATTGTGCGCCGAGACCCTGTCACTTCAACCCAATGCATCATGGGAGATGTAGTGCAAAAATCCGTTGAACGCAGAAAGACTCATGTCTCTGAGCTTCATTATTTTGTTCACTAATTCCACGGTCTGACACCGGACTCTGTGGAAAGCTTCACCGCTAAAGACGAGCTTTAGCTGGTATTTCTGTTGGATCTGAGAGACTTTATGATCTAAATCGGGACAAGGAAGTGAAGACTTTAACCACTTCTGATTGGTCAGACTGATGACATGTGATTAAGCCTCCAAGAATTATTGGTGGAGACAGTTAAAGGGGCGGGACTTTTCTGAAAACGGCTTTGGTTGCAGCTAAATCGCGGTACCGTCATTCTTATCAAAATGTCTTTAATAGAATCAAATAAACACAAAGAAGAAAAGTATTTTATGATCGTTCATATTCCTAACTCCTCAGTGTTTTATCAGGACCTTTTTGGATGAACAAAGAGCTGATATCCTGGAGATTGGAAATGTTTTTAGATCAGTTAATGAGGGCAGTTTCTCACGGCACACTGGTTGGAAATCACTGCTATAGAGTATGAGGTGCTGTGTAGGACATTATTCATAATTAGCATTCATAAACACGTATGAAATCTTTCACACACACTAGTGAAATGCTTGTAAACATACAACTGAAAATATGTTCATTAACATACATATGTGAAATCTCTCACATACACAAGTGAAAATTCTCTCACACTCTCTACTCAAAATCCTCTCACACATACTACTGAAAATTTCGATAGAAACGGAAGTTGGCTGATTATCGCGAGATTTAACGGCAGTCAAAAGCGTTGCTATGGTGGTGTGTATCGGACCAAAGTAACAACTTTAAACTATAATAGACTGGCTAAGGCAGAGACTCGAGCCATGCGTGGGACTATTTTCTTCATCCCGCTCCCACCCGCACCCGCCGAATTTCTGACCAATCCAGAGGTATGGGATTCTGCTTCTTTCACTAGTGTGTGTGAGAGATTTCATTCGTGTTCATTCATTCATTCATTCATCTTCTTGACCGTTTATTCCCTTTCGGGGTCACGGGGTTGCCGGAGCCTATCCCGGCCACTTGGGCGTAGGCAAGGGATGCCCTGGACTGGTCGCCAGTCTGTCGCAGGGTAGAATGTCTTCAATCACACATCCATTCACTCTCACACTCACACCTATGGACATTTTTTAGAGTTGCCAATTAACCTATGAAGCATGTTTTTGGACAGTGGGAGGAAGCCGGAGATCCCGGAGAAAACCCACGCATGCACGGGGAGAACATGCAAACTCCACACAGAAAGGTCCCCCGTTGATGTAGTTTATCATGTCCCCCAGCCGGGACTTGAACCGGGGCCTTCTTGCTGTGAGGGCTAACCACTGCGCCACCGTGCAGCCCCGTTCATTCGTGTTCATGAATGCTAATTATGAATAATGTCCTACACAGTAAAGCCCTGCGCGGGACTATTTTCTTCATCCCGCTCCCGCAACGTATGCGTTACACTCCCGCCTGCACCCGCAAAACTCATAGAATTTAGTCCCCCACAGTAATAGAGATGCATGCATTGATTTTGTATCGTCTCCCGTCCCGCAGGAAAAAAACCCACGTATTTGTATTGATATTATTAAAGAGATTCATGACCTCCTCCAGCCTCATCTTTTCATGCATTCCTCTTTTGTGTAATTTGCAACTTAATTATTAAATATATTTTCACAAATCCCGTTCGGTTAAAAGTGTGTGTGTGTGCGCGCGCAGACAGACGGCCTGAAGCGCGCTCTTAGTAAGAGGCGGGGCGGGGCGCACCCCCAACAACAGGTTAGATGACAGAGGCCATTGGGCGTCTCTACCTGGTGCCTTCACGGAGCTTCAGTACATAAGAATCCAACAGCCGCTCAGCCTAACGTAGTCCGCTGATTTATATTCATGAGATATTCATGGCAGCACTGATCCCGCTGGGTTTTTTTCTGCCGCCCGCTCCCGCCCGCAGCACAATTCAAACCGCCCAATCCCGCAAGATTTGGGTTGGGTCCGGCGGGACCCAATCCCAATGCAGCCCTCTACTACACAGCACCTCATAATAGAGTATTGTATAACGCATTAGGAGGGTCTCTCTGAGCCTTAAAACCAGAAGCCGTGTTTCCTCCTTCATCAACTAAGTGTGAGAGGTCATTTTCTTCCAGAAGAAGACGCTTTCAACCATCAATCATTCATCTGGATGATAATATTTCTCCATGAATATCTTTCTCAGTGCATCAGGATATTTCCAGCTGATGCCATTTCTCCATAGGGACACAAGCTTCGGTTGGTTCAGGAACCGCTGAAAATGGCTGTGAAATATCTTGAAATGCAAGTATGTGGTGGAACACTGTAAGAGTTATTCTTGCAGCAAATTTTCCTACTCGAATGTAAAACTCCTCAGTCTCTGAGGCACCCGCTTTTTGCTACTTGTGGGTGTTGCCCATTTCATGATGTCACAGCAGCATGTCATTGTTTCTCCCTCGAAAGCAAACAAGATTGAACTTTTGCAAAGATGGATGTGCTTATTGTTCAGCTAAAATGAAAACATTTTGCTGATCACCACTAGCTCAGCGGACAAAGTGGGTGTTAGCCTGGGGGTGGAGCTGGCAGCACAGACTCCTCCGGGAAGGGGCTGTTCTTCACTTTGTGACCTCACTCACACAGGCATGCACACACATACACACAAACACAAACAGCCCTTTAACCTTAACTTGTAAATGAAGTCGATGTGTCTCTCCTGGGCAAGAATCTCCTTAACATTAGTGTAGAAGCCCTCTTTACCTTCCTTAGTTTCAGCCTCAACAAAGATGTGTTGGTCCAGTATTGATCAGCTATTATTTACTACTTTACACTTTGATTGAACGTCCAACCGTGAGACTTTTTTTAAGATCCACTCTGATAAAAATTGAGTTTTTAACATGTTCTTGTAGCATTTCTCTCAGGATGGAGGACATATAAAATAATTTAAGCTTAAAACTGCATTTCTGAGTATTTCTTTATCCTAATAATGGTGAATCAGGAGCAGATTAAAAAATGCTCTTTGAAAAACCTTTTAGTTGTTATGTACAAACTACCAGCAGCCCATAAACTTCCTGCTCTGCTCTATTCTGATCTGTCAGACAAATAGATCCATGAACGTCTTTGTTTTCCTGGTCTGAGCTGGAATCTGGATCTAAACTGAACGCTCTGATATTGCTCACCATTTCTGTTGTTCTGCTAATGTTAGGTTGGGGTTTGTGAGGGGCTGTAAGCTAGCAGGAGAGAGTGTAAACAGAGGGATTAAAAGACCACTGGGAATGCTTTGAACATAGATTAAAGGTTGACTGAAATGGTATTTTATTCATATTACATCTCCCATTTTTGTAATCAGTCAGAGCAAAACCATCCAAAATAATTTGAAGTAAAAAAAAAGCAAACTTACTACTAGGTAATTTGCGCACAGAGAAATGTTCCCAGGTTACCTGGAAATGGCATTACGTGAGCTAATTGAGTTTTAATTTGCTTTTTGACTTGTCTAAAATGGATTGCAGCTTTGCTTGCTTACCGTCACAATTGCATCATCACTGAACATCACTAAACATCTTAAACAAATTTTAAATACATGTGGTTTGTTTCAAAAAAGGGTCCAAATTATATTTGGCATTTTGATACTTACGACAAACTAAAACCATTTGTTATTTTTATTACTGGCTGTTAGTAACTGGTGAAAAAAACAAACGAACAATTGAATTGATCGGGTGCGCACCAGTTTTATTTTATTTTTATTTTTTTCAAATTTTTTTTCTTCAGTTGCCCTTTAGGGGATCCAAAGTTTTTAAAGTGGATCGAAATGAAAATATTTCCCAAAACTGAAATTAAACAAGTCACGTGACCAACAAGCGGATGGTGACGCACTTCTTGGTAGGAACTTGCTGCCTTGGGTGCTGTGCAGGAGCAGGCACCCCACCACCAGAGGTCCCACAGCTCATCCAAAGTTGAGCGTGTCATGTGGAATCTTTGGATCCACAGCTTCTCTGTAAAATCCCCAACTACCATTTCCCAGAATCTCTTCCTCTGTAGCCCCTCCCACATGTAAGGAGCTCGCCGCTCCATGGCCTGAAGAAGACGACGATGTCTCTTGTGATAGATGATGATGAGTGTTAGTGCCGTGGCAGAAATTTACATTTATCAGCTGTAAATCAAAGTATTGTTCACATCCGTTATCATGTTTCTGAATGACTTACCGAGTGGGTTGGTTTGTGTTTATTCACATAATTATGATTGAATAGAAACAGGGAAATTGCAAAAATTTGTTTTTGGGAATTTCAATAAAGTTTTGTACATATGTGTCATGGAAGTGCAGTTTATGAAGCCACAAGCATAGAATAGAATAGAATAGAATAATCCCAAAGGAAATGTAAAACAGCCATCTGCCTGCACTCATTAAACACACACACGCACTAAAAACAATAAAAATATTAAAAATAGCAATAGATTAAAAAGATTGCTAGATTTAAAAATAAATAAATAAGGGGGGGGGGGGGGGGGGGTTCAAGTCTGGGTCCCCCTGTGCCGGTCCAAGCCCAAATGAAATACAGGGCTGCATCAGGAAAGTCCCTGCCAAACCACCTGTGCATATCGGGGGAAGCTAATTTGCTGTGGCGACCTATGAAGGGATATGCCAAATTTAAACAGCAACAACAATTTACTGATTTGCCTAACAAATTTACTTCCTGACTACCTGCTAGTTATTGTTTACTCTCTTAAAAATGTCATCATGTTAAATGAATTGAACATACCTAACGTTGTTACTTGTGTGTGTTGTTTGCATGTTCTCCCCGTGCACGCGTGGGTTTTGTCCAGGGACTCCTTCCTCCCAACTGTCCAAAAACATGCTTCATAGGTCAATAGGAAACTGTAAATTGTCCCTAGGTGTGAGTGTGAATGGGTGTGTGATTGGGATCCTGCGACAGACTGGCGAACAGTCCAGGGTGTCCTCTGCCTTCGCCCATAAGTGGCCGGGATAGGCTCCAGCAACTCCGTGAACCCGAAAGGGAAAAACGGATTAGAAGATGAATGAATAAGATGAATAACGTTGTTACTGATCCTGAAACTTGTGAGGAAAATGCCTTAATCAGGTTAAGCTATAGTCGGCATTCAAACATTTGTTCCACTGTTTTATTTAGAGTCATGCTAAGCACTGAGATGTTAAATGTGGTTAACAGGTGTTAATCTCACTACAGAACGGTGATGTTTTGTTGATGATGGTAGATGAGTAGTTTCAGAAAGCATATTGTGAACATGTGAGTCTCACCACCCTTATTACTTTGGGTGCCATTAAACACGTGCACATGTTCAACCATGACAGGCTTGTTGGAATGACAGATGGAACAAAATTCAAGTGAACAACACAGAAAGCTGGGAGAGATAGATGCAGACAGGGACACAATTTTTGGTGCTCATTGCTTCATTAAAAGAAATCACCTATGGTGACTGAAACAACCCAAAACAAAAAGCGAATAATAAAATTAGTGAAAGTCAATAACAGAAAATCAGACATTAAATATTAATGAAAGAGGGGTGGAACAAATAATGAATACCTTTTTGGTTCTGGCTTGAGTTCTCATTTCATATCATCTCTCATCATCTTTACATCCGAAAGCTACATGCCATGTATCCCATCATGCATCACACATATCCCATAAGGCATTTCGACCAATCAACGTGTCCCTGTAACTGTGGTGCATTCAAATACAACCGGATCAATTTATATTAGAATATTGTTTTGTGGGGATGCATAAATTATTTTGTGGAAACAAAATATTTATTTAATTTACCCACGTCAGGTACCGGGGCTCTGTATAAAAGGCACTGATTACTTTTTGGGTGGTTGAATATGTGTTACAGCTGCTGTGCTACTAATGCTTTTTGGAACTGATTCATCTTTGTAGACTCACACTCATCCAGATAGACCTTACCACAAAAAAATTGGAGAGAAAAAACTGCCAACTTCTTCAGAATCGACAAAACCTCACAGAGAAGAGTTGAAACATCTCAAACAAAACAAAGTCCAGTTGAGTACTTTATTACTCACTAATTTCCTTGGATCTGATTGCAACAGAGTTTCAGGATCACAAGTACCATTTCAAGACATCTCATGCTACATTTCTAAAGGCAACATATGCAAACAAAATCTCTGGTCAATACAACTAGGCTTGATTCACACTTTTTTAGGAGGATCTTATTCTGTGCACCTTGTTTTCTGAATCCTGTGCAGTCACAGGGGTATCTGGAGTCTGACCCAGCTGTTTCAGCAGTCCATCAAAGGAAACACACACCTAGTCACATCTAACAATTTGGAGTCTCCACTCAACCTGTGAATCCTCTTTTCAGACTGTAGGTGGTTCAGTGATGTAACATTTAATAATTGCTAATAGGATTGGGCTCACACGGCAGCAAACTTACAAAGGGTGGACAGCAGTATGCATCAATCTGGAAAGTAATATCTCATTCAAAATGACACATGATCAATACACGGCTTTTCTGATCTACAAAATCAGCTGGTCCTTTCTGTTGTGACACAGCCGCGGTTACATGGGCAAAATATCTTGATCGGATCAATGGTCGGATTAAAATCCAACCGTGCACATGGGATCAGAAAACCTTTTTCTGATTAGAACAAACGTTCACATGGTCACACTTTCGGTCAGAATAAATCATTTGGTCATGCACAGAGGTGTTGAAAATACTGGAAAAAGGAAATGAGTTCCACAGTAAACCAACTGCTGCCACATACATTTATGCAGCAGCTCGGTAATATACGAGACGATCTTCTAAACATGCTCATGTTGTCATAAAGCGCCTGTTCGCTCATCATTTTCTTTTTAATGCGTGTGGTCAGTGCTTTTTTTGGTGGAAGAACGGAGCTTTCAGGAGAGGCTAACACGCGCTAAAAACATTAGCCTTGTGTGATAAACATAAATTCATGCAGGAAATGCAGCAATCTGCATCTTGGCTGCACATAAATATGTGGGAATAACATCAGCCTTTATTTAGTCGGGACACAACTGGAAACACAAATCCAGGTGATTGTTTGAACGGTTTCTAAGGTCTGAGCGACATTTCTGCTTTGAAAAGTTCGCACACCGCCCCAAAACCGCTGTGTGAGGTCGAGGGTCCGAGCTCTGCTCGAACACACACGGCTCTCCTGAGTCCGGCAGCTGCTGACCCAGAGCGGCGGGACGGTTCACAGTCTGAATTCTCCCACACATGACAAAGCAACAAAACGCACACGTAACAAAGCATCCTCCCCTCAAACACACGTGAATAAATCCTGCTGGTCTGCTCAGAGACACAGTTCGCTCGGTCCACCGGCACCCAAGCCCGGACCACGCAGGGTAGAGACGTCACAGGGCACAAAGCGCTAGCGATGGGTGTAAGAGAGGGGAGAGGTGAAGAACCAGCGGGGCGAGAGCGGGGCGAGAGTGGAGCGAGAGCGGGGTGAGAGCGGGGCGACAGCGGGGCAGGAGCGGGGCGGCGCTTTGCAGCGGGCCTCCACAGAGCAGCGGATCGGTCCTGTCTGAGTTTCAAAGCTTCTCTGGAGCAAAACACCATCCATGCATGACGTTAAACCAGAGCAGTAGTGACACACGATCGCAATGAACTGTTTACATGAACAACAATTGGATCAACAATCGACATAACCCACCTATCTCCATCGGAAAGAAATTTTGATCCGAACAAGTCTGATCGGCGCGTTTACATGACGCATTTTTCTTCCGATCAGGCGTTCTTTCCGATTACTTTTGCCCATGTAAACGCAGCTACAACTGTATCTTCTCACAGTTTGGATGTCTGCCTTTTCAGGTTGGAGGGGGCTACAGTCAGCTGTGTGGGTCGACCCCAAAGCCGCAGGCGACTGACCCCCCCGTCTGGACGGATTACGAGACGGATGTGAGTGAAGGGACGGCTCTGGACGAGGTCTGCAGCACTGTACTGATGCCTGCAATGAGGATGAAGCTGCAGCACAGACGGACATGTTCATTGCAATCCCAACAAAAGAAACCAGCGATCAATGTTAAAAATGACCTTCTGTGGGGGGAGAAGCTCCTCCCACTTCACTGAATTCCAGCTGGTCTTAATCAAATGTCTCTCCTCTTCCTGGGTTAGCAGACAGGCCTCTAGTCGGCAGGAGTCTGGGAAGTTACCTGAATGCAAATGTGGCATTAAAATTAGCTTTAGGTAGAAATGAGAGGATGCAGGGGAAGAGTGTCTTCACCTTTGAAGTGGGTGGTGTCCACTTCAATGCTGCTTATGACCCCAGGATGACCCAGGCGAAACACGGCCCACTCACAACCAGGCACCTGCAGGATCCCACACTCGTTTACCTATAGGGAGAAGGTGGGATTCACCCTGGGCAGTTTACCAGTGCATCACAGGGCCACACAGAAACAAACAACCACACACACTCACATTCAAACCTAAAAGAGAATAACCAATCAACCTATGATGCTTGCCTTCTGATTGTGGGAGCAAACCATAGTGTCTGGAAGAAATCCACAAATGCCCGAGGAGAGCATGCAAACTCCATCCAGCCATGATTTAAAGCAGGACCTTCTGGCTGTGGGGGAGAGTGCTAACCACCACCTCATCCTGCTTCTTAAGTTACTGCTAACCTTTATTTTACAGGCTCAATGGCCCATTAGAAAAGACTTATTGTATATTTGTTTTGGAGAGCTCTAGAAATGTCCCAGCAAGCATGTTGCTGTGTCTGGAGTTTTGAGATCACACACAAGACCTTTTGCTGTGTCTTTATGTTGACTCAGTATAGAAACTAAGTTTGTGAACGCAGCATTAGAATTATTAAGTAAAGGGGCTGATTTCATGATCAGTTCAGACTGATTGTCAAAAGTCTGAATTTGCAACATGAGTTTGTGTCTGTAGTGTGAGCACTTTTAGAAAAAAAAAAACACTTGTTTCCTTGAGCTGTTTTGAAACTATGCAGATAATTCTTTTACAGAAGCTCAATATAAATACAGATTTACTTACTCACTTTACTTGAGTGCAGCTTTTGCAGCTGTAAACTTTTCCACATGCACCTACATGGTTTTATATACAAATTTAGTTTGCAAATGACAAACGTATTTGTATGTGTGGATATCATTTAGAACCAAAATGCCTTTAAAAGGAAACAACACCAAAAGAAATGTGACTCACATTATTTGCCATTGATTTTTGAACTAATAGTTTATCTAAACCTGTGAGGAGAAATGTGAATGTTTTAGATGGGGAGCTGAAAGAAACAAAAACTACAAAAAGAAGGATGTTCATGCATCATGGGAACTTTTTACATTTTTGCTTAATTGTGAGTGTCACATTCTGAAAACAGTCGTATCCCTTGTGCTATCCTAGGAACTTTAACATTGGGAGTTGGGTCATCTAGATCAGTGTTTTTCAACCAGTGTGCCGCAGCACACTAGTGTGCCGTGGGAGATGGTCAAGTGTGCCGTGGGAAATTGCCCTCATTAACTGATCTAAAAACATTTCCCATCTCCAAGATTTCAGCTCTGTGTTCATCCAAACAGGCCCTGATAAAACACTGAGGAGTTAGGAATATGAAAGATCGTAAAATACTTTTTCTTTGCGTTTATTTTATTTTATTAAAGACATTTTGATAAGAATCACGGTACCGCGATTCAGCTGCACATTTGGCTGTATTTTGAAAAAGTCCCGCCCCTTTAACTGTCTCCACCAATCATTCTTGAAGGCTTAATCAGATGTCATCAGTCTGACCAATCAGAAGTGGTTAAAGTCTTCACTTCCTTGTCCCGATTTAGCTCGTAAAGTCGCTCAGTTCCAACAGAAATACCAGCTACAGCTCGTCTTTAGCGGTGTAGCTTTCCACAGAATCCGGTATCAGACCTTGGAACAAGTGAACAAAACAACGAAGCTCCGAAAACCGATCTCCGGTCGTTTTATGCACTACATCTCCCATGATTCATTAGGTTGTGAGAGTGACAGCGCACAAGGAGATCTGTTGTTAAACGTCTTGAATCCAACAAACACACATCAAACTGTTTTTAAATCTTCTAACTTAACTTTTATTGCATCTTTTAGAAAAACACAGCTGCAGCTTCCAACTTTTTCTGCAACAATTATCTCAAAAATGCATTTGAGATTGTGGAGGGGCTGTAGATCAATACAGACTAGGAGTTTCTCCTATTTTTTATTTTATTTTTGGATGCTGGTGTGCCGCGGGATTTTTTTTAAGGTTAAAGTGTGCCGTGGCTCAGAAAAGGTTGAAAATCACTGATCTAGACCCACTAGACAGTGCTCTGAACCTTTTTTCTTCAATGACTTGTGATCTTCACTGGTGTCCATGGATTACATGAAATCTTTCCACCTTTATCCACCTTTGTCATGGTAGGAGAACACCTCAATGTAAGAGGGGGGGGGGTCATCTAAGATAGCACAAGGGGTAAATTGAGGGAACCATCAGAAAAACCCTAGAAAAGTATGAAAGGCTGCTGTGTGCTCAGACCTTTAACTCTTTGGGTCGGTCCAGTCTGCGAGCTGTTTCCCATCCGTCAGCCATATTGGCAGCCTGGCCCAAACCTGCAACACATGGTCACTTTCCTCAATCAACGTTCTTCAAAACTGACCTGATGAGCTCAGAAAATACACTAGACTTTATTCCAAACCAATCATGTTGCGTGGATGTCCAAAGTGGGCGTTACTGTAGCCAAGGCACATTCCTCCATTGGTCAGAGCCACTAGGTCTACCTTCTGATTGGTGGAAACAGTTGACCAATCCCTGAGCCCAACACCATACACCCTCAAGCGAGCAATCCCTCCATCTGAGAACAAATAGTTACACAGACAGACACCGACACACTGTTGTGAGGAACAGGTCAGGAGGATCAAAGTAGCAGACAACAGGCGGGCGGTGAGTCAAGGTTTATTTAGTGTGTTTTAAAGGGGAGTTGGGGACAGATAGCTGGAGCATGAACCCAGGCAGAAGACATAACAGCCCTGATACAGAACCCAGAGCTTCAGAAAGCAGGACAGAGCTTCAAGGACAATCTGGCAGTAAGTGGGTGGGTGAGCAGAGCTTGAAGAGCAGGGGTCTTAATGAGGGAAATGGCAACAGGTGAGGAAAGCGGGACAAGTTGAGGGGGCAGACCAGGGAGCAAAAGACTCTCCATCCACCTCGTTCAGAGGCAGAGAGAAGGAGAGGAGAGAAAAACCTCGAGGGAGAACAGGGATCCCAACACACACTGGCCCACAGCCAAATCATTTTATGTGTATTTGCGTGCATGTTTGTACCTGGTAGCATGTTGAGCCGCAGGTGTGTGACCCTCCCCCTGAAATCTGTTCTGAAGTAATTGTGGCAACAATCGGAGTATCCAGGCTGCAGCGGACTCACGCCCACCAACTCTGGCCACGCCTCTGAGCCTAGCTGTCAGTCAAAGGAACCATGGCCATCATTGAAAAGACTGAATTTCAGTGTAGAACATGGCATATTCTAAAATCTACACACATGTAGATTGTAGTGAATGTAGTGAAGCGTGTGGGGCATGCTTTAACCCAAGTCAGCTGTGTTTAAATGCGGTGTTCCCCTCATTAATTTAAATAAGGTTCACATTAATGAGAGCATATGTAACCATTCAAGAGTCCCTCACTTTTTTCCATCAAACGTCTCCATGTTTCATGGGTCTATTGCAGAGTTCAATTGTGCTTTTTTCTTTAAAAATGTTTCTGTCGACATGTAGATACCTGTATAACCTGGTAAACTTTACAAGATGATATGTTGTCAAGGTAATCAGAATGTCCCAAACCCCGGTTAGTGTTGGCAGTGCTGCCCATGTGCGTCCTGGCGTCTCTCTTTTATTCACCTTAGCAGCAGCTGCCATCTCGCTGCTGGACGCCGCCATCCCAGTCCGATCTCCATCCAAAGTCAATGCGGGCATCTGATCTTTAGAAGCAGGGGGATGTCAGGGAGTAACACCTTACTTAATTCTGTGCAACCCAAACAAGCCAATATTCTTGTCTGATAAAGTTCTAGCCCAGCAGCTGAAAGAAGGAAAGCCTGGACGCATCAACTCTTAGAAGCTTAAAAAACACAATAAACACTAATCAGAGTCCAAGAAAATTTCCAGCCTCCAAAAGTAAGGAAGTAACCAGCGAGTCAGTCTGTAGTGCAGCAGGAGCTTAAGCTTGAAGGTATCTACGCACCAACAGCGTCGGCTCGTGTTCTAGTAGTCACTTTTGATGAAAAGTCTATGTAAATCCATGTTAACCCTCATTTCAGACACTTCCGTGTTCAGACTTTTGCGTTCATGCGTCGCTTTGCAGGTTTTCCAATGGGGGACTTGGATTTGGTAGTGATGAGTATGTGATGTTCTTTTTAAAACACAGTAGTGCCAACCATTGTAAACATGATCACTCTATAATTGCAGCATGTGCCTTGCCAGATTTCAATGACACCAGGTCTTTGAGTCTTCGCACCGAGCCTCCACCAATTAAAGGTGGAGGGCAAGCGCTAGCAAATAGTGACAAACAGAAAAGGAGGAAGAACAAGCCCCTCCCTGCCCCTCCCTGCTTGTCCGCTGTGTAAACACCACCGGCTGAATGCACGTCCATGAAAGCATGTATAGTGCGTTCCTGAATGCTCAACATATGCCAAGTATGAAGAACTGAAGAAGAAGAAGCCCCTCTAGTGCTGGACTCAGCTTTGGACACATTACATGTTCAGTGACTCGATCAGCGGGTGGAGTACGGATCGATGCAAGAACTAAGATGGGAGCACAGCTGCGGCATGGGGAGGCCGACTGAACTTTAGGACATTTTTCTTTATTTCAAAGAGACAATAATAAGAAGATCCTCTTATTTTCTCCCCTCTCTTCAAACTGGGTCACAAAGAGACGGAAACTCCGCAGGAAGCATCCATCATTCAGACACCGCTCCTGGTGAGAAGGTGAAGCCCCCCCATACTAGGAGAGACTCTGAATGATGTCATGAACTCAGACACAGACTGGATTACTGATGCTTTTGTAGAGCTCGTCAAAATAAATAAACCTGATCTCTCAACGTCATCCATGTTTTCCATGCATTGTAAATGAGATAAACACAGAGACCGCTCCATTTAGCCATCAGACTGAAAACATTTGACTGTAGCTCCTCCCACACACGTCTGGGGCGTCAAGCCTATGAACTCATTTTTAGATGAGCCGGACAGCGAATTTGCCGTGCGCTGAAAGAGAGCCGTCCGACATGAATTTGATGTGGGAATCGCGTTCAGTGTGCATTTAGTGTTTTTCACGCGTACAGTGGGGTAGATCTGCACAGGTGCTGCCGGTTTTTGGGCTTTTCAAATCTGTGGAGGGTCATAGAGAGAAGCGGCTGCATCTTAGGGGGAGCACAGGTGTGTCTTGTAGTTCCCTTGAGGCTCATTCCGCCACCCCAAGGGACATCCGAAACATGGAACAAACCATAGTTGTGAGTGTGGTACATGTAATGTTAAGTATTTGTAAGTCTATTAGAAGTTGCACACACTTATGATTTAGGAATGATACAGCTGTACGGTGCCCTTACACCACACTACAGCCATTACTGAGGTGCTAGTAATGGCCCCTTACGGGTGTGTAAGGGATATGCAAGTGTCTGTAGTACGCCTATAGGAAAGCCACACAAACTACGCTCTGATTCTCTGATTTTCTCATTTTTAAGAGTCAGGCTGCTTGCAAGGAGAGCACACTTATGTGAACAACACTAACGGGCTCCTTTGAGCTCGCAGGATTTGGAAGGTTAAAAAAAACGCCAGCGTCTAACCTTCTTCACCCTTACTTTTCCCTTGGCGTGTAGCTTAAGTGATCACTACATCCTGTGGCTTGGAATGCGGAAAAAAAGTAGAAATATGTATCAGGAAAAAAAAACGTACATGAACATTTTGGCTTTATGGGCTTACTAAACCGTCTACAACCTTTGTATTTTGCACGGACCCCCTGCATGCTCCATACAGGTTTCCCCATTTGTCCCCTCGCAGACAGCCCATATCAACCCGCAAGGGCAGTCTTATGTTTATGAATGACGACTTCCTGACAGCAGCAAAAAACAAAAACGGCAGCATCCTTTTAGGTTAAAGTTTGCTAACAACCCTTTAACATTACGCCTGGAGGGTAAGCAGTCCTCACACGGGACTTCATTACACCACAGCAAAGCTGCGCCAAAGGCCTTACTCATAAAGCCCAGCCCACGTCTATCAGTTTAAGAACTACAATAAAAAAATAGCCTCTGACTATTTCAAAGCAATTGTTCTATGTGAACCTGTCAATTGTCATTTTTTCATCAGCAAAACTGTTAAAAGAAAGTGATGAGGATGTAGCTAAGGCAGAGCAGCTGGTACCCAGACAGCCTCCTTGGATGGAGATGTGGGGCGAGTGGTTTCCTGTGAAGAAGGATGTGTCCACATCAAAGCCATAGATAGAGCCAGGAACTCCCAGCTGGATTATGCACCAATCATGACCTTCAAACAGCAAACAGAGATACCAGAACACTTGAGATGTTCTAACCTGGAAGTCAAGCTGTTCTACAAGGTTCAGTACCTGGGACACATTCATTTCTTTACAGCAATGGCTGCTGTATAAAAAAAAACTCTCCTAAGCATTCACGATCATGTGTCATCATATATTCTGGAGTCCTGTTTTTTTTATTTTTCACTGTTCTGTTACCATTGGATAATTTTAGGATCATTTCAATCAAACACAGTAAACAGTCAACAGTTGTTTTCAACATTAACAGCTTTTAATTCTTTGTGAAGAACCATTTTTTCTAACAGCACCAGGAGACGTTTCTAGGCTTCACTCCTGCAAAGGTTGATAATGTTGAGATTTGTGTTCAACATTTAATTTAGCCTAATTTCTCAGAAGACAACTTTAAAACAGGAGGCAAAAAAACTTAAAAGAAAGTTAGGATACTAAAAGTAAAAACGCTTATAGAAGATTTTAGAAGAAAATTCTCTAACTGGCCAGAACTTCTTAATGTTCATCATGAATTGAGAAAAACAAGAAGCCCAGATTAGTTAGTCTAAAATCTGGAACTCTTCAAGTCTCTACATTGTTTAAGCTACTAGATTTGGTTTAAATCTCAACAATTTCCTAAATTTCAGCAGTCAATCTGAATTTCGAAAACTGGTCAGTCTAAAGAGGTTGGATGAAGTTCCAGATCCTCACCAGGAATTCTCTTCCTCCTCGTCTCCCATCCGTCCATCCATTTTCCAAAATCTGTGAAAGCAGATGCTTTGAACTGCGGTGGCTCCTTCTGGAAAAACCCAGAGTTCACATGAAAAAACCCACAGGATTCCTCTCAAATGTTATTTGTCAGATTATTGTGTGAGTCTATTTTAAAGTATTTTGTCATGCTGTCCACTGTATGTTTGAGTTCACCTTTTTATTGTTTCCTTGTCTAATCCTCCTTTCTTGACACCAGAGACCGAAGCGGAATAAAGTGCATAGAGAAATATGCACATTATTGTGTATGATGATAACCGCATCACCGCAGTGATGACCTCATCACCGAACTTTGTTGTTTTAAGTCCTGCATATGGTGCGTGCTTGGAACCATAATAAACACATTAAAACATTCAACTTTGCTGATAATTTACTTTTCTCTGCTAGTCCTGTGTTCAGACTTCAAGGGTTACTGGGGGAAACCTTTTATTACTGTTCTCCATCTCTCCCTCTAAGCTGCACGCGCTCACTCTACTCACACACAAGTTTCCATCTCGTGAGAAAATACCACAAATTTGCTGCGTTCTAATTATTAATTTCCATTGTATTCATTTCCATTACAAGCTGGGTGCGTTCTTGAGTGCGACTCAGCGCCCCCTGCTGGTTCATCATCCCCCGCGGTGATCAAAAATCCCACACTGTCACAGCTCTAATGCACATTTAGTTTTGCCTCAATCTATGCTGAGCAAGTTCTTTCATTTTCATGATATCCTGTATGCTGTGAATTGGCACCTTTTGGAAAAAGTGGGACCAAACTGAACCAATGTTTAGAGAATGCTGTAGGACCCCCAAAATGCAATGATTGCCCTTCTTTGTCCGAATGTTTCTGGATATGCTGTTTTATTTTTATTTTTTATTTTATTTATTTTTTTCCTCTATGGATATGCTGTTTTAGTTGCAGTAGTACCTTCAGGAGGTTTTTTGCTGGAGCGAACCACTCATCTGTGGCAAAAATGACCTGAAAAAAGAAGAAGCTTCATGGAGTGAAAGCTGCTCACCTGAAAGAAGACAGATTATTTTTAAAGCTGCTTGTTTTATGACTTCATCTAAAAGTTTGTTTAATGCTAGATTTTTTCAAAACAGAGCAGAGAAGAAATAAACTACAAATACCAACAATCATGGAGATACCAAGTCTTCACAAGTCACTCCATATCAGAAATACACTACTCACAATACTGTTATTTGGGATATTGTTACTCGGATGACTGCTTGTCCTATTTGGTATAAATTTTAATCAAACTTGATATGACAAATATAGCATGAAAAGAAACACCATGTTCACTTATTTAATATGTATTAACCCAAAAACTAAGGCAATAACAAAGATAGTCCGAAATTACAAAAATGGACCCTATCAAGAGAAGACCATTGGCTGCAATGACAGCTTGACAGTTTTTGGCAGAGTCCAATGCTTTAGGTTTGGCCATCTAACATGTACTCACTTCTCTCTGAGCTGAGTGATTTCAGCCTCCAACCATTGCTGAGGCCATGGTTCCTGACCCTTCCCCTTACAGTTTTACCGGCACGTTAGACATGTAGGACCCTTGGTAGGGGGGGTGCTTGGACATCATTGTAAGCAATCAGGAGATCTCCTCTCAGTGCCCTACACGCTAATTTTAACTGCACCCTTTAGTACACACACCCTTTACCCCACAGCAATATACTGTCCAACACGCACACACACACATGCACCTACAAACAAATACACACACCACACAAGCAAGGTGGGACCTCTGATCTTCTGTCACCAAACCTATCCCAGGCAGGGGAACCAGGCACTTGGCAACAGTGGCTGTGTCCATTGGGTGCTAGCTTTCTGGGCCCGGGGGCCCTTTCTCCATGCAGGGAGAAGGATCCCTGAGTTCTCTGGCAAGACCAGGAGCCGGGGATCACATCACATCTGAGCCTGGGGGTGTCTGTGTCCCTGTGGTGCGGGTTCTAGTCCTTGGCCTTGAGTGCAATCTGTCGCCAGTATTCCAACAGTGGATGATGTGATGTGGGCCATGTTTACAACACTCTTTGTGGACCCCCACTTGTCTTGTGTGCTCCCCCTGGGCGGTGGTGGGTGGCCCCTGCCTTTTTCTCTCCCTGACCTCCTGCGGGCCGGGTGGGTGGCTGCCTGGAGCGTTGAGCGTAGCATCTGCCACCTAGACCAGGGCCAGCAGGACCACCACAGCAGCTTAGTACCACCCACGAGTGTTGAGCATCCCTCCAACCCAACCCCAGGCACAAACCAGTGCCCCCAAGGGAGACCCACTCCACACTCCAGGCAACCACCTGCCCACCCCGCAGGAGGTCAGGGAGAGAGGCAGGAAGGCAAGGGCCGCCCACCCCCGCCCAGGAAGAGGATGCTTTAGAGAAGTGGGGTTTCTCGAAGAGGGTTGTAAACAAAGACCAACCAGGCTCACCCACTGCTGGAATTTTGGAGAGGCCCAGCACTCGAGGGCTCGGACCAGAACCTGCACCACAGGGACACGGACACCCCCAGGCTGACATGATGTTTTTGGCTACTATTAACCCCAAACTTATAGGTGATTTAACTATTTTTGTTGATTTTATAACAGAGTTTAAACATTTTTTTGACCTGAACTTAACAAAATTCACGTTGAATCTTGTCTCCAACTCCAACATTGCAGCAGCTCAAGAGAGGAAGTGGCTCCTCCAAGTAAATCTGGCTGATTTGCTAAAGCTAAAGCTCAACTTGATTTGTAATTCAGCTCGGAGGGGGGTGGAGCTTCACACAGCCATGAGTCCTGACCATTTACTGTATTTGAGATCTCACATACAGTCACTTCTTTCCTATATAGTCAATGGTCCTGACTCAGCTCTCAGGAAGGGCAGGGGTGAGTAACCCCCCCATGCTGTTAGCAGTGTCATGCTGCTATGAACAATAAGTGATTCTATTGTCTTTTTAGCTTCGCTTTTCTCCTCTCATAGCAGGGAGGAAACTAGAGTTATGTTACAATGATAAGATGGATATATTGTTGCTAGTTGCTTGGTAAAAAAAATAGTCACTGGAAGAGTCTGAAATAAAACAGAACTGAATAGTTTGCAGAGACCATGAGCTTGACAGCACGACTGCTTATCAGCGGACTCACCTTCCCTCCAACTGCCTCACACGCAAGATCATTGAAGTGTAGGAAGTCCGGTTCAGCTTGACTTTTTCCCAATAGTGTCTTTCTCTCAGCCATCCTTAGCTCCTTCGTAGAGGTTCTGACTGGTTATGACAGTTTGAAAGCAGGTTCTGACAGATTCTGATGACCGAGAAGGAGTGTCAGCAGCAGGAGAAGAAACTCAGATCCCTCACCCGGCAGGACAAAGTTCAGCATCTGTTTGTTCTAATGGATGACTCTACGTGCACACAGGACCGCTGCCCCATAAACACATCCTCATTGATTAGCAAACATGAGGTAGGGGCTGAAACATGGTAGAACATGAGATTCTCTTTCTTGGTTCATTTTTGTGATCATTTTGATTTGCTTTGGTTCGTGACTGAGGTGTCTCAAAACACAACAAAAGGAAAAACCATCAGAGCTTCAGACGTGCTCCTGCCAAAAACCCAAATTATCTAACATGTAAGTGATTACACAAAACAAATTACATAGAGGGCCTTTTATGTAAACCCTGTCCTTGGCAAGCAAAGGTCAAAATTGAGACTTTACACCTGGCATGTCCAATGTCCGGCCAGTGAACTAAATACGGCCCATGTTCAAATTTCCACTGACCCGCAAGCTTCTGTCATACAATCAGTAATACTTTCTGAGAACTAGGATTTCTTGATAATGATTGTCTATATTACTTTGTAAGCCATAATTAAAAACCTGTAACGACATCCTGTGGCGGCTCGACTTCGGAGCTTTAAGGGCCAAACCAGTAGAACAGATTTGTTTCCTTGTTTAAAACCATAATAATTTATTTTTTTGTGATATCTTCCTGTTAGCTTACTGCGAACACAGTAATCATGAATAATATGTTACATTTTATGTCAACCCAAATTTATTGGTAATTAAATTTTTTCCTGGCAAACTTTTTCTTCAATTCATTTCTGGTCTTCAAATAAGAAATTATCGATTATTTTAGTAAACATGTATTTAGATGTAATTGTGTTCTATGTGAAGAAAGAACAAGGATCCTATTGCAAAAAGAATTCATTGACTAGTTTGTTTGCATTTACTGGGTTCAATGTCATGGTGCCTCTGTCAGTTCTCCTCCCCCTCCGCTTGGCTCCTGATACGACTCAGCTGCGACCACTGAACTCATCCCCTGCCTGCCTTCATAAGGAGATCCTGGACCAGCATTTAACACCAGTTCGTTGTCCCTGATGGTGTATAGCATGGTCTTCACGTTCTCAGTCATTGTTTCTAGCCTCTGCCTCAGACTCGCTCTTACCTTGTCTCCAGGAATCCAGTACCACGACTGGTCGCCTGAGTCTGCTGCATTTCCGGATCCCAGCCTCATCATTACCTCCTGTCAAGCCCCGAACCACGAGCCTCTGCCGGTACTCCAGTCTCGCCACAACCCGCGGTCGAAACCACCAGTGACGTCACGAGCCACAGAAAACCTCCATCTTCGTCGTGGGTCCTCCTCGGAGTCATCTGTTTTGCCTACTATCCACTGAACCACGATCTGAATATTAAATCCTTTTCAAATCACCACAAAACTCACCTGTGTCTCCTCCCGGGTTCCAGCATCTGGGTCGGTCTAGTTCCATTAGTCATGACGTTCAAAAAGCAAAGCAAGCAAAATTGTTGGCCCTATACTTTTTCACCTCACCAAACCTGACATCTTGTGGAGATGTGGAAGTGTAGTAGCTGTAGAGTTTCCAACTGTGCTGGTAAGACATCAGAGAGAATGATGGGGGGGTCTGAGGAATGGAGAAGGGTCTGGTGCCCATTGGAGTTGTTCAGGACATGGATGAGAGCTGGAAGCCAATGGTGAGATTAAATTAAATTAATTTTATTTATATAGCACCTTTCATGATGAGAAGACAGCTCAAGGTGCTGTACATAAAAACAAAAACAAATGCAATAAAATACAATAAAATACATTCAATTAGCCCCACGCAATAAAATACACAAAGACAAACACCAGTGGATAATAAATAAGTGATTAAAATAAAGAGAAACCAGAATTGAGAGAAACCAGAAAGCGCCGTCTGCCCTGTCCTCCTCTCGGCAGGGGTGTCAGTATAGACCCAAACACCCCAGCCGAGGGTGAGAAAACACTCGAAAACAGTCTAATTTGAAATAAAAAGAATATTTGGTAAAACATCATAAATCTTGATTAAGCAAATAAAATAATAAAATGATGTGCAAAAACATCATAAAACGTAAAAAAGAATGAAGAATAAATATATATGTGATAAAATATCAGAAAATATAAGAATAGAAAATAGTAGATTAAACAAGTAAAATGCTAAAAATGAAAATGTAGTAAAACATCATAAAACATAAAAAGGCATAAAATGTAATTAAAATCTAATTAAAAAAGGTGTGTCTTTAATTTCTTTTTAAAAACCTCCACAGTTGATGAAGCCCTCACATCTTCAGGTAGACAATTCAACAGACGAGGCCCGTAGTTTCTAAACAAGGCCTCGCCGTGGTTTTTTGTCCTGACCATGGGGACCTTCAGCAGGCCTGCACCTGAGGACCTAAGGGCTCTAGGAGGTTCGTACGTTAAAAGCAAGTCGGATATAAAAGAAGGACCAACACCATGGACACTCTTAAAAACTATTAAAAGAATCTTAAAATCAATTCTGAAGCTGACGGGGAGCCAGTGCAGAGATTTTAAGACTGGTGTAATGTGCTCCCTCTTCCTGGTTCTCGTTAAAAGGCGTGCTGCAGAGTTCTGGACTAGCTGCACGCGATTGAGAGTGGCGATTGAGGGCATTACAATAATCTATTCTTGATGTAATAAAAGCATGAATTAGGATTTCAGCACTGCTTCTAGAGAGAAAGGGACTCACTCGGGCGATATTCCTTAGATGGTAAAATGCAGATTTAGTTAGTTGATTCACATGTTGGTCAAAGCTAAGATCTGCATCTAAAATCACACCGAGGTTCCTCACTGTGTCACGTGTAGTCATAGAGTGGGTTGACAGATAAGATTGGACCCTATCTCTCTCAGCCTCAGAACCGATTACCAAGACTTCAGTTTTGTCCTGATTGAGCCGCAAAAAGTTCTCTCCCATCCACATTTTAATAACTAAAATACAATTTAAAAGGCTATCCAGGGGTCCAGTGTCATCAGGAGACACAGCTAGTTGAGTGTCGTCGGCATAGCTATGAAAGTTAATGCCGTGTCTCCTGATGACATCACCAAGTGGAAGCATGTAAAGATTAAAAAGTGTGGGACCCAGGATGGAGCCTTGAGGCACCCCACAAGTCAGTGTATGCCTTTCAGATGAAAAATCATTTAGATTAATAATAAAATCTCTGTTTGTGAGGTAAGATTCAAACCAACTAAAAGCTGTCCCAGTAATTCCAACCATGTCATGAAGTCTGTTTAAAAGGATAGAGTGGTCAACTGTGTCAGTGGCTGACATCAGGTCCAGTAAGACTAAAACAGAAACTTTCTTCATGTCCGCATTGGACCTGAGATCATTTAAGACCCTGACAAGTGCCATCTCTGTTGAGTGATGAGATCTAAAACCAGACTGAAACTTTTCTAAAATGTCATTTTCATTAATAAAACCATTCAGCTGAGTAAAAACAAGCTTTTCTAAAATTTTACTTAAAAATGACAGGTTGGATACCAGCCGGTAGTTATTTAAATTGGACACATCTAAACCACTCTTCTTCAGACTGGGCCTCACCAGAGCAGTCTTTAGGGATGCTCTGCAGGTGGAACATAGCAGGTTAAGGTAGAGGTGGAACTCCACCAAGGATCCGCTCCTTCTTGTTTGCTGTGCTGATGGGCAGATGAGGTTAGACAGGAATCTCTGTAGATCATGATGTTTGCAGATGACATAGTGATCTGTAGTGAGAGCAGAGAGCAGGTGGAGGATCATCTAGAGAGGTGGAGGTTTGCTCTAGAAAGGAGAGGAATGAAGGTCAGCTGCAGTAAGACGGAGAATCTGTGTGTGAATGAGAGGAACTGAAGAGGAACAGTGATGTTACAGGAAGCAGACGTGTAGAATCCACTCTGAAAACTCCCCCACAGAAACTTGTTCCTGACAAGAAATAAAAACACTTGGAGGAGCTTTATCATGCAACATCCATGTTTATTGAATCACACAACACGTCACATGACCTCAGCCAACAGCATGCAAACATTACAAACAGTTGCTTCATTTTAGTTGAGTAACTAACAGTTAAGCTGCACTTGAACAAGAGACACCAAGACATCAAAGAACAGACTCTTACTCTGAAGGGACATTCAAAGAAGAACCCCCCCCTCCTCCAGTTAAAGCTGTTCTGATCACAACAAGAAGACAACAGTGAATTTCTGACAAACTGGTTTTGATACTTCTGACCCCCCAGAAATGTTGGGTGGAGGCAGAGGCTCTCCTTATCTGCAGGTTTATGTCACGACAACACGCTTCAATTACGTCTACGGCCCCCCAACCCTGACAAATGTCTAGCTAACACAAACACAGACATTACTCTGATAAACTCATTAAAAGGTGGAAGGGGGGGGGCCTCTTGCCCCTCCCACGCTCTCCATGGCGCCGCTCACAAGATGCTCTCGCGCTCCTCCCCAAACACAACTACATCGGTGGGCACGGTGCAGATCTCAGGGGGGTCTCCGGGTTTGAGGCCTCTCTTGAGGTGGACCACCCGCACATTCTCATTGTTGGGCCCGGGCCGGGGGACGTTGGTGTTGACATCAGTGGTGGAGGAAGTGGAGCCCTCTGGCAACGAGGGGGGGGCGGTGCCTTGCTGGCTGTTGGTGTTGTTATTCAGGGTGACGTTGCTGAGTGTGCAGTTGAGGTTTCCCGTCTTGGGGGGGGGCCAGCTCTCCTCGGGGCTGCTGGCCAGGAGGCTGCACTGGTCTTCAGAGCAGATGGACATGCGAGCCACAGCCGGGTCCTGAAGGCCACTCAGGTTGCCAGGGACTCCCTGCTTGCGGACACGGCTTTCCGCATCCAACTCGATGAGGTTGGTGCCCCCCAGCTGTGACAGGTCCGCCTCTTCATCCTGCAGAGAGTGATTAGGAGAGCTCTCAATGGAGCGGACCCCGGAGTCGGATGAGTCCTTCTTGTCAAGTGTGGCGTCGGACAGGTAATCCTTCCCCTTTAGTGCAAGCGAGCCCCCGGGGGGCTTCGGATCCACCAGCTTCCTGTCATCTCTCAGCAGGGGGGCATTATCAGACTCTTCCGACTCGTCATCACTGGTCAGCTTCTGATAGCACAACCCCCCAGTGGCCTTTAGTTTAAGGTCAGCGGCTCCATGAAACAGCCCCCCCTTTTCTGCAGAGGTCTTGCGGCCCAGCAGGGACTTGGTGGAGCCATGGTCACCTTTCTCATCCTCCTCTGTGATGGGGTCCAGCACCTCCCCGTTGGGGGCACAGTCGGCGCCGTCTCCTGCCGGCTTAGCACTGCTCTTCTTGCTGAGAGACCTGCGGCCGTCCTGCTCGTCTCGGCGCCGGTCCTCAGACATGAACTGCTCTGGCTGCGGCTGCACTGGCCGCTCCCGGAGGCTGCAGCCGGTCTCCAGCTGCGCCATCTGTGCGATGTACTCCTGGTAGGCGCTGCGGTACTCGGCCTGCTGTCTGTCCGTCAGTTTGGAGATGTCGTTGGAGGACTCCTGTGAGTTCAGGCTGGTCATGCTGGCAGCTCGGTGAGCGCCTCCCTGAAGACAGAGGAAAGAACAGGGAGGATGATGTCACAGAGGGTCAGACAGATGAGCGCTGCGGTGGACACTGATCCAAAGGTTGCAACTACAGCTTCAATCAGCTCTCAATAATAAACAGAGGCATGACTACAGACCTTCAGGTTCTTGGATGTTACTATCTCAGTCTCTTTAAAAGGAAATGGACTTTAGTGATGTTTCCATTCGGTACAGAAGCCCCCACCCCTTACTCCACCCAGAAGACAAAAGAACTAAGGTACAGACGGCCTGTGGTTGTTCCGGTTTACACCTTAGCTTCAGGGTTCTTAAAAAGTTAATTTCTAGAGGTTTAGACCATTTCTGAGGGCACTTAAGTAGATTCAATGACCAGAAGGGGAGGGAGAACCGCAGACACTCCTCATCAAAATCTTGAGACCTGTTAAGAAATTGCATAAATTTTCATTTTTAATTTTTCCTTTTTGCAAATTCTGTCTTTTAAAGGCTGCAGTCTTGGTCAGCTGATAAACAGTCAATTTCATTGATAATAAAAAAAGAACAATATTTGTTCTCTTGCCCCTCTTTTTTGTTTTTACACCGGGAAACCCTACCAAGTTCCTCGTTATGGTCCAGCTGTGGTACATGCCAATTCTTGCAATTTCTTAGCTGGACTTAAGATTTAAAACAGGAGGGTCTGTCAAAAAAACGTTACATAATACAAGTAAAGGCAAATCTCAAACAAAGGATCATATATGATTAAAAACACAAGTCACCTTCATAATTAATCTAACACTTTAAAAACCAACCCAAGATTTAAAAAAATACATAAAAAGGAATTATTGACACACATGAATTTGATGGTAAAAGTCTTGAATGTGTCAAAATGTAAACTATAACAGACTTGAATGTATTGGTTTGGTTTTGCAGTGGGTCAGATTTCTAATCATGACTTCAAACTGAACCAAATGTCTTGGAATTCTCCTTCAGAGATCATCAATAGCTAGAAGAGCGCTCACCCCCCACTGATGAATGCAGTCAACAACACAGTAATCCAATAATATTGTGAAGTACGTTTAGGAGATTCCTTAAATGAGTTTTTGAGACGTGAAGGCTTTGAACTTATTCTGACCTCAGTGATGGCTTCAGAAAACCCGCCAGTTTTCTGAAAGGCAGTTTAGACGTAACAAATAAATCTGTGAGTGCAAGTATGAGTAAAAGTACGGTAAAGGTTTACAACTTAGTTGACGCTGTACTTCACACTTTTATTAATGGGTTAGACCGTCATCTTCACAGTCTCTTTGTTCCCAAGATTAAAAACTAATTCTTGATTCAGTTCTTACTATAGTTTACATCAGGGGTGGGCACACTACGGCCCGCCGGCTGGATCCGGCCCGCCTCCATGTTTGGTCCGGCCCACTGAATAATATCAGAGACCCCTGTTTATTTTATTTTTTATTCTGGCCACACGATCAACATTTTCTTCCCCCCTTCTGCAGTCTGTACTCCAACTTGAAACCCTCTAAAGTCTCAAACAGAACAGAAGACAGTCTTCCCTTTCAGTTTATCTTTCCCGGTTTAGCTCGTTCTTTCTGGGGTTTTTTAAACAGCACACCCTGTTCTGTGTCCTGATTGGCTGGAGACCCTGTCAATCAACCTCCTCCGTGTCTCCCATACAGAAAGGCGGAGCTCTTCAGATCAGAAATCTGTGATGATCAGGGGCCTCATTTATAAAACTTTGCGTAGGATTTGCGTCAGAAGTGGCGTACGGATGAAACATAGGACGTGCGTACGCACAGAAATATTCGGATTTATAAAACCGTGCGCACGCACATCCTACGCATCTTTCCCTTAATAAATCACAACCGATTCTAAATGCAGCGCAGCTTTTTGCGGCTTCAAGACACGCCCATAGTTACCCATAAATAGTCCGTGAAACGCCCACAATGAATATTCATTGATTGCGCAATCATGGCAAACACCGAGAGGAAATCAAAAAAACGTAACTTCACTCAATGTGAAGTAGAAGTTATCGTTGGCGAGGTGGAAAAGAGGAGAAAAATGTTGTCTGGAGGGCACAGTGTGGGCATTACTAATGCCGAAAAGGCACGTGAGCGGCAAACGGTGGCAGACGCTGTAAATGCTGCGCTCCATCGGGGGACGACGACACCGGAGCGCCAGATGCATGCGCCGGGGGGACTGGAGTGCCAGATGCACCGGGTGACACGCGTGGTTCCTCCAAGTGCTCCTCTGTAACGCCGGGCCCAAAAGCCCGCAGAGGTCCAAAAGGACGGCTGGAGGAAGTCGGAACCGGCTCATAAGCCACTCGTCCTCGTTTGCCAGCAAGTCTTCTTGCTGTCTAAAGAAGCGTTCACTCCGAATGCCACATCTTCTAAGAGCGCAAGATCAGCCATTGTGCGTCATTACGCATTGTGATGGAGCATTTTATTTCCCTCCATTTAATTACATCTGACAAGCTACAGATGTTGGTAATAATCCACGTGGAAATGGGAAATTGTTCAGCAAATGTAATTTCTTGTTGCTTTCTGAATGGTTGAGACATACGCCATACATTGTTTTATCAAAAATAAAACATACTAAAGGCATATGCATGAATACCATAATTCCATAGCTTATGAAGAAATGTTTTAATATGAAAACAACTTTCCCCAGTGGACAATTAGTAGATCTGTCTGTCCGTCCGTCCGCACGCCCGCACCTCTATCCGCTCCGCCAGACGGACACATTGACTAGAATATCAGTTTTGTACATTATTTCGTTCTGTTACCTATATTATTTATGAGGATGAATTGGACAACATGCCAATATTGCAGAACATATTTCACTTTTCTTTTTCCAAATAAGTGTTCATTTGAATTTCTGTTGTAATTTTCGTTTGATTTCTTTTTTTTGTTTCACTGCTGATCGATCAAACGGTGTTGGTGTAGGCTGTTAATTGTAAGTCTTGCTTTGTGAAGTCTTCATGTTCTTTATGAGAGGCAGTATTGTCATTTTCGCTTTCACGTGTTTCTTCCATCTGCCGACGGTGTCGCCGTTTCTCATTTCACCCGTTTTTGTGCGTACGCCTGGGTCAGAGCTTGCGTGAAGGACCGCACATTTTCCCGTCAAGTTTGCCTTTTATAAATATCAACTATTGCGTAGAGAGTGGCGTACGCCTTCTGTTGTGCGTACGCAACGTTTATAAATGAGGCCCCAGATCTTTGTTTTCATTCTAAGATCCTGGACTTAATTTCTATGAAGATTGAGGATTTAAACAAGAGAAAAGGTGAAAATGTCTGTCTGAGAAAAGTGTATTTATGCAGTGAGGAGTTTTACTGCCATAAACGTCTGGAATCTGTGGATTTCACCGATCAATGTTATTTTTAGAACACAACTCCTGCAATAAACGAGGAACTCTGGTGAAAAGGTAACACAGATATATGCGTAGCTGCAGCAGAAGACATAGAAATGTGCTTTTTTCATTATTACTGGATGAGAAACAGACGTGCAGGACACAGCTGCTCAGTTTTAGGGCAAACAATGAGACGTGAGGAGCTGCAGCCTCAAAGTCTTTATTAAGATTATAACGGGAGAGGATCAATAATTTATTGGGTTTTCTGTTTAAATGTATCAGTATATTTTTCCTGAATTTTTGTCTTTTAAAATCAGTGTTATTGGGTCTTTGCTTTATTTCATAAATAATGTTATAATTTTATTTAAAAGGATCATGAATGAATTAAACTTTATTCATGGCACTTTAAAACTCCTTGAAGGTTCCAAAGGTCTTTACAATAAAAAAAAGATCTAAAATGGGAACAAAAGTTTTAAACTAAAAACTCTAGAATATTCTGTTTTAGAATATAATTTTCAGTCCTGTTTTGTTTTCATCTACATTCCATGTTATATCATTCTCATCTGCTGGTGGCGTTCTATCCAATTTTAGAACCCAATGCGGCCCGCGACTTAAAATAATTGCCCAGCCCTGGATTACACTGTAGTTAACCCAGTGTTTACATTCTGTCTACTACCGTAAATCTTCTTGCTCCCTTGACACAATTACCAGAATTGGAATGAATTCTGAAGCGGGAAAAGCAGCATTAATCTATGATGCAGCTCTTTACAGTAGTTGTTTATGCTGTTGTTCACCTTTCACCACTGCGGATCAGCATCCACCGATTCTCAGAGAGTTTAACACAACCCAGTATTTTCAAGGCGCAGGGAGACCCAGACAGCCAGTCTGGTCGTGGGAAGTGAACCCAGGTTTCCTGCATGACAGTCCTGCAACCAGTTAAGTGTTTATGTAATCAACGGAAATCAGAGGGTTTTGACGCTGAGAAAAGCAGCTCTGTGCAGCAAAGCTAATTCTCTCCATGTCAGAATCAGCGTATTCACATTGATCGGTTAATGTTAAAGAGAGTGTGATATTTGGATGGACCAGTGACAACTACACTGTTAAAATATTAAACCTGCCCCCCCTCCATCACACTGTTGCAGCTTTTTACCCTTCAACTGATGTTAATATAGAACGCAAACAAAGAGTTTTGTGAAGTCGAGCTTCTCTACCATCCAAGATGGGTTTCCGGGTCGAGCTGGCTCCTCCAGTCCTGCTCCACTCAGCTCCTCAAAGCTCAGGTTGAAGCTGTACATGGGGGAGGCCTCCATGTTACCGGTGCCAGTGCTGGGCGGAGCCTTGGTCCTCTTCCCCACCTCCGTGGCAACCCCCACCACACTTCCTTGTTCACTGACAGATTCCTCATTCATCTGGCTCTCCATGTGGCGCATCTCCAACACCTGCGTGGACAGAGGAGGCGGTCACGCTCCTGCCTGGATGTGCTGCACTCGTGCACAGTGGACTCACCGTGGCTCTGAAGAGCTGCCAGTCTCCAAAGTTCATGTTCATCTCCTTCTTCAGCTCGTCAATGTTACACTGGAACAGAACCCGGCCGTTCACGTTCGCCTGAAACCACAACAACAGAGTGAGCGGGTCTGGCCTGCAGCGGCAGTAGGCGGCATGGAGTGACGCCCACCTTCCTGATGGTGGCGGTGTACTGTCCAACCATGCTCTGGTCGATGCCCTCCATCTGCCGCACGCGCTCACACACTGCATCTGTCGTCATGGAGCTGAGGGGGGTGGGCATGACTCCTGACATGACGGAGGCAGAGCCCTAAACACAGAGCGTTATGAAGGTGCAGAGTGTCTGGGACAACAAGGAGCGCCACAAACCCACTGGAGACTTATATTCTACATTAAGGCAGAGCCCCCCCCAACCAACACTCCCATTGGTCAGCTTTAAAGCTTGGGCTGTGCCTCATCATCTTCCTGTGTGTTTCAGGAAGAGAACCAAAAAAAAGATGTGGGAACCGCTGCAGCCCCACCCTCTGAGGTCCACAGCATCAGATATGACAGCTGTGCCTCCATTTAACTCTTAGCAGAACAGAAAACTAAAATAATCCTAACAATGATAATAATATTAACAGTTTATCTGTTGCATTTCTGGGTACCCCAGGTCGTCTTACAAGTGAAGAACAAAATACAAGAATAAGACGACAGTTAAAAGTCTAAAATGATGAATCATTTGGGTGAGGTGATAGGTTCTCCTTTATTCAGTTTAAAACAGAACCTGCGATGTACACTAGGGACAGACAGAAGACAGAGACGAGGACAGACAGCAGCAGAGGGGAAGACACCCATGTTCCTGATTCTGTTACACCAGGCCCCTCTGCTGCCTGGTTTGAGAAAATGCTACAGTTCCTCAGAAGGAACAGTAGAGTTCTATGTGATCTAATTCCTCTGAATCGGTTTAAAGCAAAGCTTATTGAGTTTCTTTAAGAAATAGGCACATGTCAGTCTTGACCTGACTGTGTGATTCACCTTTTTATAATTGTTATACTGTTATTACTGGAATTGTATTGTATTTCTAATTCATTGTATTAACATTATGTTTTGATTGTGATGGTGCCTTTTGGCCCAAGTCTCCCCTAAAAAAGAGATTTGATCTCAATGGGATTTCCAGGTAAATCAAGCTCATATAAAAGTTCCTGCAACTGCAAGTTCTCTAGGTGAAGCTCAACCAGAGGACGACCATCAATCCATGATGAGTGAAAGCTGGGGCAATGCAGAAGAACGCCACACCCCACAGGAAGTGGGCGGAGCCTAACATTTTGAGTGTCAGACTGACCCTGCCCACAGTCCTGCTGCGAGCATACTTACAGGCACGGCGGCGTCTCTGCTGCAGGTGTGTTTAGGAGGCAGGCGCTGATGGAAGTGGAGTGGGTAGGGCGCCACAAATGGGCGTGGCAGCTGGTAAAGGTGGGGGAAATATGGCTGCGGGAAGGGGTGGGTTGAGAAGATCCAAATTAAAAACGGAAATGACGGAGTGCCCCTCTGCTGCACAGGTTCTGCCTGGAGGTGGAAACCGTGCAGCAGCAGAGGGGCACCCACATGAAAAACAAACTGAAAAAACACAAAGATGAATGGAACTGAAATGAGAGGCGGGGTTACATGCCTGAAACATCCCAGCGTTTACTTGCAGCAGCACCCTTTGAGCTCCCAAGTTGCTGTGGGGGGGAGCTTCTACTCACCCGGTTGTAGAAGGGATGCTGTGGGCCGACCATGCCACTATAGTAGCTGCTGTGGGGAGGGGAGAGGATGCCCCCAGGCGGCTGGTTAAAGGGTCCACAGAAGGAGGCAGAGGGTGAGCAGGTGGAGGACACCTGACTGTAGACAGAGGTGGGGCGGGGCTGGGAATCTGTCAGGGCAACGGCTGGGTACGTGACCCCACCCATGTTGATCTGCTCGCGAGCTGCACGAACATCTGGACAGACAGACAGACCCCCATCAGGGGAGTAAGAACAGCTGTGTGTGGCAACAGTAAGTTGTGCACACGAGCCTCACCTGCGATGATCTCTCTTAGTTTGGGGTCCAGGTTGACGGTGCAGGGCAGGAAGGTGCGGATGTCCCGAGCTGTCAGGAAGGGGGTCCGCGAGGACAAGAAGACCTCGAAGCTGCGGACGTCTCCGTCAATCTCCAGCAGTGGCTCCACATCTTTGGTAGTGGGGATGTTCTTCGACACCCTGAGAACAGAGACGAATTAGGTGGACTGAGTCTGGTTGGGGGGGGCAGAAGACAGTGTAACCTCTGACCTCTCGTAGATGGTCTTGAGCGTTGCCTGGTCGGGGACCCCGTCAGTGTCCTCCAGGAACAGAATGAGCCAGGATGTTCTGTAGGGCCACTGCTCCGTCATGTTGATCCACGACGCCAGCCGGTCCCAGTTGAAGCTGATCTGATTGGCTCGTAGAAGACGGCCTGGACACATTCAGGACGACACGGGTTCCTATTCTGCTGCAGAGGGTTGTCCAGGACCGAGCCGAGGCTCACCTGTGACCGAGACGATGTTGAGAAGCCGCCGCATGGTCTGTGGGCTGATGTCGCTGAACCAGTCCTCCGTCACCATCAGCTTGGTCAGGTCAAAGGACATCTGCCGGGTCACAGAACGCTGCACCTGTCTGCGCCGGTACGTGTCCTGCAGCACATACACATGAACACGTGCAGCAGGTCACAGAAGCTTATGAGAAAGCAGGCTTGTGGAGCTCAGGTCCTGATGCTCTGCTGTTTCAGGTCTCCACTCTGTGGGGGTGAAGTGGTGGGTGGTCCGTGTGTAACTGATTCTTACCCGGCGGTTCAGAGCCGTCTTGCTCCCAAACTTCAGCTCTCCCAAGCTGTGCTGGGACAGTTTCCTGTCCAGCTCCTCGTGCCAACCTGCAGACACACACATCACTTCAGGCTTCTGCGTCGGCTTTCAACCCCCCCTTAACACACACACAGAGCTTTGGCAGTGTCGTGGCTACCTTCAGAGTTGTTGGTGTCTCCATTGGCAGGCGCAGCAGCGCTGATCTTCCTGGCACTGGACAGCCCCCTGCTGTTCAGGAAGACGGGCAGGTGCACGATGTTCCTCATGTAGTCGTGTCCGTTGATGTTGGAATCTCTCAGGACGGTGTTCAGGTTCTGATTGATAGCTTTGATGATGATGTGAGGGTCACTGGCAAAGATGGAGATGAAGGGACCCTTGGAGAACAACACGCGCACCTGCAGGAGCCCAAACCCACAGACATTGATTTGTCTTCCCCTCCCAGACCAAAAACTGCCTCCTCCACCCTTCTACAGATGAGCATCACAGCTTTATTGTGAAAGACTCCTGACTTCCCCTTCCTGTAAAGCTCTGAGCTCAGCTCTGTGAACAAATGCCTGAAACAGAAAATTCAGTGTGTTTCTTCTCTGAGGCTCACAAGGGCATTGAACTGAACTACTGCTGTCAATCCTCTAAACGTTTAACTAAAAGTCTAAATGTTTTTAGAAAGGGAACTGGGTTATTACCTTGCTAGTAAGGAGTTTTCTGCCTAACTTTTTCTGTTTCAGAGAAAAGCGGATCCTCCCCTGACGTCAACATGAGTCTATCTCTGAGATGGAGGCTTCCCCCTGTTCCTCCTTTTCCTCCAAGCAGTCCTAGCTTCATCCCTGATTACACAAGTGTCATCTTCAAAGGTCCAGCTTTTACAGAGCCCCCACCACCTTCCCTGTTTTCCTCTGTTCCAGATTTCTTTGTCCCACACTCCTTGTCCTTTAGAGTAGCTCCCAACAACCTGCTATTGATCAGCCACTTTTAGCCACTTTAGGCAAAAGAGTCTGCAAACTTGACATGAAGGCCTGGAAGCCTTGACCTGGAACACAGCAGAAAGGTCCTCACTGTGTCGAGCATCTGTAGGACTTTGTCCTGCTCACAGGAGTCCAGGCCGTCAATCACCACCACCAGCCTGGTCTGGTGTTGGGTAAAGCTGTCTATATTCTTGGCCATCTTCGCCATCAGCTCTACTTCGTTCTTCAAGACCTGCAGGAGGAGATGTTCAGAGAAAGAAGAAGCTCTGCTGTCGTAAGATGGAAGGAAAGCCTCGAGCCCCCACCTTCATGAAGCCTTCGCTCTTCAGCTTGTGCATCTTGTTGGCGGCACCGTGCAGCCTCTTCCTCTGGGAGTTTAGTACAGAGTCCGTGACCCGCCACCACGTCTTACAATTCAGCAACACAGCCAGGCCCACCACACTGCCCACGCCCACCAACAAGGCGTTGACCGTTTGATTCTCTCTGTCCACCTTAAAGACAGCCAGCAGGGCCAAGCCGCTGACCAGGCAGAGCAGTACAAAGATGAAGAGGATGAAGGACGGCAGGCAGCACGTCTTCTTCCACTTCCTGTTCTTTCCTGGAGACAGCAGGGAGCAGATTTCAACTCATTAGCACAGGACAGACAAATGACTGAGTCAGCAGTAAATAAAAGTGGACTCTCATTTGCAGCCAAACCCCCCCTCACCAATTCTCGCACAATACCTTGCGTCTCTTCCGCCTTAAAGACTCGGAATAGACGGGAAGCAAGAAAGCCAAACTCTCGCTCGCATGCATCTGACAGCGTGGCGATCATCTCTGCCATGGACGTCTCTCCGCCCACGCTGGACAAACGGTTGTAGTCTGTGAACAGGAACCTGCAGGAGGCAAACCTTTCAGCATTCTGTGGAGCGTCTCAAGCCTGACAGGTGAGCGTGGCGTTACCTGACAGGCAGCGCTCTGGTGCTCTGCTCCGGCAGCTCCGGTGGATTAACGAACATCAGCTTCAGAAGCAGCTCCAGATACCCAATGTGACGGGCCAGGCGGGTGCTGAGGAGCCAGGCCCAAGTCCAGCTGTCCCCCTCCCTTCGCCCGCCAAAGTACACCACCACTGCAGAACATAGCAGGATCGTCACAGCGGCACCCAACAGAAAAGCATTTGTTTGTAACCTCTTGGAACTTTGGCACTCTACTGACCAAAAAACAGGTAGAGCAGAGCCAGCAGGCTCAGCGACACCGCCACAGCCAGTTTGGGGTCAACAGTGAAGCCCAGGACGATGGCAACCGAGCCACAGAGCAGCAGAGACAGGAAGACCACCAGCCAGGAGAACTGGAAGAGCGGCTCAATCTGCTGCCCAGCAAATGTCTTCATCTCATCTGAGGAGGAAGGAGAAGAGCCGTCACCGTGCCTGAGCTGAGCATGCTCAGTGTGCCGATGTTTGAACACCCACCTTCCAGCTTCTTCAGCAGGAAGGACTTGCCACTGCCCCACTGGGCGTATAGGCCCACGCAGATGGGGGGCTGCATGGTGGGTTCACTCAGAATGTCAGCCAGAGCAGAGCTGTACAGGTCGTAGCCCAACATGTCACCATCAGTCTCAGTGGGGGACAGATGACCTGGGGGGAGGCAAAGTAGAGCTTGGCACCTGCAGAAAAGAAGGTCTTAGTGGTTTGTTGGATGTACTGCAAGCTCGGCTGGAGCGTTGCTGGTTCGAATCCCAGTACTGTGTCAAGTTCCCTGAAGTGTTTGCTCCCCCTGTAAACACCAATGTGACACCCTAGGCCAACGCTCTTCGTCAGAGGGACCACAGTCGTGACAGGGCAGGGGGGAAGGGGAGTTGCTAGTGTGGAGATAATTGTAGCAGATGTCAAAGATCCAAAGCTGACATACGTGCTCCAAATATCTGTGTTAGGATGCTTTTTTGGTGGCTGCAGTCGATGTTGTAAGGCGTCTCTCCAGCTTTGTTCGGGCGGTAAAGTAGGCGGCCATCTTTGGGGTTTCTGAGAAGGAGCTCAGCCAGGCGGCGACTTCGACCACGAATTGCAATATGGAGGGGAGTGTCTCCTTTCTGGAAAATACAGAAGAATAGGGAGCTGTGTGTGGAAACCGGCAGGTAAGGTTGAGACAGGAGTGGCCATAAGTTTAGCCGCACCTTATCCACTGCAGACACTTTGGCTCCTTTGTCAAGTAGCAGCTCCACAATCTCAATGCTCCTCATCTTGGTGGCTTTGATCAGAGGGGTATCTCCATCCTGCCACACACAAACACAGTGGTTTACCTCTTCTAGGTTATGAGATTGATGAGAGATGATGGCAAAGAGGTTCAGATTTCAGCACCAGCACATGCTCATGCTAGTGCTAAAAGGGGTGCTCCGAGCCTCTAACAGTGAGCATCACACTGGTCCCTACTTTATGACTGCAGTGGCCTCACCTTGGTGCATGTCTCTGTGTCTGGGTTACACTGCAAGATGTCTCTCACCATGGAGGCATTCCCCTTCTCCACAGCCCAGTACAGAGCCGTCTTGTTCTCCTGCAGACACACAGCACAGCGCTGACACAACTAAACACAACGGGGGAAGACGAGGATCCTCACGATCTGCTTGTACCAGATTTGAAAGAAACAAAATCTCGATTAACGCCACCTACTTCATCCAGCCAGGTTCCCATTGTAACCACACCAAGGAGGTCCCATTTACCCATCAACGCAGTCCCCCTTCATTGATCTCACCTGCCCACGGATATCAATGTCAGCATATTTGTGCAGCAGAGCTCTGACAATCTCCACGTGCCCCCCCCGCACTGCTCCGATCAGCACAGTGTCTCCGCTCTGAAAAAGAGAGATGCCTTCAACCCTCTCAGCAACCTCAGCCCCCCCTGTTGGAGGGGAGGAGTCACTGTAGGGCCACTCACCCGGTCAGGGATGTTCACATATGTCCCAGCATCTAGCAGGTCCTGGACGATCTCAGTGTAGCCCTCCTTGGCAGCAATCATCAGCGCCGTGTTTCCATCCTTGTCCGTCATGTTGACGTTGGGGTTTCTCTTCAGGAGCTCCTTCACCACCTCTGTGTAGCCTCCCTTCACAGCCACGATCAGAGCTGTCATGGAGTTCTAAGCAGAGTACACAGACATCTGAGTCCCCCTGACCTCCAGGGCTGGGCATGTAACCATGTAATCATTGGCACCAGACGCAGTCACCACTATCCTGTCAAATCTTTCTTATCTGACATTCAGACCTTCAGCTGAACGTCAGCAGGTCTTTTGTCTGTATATGACCCCATCACCCTGTCCTGTCAGACTCTGCTTTCCTTCATATCTAACAAGTAAGGACTTTGTTTGATAAAATAATCTGTCAGAGAAAACCAAAGTTTAATTTGCTGAACCAGAATTGCTTTAAGCCACTTTTGTTCCCTCAAGCTCCCTGAACTAGAATCAATATGTTCCTGTACATTTTTTACTCGCCCCTGACTCAGATTCTAACACCATTGATTGATGAGATTGTCCCTGAAATCAACCTTTCGTTATTAAATCTGATTAGCATTGATATTATTCTGGGTCACTCTCACACATGTTGTCTTGCTGTACTTGGGGCCCACCTTATGCATGAATCAGCGCCGTTTTAGATGAACCAAAGAGTGCTGCATACTTGCTTCAATGTTCAGGATCCTTTCAGATTGGTTGAACACTACACAGTGCCTCTGCCTGTGATTCCACAGAAACAACAGCTGCATGTGTGCATGTGTGCATGTGTGGGCGTACCGCCCCCTCCTGGTCCACATCAGCGCCCTTCTCCAGCAGATGCATCACACAGTCGTAGTGTCCCTTCCTGGCTGCCCAGATCAGAGGAGTGGTCCCGTACTGAAACATGCACAAGCACAGAGGAAGGGTTGTGTCAGTGGCTCTGACCCATTAAATATAGGAGCTTCTTTCAAGCCCCCTCTGATGGACACACTCGTCTGTGGGGGCTGCTGCCTTGAAGCCCAGAAAAACAATGGCGTGTCCTTTAGACCATTCGTATTAAGAAAACTGCTCCTTGAATTTACGCAGCTCACTAGGAGGCAGCTGTGATAGCGTGACGTAGTTTTTTTAATTTATGAGATGAAATATGTTCATGGTCTACTTTGTAAATGCATTTACAAAATTTTCAAATCCAAAACTGTATCAACCAATTCATCAACAATATTCCAATTCCTCTTTACAGTGTGTAATTAATTTACAGTGTTTACATAACACAATGTATTTTTCATAAATTAATTGTCAAATTATAAATTGGTTTATTTTTATTACTGATTATAAAAAAGCTGTATTACTTTCTCTCCTGGTGCTCCAAACATTCACACAGTGACTGTAGGATGTTAAAGTCTGCATGACGGTTAGTCCCACTCATCCTCTGACTCTCATGGAGAAGAATCTCCAGCAGCTCCTCACTACTCCTCCTTTCCCAGCAGACATTCCCAAACATCTTCATGGTTTCTTTCTTTAGATTCACACCATCATGGCTGTTTTTTCCTCCAAACACTCAGAGCTTACAGCCTTTCCTCCCTTTGGTTCTCCTCCTCTCTTTGGTCTGTAGAAAGTCTGCCTGCATTCACACTGAAGTGAACCGCACCAGAGTTCATCTGCATGTGAACAGAGACCCTCAAGAGGACCACAGTTCTCCTGTTTCTTCAGTCCAAACCAGAGTTTAGACATAGACGACTATCAGGGGAAACCAGATCGGATTAAAACCTGGATCTAAACAGAACCCAACCTGACAGAGTGGGTGATCCTTCTATCTTTTAGGATTTGCAAATGACATGAAGGGTAACAAATAAAGAAAACATCCAGTAAAACTGCTGCTCCAAAGGTGTCCTCGTTGTCTTTATGCATTAACTTCCAAAGTTTCACCAACACCTTAAATGATCACACAGAGTGTCTTTTTGATCCCCCCACCTTGTCCGAACAGTTGACTTTGGCTCCATACTGCAGCAGCAGCTTCACAATATCAGCATGTCCTCGACCTGCAGCCCAGATGATGGGGTAGACGCTGTATTGCTGCACAGGGAGACGGGGGAGGGGGCTGTGAGAGTGCAGAGCTCAGGAAGAGACACACATATCAGAGTGACAATCACCTGTCCGGTGGTGTTGGGGTTAGCTCCGTGCTCCAGCAGCACCTCAGCCACCTCCACGCGTCCTTTGTAGGACGCCCAGGTGAGAGCAGTCCAGCCCCCCTGACAAAGAACACAGCTTTGTTCACACATAGAGGGGGGGGCAGTTCAAGTGCATTTTCCATGAGTCTTTGCTCCCACCATGTCTCTGTGCTCAATATATGCGCTGTTCTCCAGCAACTCCTTCACCACTTCCACGTGGCCCTCCTTTGCTGCAGAGATCAGAGCCGACCAGCAGTCCTAACAACACATAGGGACCAGGTTACCATGGAAACAGAAGCCGCCTGACCTCTCAGTCGCCTGGCAACAGCAGCAGCCAAGGGGAGAAGTAACACTGAAAACAGGGCTACACATAGAGCACTCACAACATCATCCAGGTTAACGTTGGCTCCTCTTCGAATAAGCTCCTGGATGATCTCTAGACTGCCCTGCTCCGCTGCCAGCATGAGGGGGGTCTGGCCGTTCTGTATGTGTTGAAGCATAAAAACAGGTTTAAAGCAATCACAGCACTGGAAAAAGCATAAACGGTGCAGAAAACAATACAACCCATGTAAAAGCAATCACAATGTGACAGTATTTGATAAACCAATCAAAGATAATGAGGGTGGTACTTGGAAGGACGTACATCACTGCGTCCATCAACCTCCTTGAAGCGGTCAAGATGAGATTTCAGAGCCTCCAGGTTCTCTTCCTCTACATAGCTGAACAGGTTCTGGATGGCCAAAGTGGTCATCTTGATGGAGGTGGTGGTGTCCATGGCTGCTACTTTGATGACGCCTCCTGTTGGCTACTGCAGAATATGACAGATAAAGTTCAAGCTAGGCTAAAGATGGATGCTGATATTTAGACTCTTTACTTCTCTTCTGGGTATTTTTTTTTGCGTCAGTAAATTCTGTAATGCCGTCCCAACCCTTCTGTCTAAAAGCATTCAGCTCTTTCAGGAGATTTCTGCTTCATCTTTTAGTTTTTCTACTCTTTTACAGATTTGGAGAAAAAGAAAATATTCTATGTACAGTAAAAATGAAAAAAAAAAAACTTAAAATGATGTTTGTTTTAGAATTAAAGGGCAAAACTAAAATGCAATATCCATTTTTGGAACTTTTAGATGTATTATAATGTTAATTCCTCTCTATAAACAACCCTATACAACCTGGTATTTGGATCCATTCACACATTTCTGAGTATTTCTCTAAAAACCTGCGCTCTCAGCACCAGGCCCCCCCGGTTCATGAAAATGAGTCCCGAGAAGACATAGACCAGTGAGAACAGCCCCTTCCAGGAAGTGTCTGCACTGATTTAATGAGGTTCATTGTGTCTATAAATTACACTGCGTACTTAAATTATTTTTCTATCAGACACTGGTTTGTTTTTGTTAAACGTACCGACATGTTTGGGTGGAATGCCTTCCACCTTCATCAGGGTCGTCATCAGGTGGTGGTGTGTGACGTCTTTACAAACAGCCGATTGTGACTGAGGCGGAGTCACCTGTCAGACTATGACAAGTGACTCCGCCCCTTGATGTCCGTTTTTTGCTGGAGGATGTTGCTCCAGGTGTGGGACAATTACCCCTTAATTTCTGCGACCAACCATAAATTTGTAGCCTTAGACGCACATGTGGGCGATGCAGCAACGTGCATCCGCGTCATACATGGGACCAACATGGTTTCCATCCGTTTTTGTGTGAATAACATCAGCCTTACTATTTTGGTATCAGTGCTGCTCGTTTTTGTTTCCACAGATAATAATATTGCGACTGCAAACTTCCTAGCAGTTTAAAAAGACAAACACACAAAGACTGTGCTTCATGTGGAGAGCACACATTAGAACGTGGCTCTAATTTCAGTCGTCTAGACTTTTTACCTCAAAGACAGTTCTGCATGGCAACGGCTGGAGGAGGGCGGATGGATGTTACCATGACAACAGTCTCCAGGCAGTAGGACCCTGAAACGGGAGGGCTTTGGATAGTGGCAGGTCTACACGGACGCGCATATCGCAGGAGGATAGTGCGCTTGCGTGTCTGTCGTTTACTGTTTTTGGAGATAAAGCTATCCTTTAGAAATAATCTCCCTGATTAGGCTCTTATCTAACCTGACGTGACTCAGACCCGTCCTTACGTTGACGTGAATAATCCTTAATGCCCACGCGCGGCCCTGAGAGCAGACACGCAGAAGCCACGCCCCTCCCTTCATAAACAAGAACCATCACAATGCGCGTGCACAGAAAGGTCATTATTCTCCACACTATAGCACTCGCAGATATGCGTGTGTCCTCCCGCAGATGAAAGTAATAAAGGGAAGTGGAGGAGTGCGGGACTCTGGGCTTGAACTGATGATTCATCGACGACAATGATGACCGAATCGCGGTTGGTGACGAGGCCGACCGGAACACACCTTAACAAACGCCTGCCGTCGGGTGGGCCGTCCTCCGGGTCGGGACTGTCGTCCGGGTTTCGGTCCGTCTCCTCGGTCTGAGTTCTGATGATAGCCCGCAGTCACTCACTCCGTATCCCGCACAGCAGGAACCATCTCGTTCCAGCGACACTGAGCAGAGAACAAAGGAGCAGCCAATCACAGCGCGCTCTGCGTCAAGTGCGGGACGCAACGGCGCTTCCGCCACCGCCCTGTCAAAGTAAAAGGTCGAGGAAGAAACTCCTCTGTAAACAACAAAATAAAGCCCAGGCTGTGCATTTCACAACTCAGAACTGATTCTTTAAAACAAATTTAGTGAACAAAGGGGAAGAAAATACAGTACAAAAAAAATCATACATAATAAAATGTAAATATGCCACGGGAGCACATACAGTACAGACCAAAAGTTTGGACACATACATTTGAATGAGAAGGTGTGTCCAAACTTTTAGTCTGTACTGTATGTAACATGCATTTTATACAAAAACATTAAAGGCTCTGCAACTTTCATACATACTAATTTGTGATTAAGGCTTAGAGAAAGTATAGAGATGCATTTAATTTTGTTTTATTAATATGGGGGGCGGGGTAGAAGAGGATGATCATTTACATTAATTAATATATACAATTTGCCAAATGTAATATTAAGATTAATTATGAGTTTTTTATTCTAGTCCACGTTTTTCTTATGAAAACCAAAAATTGCATGTTCGAATTTCAGAGTGAAGTTGGGGTGAACATGATTTCTAATAAATTGTAAACACTTTTTCCAAAAAAGTCTACTTTCAGTAAAATTCCAAAAAAGTTGGTTAATTGTCTCTGGATGTTCTTTGTAAAAGGTACAATTAGGGTCAATTCTTTTCATGTATCTTAGTTCGAATTGAGTACTGGGGTGAATTTTGTGCATTATGTAAGGGTTAATGGCCGACGAAGTGTGCGTTATTACGTTTTAACGCACGCCGTGGAAGCCTGAACAGTCCGACGCAAAGGCCATTAACCCGCTTAGACCATGGTCACTTAAAAAAGAAATACATATTAACCAGTTTTTAGTCCTTAATTCTTGTTTTTTTTTCTGATTTGGATCGCTTTTCTCACAAAAAGCGGACTTGCCGCATCACGTAACATATAGTCCGCGTCGCGTAGCACCACCGCTGCAGTCAAGATTCGGCAATATATCTATGCTGATCGTCCCGATGGGTTGAATAAAGCATCAGTTCAGGGAGAAAGTTCATCTCCTATAGCTTGTTTTTGTCCAAATTATGAAGCTAAAGGTTGTTTTAAAGAAGCCGGTGCAGTGATACAAAACATTTAAGCTAGCTGACCAGAACTTCTTTTTTCACCATGCGGTTATCAGGTTTTAATGCACACCCAGCAGCCAATCAGAATCGAGTATTGACCCGGACCATGGTATAACTTAAAATAAACTTCTTTTATCCTTTTATTTATCATAAATATCAGGGTCACACTCCAGCCTTTTTCTCCAAATACTGTCGGGTACAAAACGTCTCCAGTAGCTTTTGGTATATGGTACAGAAATGACATCCCTTTGAAACAACGCACGTATTTTGTTGTTGTTCTTGTGAATAGGGGTTAAACAGATTTTTCCTGTGGTGGTGTCAGTCGTATCCATAGAGGGCATTTCTTCATACCTAACAGTTGTTTTAAACATTTGACACATTACTTTGGAAACAGCATCAAACACAATGGCATATTCTAAAGGTTTTACAACAAGATTGTATTTAGAATTGAATTCAGTATATCTTAGTAAATACCCATTCGTGTCAAAAAGCTGACCCACCAGTAGAATTTCTTTCTGGAATAATATGTATTTGTTGTTCCAAATAAAAAGGTTATGGGGAGAGAAGTTGTGTTTGTATTAAAGTGCCCATGCAAGAAGAGTTAGTTTGTGGAATGCTGATAGTTTAGCTGGTATTTTATCAATATTGTTATGGCAAAGGAGAAGAAAATGAAGGCTGCCTAAATATAAAATGCTGTAATATATTACAAATAAAAGTAGAATTTTTTTAGGTAAGATTCGATCCATATACGATTTTCCAGATAAAATTAGATAAATTTGGTGAACAGATTTCAGTGTCTGATTGTTCACCTAAAAAGATCATGCAGAGTAAGGGATTATAGAGATTCCCTCTACCTTTGACAGCATTACTCTGCCTTTTAGGCTCAGACCTCTTTGAAACCGTAAGTTACAACGTTTTCTGGTTTTCTCTATTACGAGACTGAAATTTGAAGAACTCCCTCTAGTTCGTTTTTGGAGAAGGTAATCCATAGGTATTTTACACTTCCAATTTCACATATGGATGCTGCTTGTTTTATTGGGTAATAAATTCCCATTTTTAATGTTAAGATGAAGTCCAGAGACATTAGAAAAAGCTTTTATTAGAAATAGGGCTCGAGGAATTTGACTGCTATCTTTCAAAAAAAAGAGTCGTATCATCAGCTAATAAGAATCTCTTTGCCAAAGACAAAGAGGCCTTTAAAGTTATACATAGTTATGTAATCTGCCAAGGTTTGAGTGGCTCATAAAAAAAGATATGGCGATATTGGGCAACCGTGTCATAATAATATTAAAACGAGGAGAAGTACAATTTCTTTTTTTATAAGAAAACTTGCATTAAAAAGGGAGCATTTGAAACACTAAATTGTTTGTAAAATTCCCCAGTTACTCCATCTGGCCCAGGTGATTTATTATTTTTTTATTTATTATATTTGTATTTATTCATATATATTTATTATAGAAGTGAGTATTTCGTTAACAGTGACAGGAGAGTCACAGATTTCACACAGAATAAACAGAAGGATTAATAGATTGGGAGTTAATATTATCTAAAACTTGTTGGGGACTTTCAGTGGGATCATTAAAAGTGTAAAGTTTACCATTGAAAGAACTGACAAATTTAGCAATTTCAGAGGGCTCTGTGCACAAAGTATTAGTATTTGTGCACAACTTTGTCTTTATGAATACGTTTATTATTGAGAGAGTGCCATGTTAAATTTCCTACATCATAAAAGATTGTCATAGTTGAGAGAGGTGGATCACCTTACCTGGTGTCCTTTAATGAGCGGCTTAACAGATTCACCCAGGTAGATCATCAGAGATTTTACGATGGCTTCTCTTCTGATGGTAATGTCAGCAGTCTGAGAAAGAATTCTTGTTATTAGTTAAAAGTTCACTCACAACTATTCTACCATGGAGACAACTCATCTCAGACAGATGCTTCATCCAGAACTTTTAAGATGTTGGTGGTCTGCTTTTTCACACGCCCTCCTTTGCTCCTGATGACCTCTAGATGTTTGCAGTGTTTGTCCAACTGTGCAAAAAACTTTGCCTCCAAAGGAATTGTTGTAACTGTCAATAACTCTGCATTTATCTGAAAATAAAATCAGAGAACATGGATGATGATGGTCGAGTTTGTAACGTTTTAGGAGTTTAGATGGACTTGAATAAGTAGGTCACAGTCTTTACATTTCCACATCAATGAGTCCCTGCAGGTGTTTAGGGTGTAAAGGGAGTCATGTTGTGTTTGGGCTTTCAATCACAATTGCATAGGTTGTACAAAACAACTTACCACAACTTAGTCAAAGGCGTCCAGACAGGATGCAGAGCAGAAACCAAAGAGTGTCTTTAAGAAAATATTACCAAAAATAGTCATTACAGATGATTACAGACAATGAAAATCTTAATGATAGATGATAGATTGACAGCCACATAGTTTGGAGTCATTCTCTCTGATCATTTTTACTTTTTAAATGTTGACAACAGGGAAAGTCTGGGAAGTGAGCGTACTTCATCCTGAGGAGATGTCACAGGCTGCTGCAGCCGCTTTTGCCGTTAATAACGAGTCTGTGTTAACAGAGTTAATAAAGTGTCAATAAGAATCGATGTTTCCTCAGACTGGGGAAGAAAACGTTAGTAGTCAACTTGTAGTCTTTTAAGGATCTTGCTGTCCCTATCCATAAACTCTCTTTTTTTGTTCAATTATTATAAACATTTAATGGGTTTATTATTGTTCTTAACGTCCAAAGACATACTCTATCATAGTGACGTAATATTTACGCATGCGTGAACAGATCGAGGAGAGCAGTTGTAGTTGTCCCTGTGAAGTTCAATAAGATCCGGTATAACACGAATAACGTGACACGGCGCATGCTTTTGTCCTGTGTTGAACCTTTCGCTGCGCGAAGACTTCTCCTTTCTTTTCTCTCGTCTTTTCGACCGTGGTCAGAAGCGCAGAGGAGATTTCCTTCAGGGCCGAAGGGAATTCTCCTTCGGGGTTCACTTCCCGTTCGAAACCCTCAACCTCCAGAGCGGATTAAGAATGACTCCCAAGACAGTTATTCTGGGAACGACACTTTTCCTTTATTTAACTCAGTGCTCCGTCCTCCAAACACACCATATATATTTTCGCACACACCTCTGCTCCGTGCTCACACCCCGCCCCCATCTGCACCTGCACTCGCCCCGCCCCTTCTCTCTCGTGGCTCGCACCCGCTCAGCACACACACACTCTGCAACACTACCCCCACCCTGGATGGCAATGAACAATTCCAATCCAGCAGAGCTTGACATTTGGCACACAATCCCATATTTGTTGGATTGAAAATAATTGAGGCAGTAGTGTCCCTTGTAAACAAAACATTACTAAACTAGAACGTGAGATTGCCTGTTAACCTTATGCAAAATTCACAGAAAAAACTGCACAGGCATGAATAGGGAAAGCACTGCTATTATTAATTTCTTTTTCAATTCAAGAATAATGAGCTTTCTTAATGGACAAATACAACTTATAACTGTACTGAAGTCCCAAGAACAAATGGTAACTATAAAGTCTCTAGTATCAGCACAACTGCAGGATGTTGCTCACTCTGTCATCCAGTCACCATACCAGTCAGGACTCCTGCGCTGACGTTTCGGTCGCTGTTCCTGAAGGCTTAATCTGGGTGACTCCCCAATCCCACCCCCACCATGATCACGTTTCACATGGGAAGGAGGGGATGGAAGAGACCCGACCACCATGGGATCAGCTGTAGCCAGAAACTGCGATTGGGAGCAGCTGGAGTCATTGGTGGTGACAGCAGAAAAGAGATCGTGCAGGCCGAGGTCCTGTTCCTCTGGATCTCCTCCCACAGCTGGTGGGGAAACCTCTGCAGGTGACCAGTTTTGCACCTGACTCTGAACCCACGAAGCGTTCAGGGGTTCACGACTGCGATAGTGCTTCAGCTGGTCATGATGAACAACTTTTGCTTTGGATCTGGGGTTCTTCTGAATCCTGTAGACCAGATCATCCAGTTGTCCTTCATAGGAGGGTAGGAACTTTTTGACTTTGTTCTGGACACGACATGCCCCTTTAATGAGGTACCACACCGCATCTCCAACTTTGTATTGTGTGTGGCAGGCATTTTTGTCATACTGTCTTTTTGCACGCGTGACTGACTCACCCAGAGCCTCTCGAGTGAATTGATGAGCCAGTTCCAGCCGCCGTAAAATATTCTTGGATGACGAGGACATATCGATTTTTCCGATCAGTCTCGTTTAGTGGTCCCATAATGTCTAGTGCAATGCGTTCCATGGGAGCTCCCACCCTGACAGTTCCCATGGGAGCTTGTGGCGTCTTCTGGGGTCTAGCCCTACATGCACAGCTGGTACAGGTCCGGCACCACAGAGCCACATCCTCTCTCATATGGTACCAATAGTACCTGCTTTGCAGCCTCGCCACGGTACGTTCAATGCCAAAATGTCCCCCAACTGGTCCTTCATGCATCTGCCGCGTGACATCAGGCGTGGCAGGGCTATCTGTGGATAGAAATGGGTGTCATTCAGACAGTAGAAACGTCGGACTAAGATTCTGTCCTTGAAATACAATCTTTTCCACTGGCTCCGATAAGTTTTAGTGGCTGGGCTGTGTGGGGAAACTGCAGTCCAAGAAGGGCGCTCAGTGTTGGCCTCCAACCATGCTCGAATCGGGGCAATATCTGGATCAGCGGCTTGGGCTTAACGAAGCTCTTTCATGGTCCAGCCATGAAACAGTGTGGTTTCACTGGTATTTGCAGCATAGATTGTTGCTTTCTGTTTCACAATGCCTGTTATTGACTTTTCGTTTCCACTTACCCCCACCGGACTCACAGTTGGGGTGGTTTCTGAACCTCTCTCTACCCCCACCAGACTCAACGGCAGGGATCTGGAGTCGTAGTCTATGTCACACTGAATCGCCTTATGGTTCATCATTCCAGGCTGGGGGGAGCAGTCTTGCTGCTCGGTACGTACTTTGAACGGCCGCCCAAGGAGGGACTGCCGGAAATGTGAAGTGAACTCAACAATTGCCAGTAGCTCCCTTCTGGTTGTGCAGTAGTTCTGTTCGGTTTTGGCCAGTTTGCGGCTACCATAGGCCAACACACGTTCAGCACCATCTGGGACTTGAGAAAGGATTGCCCCTAGGCCGGTGTCGCTGGCATCCGTATCGAGGATCATCTCACCATTATCTAGAGGGTAACCCAAGACAGGAGCAGTGGTCAATCGGTGTTTGAGTGTTTCAAAAGAAGCTTGGTGCTCAGCCTGCCAGTGAAAACGTGCATTCTTCCTTGTCAGATTGTGTAATGGCTCAGCGATAGCAGCAAAATCCTTAACAAATCTGCGATAGTACGAGGCAAGGCCAATAAAACGTCTCACCTCATGAATGGATTTGGGAGTAGGCCACGCCTGCACCTTACAGACCTTGTCTGGGTCAGTGGCCACACCATGATCCGACACAATATGACCAAGGTAGGCCACTTGATGGCGGAAAAGGCAGCATTTAGAGGGTTTAAGCTTTAGGTTTGCTTGCTTGAGTCTGTGAAAAACCTGACCCAGCCTCTGTAGCATCTCAGGGACATCCTTTGCTAGCACAATGACATCATCGAGATAAACTAGACAGGTCTCCCACTGCATGCCAGCCAGGACACGGTCCATTAAACGCTGGAATGTTGCGGGTGCGTTGCACAACCCAAAAGGCATTACATTCCACTCAAAAAGACCATTTTGAGTGCAAAAGGCAGCAGCACGGCGGGCTCGTGGTGAGAGTTCAACTTGCCAGTATCCTGAGGCGAGGTCCAGGGTGCTTGTGATGGCAGCATACCCTGCCACACCCACAAACAACATGGCGGTAACCTCCCCTCAGCATTGCACACTTTCTTTTTAATTTTATTATTTCAGATTCTTTATTCTTGAATAAATGCACACATTTCTTTGAGTTTAAAATATACATTCATTATCTATTTTCAATCATTTCTAACACATGTACACTTGTTTAGTTTACTTTATTTTGGTTTGTTTAATTAATGTCACCTGTTTTTTGAGTTGCCAGTGCTGTGGGTGCTACTGGTCGCTACGGGTGTGGCTGAGGTTCTGCTCCTGGAGCTGTGCTGTGAGGACTGGCAAAGGAGGAGCTCAAGCCTCCACAGCATTTAAATACTCCAGTCAGGCAATTGGGAAGGCACCATCTACTGAAGCCTCCAGGGGAGAAACCAATGGACTTATTTAATGTTTATTTGCTTTGCTTCTGTTGGTCATTATTCATTTTATTCAACTCTTGATTATTTTTCTCTTCCACTAAGAGACCAAGTTTTGTGTTTAGTCTTGTCTTTATAGTCTTTGTTAAATGTCTTTTGTAGTCATGTTAGTTCCCCCCATGTTTTTCAAGTGGTCTGATCAGCCACTATATATGTTCCCCTGTTGTGTGTGTCTTTGGTTAGGTCAGTTTGTTTCTGTTACTTGGTCTGTTCAGTTGGTTAAGTTAAAGTTATTGCCTGAGTTAATTATGTTTCTGTTGACCTCTTTTACGCGCCCAGTTTGTTCATCTTTTTACATTTTTTGAGAAAATTAAAATTTTCATTTTTGATAAACTTCTGTTGTCCTCTCTGGCCGCTCGATCCCTCACAGTGCTGAACCACTTCGCAGCAGCCAGCGTGTCCAGGGTGTCTTGGATACGTGGCAGTGGGTATGCGTCTTTGATGGTGCGGTCGTTGAGTGCCCTGTAATCAACACACAAACGATAACTTCCATCTTTCTTATGCACCATTACTATTGGGGATGCCCAGCTGCTGTGACTGCGGGTGGCCAGACCACTTTGTAGACTCTCACTGATCTGCTGGTCTGCGCACTGTTGTTTCTCACCAGCCATCCGACGAGGAGGTTGCTTCACTGGAGCACCAGGCCGTATCATGATGTCATGCTGAACAAGGCTGGTGCGGCCCAAGTCATCTGGCCCCCTGGAAAAAACACTTCCATATGCACATAACAAGTCTGTTAGCTGGGCCTTTTCTTTGTCATCAAGATGGAGGGAACTTTGGGCATAAAGTTCCTGGAGATGCTCTGGGACTGCAGGCACTTTCAAACCAGGAGTGGTGGGCAGGTTGACTTCAGAAGCTGCGGGGTCACTGGACGGAGGAACAGCCTCCGCTGGCTGGAGAAGGCCTGCAATGGCAGCTCCTTTAATAGTTACAGGTTTGTTGCCAGGGTTAAAGAGGCGCAGTGGCACAACTTTGGTAGACGGGGCATCAACCAGGACCCTAGCGAGAAGTACTTTATGCTTTTCCACAAAACCTTTGGTGGGGCTGAGCATCATGACTCCCCTTTCAACGTCTCCAAACTTTACAGTCCCCTTGACCAAATACTCCTGGCCAGGCTCTATCACTACAGTTCGGGCTACCCTTGCAGCATATGACCTTAGAGCAGCCTCTTGTTGGAAGTATGGAACCTCCTCACCAAACAAAACAATGCGGTGCTTACCAAAATCAAGGCGGGCTTCAGCTTGAGTGAGGAAGGGGTGACCCAGCAATACCTCAGTGCCAGCTATGTCTACAACCAGGAAGTTTACTTCCACTTGACGGCGGTTGATGTTGACAGGAAGCTGGGTCTCACCGAGCACTGGCACGTCCCCAGGCCCCACCCCAAGTAAAGTCTCAACAACAGATGGAGTCAGTGGAGGTCTCACATCGGGATGAATGGTATTAAAATGGTGTAAAGGTAACACGCTTCTCCGAGCTCCACTGTCCAAAACTGCGCACACCTCCAGTGCATAGATGCTCATGCGAATAGCCATTTCCCCACCTTGGGCATTAAGGTGGACAACAGCGGGTTTTGACCGTTCACCTGGAGCACTTGGCGTGACTGTATTAGTCTTTCTTGGGGAGGACGAGCACTGACGCTGTATGTGGCCCCACCCACCACAATTATGACAGCGGACATCTCCCTTTTTAAAGTTGTTGCGCTGCTTTGGTGTGCCAGTAGGTGTAAAGGGAAAACATGGAGTAGGTGAGGAGTTTGGTGGAGGTGAAAATGGAGCAGCCACAGTCTCACTTTTCTCCCTGACGACAGCGGTG